>CAWUFW010000653.1:0-1200000 GCA_963921515.1 Calotriton arnoldi
TACCACCTGTTCTGGATGTCAGTCTTTGTGCGCAGACATGGTGATTGTGCGTTCACCCTGTTGATGATCCTCTCCCACATCTTTATTTTCTGGGCGATGGGTGTCTGTTGGACCAGTGCGCCAAACAGCTGTGCCTCTACCCTGAGGATCTCTGCCTACCATGACTTCCAATTCACTATCTAGGAACTTGTGATTCTTCTTTGGGGGCATGGTGATGGGTGGTGATGGTGAGTGATGTGTGTGTTGGTGTGCAGGTGAAGGTGTGTGAGTGTGTGTTTTGCTGGGTGTATGTGAGGTAGCTATTTGTTGGTGTGCTGATGGTGTGTGGCTTGTGTGAGGGATGAGCTGTGGGTGTGTGGTTGCTGTCTGTTGAGTGCTGGCAGGTGAATAGGATTTGCAAAGGATCATGGTTGGGATTTGTGTCCTTTATATGGGTGGAGTTGTGGGTGTGTCTTTGTTCTCTGTCCCCACCCCCCCAGTATTTATTGGCTTTGTAATTGCTTGTTTGGCCTTTTTTGTGTATTTTCCCTTAGTACTTTCTGTGCATGTTGGAAACGTTCTTGTGACCGAGTCGGACCCTGCAGTTGTCTCGCACGGTCTTCTCCGTTTCGTTCACGCTGTGTTTGTGCTATTTTCTATGCTGCGTACGCGTCGGTCGCGGTGTTTTGTGTTACTTCGGCTCGCAGTTTTGTATGCGTGTCGGTCGTACGGCTTGTCCTCCGTACGACTCGGTCGTGGTTTTCGCGCCTTGCATCGTACTTGGCGGTTTGGAGTTCGCGGGTACGTTTCGGTCGGATTTGTTCCGGGTGCGTGTCGGTCGGTTCGATTCGCGTGTTTTTCCGGCCGGATTGCTGTTTTCCGTGCGGTTCGGTCGTTCGGCTTGGGTTCCGTACGTGTCGGTCGGATTTTTGCACGCTTTGCATCGTACTTGGCGGGTCGGGCGCCACAGGTACGTGTCGGCCGGAATTAATACCGGCTCCGAGTCGGTCGGTGCTTTTTCCGGCCCGAATCGGAATCGACCCCTTAGTATTAATACACTACCCCACCCAAAACCCCTTTTTCCCCTGCATCCCGTCCCAGGGGTTTATTGTACTTTAAAAAAAAATGCGTTGTAATTGTATGCCTTGTACAAGTATGCATTGTAAATGTTTGCGTTGTAATGGATCTTTTAGTGCGTTAAGATTATTTTGCGTTGTAATGTTATGCGTTGTAAAAACTTCGAAGTAATGGTAGTTGCGTTGTAAAATCCGTGTTGTAAAAGCATGCGTTGTAATGGCTTGCGTAGTAACATCATATATTCATATAGATGACGTCCTTGTGATCTGGCGTGGCACAACAAACAAGATAACTGCTTTCCATCTGTGGCTCAATAATTGTAATGACTTTATAAAATTCAAGTGTGCATACAGCAAGGATGAACAACCTTTTCTCGACCTATGGATCTACTCTTCACAGGGAGGACTTAAGACAGAGCTCTATAAAAAAATCTATGGAGAAGAATTCTCTTCTATCATACACTAGTTTTCACCCCAAATCCTTGAGGGATAACTTACCATATGGTCAGTTTTTACGTCTTAGACGTAATTGTACAGATCCAGAGAAATTCAAGAACCACGCTCAAATCCTTAACCCCTTCGCTGCTAGGCCTTTTCCCCTCCTGTGCTAAGCCTTTTTTTGGCTATTTGGGGTAGTTCGCGCTTAGGCCCCTGTAACTTTTTGACCACATAACGTATCCACGCCAAATTTGCGTCCTTTTTTTCCAACATCATGGGGATTCTAAAGGTACCCAGGGTTTGTGGATTCCCCTGGAGGGGACCCAGAAATTAGCCAAAATACAGCTAAATTTTGGTTTTTTGGGGAAAAATGCAAAAAAAGGGCTACAGATGAAAGCGTCTGGTTTTTTCCTGCAAATGGCATCAAAAAGGGGTTGTGGTGCTGAAATCACCATCTTCCCAGCTTTCAGGGACAAGCAGACTTTTGTCAGAAAACCAACATTTTTTACACAGTTTTGGCATTTTTCTGGGACATAGTCTATTTTTGCTATTTTTGTGCTTTCAACCTCCTTCCAGTTAATGGTAGAAATGGGTATGGAAAGCAATAATGGATCCTAGAAAGCTATACATTTCTGAAAAGTAGACAAAATTCTGAATTCAGCAAGGGGTCATTTGTGTAGATCCTTCAAGTTTTCTTTATAGAAACAAACAGTTAAATATAGGAAAAATTGAAAATTAGTTGAAAAATCAGCCATTTGTGTCAACATTTTCACCTGTAACTTCTTCTAATTATGACAGCTATTTGAAAGCAATATACCGTTACATCCGCTGGACCTTTCTGGTTGTGGCAATATATAGGACTTGTAGGTTCACCAAGAACCCGACGAACCCAGAGCCAATAACTGAGCAGCGTCTTGCAATGGTTTTTTATTATGTACCGGGTATATAGCAATTATTCTGGGAAAATTTATACATGGAAAAATCGGTATGAAAGACACCTATGTATTTCTGAAATGGGAACAAAATATAGAGTTTAGAAATAGTAGATATTTGCACATTTCCGAAATTGGGAGTACCCATACTAGCATGAGAATTATAGGACATTTTTCAAAATGACTTCTTTTACACATTGTCTTTCATTTGGAAGGCAGAAATGCATCAAAAGTCAATAGATAATAACAGTTGCTCTACAATTTTGTGTTACCCTAAGTCTCCCGATAAAAATGGTACCTCACTTGTGTGGGTAGGCCTAGTGCCTGCGACAGGAAACGGCCCAAAACGCAACGTGGACACACCACATTTTCACAGTGAAAAATGACCCTTTTTTTGCAAAGTGCCTAGCTGTAGTTTTTTAACCCTAGCTCTGCCGGCACCTAGGGAAACCTAGCAAACCTATACATTTTTGAAAACTAGACACCCAGGGGAATCCAGGATGGGGTGACTTGACTGGCTCTCACCTGGTTCTGTTACCCAGAATCCCTTGCAAACCTAAAATATTGTAAAAAAAAACAAATTTTCCTCACTTTTCTGTGGTGGAAAGTTCTGGAATCTGCATGGATCCACAAAATTCCACCCACCCCGCGTTCCCCAAAGTCTTTCGAGAAAAACGGTACCTCACTTGTGTGGGTAGGCCTACTGCCCGCGACAGGAAACGGCCCAAAACGCAACGTGGACACACCACATTTTCACAGTGAAAAATTACCCCTTTTTTGCAAAGTGCCTAGCTGAGTTTTAGAACCCTAGCTCTGCCGGCACCTAGGGAAACCTAGCAAACTTATACATTTTTGAAAACTAGACACCCAGGGGAATACAGGATGGGGTGACTTGACTGGCTCTCACCAGGTTCTGTTACCCAGAATCCCTTGCAAACCTAAAAAATTGTCTAAAAAAACACATTTTCCTCACTTTTCTGTGGTGGAAAGTTCTGGAATCAGCATGGATCCACAAAATTCCACCCACCCCACGTTCCCCAAAGTCTTCTGAGAAAAATGGCACCTCACTTGTGTGGGTAGGCCTAGTGCCCGCGACAGGAAACGACGCAAAACGCAACGTGGACACACCCCAATTTCACTGTGAAAAATGACCCTTTTTTGGCAAAGTGCCTAGCTGTAGTTTTTGAACCCTAGCTCTGCCGGCACCTAGGGAAACCTACCAAACCCACACATTTCTGAAAAGTAGACACATGGGCGATTCCAGGAGGTATGGCTTGCGTGGATCCCCCAATGTTTTCTTACCCAGAATCCCCCAGAAACCTGAAATTTTGCTGAAAAAAATCACTTTTTTCACACATTATTGTGTGGGAACGTTGTGGCATCACCGGGCTGACACAAATTTCCTACCACCCAGCATTGCCCCAGGTCTCCCGATAAAAATGGTGCCTCACTCGGGTGGGAGGCCCAAGTACCCGCGACAGGCAAGGGCCCAAAACGTATTGAGGCGACATCAAAAATGCCTATCACAAAACGACCTGGTTTTGCAAGGGGGTCCCATGACTTTTGGCCCAGGGCTCGGCGGCCACCTAGGGAAACCTAGCAAACCCACACATTTCTGAAAAGTAGACACCCGGGGATTCCAGGGAGGTATGGCTTGCGTGGATCCACCAACGTTTTCTTACCCAGAATCCCCTGCAAACCTGAAATTTTGCTGAAAAATAACTTTTTTCACACATTTTTGTGTGGGAAAGTTGTGGCATCACCGGGCTGACACAAATTTCCTACCACCCAGCGTTCCCCCAGGTCTCCCGATAAAAATGGTGCCTCACTTGGGTGGGAGGCCCAAATACGCGCGACAGGCAAGGGCCCAAAACTTATTGAGGCGACATAAAAAATGCCTATCGCATAATGTTTTGGGCCCTTGCCTGCCCCCATCTGCCTCCCAGGGGGGGCAGAAAGGCTGTAATGGTGGCTGGGGGGTGGGGGCATTGGCATGCCCGTTTCGGGCAGCCCCCACCCTGAAAAAAATGCACCTAATAAAAATCCCTGGTGTCTAGTGGGCTTTCTGCCCCCCCGGGGGGGCAGATTGGGGGCTACTGCCCAGAAAGACTGAACAATGGCAATTTTTTGGGGGGGAGCAAAAGCCCTTGCCCAAGGGGCCGCTCCCCCCTCCCTGGTGCCTTAGTGGGTGGGTCCCTGCTTGGGGATCGCCCTCCTGGGGCGATCCCCAAGCAGGGATCCACTGGGAGGGGTACCATTGGAAAGGGAGATTCTCCCCTTTCCAATGATACCTCTCCCGTCTTTCTACGTGCTCAGGGGGCTGAGATAGCCCCTGAGCACGTAAAAGTGAAACTGAAATGAGCCTAAAGGCTCATTTTAGTTTCGCTTTCAGTGAAATGAAGTCAGCGAGACGTGCGCGCTGATCTTCATTTCACTGAAAGGGAGGGGGCCTCGGGAGCTGGGGAGCTCTTCCCAGCTCCCGAGGCTGTGGGGGAGAAAAGGAAATCCCTCTGCTGTTTGCAGCAGAGGGATTTTGTGCCCCTGGCCTCATGACGGAATGGTTCCGTCACGAGCACAGGGGCACCGATGCTCATGACGGAACCATTACGTCATGAGCATCGAAGGGGTTAAGACACAACTACTGGATCGCCACTATCCACGCAATCTGATCAAGAGTTCTGTGAAAGGAGCCAAGAACACCAATCGAGAAGCTCTATTAGAAGCTCGACCACACAAAGAGCAAACAGATCGGCTGATATGCGTGAGCACTTTCAGCAATAGGTCCAGTTTAATCCAGAGGTCTATTAACAAGAACTGAAAGATTCTGAATAAAGGAACACGTTCACTGCCAGAACCCATGTTCGCTTTCAAACAGAGCTCAAATCTGAGAGATAAACTTGTACATACTAGACCACATATCCAAACTACGACACATCAGAATACACTCTACGATCTCCAACCGGTGAGGGGACATTTTCCGTGTGGTTCATGCAGTGTTTGTACTCAGACTACACACACAACACACATCGATATAGGCACAGAGAGACCTTGGGAGTTACAACAACACACCAATTGTAATTCTGATAATTTGATCTACCTTATTACATGTCCCTGTGGCCTTAGATATGTAGGGATGACCACCAGAAAGGTAAAAATCTGCATTTCTGAACAGAAGAGCACCATTCGTTGCAATAAAACTACTACCAAATTGACGACACACTTTCATGACATGGACCTAATGATCTGACATGGACTGTATTAGACAAACCAACCATTTCCCAATCAATTGCAAACACTACACAGTTCCTGTTTAACAAGGAACAACGTTGGGTATATAGACTCAAGAGTGACAGTACAGGACTTAATGATGATATTCCTTGGTTCTCTCTGTCCCGCCCGTAAACAACTGCAAGCGCTCTGAGATTAGCTCCTCTGAGCATATCTGGCTTCTTTATCCAGTTTTGGGACACATGTAATACATTGGCCAGACAAGCTTCTAAGATATCTCACTACATTGTTCATGAGTGTTTTCCAATTATACCTATATTGACAACACTGTACGAGTGGTTTACCCTACACACTCGAGAAGTTGGCTCTTTTTTATCATGCGGGTCATCTACTTTACCTGTAGACATCTCTCTGGCACTTCATCTCCTAGAGATTAATTACATTCGTGCAGTGAACATAGACGTTTGCATATGCACATCTTGTATGCTGAAGTTTGCATATTCACATCATGACTGCTGATTTTACACTACGCGTGCTCACTGACACACACAGTAAGCCGACGTATTTCCTCATTCGGATCACTGAGTTTACTCGAAGGATGTTCTATCACTATATTTCCCAGCAATACTTTGCGCAATGAACGTGGGACCGTTCCGCCATGACGTGGTATGCCGAGCGTGCCACGTCAGTGACTGCAGGGCGAACCCATCGTCCCTGCGAGGAAATTCATTAGCGAGTACAACTCCAGTACTGACTCGCTCCGGGGTACTATATGAGCCACAGCTTTTTTTTGTTTATAAGGTACATGCAGTTGCTTTGAACAAATCGAAACTCAGGCATTTTTATGAGCGAGTGTCCGGGTTCAACGCGACGGCATTCTGGTTATGTTTTGACATTCGTGGCTGCACTAAGCTGCCCGATAATTGATACAATCAGGCTCATTTGAGAGTCATTATTATTTTTTGATAACTTTAGTCGTCCCCCTCTACCAGGCGGTTGTCATAAGCCGTGGGAGATCTTTTTAACCTAATACCCGCTCGTATGCTTGCTGTTAGATTTTTGTGAGGTTGGAGCGAGCGCTGTAGGGTCTAAGGACTGTTTTTCTGCTAAGATATTCTGGAGGAACACTTCTGTGTACAGATTTACACATGAGATAACACTTTTTGTAATAAACATAATGTTGTTTCTCCTTTCTAATTGTAATTGTAATATGAATTTGGCACTGTCAGCTGTATACTCTGTGTGTTTATGACCATGTCTAACTGTCATATATATTTATTCACCACCTTTATACTTTTTAGAACAAGAAATGGATACCGCATAGAGTTTGTAATGCCAAGGTTCTAGGTGTCTGTTCTTTTGCCCGATGATTCGGGTAGGTGACTCTCTGCATTAGTATGCGATTTGATGTTATATTATGTACTCTTTTTAGAGCCATGTATACATGGGGTTGTGCTTAAGTTTTGATACAATGCACAATTTTGTTTCTCTTTCTAGGGAGCTTCCTGACCAGTATACTCTACGGTTGAGTGAACATCCACTCCAACTACTGGTTGTATATAAAAAAGTATCAATATACACTTTTTCCAATGTACTAAATTAGATCTAGTGGACACTGCACTTTATTTTTCTTTTCATTCACCTCGGTGCTGATGAAAGCCGCTACATCCCCTAAAGGAGTATTAGGCTGAAACATGTCGACCACTTCATCGCTTTGACAGATCGAATCTCTCGGTCTCAGCTCCACGTTATAATCCTGACATGTGGATGCCAGATTAAAGTTGTTTAGCATACCAATGAGCCAGTTTTAACCACCCACACCTATATTTCACTTCCTCCTCACCACACCCAGCTCATCAAGAGGTTTAGTATACCTCAGCATCTCCATTAAAACATCCTTGAGCTCCTCTCTCTCAGAGAGGGGGTTGTAGCCCGCACTGCGACTAGGTTCGCAGTGCAAGGAGATCCCCGATGATGAAGCATGCCACCCACGGGTGGCTGAGGCGAATGGTCCTAAGAAAGGGACACTCCAGCACCCCAA
Organism: Calotriton arnoldi; assembly: GCA_963921515.1. Taxonomy (NCBI): domain Eukaryota; kingdom Metazoa; phylum Chordata; class Amphibia; order Caudata; family Salamandridae; genus Calotriton; species Calotriton arnoldi. The sequence continues at coordinate 7,695 of CAWUFW010000653.1, forward strand.
CAATAGGCTCTTAGACCCAGGGGCCCACACTGTGCTTTTCAGTTATATGAGTGGGGAATCGGCCCCTGCTGGTCTTTAAATTTCCTCTGGTCCTCTTTTGTGTATACCAATGCCCTGCTTCTGCCTGTTGACACATGTTGTGTAGCATAAGGGAAACTTGCAAAGGAAGAGGCACAGACCCTTCATGTTTCAAAAAAAATTATTTCAGTAATGCGGAAAGTGTGAGTACTGTTCTAGTTGGCCCCAGTCTGACCTTTATTTTCAAATTGCACCTCATTTTAATTACAAAAATGTGGCTCAGTGCATGTGAGGCCCTTTGATTTCAACCTCGGCTGCCACCACGCTTTACTATTGAAGGAAGATGTAAAGCGGTGGCAGCCGACGTTAAAATCCAAGATCCTTGCATGCTCTGGAACAGATTTCACTGTCTACTACACAAAGGCAAATATATAGCGCGGTGTAGTAATCAGTGAAAGGCTTTCAATGATTACTATATATATTTGCCTGTGCATGACAGTGAAAGCAGTTCAGTGCAGGCAAGGACATCGGATTTTTATGTTGGTTGCCACCGTACTTTACAATTGAAGGCAGGAAGATGTAAAGCGCGGTAGAGGCCCAGTGCATGCAAGGACTTTATTACTGTTAATGCAGATGTAAAGCACAGTGGCAGCTGATGTTAAAATCAAAGGTCCTTGCTTGCAGTGAGCCGCTTTCACTGACTACTACGCGAAGGCAAATTAAGGCGTGGTAAAGTCAGTGAAAGCAGATTAGTGCAGGCAATGACCTTGTATTTAACATCGGCTGCCACCGTGGTTGCGGGCAGTGCCTGCAAGGACCTTCGATTTTAATGTCGCCCGCCACAGCGCTTTATTCCTGAATGCAGATGTAAAGCGCTGTGGCAGCCAACGTTAAAATCAAAGGTCCTTGCATGCAGTGAGCCGCTTTCCCTAACCACTACGCGAAGGCAAATTTACATTTTTTATTTTTTAAAGTAATCTGCGCTGCCAGCTGAACCCGGTAAATATTGCTAATTCTGAGGCAGCCTTTTTCAGCTTAACCCTGAACAGTCAGCTGACGCGAAGGGCCTGATTCTGATGCGGGTTGGAAAGCTTCCCGACCGAATCGGTTTGGAAATGGTTTCCGACCCACTCGGATCGGGAGAGTCCGACCGACGGAGTACGATGCATCCGGATGCTTCCAGATACGATTTGGTTGGACTCCTATTGACTTCAATGGGAGCATATGTTCCTAACGGCATCATAATTGGGCCCTGGGTTGGGAAGACACGTTCCCGATCCGATTTGGAAGGAGCAAATGCCATTAGGAGGCCTTCCTAACCGCATCAGAATCAGGCCCTCAGTCGGGAAGCTTTTCCAACCCACATCAGAATCGGGCCCTAAGTGGGCTCCTAATTTATCACCCTCCAGGCTCAGCTGCGACTTTTGTAAAAAGCTTAGCAGACATGATCCCGGACTATGCAGTTAGATACGCCAATTTTACAGTTTTAGGGGACCTCAATATACATATAGATAATAAGGACTGCCCGACCACGAAAAATCTAATGGAAGATCTGAGCATGTTCCACTTTACCCAATTGGTCAATGCCCCCACACATGCTCTGGGCCATATTTTGGACCCCATCTTTACCAACTCACACTCCTTAGTAGTGGCCGAACCCATCCCGGTGGCGTGGTCCGACCACCACCTGATCCCTTTTGGGACCACGGAGCCCCCTCAGTCAGTGGCATCGTCCCAAAAACACAGCTTGCGTAAATGGGCCCGGATCACCCCCACTTCCTTTACGTGGGTCTTAAATTCCAATAGACCGACTCTCGAAGCTTGCCCATCATTGGCCAATACACAGATCAAGGCACCGGTGGATTAATCATGCCTTAGACACCCTAGCACCACTTAAGCCAGTCACTAGCAGGCGGTCTAAACCCTCTGCACCCTGGTTTTCAGAGGCACTCCAAGAAACAAAGAGACCTTGTAAAAGGTTAGAGCGCGTGTGGCGCAAAGAGTACAATGAACATCATAAACGTACGTACCTTGCAGCCTTAATGAAGTACCATAAAGATCTTAGGCATGCCCGTGCAAATTACTATGCCCTACAAATTGAACACTCGAAAAATTCAACCAGGCGAACTTTTCTGAGTAATTAAGTCTCTAACCTCCTTGGAACGCACCACTGGGACAATTCCCCCATCTACTGACCTCTGTGATCAAATTGCATTATCCTTTCTGAACAAAGTGAACAACATCTATATTTTCTTTCCTAAGAGTGCTAGGACTTTTAAAATAGCTCTCTCCCCTGGCACACTGCCAGATGCCCCAGGTAAGCTTCTTACAGTCTAATGCTTAAAGTAAATCTGGATCCCCTCTAGACCCTGCATCCCCAGCAATCCTGGAACAGGGCAGTGCTGCCATTGCACCAGTGCTAACGGAGCTACTTAATTTGTTGTTCTGCACCGGTCTAGTCCAGAAAGAGTGGAAGCATGTTATGGTTATCCCTCTACTCAAAAAGCCTAACCTAGATCCACTACTGCCTGAAAACTTAAGACCTATCTCGCTACTACCTTACTTTGCTAAAATTGCGGAGAAGTTTGTCAACCAGCAATTAATGCAGTTTGTAGAGGAACATGATCTCCTTCATGAGACACAGTCTGTATTTAGACCCTCTTTTAGGACAGAATCTGCGCTTCTTCTTGCGTCAGACTCAATATGTAAAATTACTCATGAAGGTCAAACGGCGACTCTAGTCATGCTTGACCTGAGCGCCGCTTTTGATATGGTCTCTCTTGGCTTGCTACTTGACAGACAACATCATGCAGGGATAGGAGGTAGGGTACTGGGTTGGCCGGTGAGTTTTCTGGAGGATCACACTTTTCAAACTACTCTTCAACCCTATGTCTTGTCCACTCAACATCTGAAACAGGGGGTGCCTCAAGGCTCAGCCTTGAGCCTGACCCTCTTCAACCTGTATATGCGACCGCTGGCATACCTGTTGGACAAACATGGGGTGCAGACGGTGTCATATGCAGATGACACACAGCTGATCCTCACCTTGGCCCAGGACAACCGTAAAGCGGCAGAGGATTTTAAGCTCTGCCTAGAGGACATGGCAAACTGGGTGAAACACAGTTGCCTCAGGCTAAATGACTGTAAAACAGATATCTTAGTGGTAGGAAAACAACCTTCCATCTGGTCATCGAGTTGGTGGCATAGTATGTTAGGGTCTCCACCTTCTCCGAGTCACAAAGTTAAAAACCTTGGAGTCTGGTTTGACTCCACACTTTCCTTCTCTGACCAGATCTCTGCCCTCACCGGTACCTGTTTCGGGATTCTAAAAATGCTGAAATAAATTCTAGGGCTCATCCCGGACGTTGCCAAAAAGACAGCAGTCCAGGCTCTGGTGACTTCTAGATTAGACTATTGCAATGTTCTCTATCTGGGGGCACCGAAGAGGAAAATATATATGCTCCAACGGGTGCAAGAAGTGGCAGCTCGGATGCTGTTAAATATCCCTAGACTTTCACCAACAGGTAGTGCCCTGGAGACTCTCCACTGGCTCCCTATTGAGGAGAGGATCTCCTTTAAAGCCTTGTGCTATGTCCATAGAATATTGCGGGGCAAGGGCCCGAAATATCTCCCCCCCCATGATACACTCCTACCACCCCACCCGTTGTCTGAGATCGGCTGGAACTGGATTGGTCTGCATTCCAAAATTCAACAGAAAATGCTTTGGGGGCATCTCCTTTAGGCACCTGGCAGCCAAGCGGTGGAATTCTTTACCTTTGCACCTAAGACTGGAGACATCAGAATCAGCCTTTAGGAAACAGCTTAAAACTTGGCTGTTTAGGAAAAATCTCTCTCCCTAGCTATACACCGCCCACTTTTTCCATAAGTATGATTTTAGCCTCAAACGGAATACATCGCGGGGACACTCCGTAATGGAGTAACCATTGAGCTCTAAAAGCTGCAATAATAATAATTAAGCGTGGTAAAGTCAGTGAAAGTTGGTTAGTGCAGGCAAGGACCTTGCATTTAAAATCGGCTGCGGCAGTGCCTGCAAGGACCTTTGATATTAACGTTGCCTGCCTCCGCGCTTTATTCCTGAATGCAGATGTAAAGCGCGGTGGCAGCCAACGTTAAAATCAAAGGTCCTTGCATGTAGTGAGCCGCTTTCACTGACTACTACGCGAAGGCATATAAAAGCGTGGTGAAGTCAGTGAAAGCAGATTAGTGTAGGCAATGATCTTGCACTTAACATCGGCTGCCACCGCGGCAGCGGCCAGTGCCTGCAAGGACCTTTGATTTTAACGCTGTCAGCCACTGCGCTTTATTACTGAAGGCAGATCTAAAGCACAGTGGCAGCTGATGTTAAAATCAAAGGGCCTTGCATGCACTGAGTCGATTTTACCGACTATGTTGCTGCTCAGCCAGGGGCCCACTTACCTCGCAGTTACTCTGGGAGGCCCAAATAGGAAATAAATGTGAAGCCCTGTGCCAGCCTGGAAAAGACAGGTGGCGCGTGACTTCAAGAAGGATGTCACGTTCTTCAGCCCGCCCCAGCCAAGCTCATTCAGCCAATCTGAGCAGCTGGTTTGGGTGAGGGCGGGCAAGGGCTGATAGCTCTCAAAGACAATGAAGGGATACAAAATAAAATGCTTAAATGACGTCTTAATAATTAGATAGCAGGCGTGAGCTAGGTTGGCGAGCTACCGGTAGCTCGCGATTGTCATGGGTACTGCTCAGCTACATGATGTTGTCTGATGAAAATTGCATTATGTACGATTTATTGATTCAAGCAATAGTTCATGAGCATCCTTGCTCACTTGGGGTTACGTTCATTGTTGTCATTCAGTATTTGGTTTGCAATTGCCAATGATTGTTGCTCATGTACTGACTTTGCAATTGCCAATGCTTGTTCATGTAATGACTAAGCACCATGTGGAACTCATGGCAACAGTTTAAATCAAGACACATGCAGCCAGCCTTTCAACTGTCACAGTTAGAAACATACAACTCCTCATTAGCCTAATGATCAACGTGCCCCCATGTAAAGTATTGCAAATATGTGCCATCTAATTTGGTTTTATAATTGCTCCTTCTCAACCTGTGGCTCAACTGACATGAAAACACGTGTAAATTTATGTCTATTTAAAGCTGCACTGTGCTTTTAGTTACTGCTTGGCTTCATTGTTCCTGACTTCTACTCACCTGACTCCAGCTAAGATGTCCTTCCTTCCGGATCCTCTGGGCCCCTGCTGACCAGTTTCTGCTGCTCTTTTCAGCATTTCTGTAATTCCCTGTAGTTCCTGGAAAAGAAGAGCATGACAGGTGGGTGAACTCTTTTTCATTTCATTTATTTCCAGCTCTTCTGAAATTTGCAAAAGACAAGGGGCCAGATGTACGACGGTTTTTGCATGCGCAAACGGGTTTGCGAACCCGTTTGCGCATGCAAATACCAATAGGGGTATGTACCATTCCAAAATAGCGAGTTGCAATTTATTTGCGACTCGCTATTTTGAATTAAGTAGTCGCTATTAGGAAGGGGCGTTCCCTTCCTAATAGCAAGCGCAACCCTATGTACAAATGTTTTGCGACCGCAATTGCGGTTGCAAAACTCTCGCAAATTACCACCCTCTTCAAGAGGGTGGTAATGGGGTCGCAAAAGGGAAGGGGTCCCCAGGGGACCCCTTCCCCTTTGCAAATGCAGGGGAAAATATTTTTTAAGGGCAGGCAGTGGTCCCAGGGACCACTGCCTGCCCTTAAAAAATGAAACGAAAATGTTTCATTTTTTTTTTTTAAATGCATCCCGTTTTCCTTTAAGGAAAACGGGCTGCATTTAAAATAAAAAAGCTGCTTTATTAAAGCAGTCCCAGACATGGTGGTCTGCTGAGCCCAGCAGGCCACCATCCCTGGGAGGGCTGGCATTCCCAATGGGCTCGCAGATCTGCGAGAGGCTCACTAATATTAATGAGCCCTCGCAATTTGCGACCCCATTTGGAATCGCAAAACAGTGTAATAACACTGTTGTACATTTTATTTAGCGCCACGCAATTTGCGACTCGCAATGAGTCGCAAATTGCGAGGCGCTAAATGACGGGGTCGTACATCTGGCCCAAGGTAAATAGCAATTCTAGGTAACAGCACCACCTTCTGGAAAGATTTTGAAGTTCAGGCATATTAATGCTTAAAGACAATTGTGACTAACTACAAACTATTTAAATGGGCTCTATGCAGTGCATCATTATTCAGTAAAGAAATACATATTTCTCTTAAAAAAGACTAGAGACTCACACTGCCAAGAACTGTTCTAGTATGATCTTCACTGGAGTCATCTGTGAAGCAATTTTAGTATGTAAATAAGTTGTTGTTTGTTTGTGCACAGTAAGCAGCTGTTATAAGCAGGATAACAGTTATTATCTAAAAGTGATAATTTATTTTATTCTTAGGAACTGAAAGCAGACCAAAGAGAGACATCTCGATATAAGAGTCAACTGTAGGTTTTAGTGTATGAAATGCTGTTATACATACCGATTGTTCACGAATAATTCTTGACATCACAGTAAGTTAATGAGATATTCTCTTATTGCAGACATTCATGCTACTTCATGTGAATTGTCTAATGCTGTCCAAAAATAACAGTGTTACTTCCTGTTTGAAACCTGGAATCCAGCACATCAGACGGTGCTATATCCTGTCCTGAACCCAGAGTCCAGTACTCCAGATTTCACATCACTGGAAGCCAGTGTTTCTGTGTGTGTGTGTCTCTCTCTCTCTCTCTCTCTCTCTCTCTCTCTCTATCTCAACCCCCTTTCCCCTTGGGAACTTGCGAGGTAGCAGTGTTTCAATTCATTGCTGCCACGTCTGGTCTCAGCGTGACCTGGGTAATAACGTCGCCCCATCGGAACATCCTGGATTTCAGGTGAGTGGCTCGCAACAGGGATCAACCGGTTGGAGACCCCTGCTCAAGATTCTTGTGGATTTGGCCTCAAAGCTCGGCTGACGCCTAAACTGTTATAAAGGATTTGAGAGTCTTCATAGAGACATACGGAATTGGCACATTACATTCCGACCATGGTCCTGCGTTTAGCTCACAGGCTTACAAAGAAGCCATGGGAAGTTTGAGTATGGCCTTGCGGTACTCTTGTCCATATCATCCCGAGGGAAATTCGATTGTGGAGAGGAAAAACCGGGACTTAAAGCAATCCTTAACAGCTATGGTATTAGGCTCCGGTGGCAATTTGGTCAATCACCTGAATGGAGTCCAGAGGGCACTTAATAACATGCCAAAAAAATCCCTGGGGGGCCGTACTCAAATTGAAGTCCTGTTCGGGATTCGAATGTGGGTACCTGACCTCAATTGTGACAGCATAATGGCGGATGAAAAACCATTTGACATCAATGATCGTTTGGTTGTTTTACAGGAACTCAATGAATTTCGGGCATTACAAAGCAACGTCCAAGTAAAAAGTACTGCCACTGGAGAAGTGAAAGTTGTTAAGTTGTTCCGGCAAGACCTGCCCGAAGATTGGAGACCTGGTCAGAGAAAAAAAAGTGGACAAAAAAGAATTTGGGCCATCTTACATAGGACCTGTACCTGTCCTGGCTGTCGAAGTAACAAGAATAGTACTTCTTTCGCCCCTTGCCGGCAAGGAAGAAACAAGATTTGTCTCAACTGATCTGATCAAACCACACTATGTGGCCGATACACAACAGTAGGCCACGAGGGCTCCTGGGTAGCCACTGATCTCCTCTTGCTACCATACAGGAAGTTCAGGCGGAAAGATTAATAACCTTTGAAGATTCTACTCTACGAAGTGAAGGAGTTACCACCGATGGAATGGAACTCGTACCAGTTGAAATTGAACAACAACAAAATGCAAATGAAACACAGATCTCAATTTGGCCTAATACCGACATCTATGTGAATATGTCTCAACACAAGTCATTTGCCAGTTCCAAAAAACCTGCTGAGCTGCCAAAGATAGATCGAACTGTGTCTGGCTACTTCATCAATTTTGATACTTTCTCCCTGCATCCAAGTGAAACAGAGTTACTGCCACCGCCTGTTTCCCATAAACAACAAATTTGTGAGTTCTACCTTTGGCTAAAAAAGACTTACTTTGTTTTTCCCTGACTACAGCCCTGGATGGCAATTGGTCTACTGTTCCTAGTCCTCTGGATGTGTGTAGTGACTGTCTTTTCTGCTCCTAAATGGGCAGAACGCTCTACCGTCCAACATGTGAACTTGGTCCTGAAACCTCATGCATCATCACACCATGAACAGAGGGACCTGTCCTTCGTGAACATTACCGCAGTTCCAGTTCCTGAAGGAATAGTTTGGGACAGAGTTTCCTATGATGTGTATGGTCCAAGTGAACTTTTAAAAATATCACATTTATTTAAAATTACTCTAAGTGATATCATCACCTCTAGTAATTTCTCTGATGATTGGGACTTTGAAACTGTAAATACTATGCTGTCTGATTTAGAACAATCTGCTGCATTTTCAAATGATGAATTGTATGATGGTACATCTAATTTTGACACCATGTTTGGTTACCAACACTATGGTCATCATTTCTTGCACAATGGAAGTATCCCACGTAATGTTTTCAATTATTATCAAAGGGAACATTGCCCAACACCTCTGAGAGGTAGTTCAACAACATTTGCATAGAAGTTTGCTCATTACTCTGGGTTTAATACTTCAGACCCGACCACTTATTATTATAAGCTTGCACCTACACCTGCAAAGAAAAATATGCTCACTAACACCAAGCTGATTTACTCTGCTTCCTTTATTTCCCAACTGTCTTTACAGGGGTTCAACTTTTGGAGGGACAAAATAGACACAAAATCTGTCTGGGGGACTAAAGATTGGCAAGTTCAGGGAACTGAGGCCTTATTTAGAGAATGCCTCATACCACATCAGATAATTTTCCTGAACGATACAGTGCAACAGACTTCCTGTCTTGGACTAGCCAAGAACAAGGTTTTGAACATACCTCGGATTCCCTCTCTAACACACTTTGAGGGTTGGCAGAATTACACCTCACACAGTGAGGATACATTGGATACCATACTCCGTACTTACAATTCATCAGACCCCAATTGGAAGGGATGGTTGGTTTGACCTATCGACACAAATATGTGTCAGTCAAGATTCAAGGGTACCACCGAAGGGTTTAGTAGCCATAGGCCTGATCAGCCCTACGTACAATCAGAACACTCGGGGTGGTGACATTTACAGTGTTGGAAAGTTATGCCTAGAGTGGCTGAAGACCTCAACACTATCCCAAGTGAAACAACACTTGTCCCTTCTCTCAGATGACATGGATCTTAGGGATTTTTTGTTAGGTCCCCAGAAGCCATGTCAAAAGCGTTTCCTATATGCTATTTACAACGAGCTATGGAAAATCTCTCAACAGGAGGCTGCTGAGAGATTGCGTGAGATTGATAGTGTTAACCTAGAAAAGGCTTTGGCTGTGGTTGACAATGGCATGACCTCACTAACACCCAGGATTTATTTACTGGGCAACGTTGTGTCTTCTGCAATAGATATAATGGAACAGGATTTGTCTATTTTACAACATGGACAATCGCAATTGCGATCCATTCTATTTTTAAGCTAGACTCTGCAATCATTGCGTTCTGGCCACGTGCCCTGGTGTTATATCAACAGCACGCCTCTGTTTTCTGCATACAACCTAACGGAAAGACAGATAGTAATGGCACGAAGAGATGCAAAATATACCATGTTGCACATTGAAAAATTGGACCGATTACCTTGTACCGTGGCTGAGTCACCTTCCACAGAATGGTTAATCCATGGCTACATTACACTGCCAGTCACGACTTTCCAATTTAATACTGTCTCCAGTATCACCAGGTAGGCAGGTACGAAGCACTAGGAGAGGGATACATACATGAGTACTTGGGAATTACCGTACAGATTTAGATACAGGAATGGGGACACTGAAGTTTTTCTCAGTGGTTCAAACCGTGAAAGTGCTTTAAGTGGTTCCTTAGTATGCAAGGATATTTTGCTTCACGGAGAGTGTAATGCTTCGATTGCCAACTTATCCTGTCACTTGAAGGGTTCCCCAGCTGCTGTGATTCATCCGGTGTTTGAACTGCTCTCGAATGGGAGTTATTTGATGCTGAATGATCCAGGTTGTTGTGGGATGGCACCAGGGATCGCATATCTAGTCACAGTAAGTTCCAGGGTTACTTGTTGTATGCAAGTATTGTTTCTATCGACCCACACAGTTAGGGAGGCAATGCTATCGCCTTCATTGAATGTTTCCTTTATACGGTTTGATTCTCTGAGCAGACTGAAAGCCATTCTTCTTCAAAAAGATGTGGCCTTAACCTCAGCCCGAGAGACGTTTGCTCTCCAGGTTGCAAGGTCTTTATCTGAGATACAGGCACTAGTCCGTACGAACTTCCCGCTCCATTTCGGGGAAATTGTTCAACGTATCTTTAATATGTCTGATACGAGGGGGATCATGTACCTATTTAAACATATAGGTTCTGTGCTAGTGAGCACCTTTCAGACAATCTTTGGAGTTATTCCAGCATTCAAATACTCTGTATTGGGAAGCGTTTTTGGAGGGCTTCCACTGGTCCTACTACTTGTAGTGGGCATCCTGATTTTAATTTTCCTGCTTCCCAATGGACGTATCAGTTCATCGAGAGGTGCTTCATCTGGGCCTACCTTGACTTCGGGAGCTTAGCAGCATTGGTTCCTATCATTCAGACCAGTCTGGATTGACTGCATCTTGCCTGTGTTCCGCTGCCTATTCTGCGGATACAAATGCATGTTGGACCTGTGTCTCACACTTCCATCGGTTGAGCCACCGGACATAGCTGTACTAATGGATCCCTTAAAGGCCCATGTGTATCAGTGTCCTCAGCATATTCCCATGTTGATGACGTGATTCTTAGAGCCTCCACGGGATGCTTCAGCTCCTGTCGGAACAGACAGCGGCTCTACAACAGGCTCACAGGTATTGAGTGTTTCCTCAGCGGCTGCTGTGGGAACTGTAACAAAATCACCTTTGCTCCATTGACCTAATACAAGACGTGTTACAGGGACCGTCGTCTGCAAATGCGAGCGACAGTAATGTTGCGTCTCCCACACTGGACACAAACATTTGGCTCTCCGTGTGATGGGCACAATTCGGCCTTTTTCTAAAACAAGACCAAATTGGAATGAAAACATCGTTCTGTTTTATTTTCTGCTCTCACTGAGCACCATGGGTTTCAATGTGCTTAGTTAGTCTAGTCATATATAGACTCTTTTAGTGGAATTTTAGAGCTTTTTTTTAATTTTTATAGCATTGCTTTTTTATATACCATGTTTTTTAGAAACTAATTTTAGACAATGTTTTTATGCTTTTTTTTTAACAGGCATATATTAGCATTAGTTGACCTTTTCGACCTTCGGATGAGGAGTGGGTGTTATGTGCCCCAAACTAGGCCTAAGTAGAAAATAGTTTCAATCAAAAGGAGGGGGGGAGAGAGAAGGGAAGTAATGATCCATTCATCTTCCAGGATAATACAAAAAATCAATAGGGAATGGATCACTGTAACCACTTTACCAGGGTTTATTAGTTCGTGGTTCCGTCTTAAAACCCTCATATACGTACATAACTGGATTTGGGAAAAGGCGGTATATCTTGGTTCTCCGCCTATACGTAACGTAACAACATAGTCATGGGGTTTATTAGGTATGTTGACCTCCACCCGGAGGGGTTTAACCACTGGTATTCGCAGTAGTGTCCAGAAACAGAAACGTAAAAAAATGGTTGTGATAAGGTGATGTTAAAATTCTTCAAACATCCTCACTCAAAGCGCAAAAAAATTTTTTATTAGCAAGTGGGAGTTGAAAGTAAATGGTGAGCGTGTGTTTTTAGACCAGGTTAGTATGTCTAAACACACTGAAAAAGTGTCCTTTTATTCGGTCGACATGTTTCTGCCTCGTAGCTGCTTCCGGGTCTATGGGGCTTTCTTCAGGACCAGAAAGAGTTTATCAGTGCAACTACCATTTGTATTGCACTTCTCAGCGGGGTAATATTAGTCCGCTGTAGACAATCAGGTCAATAGTACCTTAAAGACACTTGTTATAGCGTCTTCAGGGCTTGGCAAGTTTATCCTTAGCTGCAGCATGGACTGTCCTCTGCTTGTGCTTGCTCTGCACCGTGGGCAGAGCAAGCACAAGCAGAGACAGTCCATGCTGCAGCAAGCGATAAACTTGCCAAGCCCTGAAGACGCTATAACAAGTGTCTTTAAGGTACTATTGACCTGATTGTCTACAGCGGACTAATATTACCCGCTGAGAATTGCAATACAAATGGTAGTTGCACTGATAAACTCTTTCTGGTCCTGAAGAAAGCCCCATAGACCCGGCTGCATACTGGGCAGAAACATGTCGACCGAATAAGGACACTTTCAGTGTGTTTGACACACTAATGGTCTAAAAACTACAGCTCACCATTTTAATTTCTTTAACTCCCACTTGCTAATACATTTTTTTTTCGCTTTAGTGAGGATGTTTGAAGAATTTAACAGCACCTTATCTGCAGCCATTTTGACGTTTCTGTTTCTGGACACTACTGCGAATGCCAGTGGTTAAACCTCCGGTGAAGCGTCAACATACCTAATAAACCCCATGACTATGTTGTTACGTACGTATAGGGGAGAACCAAGATATACCACCTTTTTCCCAAATCCAGTTGCATACGTATGTGAGGGTTTTTAAGACGGGAACCACGAACTAATAAACCCTGGTAAAGTGGTTACAAGTGATCCATTCCCCTATTGATTTTTTCTAAGTAGAAAATAACCTTTCACCTACATTTGTCCTACCTTGCTCTGCATAACGGTTCTAGCACTGACCTTTAACCCAGTTATGTGCTGAATAAATGTTGATCGGTTTCCTTGAAACTAGTCTCATTTATTATGCATGAGGATTCTTGGAAAAATCCCCTGCACATGTCATACATAACAGCATGAACATACTCTGTATAAAAATCATGTTCATCTTCATCCTAGGGCGAAATAACTACTTTGCATTATTGCAGGTATTGATTTAGGCTCATTTACATAATCCTACTCATAACATATCGATTGTGCTATCTTTATGGTATAAAAGAACCATAGCTTCACTGGATAGACAGAGGAGACGCTTCCATGCTGACACAAGACACTGAGGGCCCGGCCTGCAGAAGCTCCAGCACGCAGTGGTCTGACATCCCTTGCTGGGTATCCAACTCGAGACCAAGACTGGGTCCTTCATTCTCTCCCATCAGGTAATAGGGTTGGGTCTTCCCTAGGGGATTCATGGCTTTACACACATACATGCTATGTACACTTAGGTAGGGGCCACATTGTAGGAGTACGCTTGATTACTGTCATGTGTATATATGCTTGCATATATTCGTTGTTTTAGCACTATGGTAGAATTCTATCATCTATTTACTCTGTTGGTGCTTGTAATCTCTTACGTTAGCTTCTGTCTACTGATTGTCTCAGCACATGTTTTATACTAGAATGACGCTGGTTCAATAAATGCCTATTGAAAACGTCCCCAATGTTTATTCTGTGTATTTCTCTGAGACTAAGTGAGCACGAGTCACTGAGCGAAAAGTACTGTACTGTTTGCATGATCCCTGACGGATCAAGGGTTGTTATGTTCCATGGTTGCCAGAGACTATTCACTCCTTGGTAAGGTTAGGAGTCTTATGGTGGCACTGTGAGCTAGCTGGTCTATAGGCTGACCTATACTGCGGGGTGCCCGGAACCAGTCTACGCACCAAGCCCTTAGTTTATGTTACCTACAAACATGCAGATCCTATGTATTATTCAGAACTACACAACAGGGTCTATGTGTTCTACCTGATTGAGGAGGGATTGCTTAGCTGCCAGCTTTTTTATGTAACGGGAGTGAGGATTAGAGAGTGGCTGTTCTTGGTTGATGGTCTGAAGTGGGGGGGACTAACATCAGACTTACTGACGAATTGTGTGTGTGAACACTGATCCACTATTGCAGCTGTTGATTCTTTTCTAGCGTCTAGCTCATATACAGGTGGCGTCTGGGTGCTGTGTATGGGAAACTGCTGGCTTTGGGTGACTGTGTTCTGCAAGGAATATTGCTTTATACCAGGAGTGTGTATCTATGGGTGCAAATCTCTCGCTACGGCTGGGAGGGTGGGGGTTTTCTGGGTTGTGTTGGTTCTGTGGGGGTGGGGTTTTCTGGGTTGTGTTGGTTCTGTGGGGGTGTGGTAGCGATGCTGTGTGTCCTGATGCTTAGATCTTTGTGGGCTTGTATGCACTCATGGTTTATTCTTACTTGTCCGGGGTGGGGGTCCGTTGGTTTTGTTCTGTGTTTTAATGGTTCAGTTGCCATCATGTCACAGCGGGAGGATGAGAGCTGCACTGCAAGCATTATCCTATAACGAGTAAGCCAGGATCTTTTAAGCTCCTCACATAGAATGTAGGAGGGCTTGGATCGTATCAAAAACAGTATACAGACATAAGGTGGATATTGCCTGACTACAGGAGACTCATCTCTCAGATGGAGAAGCTACGAAGTTAGTGAAAAAAATGGAGGGGTCAGAATTACTGTGCCATTTACTCAATGTTTTCCCAAGGGGTACTTATTTGGGTAGCACCAGGGGTTCGCTTTACCCTTTCCTATATGGAGGCGGACGTGGAGGGTCATCATTTACTGATCCAAGGCAGACTCAACTGGAGGAGGTGGTCTTGGTCAATACATATGGGCCCAACATACGCGATGAGACCTTTTACCCAAAGGTGTGAGACATTATTTCACTGGCCTTAGATTCATGGGTTCTGTGGGCAGGATACTTCAACTGCATACCCGAAGGTACCCTAGACTGGCACCCCCCAAGACAGAATACCAAACCTAAAATGACTGCTGCGCTTCTGGAGGCCATGGATCACCTGGGACTTTCCGATATCTGGAGGGCTTTCCACCCCTTGTCTAAAGAATATACTTGCTATTAGCCGATACATGGTACCCATAGCAGACTCAACTGTATTTTGTTAACCGCCTCCCTGGATTCCAGAGCACTTGCGGTATTGCATCTCTCCTGCTACTTGTCTGACTATGTCCCTGTTTACTGCGAAATTGAGAGGGAGGCGGGGGGCTCTGTGGGCGCTGGTGACCTGGAGGCTATCTCCGGTCGTCGCACAGGATCTGGAAGGCAGGGAGGTTCTGGCAGCTGCACTGACGAATTTCTTTGAACTAAATTGGTCCACGACGCAGTGGCGGTCGACTGAGTGGGAGACTATGAAAGCTGTGATTTGGGGACATTGCATAGGCCTTTCTTGTGGGGTCCAGCGAACACTGCAATCCGCCTCTCCTCCTCAGCCACCATTTGGCGCTGGCTGGGGAGGAGGGGCGGCAGGAGGAAGTGCGAGTTCAGCGATTGGTCTCCGAGGTGCGGGATAGGCTTGAAAAGTACACACTAAAATCATATTGCCAACTCCTCCATAGGGAGGGAGACAGCTCTGGGTGACTTCTTGCCTAGATTCTTTGGTGGGAGATTCCCTGCCCCTCTACCTTCACCTTCAGTCCCCTTAGGGCCGTAAGGTATATACACAGGGGGGCATAGTGGATGCCTTAAAATTACACCTGGAGCAGGTGTATTGAGAGGCAACCCCATTCACACAGGTACACATCGATGCCTTCGTGGCCTCCTTACTGATCCTGCAACTAGGAGAAATTGCTGCTCGCGAGCTGTATGCTGATCTCACCTTGGAGGACATCTGTACAGCCTTAGGCCAACTGCCTGGAGGGAAGGCTCTAGACAGCAATGGCTTTCCCGACGAGTTTTACCAGACCATTGCCCCGGTTCTTACACATTACCTACTTGAGGTATACTTGGAGGCCAGGTCTCTGTGATGCTCCCGCCGTTTATGTGGGAGAGCTGCATCTCTATGATGCTGAAACCTGGCTCAGACCTTTCTGCCTATAGACTGCTTACAATGATCAATACATACACGAAAGTACCCTGCAAAGTGCTTGCCCTTCGTTTGAGACCGGGAACACACTTAATTCATGATGACCAATGCTGTTTTATACCCGGTCGTAGTACCTCTATGAACCTGCGGAGCCTAATGCATGTCCTACATGAGGTGGAGGCTAGAGAGGAGGAATTAACAGTGGTCTGTCTGTATAAACATAACCAAAACTTTCAACACAGTTAAATGAAACTAGCTTATGCAGGTGTTGGAGGTAATGGGATTCGGCACACTTACTCTTGGGTAAGCCTCTTGTATATGGGACCCACAGACAGGGCATGAGTGGATAGGCTATGCTCCGAAACATGAGAGGTGGGCAGAGGCATGCGCCAGGGCTGTCCACTGTCACCCTCCTCTTCGCGATCGGGCTGGAGCCTCTTGCCATCCAGATCCGTCAGAACATGGACGAGTGGCGGATTAAGGTAGGGGGTGTTACTCACTTGGTGTCCCTGTACGCTGATGTCACACACTTCTATCTTCCAACTCCTCAGCGATCTCTTTCCATCTTGTTGACACACTTGGCCACATTCAGTGAACTGTCGGATCTTAAACTCAATCATAGGAAATCACTAGTGTTTCCTCTGGGATCCCTTGCTGCTCGCAACCCAGCCGCCCTGCCGCCCGTGCCCCTTCACTGGGAGACAGATAATGCCGGTACCTGGGAGTGATGGTGGCCCACACACTGCAGAAGGGTATGCAATATAAAATAGGAAAGGTCACAGAGGGCCTTCGCTCATCTGTGCAGCTTTGGAACTCACTTCCGCTTTCTCTCATGGGTCGTTCGACCGTCGCAAAGATAGTGTTCATACCACGTTGCCTATATATTTTCTAGCATTCGTTCTAGCCGGCACAGTATTTCGAGATTCCATTCTCTCCTAACCTTACTGATATGGGCTGAGGGATGGAGCAGGGTAGCCAGGATATGTTTTGACCACTGGAAGAGGGGGGATTGGCGGTACCCAATTTATAGCAATATTACTTGGCCTCCCAAATCCAGTATGTGGTGCACTTGTTAGTGGAGGAGGGCACTTGGGAGAAATCTCTCTTAGGGGATGCAGGGAGATGCTCTTCCCATTCTCAGCTCCTGATGTCCGGGGGGTCGGGATGTAACTTCGTTCCCGTACCTTAAGCGGACCATTAGGGTGGTTCTGGGTGGGGGCCCCCTTCGCCAGGGAATTCATCTTTTGGGACCTTCTCGCTTTTCAGAGAACTGAAAAAATCTATGTATCTCTTGGCCTGGAGGGTGGATGGCTGAGAGATGTTGAGGGACAAAGAATTTACCACCTTTGAGGTAGAACAGGAAAGCTTCCAAATATATGGATGGCCCTATTCTTGTAGCATGCCTGTATTGCAGCCATAGGCCGAGATATATAGCCCACATTCCCAGTGGCCCCTGCTACTACTTAGCTCACCTTCCGAGGCCTGTTGGAGTTGGATGGGGGCCACCATCTGGTCTCCCTCTTATGCACGGCCATGACAGCAGATTGTAAGTGGGTTCCGTTCCCTGCACGGGAGGCTTGGGAGGGTGACCTAGTGGTGCAACTTGGGGATACCCACTAGAAGAGAATGTGTGCATTGGTGAAGACTTTGTTGAGCAATGCAAGATTTAAACATATACATTTTCACTTTTTGCACCGCACATATGTCAAGCCTGTCTTACTACATAAAATGAACCCTAGTAGGTCGGCTGACTGCCCCAGGTGCCAGGCACCCGTGGCCTCATTTTTGCATTTGGCTTGAGATTGCCCTTGGGTGAATGAGTATTGGTTGAGAGTAAAGGTTCGAGTGAGGACTGTGGTGTGGATTCCTGAGGACATGGACCCCACTGGCGTTTAAATTCCTACACCTGATTTTGTCACTGGCCAAGCGGCGGGTGGCAATCACATGAATGGGTCAGCAGGGTCTGAGTGTGGAGCGGTGGGTGGAAAATGTGGCGGAGTGGGCAGTGACCCAGGATATACATCTGAAGCACTGTTCCCTTTAAGGCGCGTGCGCACCTCTCTTCCAGAGCGCGCACTGCTGTGTGAGGAGCGCGCACACACAGAGGACATCCCGCAGGAGTGTTCGCAAGGCTGCTTTAAAAAAGCGAGCGGCGCGAAAAACTGGCATTTCCTATATGTGGTGTGGACGGCAGAGGAAGAGTAGGGAGCGGCAGGTAAGTCTGTCTCAGCTTGGGGCTGTTGGGCTGAGGGCACTTGCTGTACTCTTGTGTTACTAAAGAGCGGCTGCAGTGCAGATTGTGTGCTTTTTTGTATTCATGTTAATTGCAGCCCCTTCACGAGCTGTGATTAACATGAATACTTAAACAAAAGCACACAATCTGCCCCGCAGCCGCTCTTTAGTAACACAAGAATACAGCAAGTTTAAAAATACAGCATGTACTTTCAGGTTAATCTGAAAGCACACGCCCTGTTTTTAATCCATTCCTCATCTAGTTGAGCAGCATTGTGTCGCCCATCGAGAAGATTTGGGAGTTGATGATGCCTGGAAGAGGGTTCCAAAGATTAAAGAGATGGAGACATTATTGAGGACTGTCTACACTGTGTTCTCCAGATCTCCTGCAAGGAAGTCCAAGCTGGATGAAATAGCATTGGTCACTGAATGTGAAGTGGTCTCTTTTCGACCACTCAATGAAGTCCGGTGGCTTTCAAGGCATTCTGCAGTTGGTGCACTAATTCAGAATCAACAGCCTGTTCTTAAGTACTTTGAGTATGAGAAAGTTGAGGAGAATGATCCAGTTGCTAAATATTGTTACAAAAAGCTATCGGACTCAAACTACCATATTTCCCTTGCAGTACTTAATGACATTCTGGGTGAATTTGCATCTTTATGCAAACTATTCCAAAAAAGTTCTTTGACTACTGTTGAAGCTGTACAGTATACAAGAGCACAGGTTGGCCAAATTAAGGAACAGTATTTGGGAGACACTGTCTTTTGGAGCAGCAATGTAAGAGATCTGATGGTGTTGTACAAGGAAAGGCAAGAGTTTGACAGTGGGCCTATTTTGTCTTTTGTTTCCCTTCCTTGTGAGCACATGCAAAAAAGGTTCCCTGAAGATGACCTGAAAGAATGGGCTAGTTTTGAATTCCAGGCAATATCAACACAATCACATTTTGATTTTGGGACTGAGAATGTACAAAGACTTGTTGAAAAGTATAAAAAATTATTGGTCCTGGGTGATAGTGAAACACCGGAAGATGTTGTTCGACAATACAGAGAATATAAATATGTGGTGGTAGAACATGTAAAGGGTGGGTTATTTACCACCTTTCAAGACATGGCGAATTTCACTGTACACAATGCTGCTCATTATAGTGTGGTGTCTCAGCTTGTTGATGTCTGCGCAACATTTCAAGCATCTAGTGCAGATTGTGAACGAGGATTCAGCCTCATGAATACTATCAAGAGTAAATTGAGAAATAGACTAGAGCAGAAGCATTTGGATATGCTGATGAGGACAAAGGCCTACCTCCTGAATGGGAAAGTTGACCTCGATAGAGTTTATCAGCACTGGAAAAATGGCAAGGATCGACGTGAGAAGCAACCATGTCACCCATCTAGTGATGACACTTGACTTGTGTGAACAGCCCTCTCCCACAGTCCATGTTTGCCTGGATGTCACACTTTCACAAACTATCTCTGGCGGGATAGCCTGACATTACTCAGTAGCTTTCACATAACTTATTGTGTATATGTGATCTTGTATAGGCTCTCAACATTTCCCCACCCAATGAACAGTGCTCCAGTTAAGAATATTTAGTAAAATCTTATGATGGTACCACCGTTGGAGTCTTGTGCTTTTCTAAACCTGAAGTGTACTTGCCTGTGTAACCAATTCATGTCATGGCGTGTGTATCCAAATTGCAAACCTGCCTTAAGACCCTTAACGTGGCGCTGTATGTGTGGAAATGCACCGCCTTTTCAATTTTTTAAGCAAAAGTTTGGAGTGATATTTGCACAGAGAACCTCCACTGCCGCACACGGAGGAAAAAAATTAGAGGGAACATTGGTCTGAAGTGGTGCAGGTGTGATGATAAGACTGAGGAGGACTTGGTGGTGTGGGTGGACCTCCTGGCCGGATTGATGGACCTTGAGTGTACTCGATCATGCTCCTCAACGGTTAAGGAGGGATCGCTTGCCACAGATGAGGACTGACTTGGTTCGATGTGGTGATCCTTGTCGAAGGTTTTGGGGGGCTATTCGGTCATTGTCTAGTATGGTTATGCAAATGTGCGATTTGGGCATGTTATTATGACAAAGAATTGCTCCTACTCCATGAAACTACCTTACTTGTGACACGGTTTAAGATGGCAGCTGGTTTAATAACGGTTGGTTCTTGTTTGTTCCAGTGAAAATAATAAAATATGTCTTTAAAAAAAATAACACGTCAAACATTTACTAAAATTTTAAAACGAATTATTTTCATAAATTAATTAAATGAAATATATTAAAACATTTACCTTTGAATTATTTCAAAACGAACGCATATCATATTATTTAAATGAGAGTTCCTGAAAATATTTTAAAAAAATCAATTTCTAGTATAAAAATAAAAATATTAAAATACTATGTAATAAAAACAATATCTCAAACAAATTCTTACAATGTTTAAAAAAAATCACTTTTCTAAAAATTACAATATAACAAGTTTAAGTTTAAAAAACAAAAAATATTTTTTAAAACCTACCCACACAAATCACCAACAATTAACCAAACACAATTTAAAAAAAATATTTCTACATGTCAGTCATATGTATTTCTACATTTTTTTGTATTTTAATAGATTACATTACAAATAAATGTAACTCATTTACATAAAAGAATATGATGTAACATTTACATTTAAAAACATACTACCCACCCAAAACCCTATATTTCCCCAATAACCCAAAATGATAAAAAACAACATTAATAAAAATATATTTAAAAAAAATTATAAATTAAAAAAAAAAATACTTATAAATTACACGATTTTTATTCAAAATAGTACTCACTCTAAACCCCCTTCTTTACAAAATCCTAAAAAATAAGACATCTATATGTATAATATATACATTTTTAGAAAACTTTAACAATTTAAAAATATCTAAATGTTATATTTTTTATAAATTGTAAAGTAATTTTTTTAAAAATACTACATACACTGAGGGGTTGATTCCGATCTCGGCCGGTAGGGCACCTAACAGTATTCGTCCGGAAAAAATACCAGCCGAATGCGCGTTTCCCGACCGATTCGTACACTCGTCGGGACGAACAAGTACGATGCGTATAACAACTCAGTTTCCAAGCGAGCCGTACTCACCCAATCCAGCTCCTGTTCCCCGCCCGAGCCGGATCCGTGAACGCCGAATCGAGCCACACGGAAGCAAATACACAGCACCTTCCGGCCGGACTAGTACGATGCGCAATCCGTACGCGCCGAACCCGTCGCTACGTCCGGCACGTTTGAGCATCCGGGCGAGCCGCACATAAGCTCCGTTTCGCGCCACAAGACGATCCACGGCTACGAGACGAACAAGCCTGCTACGAGTACGACTCGAAGACACGAGAAACCCGAACGAGACGATCCAAGCATGAATCCCATTGCGCAGGTCCTACCTATACTCTACATCTATTACCGGGACCGGCACGGACCCGTAAGGCGCAGACGGTAAGTCAAACACCAACAATACAAACAAACGACACGCACCCGAAATATGTCACACACACATAGGGATGCACAAATAACGTACACTAGCAACAGCAGAACCATAGGGGTGGGATGGCCAACACCAATGCCATACACACCCATAGGGGGATGGATGCCTACCACCAACTACCACCACCCCTACTCAGGGGGCCTGGATGCCTGCCACTACTACCATCCCCACCCTTAGGGGTATGGATGCCTACCACTACCACCATCACTACTCAGGGGGCATGGATGCCTACCACTACCACTACCACCACCCCTACTCAGGGGGCCTGGATGCCTGTCACTACTACCATCCCCACTCTTGGGGGGATGGATGCCTACCACTACCACCACCCCTACTCAGGGGGCCCGGATGCCTGCCACTACCATCCCCACTCATAGGGGGATGGATGCCTACCACTACTACCATCCCCACTCAAAGGGGGCCTGGATGCCTGCCACTACTACCATCCCCACCCTTAGGGGTATGGATGCCTACCACTACCACCACTCCTACTCAGGGGGGCCTGGATGCCTGCCACTACTACCATCCCCACCCTTAGGGGTATGGATGCCTACCACTACCACCATCACTACTCAGGGGGGGCTGGATGCCTACCACTACCACCACCCCTACTCAGGGGGGCCTGGATGCCTGTCACTACTACCATCCCCACTCATGGGGGGATGGATGCCTACCACTACCACCACCACTACTCAGGGGGGCCTGGATGCCTACCACTACCACCACCCCTACTCAGGGGGGGCTGGATGCCTGTCACTACTACCATCCCCACTCATAGGGGGCTGGATGCTTACCACTACTACCATCCCCACTCATGGGGGGATGGATGCCTACCACTACCACCACCCCTTCTCAGAGGGGCCTGGATGCCTGCCACTACTACCATCCCCACTCATAGGGGGATGGATGCCTACCACTACTACCATCCCCACTCATAGGGGGCCTGGATGCCTGCCACTACTACCATCCCCACCCTTAGGGGTATGGATGCCTACCACTACCACCATCACTACTCAGGGGGGCTGGATGCCTACCACTACCACCACCCCTACTCAGGGGTGCCTGGATGCCTGTCACTACTACCATCCCCACTCATGGGGGGATGGATGCCTACCACTAACACCACTCCTACTCATAGGACGGGTAATGCATGACACAACTAGCATACTCCCACATAAGGAATGACAGAAGATTACATCCCCCCCAACACCATGACAAGTGTGTGTAGTCTGTGTCAAATGCCTACAAAACTGAACATGACATTGAACATACAATGTGACCCCCTAGCACATGTGTCACACAGAAATGTGTGTGGCCTCCACAATGCAATCCGACCATGGCCACTGTGGCAATGGGCTCGAACACCCCATCACCACAGTGACCAAAGGTAAGTGTGCTATCCATAGCTGATGCACATTTTGAACAGTGTGGCAATGGGGCCTAAAGCCCCATCACCACAGTGACCAAAAGGGAAGTGTGGTGTCCATAGCTGATGCACATTTTGAACAGTGTGGCAATGGGGCCTAAAGCCCCATCACCACAGTGACCAAAAGGAAGTGTGGTGTCCATAGCTGATGCACATTTTGAACAGTGTGGCAATGGGGCCTAAAGCCCCATCACCACAGTGACCAAAAGGGAAGTGTAGTCATGGTAAAAGCTGCCAAAGCCAAACTGCATGGATGAATCCTGGTCACACAACAACAAACACATCAGTGGCATAGTAGTGCTTGTGTCCCATAGCAACATAGATCGGTCGAGGGAAACAGTGCAGTGTCACTGAAACATCGTTTTGGCCATGTGCATACAAACATCACCCATGGGGGCCCACATTGTCAACATTCACAAATAACACAATGACAGAAGTGACCATTATAATGCTGACCCACATATCTGCACCAATGGACAAACAAATGTAGATATTCTGTGGAGACTGTAGATGTCAGGTGAACAAATACCATACCATGGCAGCAATGGGACATACAAACCATGATTATTGTGCTGACTGATGACCTAGGAGTCCCAGGGACAGCAGGGGAAAGCCACCAAACAACAATCAGCCAATGGCACACTCAAGATATGCCAATGCAGTGGTGCAAAGGCAAAAACACAAACAGGCAGACTCACACTGCATATCAAACACAACAGGTGATGGGGGGGGGGGTGCCAGTGTCCCCAGGCAACCACACAACACATGAGGAGGCCTGAATTCCAACCACACAGATGTGTATACAGTGCCATACAAAAGTTACTCATGGATCGGATACCCCTATGTGGGCAATCAGGCATTGTTAGATGAGAGGGAGCACAAATTACACATGTCACACAAGCTTGTAGGAACAGCAACTAACACAGCAAGAGACAGACCCACCACAGCACTACCCCCAGGGACCCCACATTGTGCTGACACTAGCCTGCATGATAATCCCACTGTGATGACAAAGTTAGATGTCGTTCACACTGTGAACCACAGCCACGTGTCCTGAGCAACTAACTACCATCACACCTACACAAGCTCCAATCAATCAGCACGGCCTGCCAGCCAAGGCCAATATGGAGGTAGGGGTCTAGCCGTGCAACAACTCACTTTTGCACACACTCAACACCACACACCCTGATCTCCACCAATGTGCAGCAGTGAAGCTCACATGGACTGGTGACATTGGACATGCACCCATGACAATACCAGGGGTGGTGGTGGGAACTAAGGTGCAGAAACCCATCACACATGGCCAGTCAACAAGACTCGTCAATGTCTGACACACAGCACAGTATGCCGTACATGGGCATGATGTGAAATCCACCACAATCAATGGGATCCTGGCCATAGTCACACACCAACGAAGAAGCCAAGGTGACACACAAAGAACACACGTATACAACTTCCAACATTGCAGCTCTGACCCTGAGGAGTGGCAGCAGTCACACACACAACGTGTCACAATGACTGAAAGCTACCACAAACTGTAAATCACATGACTCGTGTAAACAACAAGTGCCAAGGGGAATCCTGAATGTGTCCCATCTGCGTTTGCCCACATCCCCAGCCCTGACAACAAAGACAACCTGGTATGACAACCTCATGAACATTAGTTTGCCATGCACCCACATCACGGAGAAACCAGGTCCAAGATGCTGGATGAACACAGAACAACTCAGCTAGCATCACAAACAGGAACATCCCTAGGGACACAGCCTGTGTAGGAAAAGGGAAGGGAACACGCACAGACATGCTTACACAACACACAACACAGGCCCACGCAATGTCACCGGATTACACACTGCCATGAGGGCACTCCACTCCTGTGGAAGGTCCGCTGTGCCAAACCTTGTCTGTGCACGACCCAAACATGTCAGCAGAACACTCCGTCAGTGAGTCAACAACCACAACACACAGAAGGCTCTGCTCACATCAGCCTGGGTACGGGAGTGTCACGTCAGTCATCTGCACACACACAAAACACGTGTCAAGCAAGTTGCACTGTATACACAGATGAGTCCTTCGACATTGATGTGCAAAACTGCATGTCCAGTGGAGCTGGGCACACAGTCAGGAAAATCGGAACATTGAACAGTGGTAAGCCCACCAGATGTGCATCAGTGTAAGACAAAGATGTTCATTTACAAATGCAAAATGGACATCCCTGTGTCAAATGCTGAACATTACACCCTCAGACTGTAGCAAAGGATGCCATAGATCCAGACTACAACAGGACACATATCCCATGGACCACATGGAGTCCATCACTGCAACACTTCATTTTCCTGATGTGAACACTATTACAACTGCAAATGCAGGATGCTACTCATCCACATCATGTACATCAAAAGAAAACCCACAAGTAAACAAAAAGAGGCTTTATTCAGCAAATGTCAGGGTAAACACGGAAGTCCAAAAGAAACTAAGGCCAATGGCCAGTCCAAAATCACAGTCCCAACGGGGTGAGAAGTGACAACTGGTCACACATTGCTTGCCTGCACTGGTACGGTTAGGGGACATCCCCCTTGGAGGGGCATACAAGGGGGAGGCCAGGCACCGCAGGGACAGGATCAGGGGATGGCAGAGTGAGGCAGTGAAGGGGTGGTGGGTGCAGGAGTGTCACCGGCAACTGCAGTGGAGGTGTCTGACTCAGGGGGCCGGCACCACTGTGGTACACAAGTCAGTTGGTGTGGGTGCTGCAACCACTGCAGTGGGCTGGACTGATGTAGTGGACTGGGTACCCACTGCAGTGCCCGAGTCAGACGTGGTGGTTGTGGACTCCACTGCAGTGCATGACTCCAAGGGAGTGGAAGGGTGGGCAGATGAGGTGGGCAGGGCAGAGGGGGGACCCGGTCTCCACAACAGTGCCACTAACAGGCAGAGCGTCTGGGTTGGGGGTGGAAGAGCAAGTGGCAGGGGGGAGGGCCTAAGCAGTTTGGGGATGCGGTATCGGTGTATGGGGGAACCTGGGGCAGGGTGTGGCGGGGGAACCTGTGCAGTGGTGGCCTGGGGGATGGAGGAGAGAGACTGGGCGGTGGAGCTGCGTGGTGGTGGTGGTGGTGGTGGGGTCTTGCTCTTCCTGGTCCGGGGGACTTCCTAATGGGGTCCTGTGTCTGCCTGCACCTGGGGAGGGTGTCCGGGGGCGAGGGCACTCCCCTCTGTGTGGGTGGACTTCCTCTTCCCCGGTATGCTGGATCAGCAGGATTGGAGGGGAAGAGGCCGAGGTCACACAGGAAGATCTGCTGTGTAGGTGGGGTAGCAGGCGAGGCAAGGGAAGGGGTCTTGGAGGGAGAGGATTTGGAGGACTCCGGAGTGAATGTGGATGCCTGTGTGTGTGTGTGTTCCCCATCCCCTGTGTCTGTGGTATCAGTCCCCTGAGGATGCTTGTGTGCACGTCTTGCCTTTCTCTTGGGTGTGTCTGTGCTGCTCGTGTCTGTGTGTTTGGGTGACTGTGCAGGTGTGCATGTGCTTTGGACAGGTAGGGGGGCAGGAAGTGTGGATGAGGCAGAGGTGGGAGGAGTGAGGGACTGTTGGAGGAGGGACACTGCTGCCGTCAGGGAGGAGTCCATGGACTTATTGCTCCTCTGTAGGGCAGACATACCCGTCGAGATGCCCTCCATGAACGACACCAGCTGTGTCAACAGAGTGGTGTGTGCATGGAGGACACTCAGCCTTGCTGTCTGCCCTACATGGAGCTGCTGAAGGAGGTACACAGACTCCTCACTCAGGGCAGCAGGGGACACAGGGGCAGGGGGTGCGGTGCCTGGCACAAAGGAGACACGCTCCCGAGCACGGGAGCCTCCACGGATCTCAGGAATGGGAGCCAATGGGAGGGCGGTGGTGGTGGCAGGGCCAGACAGACTAGCTGGCCTTTGGTGGCTGCTGAGACCCGCCTCCACAAGGGAGTCCTCGGTGTGGCTCCGTGCCACTGGGTCCCTCTGACCACTCGTCCGATGCTGACCCAGTTTGGCTCCGCTGCTCCTCCTGGTCCGTGGAGCTGTCCCCTCCTGTGGCCATGGATGTATCTGCAAACAATTAGG
Source organism: Calotriton arnoldi (assembly GCA_963921515.1). Taxonomy (NCBI): domain Eukaryota; kingdom Metazoa; phylum Chordata; class Amphibia; order Caudata; family Salamandridae; genus Calotriton; species Calotriton arnoldi. The sequence goes on from CAWUFW010000653.1 coordinate 34,973, forward strand.
GAAACAGACAAACATCAGTCACCTGCACTGACCGCACACACCACAGTAAGTACAGCACATTACAGAGCAAGCCCTGGCATCCTTAGTTGAACATTGCCTAAAGTCCTCACACAGATTCGGGGAAGCCAATTGTCAGAGTGATGGTCAACCATGGGACTCACACCCCTCCTGCCCTTGCACCCATCTGTCTGGTGCCTGTCTGATGGTAAGACCCCAGTGTGGACACATGCACCACCTACACAGTTGTTGGACATTGCAGGGAACACGGTGAAGTATGTGAACATGCACACATCACATCTCTTGCCACTGAGTCAGTGCAGGTGTCCGGATAAAGGGATGGCCAGAGTCTAAATAGAAATGCATGTGATGCATACCAGACACCATGATGCACCTGATGCAGCGGTAATTTCACGGTAATTTCTCAATGCAAAACCTCATTTACCTCTATTTACCGCTGTAAAGATGTTGGGCCCTTGACACCATGTATTACCTTCAGGAGACTTTATATAAACATGAAAAATCAAAAATGCAATTAATATTTAAGCCAATAAAGAGAGTTGTGAGTATTTTAAAGGGTTTTATTTTCTAGTCAAAAGTTAAGGTTCTCTGACTCTTTATTCATTAGTCAAATATCAATCAGGTTACAGAATTGAAAAAATAGGAAAAATAGCATGAATACAGAACATATTACAGTCTGCTTACGAGGCATTCCATGTTGGAAGAAAATGTGGAGCAAAATTGTCAGTCAGAAACTCATAAAGAGTTTCTAAGAAAAGAGTGAGTCTTGCAAGGCTAATCAGTAATTAATAATGGCAAAAATCTCCCATAAAGAGAAATAAATGCATAGGACAAATATATCTTTTCAAAAGCAGTTAGTCAAAGCATGACATTTAAAGCTTAGCACCTAAAATCTAAACCTGTTCTGATCCTCTCAGCTCTCCCTCTCTGCCTCGCTGTGCTGGTCTGTCTCTCTGTCTCAGGAGCTGCAAAATAGCCCCCACAGACGCAGCCCCTCCTTCTCTCTCCTCCCCGTCTCTGTGTCCAGCACAGAAGCTGGGCCTGGCCCTCAGAAAAAAATGAGCAAAAAGCCACCCCTCCCACTTGTAAGCCATATTTCAAGCAAAAGCCCACGTGCTTGGTCCTCGTAGCTGGTCCAATCAGAACTCCAAGACACATCGTCTCCCCATGGGCTGACTGGATACGTCATTAATCAGGCGTGTTCCTCATTACATGACTTCACATCCTTTTACATTTTAAAAACAATTACATTTTTCTGTAACAAAAAGTATTAATTGTGAGTTTTTCTCTTCACTCCAGGCTACAAAAAAATATGCAACATAGTGAAGGTCGAAGAGACGGAAACAGGAGGGCGTGATTTATTAACAAAGCCCTTTCATTGAAAGTTGGGAGGGAAGAGGAGCACATTCCAATCTAATCTTCAAGGGCAAAGACTACAGTAAGCTGAGTCTACTAAAACAAACTGAAATCACGTGGTTTTCTACACCGCAAAAATGCGTGTTAATTCAGCACAAATATGCTAGTTCAAGACATTTTTTTCTAAATTAATCTAAATTAACTATATATTTCTATAATGAGGTTAAATCTAAACTACACATTAAAACAACCATGATTAATTAAATGAGCATTGTTTTACATGATTTCATTTGCAGGCCTCTTTCATGTTTTCATTTGCATGTACCAAAATCTGCGTGCCATTTTAGAAATGCTGTCTGCAGCTTTTAGTCATATAATAATGCATACATTTTATAGGTGAAATCTGAGCTCCATCACACCCATGTCCGGATAGTCAATGCCACAATGGGGTGCATGTTGCACATGTCACTCCCCTGCAGGATCAGTCTCAGGAAGTTTAATGCCATGACACAGGAATGCGTGCAAAGTCATACATTACTGTCTCAAGTCACATGGCCATGGCAGCCAGCCAACAACAGTCTGCACTGTGTCACAATCCGAGGGCATGGGGAATGCAAGTTATGTGACTGACAAGTGCACATGTCCATCCCCCAAAACCACATCATCTGTACTACTATTTGTCCACATCATACCAACTGGACATATGGGGGACATGAAACACAACTCTCTGAACATGAGCACCTCACAGTGTGCTGTGAATGAAAATACAGCTGCCTGAAAGTCACAGTCGCAAACACCTGTGTGCACAGTCAAGTGATCAGACACCTATAAGTCACAGAAGTATCGTCTATCATGGTCACATCTCAGATGGCATGCTGAGCCTAACCGATAAACATACCAGTAGTCCTGACAACGAAGACACAGCACAATGAGACAGAGGCAGACACCTGAGGGTACATTTCACTGATCACAACATGCCAGATGATACACGGGAGTGGGAGTACAGAGTGTATTGTATGCCCTGGAGTAGGCATGACTGTCCAGCTCCACCTGTAAGAGGGATGAGTCCTGGACAGTAGGCAGGTGGCTAAGCATGTGTGACACACTGGATACACATACTCCTGAGGCCCAAACATTGTTCCCACCAGCAGCATGGGTGTGTGCCAAATTCCCCAGGGACATGTGGTGAGTCAGAGCAGCAAGCGGAGCACATATCAAAGTTACACCCAGATTACATGTCAGAACTTAGGCATTGTGTAAGCAATTGACCCACCCATGAATCGCACAACATAGTCACGGGAACAAATGCTGTCCCCCACCTTGAGCAAAGCTAAATGCAATGACACAGTCCCCAAATGACACAATTTCCTGACTATAAGGGCCACACATATGCGTATCAGAGGAGATGTGGGCATGTCACAAATGAGGGACATGGGTCCTGGACCACATGACTGATGTACTGTGGAAGTTTAACCAGGCCAGAGGAGGGCACATAGCATGGCAGAAAAAGTGCACAGTGCAGTCATGGACTCACCCCTCCTTGCTGCTGTCTGGCCTTCAGCTGCCCATCCAGGTCAGGGAAGACCACTGCCAGGATCCGGAGCATGTGGGGGTCAGGGTCCGGTGTCCGCCCCTCCTGCGAGGAGGCGACAGCTTCAGCTGGACCCTTGCAATCCTCCGGGTCCAGCCACGAAGGTCCTGCCACCTCTTCTGGCAGTTGCGGATCCTGCGCCTGTAGACCCCCACGGATCTTACTTTCCGGGCGATGGTCAGCCAGATTTCCTGCTTCTGGTGGGCATCAACCTGTGAGGATGACAAAGTGAAAAGGCCATTACTACACATGCAACATATACGTGCATCACACAGTTGGATATACATGTCTCAATCACAGGGGCATATGATGTACACAGGAAGTGCAACAATGGCTATGAACAGTTTGCCAGCAGTCACTACATGGTATCATTGCATGGGAAGTAAACCTAGTTGGAATGCACTGTTACTGCACTGTACCAGTTCAGTGCATGTAACTACACACTTTGGGGTGTGACAACTACTCAGTGAGCATGCTAGCCAGTGGTGTGCACACTGAAAGTCCTGCTAGTCAGACAACATGCACAATTAGTAAGACAGTGGACAGCACACTCACCTGCTCCCCTGGTTTCCCATACAGCTTGCTGTACTGTGGAAGGAGGATGTCCAGCAGGGCCTGGTTCTCCTCAAGGCTGAAGGCTGGGGCTCTCTCCACAGTACGTGCCATTGCAGGAGCCAGAGGATGCATAAACAGCAGCAGTGTTGGTGGCAGATGTCGTCCTGGAGCATGTAGTGCAGGCAAGTGAGCTCTCAGGGGAACAGCCAGCATTATATGTGTGCTGCAGAGGCAGATACTGTCCCATGTGTCCAAAGTGATAGGTCCAAGTCGTTTGCATCTTCTGAATCTGACCAATCCATGGAATAGCAGCACTAATACACGCCCACAGCATCCTTCAAATCTTCAACTTCATGACACCCATGATTTTGCAACATTGTTGTGGCTGGCCAACTGAATTCACTGCATCAGACTCGTTGGAGCTTCGAAAACGTGTCCGTTGCCATGCCAGGCCCCAGCCAATGTGTGCGCACCGTTCGGTCCATTGCTGTACAACGCGTATTTCGGGATACAACGCGTACCCGCACACATCATATGCAATGGGCCGCCCGGGCACACCGATCGGTCCATTGCTGTACAACGCGTATTTCGGGATACAACGCGTACCCGCTCACAACAGAAGCAATGGGACGGCCGGGCACACCGATCGGTCCATTGCTGTACAACGCGTATTTCAGGATACAACAGATGCAATGGGCCGGCCGGGCACACAGATCGGTCCATTGCTATACAACGCGTATTTCGGGATACAACGCGTACCCGGTCACAACAGATGCAATGGGCCGGCCGGGCACACCGATCGGTCCATTGCTGTACAACGCGTATTTCGGGATACAATGCTTACCCGCACACATCATATGCAATGGGCCGGCCGGGCACACCGATCGGTCCATTGCTGTACAACGCGTACCCGCTCACAACAGATGCAATGGGCCGGCCGGGCACACCGATCGGTCCATTGCTGTACAACGCGTACCTGTACAGGTCAGTCGCATATGTCACCATGCTTGTCACTGGTGAACGTATGCCAGCCACATATACCTGCCAGAGACCCAGGGGCACACCTACAACACCACACCCAGTCCACACTGTTTCCTGAGGCATGTAAGGCTGCATTTCCTTCTCTGTGTATCGGGGTTAACATGTGGTTTCTGTGGTGGCACTTGTGGGCAGCCACACCCAGGCTGTGCATGTGTTCATGGGGACAGGGTCCTTGGTGTGTTGTGCACATGACCACTGTGATGTGCAACAGTTCATTTTGGAGCATGTGGCATGGTCACATTTCCAGGTTGTGTATGTGTATGACATGTCACATACCCCCAGAGTCCCATGTGGGAAGGCATGTACATCACAGGATGACCCATTGCCACAATAGTGATGTCCCTCCACAGTCTGTGTGAATGTTGTGTTTCCGATGTCACTGATTCCATGTGCACGATGGGAGACAGTCTCCACATCAACGTTGTTTGTGCATGGACTTTGATGTTGTGCGTCACTGGCGTCCATGTCTGTCCTGCGGATGCGACAGGGGCCACTACCTGTGGGAGTCATGTTTGTTTTTCTGACGTGTACATGATACGCCATGTCATGCCAGTGTCCATGTGGCAAGACAGGGTCACTGGGAATCTACCTGTCAATGATCTGTGATGCCTGTGGCGCATCTGTCCAGACATGTCACTGTGGTGTGTGTGTGGAACGTGACAGCAGTAAATGGGTACTGTGACACAGCCTAATGGTTTCCCATAGCACAACCTGGTACCTGTTGTGCACACATGTTGTACTGAGAAGTTAGATGATGGCCATGTAGGTGCGAGTTATGTCCGACAGAACGGCACACACATCAAGTACTTGTGTCACGTAATGATGTATCATGTGAAATTGAGTATGGTGAATGGCACATATGTGGGATGACTGACAATCTTTCTTCCTTCAACCTATGCACTGCAGGGCTCCAGCTGTCCATAGACCATTCCCTGACCTGGCAACGATGGTGGAACGTGACAGCATCCGACGGTACCGCTTCACCAGGCAGCTGATTGAGGATTTGGCAGTGCGCTTGGCACCACATTTGCAACCTGGCCGGATGTACCCTATGGCGCTGACCCCCAAGGTGAAGGTAATGGCAGCCCTACACTTCTTTGCCACCGGTACCTTTCAACACACTGTTGCGACTGCCGGTGGGATGTCACAGACTATGTTCAGCCGTGTGCTACGCGATGTTTTGGAGGCAATGTTGAGATGCCTGAACCAGTACATCTATTTCCCAACACGTCAACAACTCACTGACGTCAAGAGTGACTTCTATGCCCTGGGGAGGATGGCACATGTCATTGGCTCCATTGATGGGACACATGTGGCTTTGATACCACCACAGGCACATGAGAAGGCATACCGGAACCGTAAACATTACCATTCGATCAATGCTCTGGTGGTATGTTTAGCAGATATGAGCATCACACATGTGTGCGCCCGTTTCCCTGGTTCAGCACACGATGCCTACATGATGAGGAGTAGTCGCATCCCGAGGATGATGGCACAGATGCAGAACCAGCGTGCCTGGCTTGTCGGTGTGTACTGACTTTGTACCATTGTGTGTGTTCTGATCTGTAGTATTCCACCCACTTTTCCAAATCAGCTAATGTGCACTTGTCTGTCCGTAGGTGACTCCGGATACCCCAACATGCCGTGGTTGCTGACACCCCTCAGGAACCCTGTGACACCAGCCCAGATGCGCTACAATGAGGCACATGGTCGGACCAGGAGAGTGATAGAGCGGACCTTTGGTCTCCTGAAGAGCCGCTTCCGCTGCCTGGACAAGACAGGAGGGGCCCTCCCATATGCCCCAGCAAAGGTGTGCAAGATTGTCATCGTCTGCTGCATGCTACACAACCTGGCAGTGCGGAAGGAGTTGCCTCTCATCCTGGATGACGATGACCAACGTCCGCCACCTGTGGAGGATCCTGACCTGGACCACGATGCCAGTGATGATGATGATGGTGATGTCCGCACACAGCTCATCACCAACTTCTTCAGCTGAATGTGAGTATCCAGGGAGATGTAATGTGAATGACGTGAGTTTGCATGATATGTGTGGGTGGTGCTCTGGTGCTGTTTGTGTGTGGCCATGTGCTACTTGACTGGATGCGTGCAGCAATGTGTCCTTCCAGGTAGTCTGAACTCCCCAACAGTTTTGATATGCTAACTTGGTTTTGTGTAGTTGTCTTGTGACATGTATTGGGCATGAGTATTGCAGTACTGTCCTGTTCTACAGTGATTTTAACTGTGTGTCATGTCTGTCCTTCACAGGGTGCTTACTGAGTACTTTGGTCAACTTGGATCCCCCGACACCATGATTCAGCTTTCAGGGTGGCAGCAGTAGTTGGCCTACAAGTGATGTGCCACACACCCCTGGACTTCATATCTTCTGCACTTGACTGTGTGGCCACTGCCACGTGGGTAAACCTTGCATTTGTAGTGGAAACAACATGTTGCAAATGTGTAATAAACCTGTGCTTCACTTTGGGATGTGCGTTGTCTGTGGTCACACATCTGACTGACATTTGCTTACTGCACCTGTGAGCTAGTTGACACAGACTCTGAATAGGTGTGGTGTCTGTGCATTCCACTGTATTTCCTGGCAACATCACTGTGGGCGATGAGTCCGATGGCCCTGGTGTCTGTGTTGTGTAGCCCTAGTGGTGTGTCTCCCTCATATGTGTCACGTCACCATGACTCACACGACGGTGTTGTACTTGCTGTAGCAGTTAGCATACACAGTGTAATTTAGCAGAACATCATCACCATGACAGTATCCACATTTGAATAACAACAGTGGCAAGTATGGTGTACTAGTGCTTTTATTTATAGAAATGTGTGTGTGTATAGTGCACAGGATGGTGGGTGCTGTACATTGGGATTGTGATCCAAAGTTCCCAGATGAGTTGGAAGTCTTGGTAGCAGAAATGTCCTGAGTGAAGTCCACAGTCATATGATACATTAGTCCAACTTGAACTCCCCATGTCATGTGGGAAAGTAGTGTTGCATTCGACAGGGTGAAACGTTTGCACACAAAGGAGAATTTCCGGAACAGGTGTTGGCTTCCTGGGGGATGTACATGGCCATCAACCTCTCAGTTTTCCTTCCTCGGACGACCCCTCTTCTTTGGGGGGGGGACCCTCACGTGCAGGCTGCGGCGGTGCAGGGGACTCTCCGCCAGAGTCCTCCTCCCTCCCTGTGGCGGTGTCAGTTGTTGCAGCACCAGATGTTGTGGGCACACAGGGAGGTGTGGCCATGTTGGTGCTAATCTTGCGGAGGCATGTCAATATGTCCCTATGCACCGCTGTGAGTTCTTGCAATGTGTCCCACTTGGACTCCATGCCCGACGTGTGTCTCCACACAGGCCATGTGTGTCTCCACACGGGCCTTGTGGGAGTCCAAGCGGGCATGATGGGCAGCCTGCTGCTGTTGTATGTCCTTGAGGATCCCCACTACCTGTCTGACCTCTCCGGTGCTATCCTGGTACGCATCAGCAATGCGTGCCAGTTGTGGGTCATCATGCAGTCCAGACCCCTCTGCAAGCAGCAACCTATGTCTACCACCCCTCCCACCACCCCTGGCGACACGTGCAGGACCTGCGGTGGCACGCACAGGTGACCCGAGGCCCACTTGGGGGTTGTTAGTGGTGTTGTCATCCGTTGCTCCACGGTGGGCCTGGGGCCCTGTGCTGTTGTCAGCGATGGTCCTTGGTCTGTCCGTGTCAGCGGGGGTGGTCTGTATGTTGGCAGTTGTTGGAGGGGTGGGTGCAGGGGTGCAGATGTTGGTCCAGCTGGTGCTGCATGATGACTCACACCGGAGGTGCCAGGTAGGTCTTCGCCATCCGAGGAGGGCAGAGGCTGTTCCACACCAGTGAGCTCTGTGTCCCCCGGAGCCTGGGACAGGGACTCCTCCTCGCCTGCTGCTGTGTCCCCATCATCGTCACCTGTATTTGGAAGAGACACACATTGTATGTAATGTTTCTACAGACATCAATCGTTCACACACCTGACAGTTGTGACTGTACCTCTGGATCGGGCATGTACATTGCATTGTCCTAAGTTGTCACAGTAAGAGGTTGATATTGGTGTAGCACATTGTCATGCATACCTGGGGCATTTCAATATGAATGTTGAGGTGTGTGCATGGCAAGCATTGGTTGTATTTGGTGGACATCCGGCCATCCTTCTCCACCTGGCCCAGTTATCCCACCATGAAGCATGCCACCCTTGCAGTGGGTTCAGGTTGACTCTCAGGATGTCATTCAGTGGTGTTGTGCTATTTGTTGGTGCACAGTTCCCAGCAGGGCCTTGTGCTCCCCACAGCAGTAGCCAGTGTCAGCCATCTTGTCAGTCCTTATCCACTCCCTGTGATGTGAGCATGGTTCAGAGTGGTGTTGATGGGCCAATTGTGAGGGTGAGCAGTATCTGTGACTCCAACTCCCATCATGCTATTGCCTACACCCCCCTTCTCAGCATGCCCGTACTTCCTTCCTTTGGGCTCTGCTTCCCTGTGGGGTAGTGTGCCTGTGCTGACAGGAAGGCTGACAGTGTTGTCCTTGCGTTTGTTTGGCTACAAGTCCCAGGTGTGTCCTTGTGCTTCACACAGCATTACCCAGGGTGGTGGTTCTTTGTGGGATCTTCATTTGGTATGTGAGGCATTGCATTCTCCCAGGTGGGTTATGTGGAGTTTGTGTTGAGGGTGTGTGTGAGGTGAGCTGCTTGTAACTATGGTCAGTGCTGTGAGTCCTCCTTCCCAGCCAGCCAGATATCCCACCATGCAACGTGCTTGCATTGCAGAGTGTGCAAGTTGGCTTTCAGGATGTCAGGCAGTGGTGTTGTGCTGTTTGTTGGTGCACAGTTACCAGCAGGGCCTTGTGCTCCCCACAGCAGTAGCCAGTGTCAGCCATCTTGTCAGTCCTTATCCACTCCCTGTGATGTGAGCATGGTTCAGAGTGGTGTTGATGGGCCAATTGTGAGGGTGAGCAGTATCTGTGACTATAACTCCCATCATGCTATTGGCTACACTAACTTCACCAGCATACACAGAATTCCTTCATTTAAGTGAGCTTCCTGTGAGGTGGTGTTCTAGTGGTGGCTAAATATCAGGCAGTGTTTGTTGGTTATATTTGTGCCACTGCCTTGCTCTATTTGTTGTTAGGTTTGTACATGTCATGACACAGTTACATATCACTATGAGATGGCATGTATTGTGTTTATCTAACTGACATACACATCTTGGGATGATTATCTTTTGGTTGCTGTTGATTTGCTAGGGGTGGATGGTTTGACTGTCCCCTTGACAGTGATGTGTGTGTATTGTCACACAATATTGTGTATATTAGTTGTGTACTCACCAGGCTCTGGGATGTATGTTAGTCCATATACGCTCACTGGTGGTAGGATGGCCCGCACCTTCTCCTCCCAGGGCCTGAGGTATACTGGTTTTGCAGGAGGGCCACTGCCGGTGTGCTGGCTCAGGAGGTAATCCTTCTTGAGTAGGTCTCTGACCCTCCTGCGCACATCATACCACCTGTTCTGGATGTCTTCCTTTGTGCGCAAACATGGTGATTGTGCGTTCACCCTGTCGACGATCCTCGCCCACATCTTGGTTTTCTGCGACATGGGGGTCTGTTGGACCAATGTGCCAAACAACTGTGGCTCTACCCTCAGGATCTCGTCTACCATGACTTCCAATTCACTATCTAGGAACTTTGGATTCTTCTTTAGGGGCATGGTGATGGGTGGTGGTGGTGGTGATTGATGTGTGTGTGTGCAAGTGAGGGTGTGTGTGTGTAGGTTTTGCTGTGTGTGTGAGGGTGCTATTTGTTGAGGTGCTAATGGTGTGTGGCTTTTGTGTTAGATGAGCTGTGTGTGTGTCTGTGTTTGCTGTGTGATGGTGTTCTGTGCTGGCAGGTCAGTGGGATTTGCAAAGGATCATGGTAGGGATTTGTGGGCTTTATGTAGGTGGAGTTGGGGGTGTGTCCTTGTTCCATTTTTTTCACCCCCTGTATTTATTGGCTTTGTCATTGCTTGTTTGGCCCTTTTTTTTGTATTTTTTCATTTGTGATTATTGTGCATGTAGGAGTCGTTCTTCTGACCGAGTAGGACGTTGCAGTTGTCTCGTGCGCGCCTCTCCGAGTCGTTTCCGCTGTGTTTCAGCTCAGTTTCATATGCGGCGTACACGTCGGTCGCGGAGTATTGTGTTTATTCGGCTGGGTTTGGTATGCGTGTCGGTCGTACGGCTTGGGCTCCGTACGAATCGGTCTGAATTTGCACCCATTGCATCGTACTGCGCGGGTCGGAGTTCGCGGGTACGTTTCGTTCGGGTTATTTCCTGATGCGTGTCAGTCGGTTCGATTCGCGTGGTTTCCCGGCCGGATAGCTTGTTTCGGGTCGGTCGTTCGCCTTGTGTTCCGTGCGAGTCGGTCGTGATTCCCATGCATTTCATCGTACTTCCCAGGTCGGGCAACGCCGGTACGTGTCGGTCGGACTATAATCCCGTACCGAGTCGGTCGGTATTTTTTCCGAATCGGATTCGGCCCCTAAGTCTGAATAATTCTAAATGTCCCCATTAAGAAAAAAATAATCTAAATAAAAATATAAAAAACATTGACAAAATGTTATTCATTTTCAATAAAAAGTATAGAAGCAATCATCAAAAATATAAACATTTTTAAACATTCCACTAAAAACAAAATTACAAATTTAAAAAATACAAGTAATTACGCAAAAATACAAAAACCCAAAAAACATTACAACTATAAAAGACGTATAAAAAAAACACTATTTCCAACAATATTTTAAACTATATTTTAAACTTCAACATTAATATACTAACAAAACAATATACTTACCAATGATATTGTTTACCTCGATATAATTATGCTCTTGATATTCTATCTTTGACATTTAGTATCATAGAATTTTGTGACTTTGATGTTTAGGGTGCACACCTAACTTCGTTAGCATGTAGGTTCCCCCGCAATGAGCTCAAGAATTAGTAGTAGGGTCCCTCAAGGCTTGGTCCAATGGGCGGCATCTTTGGGTTTGTGTGACGTGTGGCAAACATGGCATCCTCGTGTCCAAGAATATATGCACATCTTAGCAGCTCATAAAACCATGTAGAGCAGAGACATCCTGCTTCTCCTACTGACAGACATGCTCTACATGATAGCAACATACATTATTGCTCAGGGGATATCCAACCACTCTCTAGTGGTACTTGCACTTGGTGCCCCTGGGTCAGGTCAGCACACCTGAATGCATGGTGTCCGGTGGTTGTTCCCAACTCTTGCTGTACGAAATTAAGATTTTTTTACCTTAGTGTGGGATCAGTGGAACCCCAGGGTTTGGTCTGAGCAGGGGGGAAAGCTACCATACACCGTAAAGCCAAAGCCTTTCTGAAAAAGAAAGAAAGAGAGAAAATTCAACCCATCACCGAGATGGAGTCTAGAAGTCTTAAACTTGAATGCGACCCTCTGAATCAACAATGAGTGGCTTCAGCACCATATAGAGACAAACATGTTCCCTTTGCACAGCTTTACTCGGATGAAGCAAAGCAACATTGGATTGCCTCTAACAAACGGGTTTACGAAATGGGAGACAAATCCAGGATGCTGTTATACTGGCTAGAAACCAGAGAGACTGCTTCCAGGGTAATTACTGATATAGGCGACGTATATGCGTGGACAGTACACACAGTGGTGGAGAATGTCTCCACTGCTGCCTCTTACTACCTAATCCTGTATGCACAGCAGGAATGCTCTGCACACAAATGTTCCACACCTCTCCTTGAAAAGCGTCCCTTATCGACATTCAGTGCTCTAGAGAGGGAGGGTCTAGGGCAGCCCATCACAACAAAGCAAATTGAAGCAGCTATTGGTGATATTTTCCCAGCAAAATACTGGGCACGGCGGCTTTCTGCTTAAGTACTACAGTAAATGAAAACCGGTCATCTCTCCCCAGCTTCTAACCATGTAACAGGAAGCATAAGAAAATTCCAGCCTGAGCTAAACTTGACTAATATTGTGGTCATTCATAAAGCAGTTTGCTCACCAGAAAAATGTTCCTCTTAACGATCAATCTCCCTAGTAAAGATCAAGATTTATACTAAGATCTTGGCCAAGAAGCTACTGCAAGTGTTCACTTCCCAAGTCCAGCCCAGTCCAATGAAGCTTCATTCCGCTTCGCAGCACTGCTTCATCAGCAGAGTACAGGTCACCCTTGTGAAGACCATGCGCTCTGGGAACCCAGTACTTTAAAGCTCATGGATTTTGGAAAAAAAACATTTGATTCACATGACTGGTCCTTCCTTTTCCAGGTTCTGTATCACATGCGATTTGGGCCCTACAAATGTTGACAGTGAAACCCTTCAGTAGCTAGCACCTGACCTATTATCCCCAAGATTATCACAAAAAACGGGGGGAAAGTACCCTAAAATGTGTGCACACAATCTAAGCACCCACTGTCAAGGTGCGGTCCCACTGGACCCATCAATGTTCAACATAAAGATCAATCGGTGCACCAACACATCAATACAGTAACAACAAACAGGCCATTGAAAAACTCACGATCCAGGTTCAGCGGTGGCTTCCCCTTCCACTTTCCATGGCTAGCCGGATAGCCATCATTAAGATGGTGGTCCTACACTGATTTCTAGATCTATTCATAAACATTCCCATACCCCGAACAAATACCTTCTTCCGCACCCTCTGGGGACTGCTACTATGGCTCATTTGAGCTGGTCGACGACCCTGAATTCAGTGCGATACACTTATTCTTCCATATGACAGAGGTGGATTTGGGGTTCCCAATCTTCAATTATACTATTTAACAGCGCAATGCCAATTTGCGTCATACTAGTTTCATACAGACGCTAGATTACCCTACTCAATACCAAAGTGGGATCCGGAAAAAGATATCCCTTTATCCTCTAGCCTACTCAGTGGAATTAAACTCGACCCCACAGACATAAAGACACTGCCTACTACAAGCTGGGCGTGGCGGAAAAGTAATTGAATCCTGAGGAAGAATTCCCTATACTCTCCCCTACTCCCACTAGTCAACAACCCATGGATACCCCCAACACGGGAACTGGTAGTTCAAAGAAGGCTAAGAAAATTTAAACTACACACACTGGGGGATGTCTTACCTAATGGTCACGTTATCTCACATACAGATGACGCAAGGTTTACGCATGCTACACAACTGGACCTCTTTATAACGCGGCGGCTTCATGCCTCTCTTTGTGCTTGTTTCCCTACATATCCTATTGTTCCGGATGACTTTCCCCCACTGACATTATTGTTATCGGACCCTGAAGGGGGTAGATTGATTTCTAGACTCTATAAAGCCTACCTCTTCTCTCTGAAACCCATCAGAGACAGGAAGACACAGGATAAATGGGATGCTGACATGGGTCAGGTAATATTGGATAAAGAATGCCACTACTGCTGTGAGCAGATCAAACTTATATCCCCTTACCACCGCCACAAGTTGCTATACTTTAAATTCCTACATAGGGCATATGTCACCAGCAGTACACTAGCCAGAATAGACCCCAACAGATCATCTAATTGCCCGAAGTGTAACACACCTGATTCAGCTTTGCGCACCTCACCTGAACCTGCCTGCATATTAGTAGTTACTGGGGCAAAATATTTGAACACCTCTCACTAATAATCGGCACCGAGCTCCTTCCTGACCCCTTTATGGTACTGTTAGGCTATGTGGCAACATTCCAAAATCGGTTCGCAGCTACATGGCTATTGAGCCATTGTTAGCTAAAAGAGAGATAGTGCTGCATTGGGGTAATGGTGTCTGTATGACAGTTAAGGCATGGCTTACAAGTCTAGTTACCTGCAACTCCACGAATGAAATATATGCTACACTCCAACTGCCTACTTCCAGGCCAAAGGATATTTTGCAGCCATTAAAAGATTATCTTCTGATAAATGAACACGCCACAAATTCTTAAATGTGTACCGCAAATAGTAATGAACCTCTTAATGCTGTGTAATGTATGTCTGAATGTATCCAATGGTAATTCTGCACTACTGTACGTATTTGGCTGCACCTGTACCTCATAAATATGTGATGTCTCTGCTAAATTCAGTCCTAACTATTACCGTCTAGCTGTGCTATTTCTGAATGTAATACCGTCCACAAAGTGGGCCTTTGTTTAAATTTTTGTTTCTTTTGAAAATCATAAATAAAGTTTTAAAGAAAACAGGTCTCAGCCCTGCCATTGCAGCCTATGTGAGTGCAGTTTTAAACTACCAATACAACCTTGCAAAATAAACCTTTTGCAGGTCCAAACCTTCCTTTTTAATACATATAAGTCACCCCTAAGGTAGACTCTGGACAGCACAAGGGCAGGGTGAAGTGTATTCAAAAAGTTGGGCATGTACTCTTAAGTTTCACATGTCCTGGTAGTGAAAAACTCTTATATTTTTTCACTACTGGAAAGCCTATTTTTCCCATAAAATAACATTGGAATTACCTAATTACATTTTATAAGTGTAATTTCCATTTGGGAACATGTAACCCTTTCATGTTTGGTGTCTGTGGAATCACAATTTAAAATCCTAACTTATTGTGAAGTCAGATTTTAAATTACAAATCTAAAAATATGCCACCTTTAGAAAGTTTGCATTTTCCTACCTTAACCATTTGGTGTCTGCAGCCTGTCTCTGAGTCACATGACTGGGTGTAATTGGCACCTGGGCTTTATGTATTCTTCCTAGACAGCCACACACAATGGGGAGCTTAGGTGTGACTGCATGGGCTATCACTGCCAGGATGGGAGGGAGGAGCTGGACCCAGCCCCACTTACACTTGAACAGGCTGTATCCTGTGCCCACACATCGGGCTGCATACCACCTGTAGCTAATCTGGAGCCAAGGCTAGAAAGGCAGGGCATCTGTACACTTAAAAGGCATGCCTCTAGAAGCTTTTCCTACTTCAAAGGCACAACTAGTTATAAATTCTGGACCTCAGACACCATCACTTCAGCACACTTCTGGACCTGTTGATACTCTGTCAGGAAGAAGGACTGCTGTGCTGCTGAAAGGACGACTGCCGCTCTTCTGGACTGCTCCTCTGAAGGAACTGCTGCCTGCTGCCCTCTTGCCAGGGTGAGAAGGATTGGACATACATCTCTTGAATCCAGAACCCAGAGTGACTCCAAGGGCTAGTTGGCTGGCTATCTGATCTGAAGCCGCAGAGACCCAACAGGTTTCCATTAAATTTGCACCTTCAACTGGACTCAGCCATCTGTAAGTCTACCCTGCCAAGTGGTGCAACCCCAGTCCTGGACTCTTGGAAGTGGACCTAAGGTGCTTGCCAGCCCCTGTGGATCCAGTAGAACCCATGCATCTCCTTGGCTGAGTGGCCCACACCCGAGCAGAACCGCTGAGTCGTCGCTGCTACATGCTTTGAACCCATCGCAAAGACCAGCATCATACCACAGCTCTTTGGAACAACCACATCGCCCCGACTGCACAACACATTATTGGCGCAGGCACTCGCAGCCCTCGTCAATGGCAGCCTCAACGACAACTCCAGGCGCTCAATCGCAGCCTTGCAGCTCCTCGGAGCTAACACATTGCCCTGACTGCACACCGCAGCCTCAACGCTGGACTTCGCATCACAAGCCCTGTCGACGGGCTCAAGGATGATGCAGGCCCTAGCGTTGCAGTCTCATCTAATCTCGGAACCGACGCATTGCTTCGACTGTGTGACACATCTTCCATGCAGATCCTTGCAATAGTCTGCAAACCAGGATTTAAGGTACTTTGTTCAGTGGGCCTAAATTGGTCCCCGTAGCTGGCCCGTGCTCTATAGAGGTTGGCCTGAACTTGTGACTTTGTTCCGGTCCAGTAAGACCAGATATACACAGTTGGCACTTTTTGGTGCTATTTAGCGCTATTTTCACAAAAATATTTTAAAATGCATATCTCCGGTTCTACTGATTGGATTTTTGTCATTTTGGTCATGTTTTATTTATTAAAGAAAGTTCTATTTTTCTAACTTGGTGGGGGATCCCTTTTTGTGTGGAATTTTCACTTTGTTGCTGTTTGAAGTGTTGCACAGTTACGTTACACATTACCTCCAAGTTAAGCCTGACTGCTCTGTGCCAAGCTACCAGAGGATTGAGCACAGGTTAATTTAGGGTTGGCTCGTGCCTCACCCTGAAAAGGATTGTGGTTGCTGCTTGACCAGGGCTCACACCCCAGTCAACCAACAACCCAATTTCTTACACCATGTCAGATCATCTGGAACACAAACTAGCAAAGGCAGTGGGCAGCCTTTCTACCATCTCCTCCTGCACCTGCCAACTGTAATGACAAGACAGAATCCTTGAGCGATGCAAGAACCATTTTTTAAACTATTTTACTAATCCCTCATAGGCAAATTCCTCCAATGAAACAACAGCGTCCAGGGAAGCCATTTTGACTTCTTTAGATAGTTATCCTCACAAGCCCCAGCGCATTTTATTAGCCCAACTGCTGATCACCACTACCATAACAAATACAGGTGGTTCTCGAAAAACCTTAAATTAAAAAATACAAGAGCTTAATAGAGCGAGTAGATCACTCTCACAAAACCAGAACGTTTAGCTATGCTACACACAAAATCACAGAATCATGGAGAGAGCATAAAAGTATGTAAGGGACAATAAACAGACATTCGCCTCACGTCGGATAAATATTTTAATATCTGGAAGTCCATAGAATCTAAGAAATTCTGGGATTGTATCAATTCACTGAACGACACAGATATAAATATGCACAGCTCGGGGCACTTGGTATCCTTGTCAGACTGACATGCTATAGGCAGTCCCTGTATGCGGATGGTACATTAACACAGTTTCCTATTTCTGCCAGGCCACCCACAGACAACTACCAACCAGTAAACATCTGGAACATTACCGCACATATCAAGAAGTCTGATGACGTGCCTTGTACAAATTGTTTTCGGTCAGCTTTATTTAGATATGATCTTAATTATTGGGATCATTGTTGTGTCCGATTATACAATAATTCTGTTTTAAATAATGTCGTTCCTGCTCTAATCTACACGCATTATATAAGAAGGGCCCATCCAGCACTCCCAGCAGCTGTAGAGTAAATTAGTCTACTTGATGTAGAGGTAAAACCATAGGCCAGGGTGTTTTTAGCAGATCCCTTTGACTGAGCAGAGGAGCCAGAGCTGTTACCTCTTCTTCAGACTAGTTTTGGAGGCAATTTCTTGATATTAAATAATTAAATTCTTTTCTCAATACTCATCGATAAGCACAGTCAGTCAGGCCAAATGTTGCACGCAGGCTTCAAAGATTTCAATTGTATTGATATGGTGCTTACTATGGACAAAGCTGCAGAACTGGGGACTTAATTCTACTTGCTGCATGCCATATGGCCAGAACAGGGGATTTTTGTATTAATCCCGATGGCACTGCTACACTGTTCCCAAAAATGTCCACAGAGGCAAAAAGCGGGGTTGTGTCTCGGGTCTTACTATATGCACTGCTGATTTACATACATGTATATCCAATGCCCTTCATTGTCCCTCCAGGTTTGGCAGTACCAACATTCCTGCCCCGCAAAACGCAGACGGCGCAGTGCTATTTGACAAAACCAAGGTAGACCTACAATGACAACTGGTAGCCCTCAACAACAGGAGCGTAGCTTCAGGGGGGTATTTGGAGGGTGAGCTCCCCCACCCGATAAATCCATTCTTGGCTTGAGAGTTGGGTCTGGGGCCCTGAGTAAGGCTTCCTATGCCTTTGTTATTTTTTGTCGTTGTCCTTGTTTGACTAAAAGGTTTTTTCATCTTATTTTGTTTTAAAGGAACTTAGACAAAGGCCCACCTGATGCAAATAAGTACTGAACCAGTTCCTCATGGACGCAGTGTATCCCAAACCTTGGTCATCCCTCCACCCTCCGGATTACTGCTTCTTAGTTGGGAAATTTGCGATTCACACCACCCGAATCTCACTAACTAAGCTACGCTCCTGCTCAACCATTACTATAAATCGAATAAGCTTATTATTAATCTAAAGAAAAGCAAAATTGTCATTTTTGGCAGGAAATTAAAGAAGGTATGGCAATGGCGTTTGAAAAGCAATGAAGTAAAATGGATTTCATCTAATAAATATCTTGAAGTCTGGTTACATGAGGTCGCACACATCGTTTTACTAGCCTTCAACCAAAGCTTGCCTCCCCAGCATTTGCTTTTTGCAAATTGCTAAAGGCCCTCTTAGGTCCATCTTTGAACCTCTCTTTAAAGTAATTAAAGTGAAACAAATTCCCTCGTTGACCTTTGGCTGTGAGGCTTTTCCTCGGACAATGGTAAACTGGTCAGACATCATTCAATGCAATCTCCTTAGGCTGCTGTGCTACCTTTCGAAATCCATCACCAGACACAGATTAAGATGAAATTGTGTCTCATTGGACAAATACTTTTCATGTAGGCTAACTGTATTCAAACTTGGCATAACATCAGACAGGCCAACACAGGATACTTAAACCTACTACACTGGAAAGGAATGCAAACTCTGATAACCTCTGGGAACTCCATTTGCAGCCTCTATCTAATGCAAGCCCTCACCGAACTATCGTTCGTTGAACCTTGGGGGGATATTTACAATAAAATGTTGGAGGGCGGTGTTACTCCAAAATTGGTAACGCCGAGCTCCGACAATTTTTAAATGCAGGGATGCACTGTATTTACAAAAATAGAGTGCATCCCTGCGTGTCCCCTTAGCGCTGGCACTAAAAAACTGCCTAGCGTCAGTGCAGGCAGCCTTGAGCCATGTTGCAAGGCGATTTCTGTTTCTATGTGTGCTACAGAATGCAGAATTAATAATTTCTCCTTGTATCGCCATCGTTGTAAATATGGGGCAGCGTCATAAAGCAATGGGTGTTGTGGCACAACGCCCACTGCAACACCCATTGCATGCCCCTTTCACGTCAAGTGAAGCGTGAAAAGGGGCCTTATTTACAAGGCATCATTAAGCCACATTAAGTAGCTTAACGCAGCTTTGTAAATAAGGAGAAGGGGATATCGCCACCAGAACGTCACTAAAAGTGATGTTCTGGTGGCGATATCCTGTTGTAAATCTGCCCCTTGGTCTTTATTATTGCCTCATTCAGCCTTCAAGAAATGATTGGTAGACGACTCTTTCATCTTTGTAGAGGGGCTGACCAGTGACCACACAACATACTCATCCAGGGAGACTTGCAAAAACCTTTTACAGCTCACAAGTAGAATACACACCCCCACTTACCTTTTCAGCTGCCTGTTCCACTCCAATGTACACTAAATTACCTTAGTGTCAGAATGGGTTTGTTTTCTGTTCCGTTGGGGGAGGGGGTGGGGTGGATAGAGCAGCTCTGGAAATATTACAATTCCTCTAATGGGTGCATATTCTATCATTACAAACTGGAAACTATTGCACATGTTCCTTGCTGCTGCCTAAGTTTTATTTCAGAAAGGTTATTGATTATTATTATACATGATAAAATAATACGTCTATGTTTCTCGTACTGAATATTTAAAATCGAAACTGAGACTCGGACCAAATCGTGTGGAGCCATACCCATTGAATGAATTATTTATTTTATGCACTGGAGTTTTGTGTAACATGGTAGAACACGTCCCTTATGTGTTTAAGTATTGCTTCTTTCAATAACATTAGGACTGTGCTGTCTCTACTCAGTAATGAACATGTTCCAAAATGGCCGCCCTGATTACACAGGATTCATTTAAATCCATAGGCCGTCATCGATTTTGATTAATGATTGAACACCCCTTTTTTTCACGTAACGCAATCCTTTTGGTATTAAATTGTTAATGAATTGTGAATCATGCTGACATTGAAGAAGGCGTTGTGCTGAAATGCGTCTGTCAGTGCTTTGTGACTTAGTGATTAAAGCACTTTGCTTAAACTCCAGCCGTGAGTGAACCCGTTACTGACTGTGCTAATTGTTCGTTGGAAACAAACATATATATATATATATATATATATATATATATATATATATATAATATATATATATATATATATATATATATATATATATATATATATATATAATCCTGATCCAATAAATGAAAAAGTTAAAACCTCCTAGTAAAATGAGTGATGAGAAATAGTGACAGACTACCAACTACCAAACCAAGAATGCATTAGAAGAGCGTCTAACCCTAAACACCTCCGCTGAAGCTACGTCCCTCCCCCTCCTACCTGGTCCTGGTAGTTCTCCCTGGGAACTCATGACTATGGTCCCGTGCAACACAATGGCCTGGAATCCCTGCCCTGGGATCACTTATTTTAAATGTATTTTCACTGCTCACACTCTTCTTCATCTCTGCTGCAAGAAACCTTGATGGGAGAGCTGTCAAATCAGTGAAAGCTGGTAGGGCGCATGTTTCTAGTCCTTGCCTTTTACAAAACATTTTATGAAGTGACTGACGGGTATATGTATCAAGGCAGAGTCACATATAGACACACTCCAAACACCCCCTCCCCCCCAGAAGCTACGCCTCTCACTAAAGGCTACAAAACGGCCTGTCTCTGAGAAAAGAAGGGACACTTTCAATCACGCATTGATTACTCAGCAAACAACCAAAGAATTGTTCTGCATCTTTAAAAAACTGCTTTCTCCTAGCTCACTTTTACTCTTGCCAGCCTCCTTCACCATCCTCTGTGGCAATCTCATGTCCTTCTTTATTGACAAACGTTGATACCCTTAGGACCCATATAACCATTATCACTTATCAGGTTTTGGACTTGCTACCCAGCTCTGTCACTCACGCCAGCATAACCTCCATTAGTGACTAAGTGCTTGTCCAAGAGTCTGGCATCAGCATTATTCTGTCATCCTTCAAGAGGTCTGCACCTTCCTAGGGCATTTGTAATGCCAGAGTCACCAACTTAGGCCTTGCTGCCCTAACACCTATAATCACCAGCTTAGTCAACTCCTTCTTGACCACCAGAGTCGTCCTGCAGTCTCTTAAATATGCTATCATTGCCCCAATCATAAAAGTCACAAGGCCTACCGAGATGTTCTCGCCAATCTCCAATGAAAGACCCACCTCAGTCCTACCATGAGTTGTGAGGGCACTTGAAACAGTCGTTACCCTCCAATTGTCATCACACATGGAGGCAAACAACCTCCTAAGTGACTATCATTCAGAGGGGGGCGTGGCAAACAGCCCAAGATGGCGGTCACATAGGCGACTCTCTCCCGGACCCAGGAAAGTAATCCTGCACTATCCCCATGTAATCCTGGGTGATCGTGGTGTGGAATCGCGCTTGGGCACCAAGTAGCGATAGAGAACTCACCTGTGGCGAGTCCGGACTGCGGCCGGACAGCAGATGAGTAGTTGTGCGGCGGTGATGATGAGCTGCTCGGAATGCTGAGGCCTGTGTACCGACTCCCCTGCATGGCAGCACCCGACTGTAGCACAACATAATAGACGGCGCCCGGTGGCTCGGAGCGAATTCTGACCGGGCGCCCCTGCCGGTATCGTCTAAGAGAACAGGGGTCCTGCTTGAGCCATAGCGACCCTACAGCGATCCGCTTGACTGATGCGGAGCTTAGGCGCCTGGACCATTGAAGGAGGCCTCCAGCTGAGGAGTTGGACGGGGCAGCCGTGGCCCGGCGACAGTGGAGAGCTCGTCGGAGAGCGGAGCCATCTCTAACTCGGCTCTCGCCACAGGTGCAGTGACGGGGGCTCCCCCCCGCCCTGGGATCTTCTCTGCGGATCGGTCCTTGGTGCTGGCGGCATGCCAGAGAGGGGTGGCTTGGGAGTTGTGAATCTCCAACCAACGGCATAGCGGAGAGTTGGGCAGGGACTGTGAACCTGAAGTATGGGTGGCCAAGAGAGTACCGGGCCCCTGAATGATAATCCGAAGCTCTCTTAAAAGGGATCAGGCTCCCCAGCAGCTTGTCACAAGACAATACTGTATCGGCTTTGAGTGTCCTTGAGAGCCCCTGCCTCAAGTATGGGGGAGTGCGCTCTGCACCTTCAAGAAGGCCCCCACCCCCAAAAACTGGAGCCCTCGGCCCTTCGTTGGGCCACTGCACACCTCAACGCTACTACCGGGGGTGGACGGTACCGGACTGCTGGATTTGTAAGCCAACAGGAACGGCATGCCAGCGGCCTGCGCTTGATTAGGCAGCTCGTCACCAGTAATACCCTTCGCAACAATAATCCAAATGGTAGGGCCTACTGTCTGTTGATTCCAGGTTAGGTGCAGTGGCTTGTTGTACAACACTGCGCCGCAAGGTCGTCATCCGGAATTGGGCCCTTGGATAATTACTCTTGATAAAGTTTACTTGTGGATCCTCAACGGCCACCTTCATTAGGGTCGCTCTTTGCACCGCTTAACCCATGGCCGTCTTTCACTGAGCCCACGGGGTGAAATCAGTCTACCCTCAACCTTGGGGCACACAAAGCCCAGGACAGGAACGCCTATGGCAAGAATCCGTTCTCACTCCTCACCTTCTGAGGCTTCTTCTGCCTACTCCATGCCTGGGAAAACTGTCTCTCCGGCCCCCTCCACGGACAAATTGGACACGATCCTCCAAGAGATCCGTGATTCCAGAGCGGCTATAGCACAACAACTGGGTGTGATCACCACTGAGCTCAGCCTATTGAAAGACGACCATAGAAAGTTGTTAGATCGAGTCAAGGCTAACGAAGCGGCCCTAGACGCAGTGATTTCAAGCTCCAAACATCACTCCGTCCAACTATCACAGTTGCGTCACCAGGTAGAAATTCTCCAAGCCTGTGCAGATGATGCGGAAGGGAGGCCCCGATGGAACAACATGTGCATAGTGGGCCTCCCTGAAGGGTCGGAGGGTCCCCGCCTGACGCTCTTCATTGAAGAATGGCTTAAAACAAAAGTGGCCCCCACAGGACTATCAGATCTCTTCACAGTGGAAAGGGCACACGTGTACTTTCTAGGAAACCAGTCCTGGCGCAAATCCACGCCTAATAAAAGCGAAAATTCTGAACTTTAGAGACCGTGACCTGCTTCTACAGGCCGCATGTGACAGAGGCCCGATAATGGTCACCAATACTAAAGTTTTTATATTTCCTGAATATACCATGGCGGTGCAGCACAAACGCTCTTCATTTCAAGACATTAAAACTCACCTCCGGGCAGCAGGACTCACCTATGCGCTTCTCTTTCCGGCTAATTTGAAAGTTCTCTATAATCAGCGCTCCCACTTTTTCTGGAAGTGCTTGGGACTGGGTGGAACAGCAATTTCCCAACTCCGTTGGAGGAGGACACCGCGTGTAGGCACCGCCGAAGTCACAGCGGCCCCCACGCTGGCGTAGAAGAGGGCTTCTTACACAAGACAGTGTCAGTGGGGCGCCATCGCCGAAGCTGACCCTGGAGGGTCGAGAGGAGGCGCTCCGCTCAGCATCGACGTTGCGATCCACTCGCCCGCCCATCAGTTCCAGTTCATCACAGACCACTGCATCGGATTCGGACTCTGGGAGAAGCATGGCCCTGGTCCCCTCGGTGTCCCCTCAACCAAGTAATGATCCCCTGAATTGAGAACACTGGAGATAAACATTTTACTGTCGACCCCGGCAGGGGTTTGGGTCAAGTGGGTCATATGGGGGGGGGGGGGGTTGAGGAGTTAGGTGACCTTGCGCAACAGGACTGATCCGTGGATTACAATGTTTCATTGCATAAGTTAAAATTATCAATGGCCTATTATCGCTCTTGCCATGTTTACATCCCCTTTTTCTACTTTACCAATGTATCTGAACTGGGGGGATGGTGCTCAATGCTGTTTGGCATACACCCATGGGTCCGGACAGTGTTGTATAGCACCGTCAAGTGGATTCCACACTTTTATACACGAAAGAAGATCTTTGTCTGCCAGTAAAGCGAAGGCACCTCGTATCTCACAGTTCAAATTGTTGCTGGTTATTGTAAAGTTTGGTTGAAGTCCAGCGACTCGCTTGACCGAGTACTGGGTACCTGTTTTGTTGTTAAGCTTTGTAATGGTCATGGTCCATGGTAACATTGGGGGTAGGCCCTCTGACAGGGTGTGGGGTTCCCTCTGTACTAACACAATCTCCCAATGTCGACAATTGCTAAATCTTATACCTTTCTCACCTGGAATATCCGAGGTATGGGTTCAATCCATAAAAGACACAGAATACTGGCACAATTAAATAGACGCCGCGCACACATAGTGTACCTTCAGGAAACCCACCTGGTGCCTACTGAGGCCCTCAAACTGAATAAAAGATGGAGAGGGCAACTACATTGCACTTCTTACTCAGCATTCTCAAGGGGTGCAGCGGTGTGAATATGTCAGACTAGTCGCATTGCGGGCGGCGGTGAGGTATAAAGCAGCCTCGAATCCGACGCTGGACACTTTGCGTTCTAGCGTTTCGGAAGGAAGGCTGCTTCCGGTTCACTCACCTGAACTCCTTCTGTTTTGTCCGCGGGTTCCTGGTACTTCGCTCGGCCTCGTCGCAGCCTGCCTTTCACTCACCTGACCTCCTCCTGTTTCGGCGGCAGGTTCCTGGTGCTTCCCTCGACCTCATTGCAGCCTGGCTTCCCACTTACCTGGACACGCCTTGTTCCTGCGTCGGGTCCTGACATACTCCTCCTGTTTCGGCGGCGGGTTCCTGGCGTTCCTCCCGGTTGCGTCTGGACTTCTCCACATTGGCTCCTGGATCCTTACATTCCTCTGGGCTCCGTCGGGATCCGAAGTCTCATATCTTGAATCAACTCAGCCCTGCAAAGAAAGAACACATACAAAGGGGCCCAGTAACTCTGAATCACGGTAAAAGGGTGAATACGCTACCAAAGTCTTTTAAAAGCTCTATAAGGTACTATAGTTATCTAAAGTTGGTGTCTTCTTCTGTGGAGATCTGTTTTCTTTCCTTTGCATTAACCTCACTGAACTCAGAGGTGCTCCGAAGAAAAACAAAGAGACTATACTATTTTCTCCTTACTCCTGAAATCAAGGAATACATAATTTATAATTTCCAGTATGGAGTTCCCACTTTTTACTAGCAAGTTGCTAGGGGGGGAAGAAATTATAATTTGCCGAAGATCTCCTGATACCAAGAGAATTGTACAAGAAAGACATAAGTGGGTGTTATTAAGTTTGGCTTTTACATCCTTTCCTTCTATAGTATTGCATTACCTCTGACACTGCTACTTTGTCTCTCCCTTAGACAGAATCATATGTTCCACCACCCAACCAGTTGCGCGATGGCTAATGGAAGAAGGGAATCACTAAGGTAGTTAGTGAAGTTAGTCTTACCTGTATCATTATTCATACCCAAAATCCTAATATACTCTTTGTGGATATTCATACTCTTTCTCTTTTATTAGGACATCCTCCTGTTACTTGGTCCTGTGCTTGTGTTGGGGAACATCGGTGGACACCTTCTCTCTTCCTTCTCCTCTTCCCTTCTTCCCCTGGTTTACCACTGGTGCTTTAACATAGTTGGGTACAGTGAGTGACTAGAGGGGCGTTGAGACCTTTCTCCTTGCATTTCGCTCCTGTGGAATTGTAAGTAGACCTGACAGAACGCGAAGCCCAAGCCTTATTTTCTGCCCGAGCGATATGGAGGAAAGTCAGGTTTCGCTTACCAATTTGGCCCACATGATTGGTAATCTCCAGAAGGAAACTCAAGCTCTGGCTTTAAGAGTAAAATCCTTACAACAGGGAATGAGAACCGAGTCTAGTTTAGGGAGCATGGCCGATAGTGCAGGGGGTCACTTTCTGCCTCCTCCTCCTGCCACCAGTTCCAGTACCCCAGTAATACAGGTGACTGCTCCACCCGCTATTCCGTTGGCCCCTCCTGAAAGATTTAAGGGAGACCCTTCCAAATTCGCCCCCTTTATTAGCCAATGTCAGCTTCATTTCATGTGTAAGGCCTCTTGTTTTCCCTCAGAGCAGGCTAAAGTGGCATTTGTGCTATCTTATTTGGGGGGAACTGCAGAGAGCTGGTCTGTTCCTTTAATAGAAAGTAATGACCCACTATTGTACAATTACACAGCTTTTAAGGGAGAATTGAGAAAACTGTTTGATAGACACTCCTTCATGCAGTCCGTAGATACAGAATTATTAAACTCAAAAAAGGGAACAAAAGATCTAATGACATACATTACCACCTGCAATAAGACTAGTAGCCGAGTTTGGATGGCCAGAGGCAAAACGCAGTGCTTTATTTTATAAGGGACTCAAAGACTAACCAAAAGACCTTTTAGCTCAGGTAGTAAATCCCCCAGAGTCATGTAACACTCTCAAAGATCTGATGGTGAAGTTAGAGCATCGAGTAAATGAAAGGAAAAGAGAGAAGGGGCGCCCAGAAGTGCGTACTATAATATACGAAGAAGGAAAACAGGAAGCTGACAAGGCGGAGGAACCAGACCCTATGCAGATAGGTAGCATACAGAGTTCCCTCAGTGAAGAGGAAAAACACAGAAGACATGATAAGAAATTGTGCCTGTACTGTGGAAAACAAGGGCATTTCCTTAGAGAATGTCCTGTGAAACCAAAGAAAAAGGAGGACCGGTAAACTCCTAAGCCAGAAGTCAGAGACAGAGATTTCGGGTGGGTTAGGGTTAATTGTCTCACAGCACGCTATGCAAAAGAATACTTTACCTCATGATTTTTTTCTTGCATCTCAATTGGAGTGAGGACAACAGTCTTTTGATGTGCAGATTATGTTAGACTCCGGTGCCACAGCCAATTTTATGGATCTTAACTGGGCAAAGAGCAAGAACATTCCTTTTGTCAACAAAACTTCTTGGGAGGATGTTAAAACCATAGATGGCAGCAACAATAAATCAGGCCCTATAAAGTATGTTACCACTGAGATTATTCTTGTTATACAAGAAACCCATTCAGGAAAGATCTCCTTTGACCTAATTCAGTCACCCCTATTTCCTACTAAACTTGTCAGCACAACCCTCTTATTGATTGGCCAAAATTATCTGTATCCTTCGCATCAGAATATTGTACCACTCATTGTCGAAAGCCTCGAAAATACTCAGGGGAAGTGGCTGCACTCGCTGATACTGAAATCCCCGACCTGCCCTCTTGCTATCAAGACTTGAGGATTATTTTCCACAAAGAAAAGGCCACCACACTCCCGCCACATAGGTCCTATGATTGTAGAATAGACCTGGTAGCCGGAGCACGTATACCATGCAGCAGAATCTATGCACTAACAGAAAAGGAAAGTGTATACCTATGTGACTATCTGGATGATTTGCTGCGCATTGGTTTTATCCGACCTTCTGAGTTGCCCGCCTCTTTTTTTAATACCGAAACGAGAAGGAGGCCCTTCGGTGCTGTATCGACTATAAGGCCCTCAATGATGTGACAGTAAAGAACAGTTACCCTTTACTGTTGATTACCTCTCTACGTGATCAAGTCAAGAATGCTAAAAACTTCACTAAGTTAGACTTACGAGGAGCATACCATTTAGTGAGAGTCAAGGAGGGAGATGAGTGGAAGACAGCGTTTTGTACTAAGTTTGGCCTCTATGAATACCTGGTAATGCCATTCGGCCTGGGCAATACACCATCTGCCTTTCCGTTTTTTTATAAACGAAGTTTTGAAAGACATACTGTATTCCTATGTAATTGCATATATCGATGACATTCTGATTTACTCCTCTTAGAGAAAGAACAGGAAGGACATGTTAGGAGTGTGCTTGAGAGACTTTGAGACAACCATTTGTATTGCAAACTAGACAAATGTCAGTTCCATACCTTGCAAGTGTGGTTTTTGGGGTTTGTTTTATCCGCTCAGGACATTAGTATGGATCCCCAGAAAGTAGTGGCCATAACTCACTGGCAATCCCCATGAACGGTCAGAGAAATACAATGTTTTCTTGGATTCGCCAATTTTTATAGGCGTTTTATTGAAATCGTTTCTGATTTAGCTTCTCCCATTACCCGGCTATTGAAAATAGGAGTTACATTTGTATGGACCCCAGCAGCTGAGGAGGCTATCTGTAATTTAAAAAAGCCTTTACTCAGGCACCTATATTAAGACATCCGAATCCCTCTTATCCTTTTGTTGTAGAGGTAGATGCCTCCCAGATGGCGGTAGGAGGAATTCTGTCCCATACAGATCCGAGTTCTGGACGCCTCCATCCGGTAGCCTACTACTCGCATAAACTGACTCCTACCGAACAAAGCTATGCGGTTGACAGTAAAGAATTACTGGCCATTAAGAAGGCTTTTGAAGAGTGGCGTCAGTATTTATTAGGGGCACTTCACAGGGTTACAGTATTAACTGACCACCGCAATTTGCAATTCCTGAAATCAGCTAGAGCTCTATCAATGAGACAGCTGCGTTAGACACAACATTTTAGCGAATTAGGTCTTATCATAATGTTTCAGGCTGGGAAGAAAAATGGGAAAGCAGATGCCCTATCCCGATTCAGTTATGAGGTTGAGGAGTCCATGTGTGACCCTCCCCCCCATAATAGCTAGGGAGCGTATCATAGGCACTATTTGTTCTGAAGAAGAGTACATGAAGGCAGTTGCAGAGGCACAGAAGACCGCATAGGTCGAGGAGTTAGTACAAACACATAACACCACTAAGATTCACAACCTGCTATACATTCAAGGGGGTTTGGTGGTACCTACACAACCTTTACAGCAACAAGCATTAGAGTGGTGTCATGCCCATCCCCTCTCTGGGCATCTGGGATATAAAAAAAATATATAACTTGTACGACAACACTTTTGGTGGTCCAATATGGCAAAAGATACCAAGCACTATGTTCAGACATGCCATGTATGTGCCCAAGGGAAGGCTTCTCATCGGGCTCCTGTAGGACTATTGAAGCCAATACCCGTTCCTCCTAGTCTATGGCACACGATTTCTATGGACTTTATTATTGACTTACCAAGAACCACACAAAGAAATACAACCCTCGTTGTAGTCGTGGATTTATTGACCAAGATGGTGCATTTTATCCCTTTGAAGGCAATCCCTACTTCTAAACAGCTGGCATCTCTTTGTTTGTACAGCACATAGTTAGATTACATGGCCGTCCCTCTGTTTTGGACTCTGATCGGGGTTCTCAATTAGTCTAATTTCTAGAAGGGTTTGGGTGCATTATTGCAAATTGATGTCCGGTATTCCTCTGCCCATCACTCCCAAACTGACGGCCAGACTGAAAGGGTGAATCAGTATTTAGAACAATATCTGCGATGTCAGCTTTTACATTTCTCATCAGAATGGGATATCTTCATATGGATGGCTGAGTTTTCATACAATGATAGTTGTCATTCCTCTACTAATTACTCTCCTTTCTATTGTAACTAAGGTTTTCACCCTCTATTCCTGTTGTTGGCCCTTTCTCTCTCTAACCATGTTCCTGCTGCCCTTGACTTCATACAAAACCTACAGAACATACTGAAAACAGCGACCACAAATTTAGAGAAAGCCAAATCTATGTACAAGGAAGAGGCAGATCTTCACAGACGGGTAGAGCCAAATTATACTGTTGGAGATAAAGTGTGGCTGTCCACTAAAAACATTATCATGAAGGTATCCTGCAAATTTAAACCCTGTTTGATTGGCCCCTACTCAATAAGCAAGATTATCAATCCAGTTGCAGTGAGACTAGATCTTCCCGCTACAATGAAAATACATCCTGTTTTTCATGTATCCTTACTAAAGCCAGTGGTAGCTGGTACAAAATTGCCCATCCTTCCACCTTCAGAGGTGGGCAACAATGAATCTGAATATGAGGTGGAGGCTATCATTGACTGCAGAAGAGTGCAGCGTCAATTACAATACCTAATACATTGGAAGGGTTATGGTGTTGAGGATCGCACTTGGGAGCCAGCAAGTCATGTTCACGCCCCTCAATTGCTGCGCCTCTTCCATAGACGCTATCCTAGGAAACATAATCTAGTGGGAGGGGATGTAAGGGGGGTGTACTGTCGGGCTTGTCGCATTGCAGGCAGCCCTTAGTCATAAAAAACCCCCTTTGGGTCAATACTTGCTACACAATTCACACATTCACATGAAACCTCAAGCACATATATGTTGACAATGGACAAAAAGACAGTCTAATCAAAAAAAGGTAAGCAAACCCTATTGTCAAAAATACAAATTTATTAAGATCACATTGAAAAATCACAGATAATTAAAATCATCTAATCCCTTTCTAAGCTGTAACATAATTTTTTTAATTTTTTTAAAAATAGAAACCTAACAAAGATATAGAATTCATACAAACTAAAAGCTTATTTGTGTAAAATACTCAATGAAATTGGGAAAACAAGTAGGAAAAATAATTCCAAATCACAGAAAAGTACCACTAAATCTGCAACAAATCAATTGTAAACATTGAAAACATCAATTCATATATTGTATCCAATACAATTGCCCGCATAGATTTAAGTAGACTTTTCTAAACAAAGCATCGACGCGTTTCGGTGGGCACTATTTTATGGCCATCACCTTCTTCAGGAGAAACATATAATTCCCAATCAAGAAATATACAAAACCTCAGCTAGATTCCGAATGGGCATACCACGCCTCAAAATACACACAGCCAACTTGTAGTTCCAATACCTCTAATGACTAGTGCTGTTAATTTGGCGTCCTTTTCATAGGTTCAAGCACTCGCAAATATCTCAATACACTTCTGTAAAGCAGCCTAATCGTCAGGGATAATTTGAAGATACCGCAATCTCAGATTATTGTAGGTACATAATCTCACGTCCCCTAGTTTGAGATACTCGTACATATAAACAAACAGTCCCGAACAGGATCTGTATGTAGCCGAGACGGTGTGTAAAGATGATTAACCCGTTGCTAGTAATACACCCTTTACTGTTACGACCTCTTCATCCGATCGGTCGAAAAACAGTCGAAAGTCCCGGGGCAGAGTCTTCAATTAGCCAGGAAAAATCCACGGGGTGTACGCCTCCTTCAATTCGTAAGGCAGCGGCAAGGCATGAAGCAGCCTTGATTTCGACACTGAAAGCTTCACGTTCTACCGTCTCTGAAGCAAGGCCGCTTCTGCTTCCAGTTCACTCACCTGAACTCCTTCTGTTTCGGCAGCGGGTTCCTGGTGCTTCAATCGGCCTCATCGCAGCCTGACTTTCACCCACCTGAACTTCTCCTGTTTCGGCAGTGGGATCCTGGTGCTTCGCTGGGCCTCGTCGCAGCCTGCCTTTCACTCACTCACCTGAACTCCTCCGGTTTCGGCGGCAGGTTCCTGGTGCTTCACTCGACCTCATTGCAGCCTGGCTTCCCACTTACCTGGACACGCCTTGTTCCTGCGTCGGGTCCTGGCATACTCCTCCTGTTTTGGCGGCGGGTTCCTGGTGTTCCTCCTGGTTGCATCTGGACTTCTCCACATTGGCTCCTGGATCCTTGCATTCCTCTGGGCTCCATGGGGATCCAAAGTCTCATATCTTGAATCAACTCAGCCCTGCAAAGAAAGGACACATACAAAGGGGTCCAGTCACTCTGATTCGCGGTAAAAGCGTGAATACACTACCAAAGTCTTTTAAAAGCTATATAAGGTACTATACTTATCTAAACTTCGTGTCTTCTTCTGTGGAAATTTGTTTTCTTTCCTTTGCATTAACCTCGCTAAACTCAGAGGTGCTCCTAAGTAAAACAAAGAGATATTATTTTCTCCTTACTCCTGAAATGAAAGAAGAAATCATTTAAAAATTTCCAGTATTGAGTTCCCACTTTATACTAGCTAGTTGCTAGGGGGGGTGGGGGGAGACATAATTTGCCGAAGATCTCCTGATACCAAGAGAATTGTACAAGAAAGACATAGGTGGGGGTTATTAAGTTTCCTTTCCTTCTATAGTATTGCATTACCTCTGACACTGATTTTTGTCTCTCCCTTAGACAGAATCATATGTCCCACCACCCAACCAGTTGTGCGATGGCTGATGGAAGAAGAGAATCACTAAGGTAGTTAGTGAAGTTAGTCTTACCTGTATCATTATCCATACCCAACATCTTAATATACTCTTTGTGGATATTCATACTCTCTCTCTCTCTTTTAATATGACATCCTCCTGTTACTTGGTCCTGTGCTTGAGCTGGGGAACATCGGTGGACATCATCTCTCTTTCTTCTCCCCTTCCTTTCTTCCCCTCGTTTACCACTGGTGCTTTGACGTAGTTGGGTACAGTGAGTGACTAGAGGGGCGTTGGGACCTTTCTCCTTGCATATCGCTCCTGTGGAATTGTAAGTAGACCTGACAGAATACGTGCCGGGGTCCCGTTTGCCGTAGTAGAATCAAAGATTGATGATCAAGGCAGATATGTGCTGCTTAGGGGCACATTGGATGGGAGGCAGATTGTATTAGGATCTATATATGCACCTAACTCTGACAACGAGGCTTTCTTAACCCGCTTGTCCATTGAATTGGCGGAATGGACACAATATCCCTGCTACTGGCAGGGGATTTTAATGCAGTACTCGATGTTGACCTAGATCGCTCACACCCCCCACTCCCGGGCACAGCTATAACACACCAAGCCAAGGTCCTGTGCCGTTGGGTGTCCGGGTGGGGTCTGGAGGATGCATGGCGAGTCAATAACAACGGCTTGCGGGAGTACTCCTTTTATTCTCATCCCCATGCCTTACATTCCCACATAGACAGATTTCTATACACACATGCTTTGCTCTCCTCTGTGACTCACACCACATATCTGGGCAAAACCATTTCAGAACACAATCCGTTTGAACTTACGCTCCATTGGGGTCGAGTCCCTCCCCCGATCCAGACATGGCACTTGCAGCCCCAGCTGCTAGAAGATTTTGTATTCAGAAACACTTTAGCCACCACAATCACCTCTTACTTTTCTGAGAATGCGGACACAGCCACCACGCGTTTGACAGAATGGGAGGCCTTTGAAGTGGTGATCCGAGGTGTCTTGATGAGCGCTGTGGTAGGAGCCAGGCAGGAGGTCATCCGGGACATAGCATTGCTAAAGAATGAGTTGCAATCTCTAGAGGTAGCAGCCCAGAATGATGTATCAAAGGAGGCGAAGTTGAGTGAGGCTAGAGTTCGGTATGCAGAACTATTGGAGCGCTTCCGACTGATCAACCTAAGCTCCTATACCCAATGGGCTACTCAGAAGCAGACAGGTCAGGTACATTACTGGCACATTTAATACATCCCCTTCCTTCTCCCACACCTATACTATCAGTTATTACTCCTGCACACGAGTTGGTGAATACGCAACTGGAAATCAACACGGCACTTCATGATTATTATACAGAACTGTACACAGCTTCACTACCATCTTCCCCGGAGGCGATAGATAATTTCCTTGTGGTGGCACCCCTTCCCGTGCTCTCCGCAGCGGATGTTAAGGACCTGGCGGCCCCTATAACAAACACAGAGATCCATGGAGCCATTAAAGAGCTGGCTTGCAACAAAATGCCAAGTTCGGATGAGCTTCCCATACAATTTTACTCTACCTTTGCACCACAACTGATACCAAAGTTGCAACAGCTATATGTATCGTCCCTGGAGGAGGGAGCTCTGCCCCCCACGATCAGGGAAGCATTGGCAACTTCATTACTAAAACCAGATAAATCACTCACAGAGTTATCCTCCTACAGGCCCTTTATCAATTCTTAACACGGAGTATAAGATACTCAGTAAAATTCAGGCCCACCGCCTGCTTCCATTGCTCCCCGGACTGATCCATATGGACTAATGCGGCTTTGTACCCCATTGCAATACTTCTTTAAATATACGTCGCCTATTTGGCTTGATGGACGCAGCCTGCGACCTTTTCCCATATGCTGGCTGCCTATCGCCGGCAAGCATTTGCAACTTTGGGGTGGGACTACAGGCCTGCAACGCTATGACGATATGAAATCCCTCCTGAATATTGCCATTGGATAGAGTTACTTTATACTCTGCCCACGGCTAGAGCCAAAACTGGTCAGTATATTTCCCCATCATATTGTTTGTATTAGCTATAGAGCCACTGGCCCAACATCTCCGCCAGGTGATGCCAACAATCAGGATCCTTACAGGTCGGAGTACACACTCTGTGTCCTTGTATGCCGATGATATGCTCTTGTACCTCAGAGATCTTCGCCTTGACATGCACAACCTGGCCTCTCTGTTCACACGATTCGGCTCCCAGTCAGGACTGCTGAGCAATGCCTTCAAATCATGCACGTACTCCTTCTACGGCACTTACACATTACCCACCCTGCAATTTGGTAATGTACAACTGAAAATGGAGCAGGTAACTTTCCGATACTTAGGCATTCAGATCTACAAAGATACACAGGATATCCTGGAAGGGAATCTGGTACGCATGATTAATTCCTTGAAGTCACAGGTGGCCTTCTGGGGTAAATTACCATTATCCACGGCGGGCCGACTAGCACTGGCCAAAATGGTAATGTTGCAGAGATTGCTATATCATTTTGTAAATTTACTGTTAGCGGTCCCCGCTTGGGTATTTTGGCTCTTGGATTCTTTACTGATAGGCTTGATCTGGGGGGGGGAGGACGTCATAGGATCAGCTTCTCTAAACTCCAGTTACGAGCAACTAAAGGGAGTGTGGGGGCCCCAGACTTTAAAGCGTATTGTATAGCTGAACAACTTCAATGGTTAGCGTATTGGTTGGCTAGTCAGAACCTATTTGAGATCGGGTACACTACCACATAACTACAGCAAGGGACACTTCAAGCCCTACATTGCCCAGAGTCCGCAAAACTACAAACAGGCTTATTGTTGCTTAGGAACGCTATACACTACTGGAAACTGGCCCTAAAATACACTAACACCCCATATGCACCGAATATTCTGCTCTGCAGTCCACTAACACCTATGGGGACACTGACAACTCGCATACTAGCCCCTTGGGAGAGGGCGGGGGTGACAACAGTTGGATCTCTGTTCGCAGATGGAACCCTAATGCCACACGCAAAATTTCTGCACACCCACGGGGTATCCGATACATTATTCCTAACCCATGCTAGTTTTCTCCACTACGTCCATCAACACTGGGTAGTGGAGAACAAGGAACCCCCATATATTAACTACTTCGTGCACTTCACACAATGGGTCATGGGAGCCATTTGATACGCTGGCTATGTCGGGGCCTAAGGGAGCATCTTATGATCTCATTGCTCCCCTTGAAACAGAAATGGGAAACTGACTTGGTGAAGGGCTTGTCTGATAAGGAATGGGCCACTGATCTTGAATACCCGCAACGGATTTCCCGTAATACCCAGTTTAAGTTCATACAACTTTCAATATTACATAGAGCATATTTAACACCACACAAATTGCGTACGATGTACCCGGGGACCTCTTCGGAGTGCCCACGTTGTCATACATCCAACGCAGACTTTATCCATATGATTTAGTCATGCCCATCCCTGTCCGGTTTCTGGGGCGAAGTTTCAGAGGGCTTCTCGCAGCTGTCTGGGATAACCTCTTGGTTGTCTATAGACTCCTGTATCTTGGGTCTGACCCCACTGCCCAAAACAGTTAAAGTGCTCTGACGCTTCAATGACCTTTCCTTACTATTGGCAAAAAGAATGTTGACACAACAGTGGAAGTCTCTAAAGGCTCCTAGAGAGGGGGCGTGGGGAGAGGAGGTACTGCGCTGGGCCACTGCAGAAGGCGTGGCTCTGAGGCGAGAGGAATATAGAGGGCTTCGTAAGAAGCCAATTTTGTTGGATTGGGCTCACCTGTTGGAGCAATTCAGGGCGCGCATAACTGATGCCTGACAGGCGTAGAGGAACATTTACTCTCCCCACCTAACTGTCAAGCACATTAGGCACATACTCACATACTGCCACATGGAGGCCCTTTACACCCCCCTCCCCCCACTGTTTACACCCTAAACCAAAATGGACCACTCAAGCTAGTTTCAGGAGGAAGGGAGGGAAGGAAGGTTTGTTTAATCTTCTTGTCTGAGACTGATTTTTCTCTTTGTAAAAATGCGTATTTGCATATATTGATTGCCTACTGTCTTAACCCCGTCACCAGATTTCTCATATCGACGAATAATGTATACGTTGCATACATATCTGAAATGGGATTTGTAATAAGACTTTAATAAGTGCACATAATACCTGTAAATGGAAAATCAATAAAGTGCGTTAAAAAAAAGAAGAAAGAAGTGACTATCATTCTCCGCCACGGCCCGGAGACCACCCTTCTTAACATTAAGGAAGAACTTTCTGAGGCATGTGACCAAGACCTCCCTTGCGAGATGATCCTCCCAGACCTATTGGTTGTAACTGTCACACTGTCCTCGTTTGAGACCTTCCTATTGAACAGTTCTCCAGTGAAAATGGGATCATTCCTCTCCAAGACAACAAATACCTGCGGTGTCCCTGCTGAAGGCTCTGCACTGTCATCACTAGGCTTCAACATGAACATGGCACCAGTATTCGACATCCTGACTCCTATAGGGTCATTTTTCACATGTATGTGAACAATGCACTGCTCCACCTCTGGCTGGAGAGCGAACCAGGCAAACTCCTTAATGTGTTTCAATGCCTCACCCATGTCCACAGGCGAAGGGATAACAACTGATAATGTTCTCATACATGCTGTGGCACATCAGACTGGCCTAGCATAGGATGGTGACATGATCTCAAACATCAGAACGACACCCTGCTTATGTGACACAAATTTGACATGCACTCTACCACTGACAGGCGACTGGGATAAACTCTCCACATTGAGCATACCCAGGTTAACACAGAACTTCATGGCTCAACAATCACTCATGATCTGATAGTAATTAAGGAACAAAGGATTTTCCCTGATGATAAAGCCTTCAGTAAGGACTGATCTTTAATATTCTGGTGCTGCTCACGAGACCGGCTGAATCTTAATATCAAGCCAGCCAAAGATATTGCTGAAACAATGTTAATTAAAATTCAAACTTTATATCTTTTTATTGAGTTTTAAGGTTTAAACAGAATAGGACATAAGGTACCTCATATAGAAAAAGTCAAACTTTAGAAACAATTTTAAAGACCACAATACAGCAATAATACACACAAAGTGCCCAGAAAAGATAGATAAATTCCTGGCAAACAGAAATAATTTCTGACTGAGACTTAGATAACAAAACTAAAGAAAGACGTGAAAGTGTACCCCTATATTATGGACAAATCCTACGCAAGACCGAAATCAGAGCCAGGTTCTAAAAGAGCACCAAGGTACTAACAAATACCTCACCACTGGTCATTAAGCTCTGTAGCAAGGCATAGTGGTGATGAGACCTGTAACCGGTTTCCAATCCGACCCCATTTTTCCCAAAGCCCCCAATAAAACCATTTATGGTCTGCCGTCTTCTGTATCCACATGTGTTTCAGAAAGGACCATACCAAAGTGTCTAATTACATTTTTGACAGAATGGGAGGCCTTTGAAGTGGTGATCCGAGGTGTCTTGATGAGCGCTGTGGTAGGAGCCAGGCAGGAGGTCATCCGGGACATAGCATTGCTAAAGAATGAGTTGCAATCTCTAGAGGTAGCAGCCCAGAATGATGTATCAAAGGAGGCGAAGTTGAGTGAGGCTAGAGTTCGGTATGCAGAACTATTGGAGCGCTTCCGACTGATCAACCTAAGCTCCTATACCCAATGGGCTACTCAGAAGCAGACAGGTCAGGTACATTACTGGCACATTTAATACATCCCCTTCCTTCTCCCACACCTATACTATCAGTTATTACTCCTGCACACGAGTTGGTGAATACGCAACTGGAAATCAACACGGCACTTCATGATTATTATACAGAACTGTACACAGCTTCACTACCATCTTCCCGGAGGCGATAGATAATTTCCTTGTGGTGGCACCCCTTCCCGTGCTCTCCGCAGCGGATGTTAAGGACCTGGCGGCCCCTATAACAAACACAGAGATCCATGGAGCCATTAAAGAGCTGGCTTGCAACAAAATGCCAAGTTCGGATGAGCTTCCCATACAATTTTACTCTACCTTTGCACCACAACTGATACCAAAGTTGCAACAGCTATATGTATCGTCCCTGGAGGAGGGAGCTCTGCCCCCACGATCAGGGAAGCATTGGCAACTTCATTACTAAAACCAGATAAATCACTCACAGAGTTATCCTCCTACAGGCCCTTTATCAATTCTTAACACGGAGTATAAGATACTCAGTAAAATTCAGGCCCACCGCCTGCTTCCATTGCTCCCGGACTGATCCATATGGACTAATGCGGCTTTGTACCCCATTGCAATACTTCTTTAAATATACGTCGCCTATTTGGCTTGATGGACGCAGCCTGCGACCTTTTCCCATATGCTGGCTGCCTATCGCCGGCAAGCATTTGCAACTTTGGGGTGGGACTACAGGCCTGCAACGCTATGACGATATGAAATCCCTCCTGAATATTGCCATTGGATAGAGTTACTTTATACTCTGCCCACGGCTAGAGCCAAAACTGGTCAGTATATTTCCCCATCATATTGTTTGTATTAGCTATAGAGCCACTGGCCCAACATCTCCGCCAGGTGATGCCAACAATCAGGATCCTTACAGGTCGGAGTACACACTCTGTGTCCTTGTATGCCGATGATATGCTCTTGTACCTCAGAGATCTTCGCCTTGACATGCACAACCTGGCCTCTCTGTTCACACGATTCGGCTCCCAGTCAGGACTGCTGAGCAATGCCTTCAAATCATGCACGTACTCCTTCTACGGCACTTACACATTACCCACCCTGCAATTTGGTAATGTACAACTGAAAATGGAGCAGGTAACTTTCCGATACTTAGGCATTCAGATCTACAAAGATACACAGGATATCCTGGAAGGGAATCTGGTACGCATGATTAATTCCTTGAAGTCACAGGTGGCCTTCTGGGGTAAATTACCATTATCCACGGCGGGCCGACTAGCACTGGCCAAAATGGTAATGTTGCAGAGATTGCTATATCATTTTGTAAATTTACTGTTAGCGGTCCCCGCTTGGGTATTTTGGCTCTTGGATTCTTTACTGATAGGCTTGATCTGGGGAGGAGGACGTCATAGGATCAGCTTCTCTAAACTCCAGTTACGAGCAACTAAAGGGAGTGTGAGGGCCCCAGACTTTAAAGCGTATTGTATAGCTGAACAACTTCAATGGTTAGCGTATTGGTTGGCTAGTCAGAACCTATTTGAGATCGGGTACACTACCACATAACTACAGCAAGGGACACTTCAAGCCCTACATTGCCCAGAGTCCGCAAAACTACAAACAGGCTTATTGTTGCTTAGGAACGCTATACACTACTGGAAACTGGCCCTAAAATACACTAACACCCCATATGCACCGAATATTCTGCTCTGCAGTCCACTAACACCTATGGGGACACTGACAACTCGCATACTAGCCCCTTGGGAGAGGGCGGGGGTGACAACAGTTGGATCTCTGTTCGCAGATGGAACCCTAATGCCACACGCAAAATTTCTGCACACCCACGGGGTATCCGATACATTATTCCTAACCCATGCTAGTTTTCTCCACTACGTCCATCAACACTGGGTAGTGGAGAACAAGGAACCCCCCATATATTAACTACTTCGTGCACTTCACACAATGGGTCATGGGAGCCATTTGATACGCTGGCTATGTCGGGGCCTAAGGGAGCATCTTATGATCTCATTGCTCCCCTTGAAACAGAAATGGGAAACTGACTTGGTGAAGGGCTTGTCTGATAAGGAATGGGCCACTGATCTTGAATACCCGCAACGGATTTCCCGTAA
The DNA here is from genome assembly GCA_963921515.1 of Calotriton arnoldi. Taxonomy (NCBI): domain Eukaryota; kingdom Metazoa; phylum Chordata; class Amphibia; order Caudata; family Salamandridae; genus Calotriton; species Calotriton arnoldi. The sequence continues at coordinate 75,305 of CAWUFW010000653.1, forward strand.
TACCCAGTTTAAGTTCATACAACTTTCAATATTACATAGAGCATATTTAACACCACACAAATTGCGTACGATGTACCCGGGGACCTCTTCGAGTGCCCACGTTGTCATACATCCAACGCAGACTTTATCCATATGATTTAGTCATGCCCATCCCTGTCCGGTTTCTGGGGCGAAGTTTCAGAGGGCTTCTCGCAGCTGTCTGGGATAACCTCTTGGTTGTCTATAGACTCCTGTATCTTTAGGTCTGACCCCACTGCCCAAAACAGTTAAAGTGCTCTGACGCTTCAATGACCTTTCCTTACTATTGGCAAAAGAATGTTGACACAACAGTGGAAGTCTCTAAAGGCTCCTAGAGAGGGGGCGTGGGGAGAGGAGGTACTGCGCTGGGCCACTGCAGAAGGCGTGGCTCTGAGGCGAGAGGAATATAGAGGGCTTCGTAAGAAGCCAATTTTGTTGGATTGGGCTCACCTGTTGGAGCAATTCAGGGCGCGCATAACTGATGCCTGACAGGCGTAGAGGAACATTTACTCTCCCCACCTAACTGTCAAGCACATTAGGCACATACTCACATACTGCCACATGGAGGCCCTTTACACCCCCTCCCCCACTGTTTACACCCTAAACCAAAATGGACCACTCAAGCTAGTTTCAGGAGGAAGGGAGGGAAGGAAGGTTTGTTTAATCTTCTTGTCTGAGACTGATTTTTCTCTTTGTAAAAATGCGTATTTGCATATATTGATTGCCTACTGTCTTAACCCCGTCACCAGATTTCTCATATCGACGAATAATGTATACGTTGCATACATATCTGAAATGGGATTTGTAATAAGACTTTAATAAGTGCACATAATACCTGTAAATGGAAAATCAATAAAGTGCGTTAAAAAAAAAGAAGAAAGAAGTGACTATCATTCTCCCGCCACGGCCCGGAGACCACCCTTCTTAACATTAAGGAAGAACTTTCTGAGGCATGTGACCAAGACCTCCCTTGCGAGATGATCCTCCCAGACCTATTGGTTGTAACTGTCACACTGTCCTCGTTTGAGACCTTCCTATTGAACAGTTCTCCAGTGAAAATGGGATCATTCCTCTCCAAGACAACAAATACCTGCGGTGTCCCTGCTGAAGGCTCTGCACTGTCATCACTAGGCTTCAACATGAACATGGCACCAGTATTCGACATCCTGACTCCTATAGGGTCATTTTTCACATGTATGTGAACAATGCACTGCTCCACCTCTGGCTGGAGAGCGAACCAGGCAAACTCCTTAATGTGTTTCAATGCCTCACCCATGTCCACAGGCGAAGGGATAACAACTGATAATGTTCTCATACATGCTGTGGCACATCAGACTGGCCTAGCATAGGATGGTGACATGATCTCAAACATCAGAACGACACCCTGCTTATGTGACACAAATTTGACATGCACTCTACCACTGACAGGCGACTGGGATAAACTCTCCACATTGAGCATACCCAGGTTAACACAGAACTTCATGGCTCAACAATCACTCATGATCTGATAGTAATTAAGGAACAAAGGATTTTCCCTGATGATAAAGCCTTCAGTAAGGACTGATCTTTAATATTCTGGTGCTGCTCACGAGACCGGCTGAATCTTAATATCAAGCCAGCCAAAGATATTGCTGAAACAATGTTAATTAAAATTCAAACTTTATATCTTTTTATTGAGTTTTAAGGTTTAAACAGAATAGGACATAAGGTACCTCATATAGAAAAAGTCAAACTTTAGAAACAATTTTAAAGACCACAATACAGCAATAATACACACAAAAGTGCCCAGAAAAGATAGATAAATTCCTGGCAAACAGAAATAATTTCTGACTGAGACTTAGATAACAAAACTAAAGAAAGACGTGAAAGTGTACCCCTATATTATGGACAAATCCTACGCAAGACCGAAATCAGAGCCAGGTTCTAAAAGAGCACCAAGGTACTAACAAATACCTCACCACTGGTCATTAAGCTCTGTAGCAAGGCATAGTGGTGATGAGACCTGTAACCGGTTTCCAATCCGACCCCATTTTTCCCAAAGCCCCCAATAAAACCATTTATGGTCTGCCGTCTTCTGTATCCACATGTGTTTCAGAAAGGACCATACCAAAGTGTCTAATTACATTTTTTTAGGACCAATCAAAGGTCAGGTAAAGGGTGGACAAAGGGGTAGTACACACAGAGGAGGTTCGGCCCTGTAGAAAGCCCCTGACCCATGCATCGGCTAGAAATTGTGGGCTGAAACATATCAACCTCATAGCAGGGTCAAAGTATTCCCAAGCAATCACAACTTTTTAACCCTATCAACTAGCAACAAAAATAAATATGTGTTAGATAATAGGTAGCTTCAATCATTCTCTTGGTTTCCCTCCTGTAATTTCTTACATCACTCAAAGGTGTTGCAGTCACTACAACACAATCTGGCCTTATCCACCTCAGAGCATTTGGGGAGAAGCCTCCCCCTCACAGGTTGAAGCTCGCACATGATAGAACATCTCTGCATATGCGAAGAGGGTGCCCGACTATAATGAAGCATGCCACCAATTGGTGGGTGGGGACTCCTTTTTGATTGCACCTTTTAGCACAGCAACTACGAACCATCTGTGCACCTAACCACAGGGAACCTGTTGAGAGCCACAATGAATATACTTAGGTTCCTTTTTCTGCCGTAGGGTACCTTGTCTTAAAATGCGAACAACTGGTGATGCAAAACACAATTCCCCTCTTCCCTGGGCTACTGAACTGGGTCCCTGACCAGTGCTCGTGGATAACATTAACAGCCTGGAGTACTCTTTGACAGTGGCCTCTAATTCATCCCCCAAACAAGTGTCTCCAAACCGCTTTCCACAATCTATGACTACTAAAGGGGGTTTAACCATTGCTTTATTTCTCCCAAAATGTCTCTTGCTTCATCATAGTAGTACTGTTCCGTTTCGACTATTGCAACAATCTATACACTGGATTTACTAAACAGACCAATTTGAAGCTTCAAAAAGTTCAAAAATACGCCGCCCGCCTGTTAATCAGTCCGAATAGCCAAGACCCAATGGCACCGGCCACAAAATCCCTCCACCAGGTCCCAATAAAAGAAAGATTGACACTCAAGACCCTCTGCATATTACATAAGGCACTATACGGCCGTGCATCCCACTGGCTCACAAATCTGTTCACATGTGTACCTTCTGTCCAGACGCATCAGATCTTCTAACAAAGGACACCTGCTGATAAACAACAGGATTGCGTGCAAGGAAGCTGGTGGTTCTCACCTACAGGTGCAGGGAACCCCCAGTGGGATACCCTGCCCTCTGATCTAGGAATTAAGGATGACTACCTTAAGTTCAGAAAGCACCTGCAGACAGACCTATTCAACACAGTTTTTGGTTAACAACACTGCCTCTTCTCAACCATCATAGCAATGTCGGTCAGACATCCAAGCCTGGTACATCTCCCATCAGGCCTTGAATCTGTAACTTTGCAGGCTTTACCATCTTCAGATTCTTGCCTCGACAGGCATCCCTACTTACCCATTCACTGTATTCCAACTCATACATACGGTCATCTTTTGTAATCACAAACTGGCCACCTTCCTACAACACAGCTCGGAGACTCAGCGCCCTGAGGCCAGGGGCGCAACTAGACCCGAACTTCGGGGGGGGGGGGGACTAACACTCCCAGCCAGGGCTGGCCCTAGCACTGCTCCAACACAGTGCAACATTTTCTTTTGGCGCCCCCTCCCCCATTTCCTCCTTTTTCAATGAATTTCCTCAGTACCACTCACCAACAATGCACTTCATCTCTCTATAGCACCTTTCTGACAAACATTTCATTTTTTTATAGCGCTACTCATACTTTACTCACACTCAGTTCTGTGATCTGCATGGTACACGTTCTTTGTAGCAGGCACATTAATCCTCTGCACTGTGTGGGTGACAGGAGTGCCCTTGTGAGTGCACGGTGAGCAATGCGACAGTGTGAGAGTAGGGTAAGAGGAGTGACTGCAGGGTGAGTGAGGTGATCATATGGTGCGGATGTAAGTGCAGTATCACGCTCAAGGGGACTACAGATCCCACATTGCCACTGCCATACTGACCTTCGCGCCAGGAGGCACTGCCATTCTCCCGCGCCCGGAGGCGCTTAAAGGCCGGCGCGGCTCACGCTCCGCGGGACGCGCGCGGGCATGCGCCGTGCGAAGCCCGGGCCAAGGGCGGGCCCATCTGAGCCCGTCAGAGATAGGAAGAGGCGGGGCTGGGCCATCCCCCTGTGATCAGTCATACAAACGTGTCCAACAAGGTGGAGTACTGCTAACAAACAAGGTATCTCTGTGTGTTAGTGCAGTTTGCGGGTCCCCAAGGTGGTGTAATAGTTAGATGATAAGTATGAATAAACGCAAGGCCATAGATTTATTAGCAGGGGGGGTGGGTTGTGGGGACTTTGGACGCTTTTTTGATAAGAGCCGAATCGGTTTTGACTCATGAAATTCAAATCGCCGAAAAAAGACTCTCACTGGATACTTTTGCGGCCAAGAAACGGTCTTCAATGGGAAGTATAGTCTTGGTTAAGTCCCCACTGCATCCTGTGGACCATGTACATCATACCAGCCCAGGTCCCTGTGAAAATGGCGATTTAATTGACCCCCCTGATTCCCAGTTAGTAGTATCAGGGACGACCACTCTTGTGCAGGATGTTCCCATTGTGGTTGCAGTGGACAGCGCAGGGGTTACTGTGCCTAACCTGTCACATATTTTAGTCAAAGACCCACTGCCTAGCACTGCGGGACACAACGCAGTTTCTTCTGGCGTAGGTTGTGGGGAGGTCATAACTCTATCTAAAAGGGTCGCCAAGGAAAAAACAATCAATGTGTCAAAGCCCTTAACTGCGGGTAATGGAGAGCCGCCCAAGGGGAGGAGCCATACAAAAGCAAAAAAACAAATCCAAATTAAAACCTCAAGTAGCCAGGCCCACTGAGAAATCGGCTCCAGGACTGAACAAGGGTTTGGCCGTGAATCAGACTCATAACAGTGGTGATAACGACAATCAAACCGGTGTGGAGTTTGGGGATGACCCCGACCAATGGGAGCGACTGGAAACTTTGATATCTGCTCTCTTGGGGCCTATAGTATGTAGACTCAGTTCAATTGAAGACAAATTGCTTTCATTGGCGAATCTAGGGAGTATTGCATTACATCAAGGGGTATGCAGGTGTGCATGTGTTGGTCGGGGGAATCTGTGGTACTAGCCCTTCACCCGTGACTGTGAATGAAGGGAGGTATGTTGGGGATACTGAATATGCTAATGGGAGAAATGTTGTGTGCACTAGAGTCCCACAGGAGCAGGCGGAAGAAAGGAGACCTAATGCCACCATTAGTGATAGGGGGGCGAGTGAACCAATGACGGGGCACATAAGTAACCCCTCATCAGTTCTAATAGATAATGCAAGGCAAGTTAGGGGGGTAAGGGGAGACAATGTGCAGTCATTACCTACAGAGATGTCCTCTTCAAGTGTACAGAGTACACCAGGCCTTCCAGTCCTAGACCTACCGCCAGAATCTTGCCCATACACAATTGTTTTAACAGGTGTCCCAACACACACAAGCCAAAAAGAGGAACCTACGTCACAATTGATTAATAAAGTTGTGCATTGGTTGTGTAGGAATGCGGGGTTCAACATTAGAGACTATAGACATATCTTGATGGCAGGAGGGTGTCCTGGATCGGTAGATCCAGGAAAGCCTTCCCAGGGGACTGTGTGATAGTGACACTTAGGCATCCCGATCTCGTGCGCCAGACCCTTTTTCAGAGTACAAGGCTTAATCGAGCTGAAATGGTTTCATGTGTTAAGCTGCTCCCGTTGGGCTTTTTCTATAGACCCTTGACCTTTACGAATCAACATCCCAGAGAGGTATGTCGACAAGAGGGCGCATTGGGGTGGGACAACGCACTCTTGCTAAATAATGTTTTTGCACCACTTAGAGGCCTCAATGACCTAAATGATATTGATTGACTAGGTTCATTGAGGGAAGATGATAGAATCGATGGTACTCTTGTAATTAATACAGATCGAGGTAGGAGGGGGGAAGTGACTACCGTAGGGATAGAGGAAGGCATTATTATTTGTGGCTTACAGGCTGCAAACGTCCATGCAGATGTGGCCTTAACACTAATGTTCTCATGTCAAATAGCACTCAAGTAATTGATAGTGTAACAAGGTCAAATGGGAAAGAAATAAAAAACCTCTCATGGAACATAGCAGGGCTCTCTAATAAATTTGAGGATGTAGAATGGCTATCTTTTATACGGGATTTCCAGATTATTTGCCTGCAAGAAACATGGGAACCCGTTAATACTAATTTCCATCTAGAGGGATATAAAACATTCTTTTGCCCGGCGCGAAAGGCCACATCAGGGAGAGCCATGGGAGGGTTGGTTATTTATGCTGACCTCACAATACAGGGTAGATGGATAGATTTGGCCTGGGACTCTGAGGTTGCGCAGGGGCTCTTTTTTCTCACTAAAGGTTACAGGCTCTTTTTTATAAATTTCTATAACTCAATGTCACATGGTCAGGGTCTCGCTAGCGTGTATGAGCTGGATGCTAGACTAACGCAGGCACAGAAGCTAGGGCAGAAGGGGCTTCATTTAGTGTTAGTTGGTGATTTTAATTGTCATTTCTGCCCAAATTTAAAAGCATCCTGTGGTGATTGGTCAACTTGCACGCTTGAGGAGGGCCCTCACTTGGAACACACAAAGGAGGGCAGGGAGCTAGGTAGCTTATTAAACACGCATGCGCTAACGCACACTATGGACATGATTGAGGTCGAACAGGATAAATCGGTTCACCCAACATTTAAAGGCAGAGGGTGTGCTTCTTTTATTGATTATATTTTTGTTTCAATTTCACTTAGAAATTGTGTGTCCAGGTTTAGCATAATTTATAGTGCGTTCAGTGATCATAACCCCCTCGCCTTATCCTTGGTGGATGTCTGCGATTATCGCGAGTCATCTGGCATGGGAGGGGGGGGTGGCCAGGCCCACGGATCAGGGTAGGAGGCTACGGTGGACACAGGTTAATGGAGAAGCCTTTTATAAATCCTTGTTAAAAGAAGGAGAACATGTCATTTTAAGGTGCTTAGATCTTGATGTGGAAGGGACAGATTTAGTGGAGGCTTTTAAACAGGTGGCCCAAATAGTTGACTCCTTGTTGCGAGCCCCTATGCCCAGTATTATAGGAGATAGTCCAGGATGGTTTGATCCATATTGTTCACGTGCTCTCAGAGAGCTGAAAGATGCCCTAAAGACCACCCCAAGAGACAGGGTTTGGGTGTCCGTTTGCCAAAAAAATTATAAGTTAGCTGTTAAGGGACGCAAACGTCAATTGCAAAAACAAGCTTGGGAGGATTTGACAGAGGCAATAACACTAAAAGACTCCACTGCTTTCTGGAGAGTCATAAATAATCCTTGTTTTCAAGAATCGAACAAACCCAGGCTGAGCAATAACATCCTGCCGGAGCAATGGTACGAGCACTTTCACGGGCTGTACAATTACAATTCAAGTGCTGATCTACCCCAGGAATGTAATGGGGAACAGGGTACACCGCTGGTGAGATTTTCACTGAGTGAGGTTAAAAAGGGAATCGAGGGCCTAACTAGGAACAAGGCTCCTGGCCCTGATGGGATCCCACCCGATCTTTTCATAAATAATGTGGATCTCTGGGCCCCAATCCTGACTAGGTTGATTAACGCAGCAGGGGACACAGTAATGCCAGCATCTTGGTCTACAGCCACGATCGTCCCTATTTTTAAAAAGGGCAATAAGGACGACCCACAATGTTATCGCCCAATTTCCCTTATTGACGTGTCAGCGAAGGTATTAGGGCGGGTGGTTTTAAGTAGGCTAATGGACTGGGCTGATGAGCATAAGATTATAACTGATGTGCAATTTGGCTTTAGGCCAGGAAAATCAACTACTGACCAATGCCTTAATCTGTACCTCATTACAGCCAAATATACAGTGGTAAGTCCAGGAACGATGTATTTAGCATTCATGGACTTAACCGCCGCCTTCGACAGAGTCAATAGAGGGAAACTGTGGGCATTAATGGATGGGCTTGGCGTGGACCCTGGGCTTATCAACATTTTATAAACTTTGCATTTGAACACCACAGCCGCGGTTAGATACTGCCAGGATGGAAGCAAAACAGAACCCTTTATGTGCTCCAGTGGTGTTAGACAGGGTTGCATATTAGCTCCCTTTCTGTTTACGTTATACATAAACGGTCTTGACCGCGCCCTAAGCACTCTTCATGCTGATACTCCAAGGATAGGTACCCGTGGAATTCCAGTTCTGCTTTATGCAGACGACGCTGTACTCCTAGCACGTACTCCCAAAGGTCTGCAGATCCTAATAGACGTGTTTGTTTCCTTTATGGAGAACTTGGACTTGTCGCCCAATTTGGCAAAATCTTATGTCATGGAAGTGGACAAAAAGGCAGGCAAATCATACAAATACACAATTGGATCTCATTCTTTAGGCAAGGTGCAGTCCTTCTCGTATCTGGGGATTTTATTTGATGGGCGTCTAAATTTTAAACACTTACTAGAGGAGAAGTGTCGCACCATGGCCAAATGCAACGGTTCAATAATGAATTTTGCCCAAAGGTTAGGACGGTGGTCCCCTGAGCAGATTTTGAAACTGTATAGTTCCATGTGCTGTGCCAAAGTGCTGTATGGCAGTGAGGTTTGGGGATTTATTGAGGCGAAACAACTACAAATAGAGGAGAATAAGTATCTTAGGCGCCTGTTAAAAGTTCCTCAGAGCACGTCAGCCCACATTGTACATGAAGAACTGGGTGCCCGTTACATTATGGATAGGTGGGCTGTCAACCCTCTAGTTTGCTGGGTAAAGATCTGGTCAAATGAGGAGGCTGCACTAAGTAGGCAGGTTTTAGAAGATTGTCTCTCCCTGGACCATGGCCTCAAAATTCCCTGGCTAAAATATGTGAAGGAGTCTCTTGTGAAAGTTGGTTGTGCAGATTTATTCGCTAACCCCTCGGAAATAAGTACACTAGATAGGGCACTGGTCAAGGACCGGTTCTTTAAGTATGTAACGTTGCACCGGGAAGACAGAGAGTCACTTAAACCGTCGGTGAGAGAACACTTAGTTGTTAGATCCACCGAGGGAATTGAACCATACCTGTCTTGTATAAGTAGTGCCCATGATAGATTTTTAATGACTCGGTTCAGGCTAAACCTTTTGCACCACATTTTAGCAGAACCGGCAGGGTTTTTATTGCATCCAGAGTTGAAGGGGCCCTGTGGCTGCGACCATAGGTCTCCATAGGACACCCTTCACTTTGTTTTATTCTGCCAATTTTATTCTGTTCCAAGAAGAGCTTTTCTGAGGAGTATCTTAAAAAAGCCAGATTTAAACAAACACGGGTGGCACTTTTATTTTTGAAATTGGCCACAGATGCCTTTACACTCTTCTGTATCACGAACTTTTAAGGACTGCTTTTAGATTAAGGGCCACAAGGGGTTGCGTGAACTAGACCTGCAGATGGGGTTGTTTTATGAGAGACACATTATATGTGATGTTTATTTTTAGCTAGATATATTTAATCTGTATCATGTAGATTATAAATTGTTGTATTGTTCCTTTAAAAAAAAAGAAAAATGAAGTTTGTACTGTAACCTATGGACAAAGTGTTACTTTTATGGTATTTTTATATGCCGAATAAAGGAATTGAATTGAATTGAATGCATGGTTAGTGATGGGCTTGTTTGAGTGAGATTGCAGATTGAGCAATGAGGGGGACAGGTGGGTGAAGTGTCACGTGAGTGCAGGTGAGTAGTGTGTTCGTGTGACTACAGGGTGAACAGCGCAAGTGCATTGTGAGTGCAGAGTGATCACTGTGATTGCAGGGTGAGCGGGTGAATGGTGTGAGTACATGGTGATCAGTGTGAGTGCATTGTGATCACTGTGAGTGCAGGGTGAGCATGAAAGTGAAGGGCGAGAATGAGGAGTGAATTGTCTGAAAGCAGGGTGCATTCCCAAACACTTGAAGTAACTCAGCATGCTATTGACGGCGGCATAGAGTTTCAGATAGAAGTTAAACTATTGCTATTATGCAGGGCTTTAAGTGGGATGAAAAAACTAGGGAGTGTAGGAGGCTGGGTTTCTGTTGCAGGTACCACCCCACACTTTTTGCTAGATTTCTGATGCACTTTGACTTGATGTGCCCTGGGTCCCTGCCAATCAGGTTCCCAGGGCGTGTTCTTTCCCAAAACTGTACCTTTGTACCCCCAATTGGCACCTCTCTACCCACATGTAAGTCCCTTGTAAAAGGTACCATGGGTACCAAGGGCACTGTGACCAGGGAAGGCCTCTAAGGGCTGCAGCACATATTGTGTCACCCTTAGAGGTCCTGCACCTTAACACACACACATTGCCAATGCAGGCTGCGTGTTTTGGTGCAGAGAAAAGTGAAGAGTTGACATGGCACACAATCCTGTGTGCCATGCCTGCAACCAACTGGCTATGGTATAGGTAAGACACCCCTCTAGCTGGGTGCACAATACCACTGGTGAGGGTACAGTTGCATGAGCACTGTACCCCCACAGTGTCTAAGTCCATTTTTAGACATTGTAAGTACAATAAAGCCATAAAGAGTATATGGTCTGGGAGTTTGTCATTACGAACTCCACAGCACCACAATGGCATTACTGAATTCTGGGAAGTTTGGTAGCAAACTTCTCAGCATATTAAACCCACACTGAAGCCAGTGTGGGATGTATTATACAGTGCACTCAGAGGGCATCTTAGAGATGCCCCCTGAAAAACGACCAGCCTCTGGTGGGTTCCCTGACTGGTACACACCAGCCTGCCACCACAAGACATGTTTCTGGACCCCTGGGGTGGGAGCCTTCGCTCCCTGAGCCCAGAAACAAAGCCTTTCCAGGGCGGAGGTGGTCACACCTCCCCCAGGCCAGGAAGAGCCAGCTATGGCAGGGAAGCTTCAAAGGCATTGCTGCCTTTGTAACGCGACCCCCAGCCTCTCCTGCCATCAGGAGCAGGCATCTTCCTGTATCCCCTCCTTTTCGGCAGGAAGACAGGCGGGAAAAATTAGCACAGCCCAGAAGGTGTGCCCACCTCTGCCAATCCCACCTCTAAGGTGGGGGAGGCGAGGTGAAGCCCACTCTTCAGTGCTCGCCATCTTGCAGATGGTAGGCACTCTTTAGTCAGGATTAGGGATTGTGCCCACTCCCCCACGTGGGGTGAACACACCAAGGGTGTAGCCGCCCTAAGGTCAGTAGCCCATTGGCTACTGACCTCGAGACCCCTAAAACGTCTCCTAAATTCAGTATGTAGGGGGCAGCCCTGAACCAAGAAGACAGATTCCCGCAACCTAAGAAGGACAAAAGAAGATGCCCAGCTGAGGAGACTGCAGAGAAGAACTGACTTGGCCCCAGCCCTACCGGCCCGTCTGCAGTTTCCAGAGATCCTGCGCCAAAAGTTGCCTTGTCCTGCAGGCAGTGACCTCCAGAACTCTTGGGAGGACTGACTGCCTTCAACAAAGACAGGATCTCCTGTGAACAGCAGCTTTGTTCAAAAGAAACTCCCAAGACAGACTCTGAGCCTGCTGAGGACAAAGAAACCCGACGCTTGGAACCACCACTGCACCCGACACCTACGGCCCGAATCTGGGTGGCCCACCGGTCCCAGCGAGGTCCCCCAGCGCTCCAGAGTCCGAGTCCACTGTGGGTTGACCCCTCCAGGACGTCACCTGCAGCCTCTGCACGGAGAACCCCCCAACCGCAAGTGGCCCGGTAAGGTGAAATTCGACCTCAAAAGATACCCCTGCATCCAGCCGCCCTGCGCCCTGGAGAAGAGAACCTGAGGTACTCCTACGTCCCCAAGCACTCCAACTTACCTGCCCAGCTGTAAGTTCCTCCCAGAAGTCTTCCTGTACCGAGCCTGCAGCCAAAAACCAAAACCGGCAATCCCCATTGAAAACAACAGGGCACCTGGCCGCCCCTGTGGGTGCGCCTTGTGTGCTAACTCGGACCCCCCTTTGCCTCGAGCCTAACACCAGGAGCTTTGCTCCCACAACCTTGTAGCCTGCTTGTGAGCAGCCACCAACCGGAGGCCCCCTATCCCCCATTTGATAACATTAGGCCTCAGCACTCTGCACCCGGCCGCCCTAGTGCCGCTGAGGGTTTTCTGAGAGTGCATCCTCAACCCTGTGGGAACCCTGGTTCTAACCCCAGAAAACCAACTCCCACAAACCAGTACTTACCTGCAAACCGATAACTTCATTTCCTCCCATAGGATTGCATTGACTGCTTTTCCTTGAAAATTCTTCTAAGTGTGGAGTTGGTTTGTATGAAACATTGAACAAACTGCATATGTGTAAAAACTGAATTACTTACCTTTTGTCTAGGAAATGTCTCAGTGTGATATCTAGGCATATCACACTGATTAGCAAAAGTAACTTAAAAAGTACTCTAAAAAGTAACATGCAAAGTAATCTGTAAAGTAACTGAAAAGTAATTTTGAACTATTGACTTACCTGTAAATCAACCAACTGCATTTAAACCTGCATTCAACTGTAAATCTCTGCATAAGATTTTGCAAAGTATTATTTCACTTACCTGCACCAGGTCTGGCTTGGTTTTAGAAATAAAATAACAAAATAATATTTTTATACAAACAAATTGGTCTGAGTTCAGTCTTTCAGTTTGTGATATCATTTCTTGCCTGAGTGTGTACAATAAATGCTTAACACTACCCTCTGATAAAGACTTACTGCTCGCCCACACTACCACAAATAGAGAGTAAGGTGCTATCTACTTTTAACTCTGCCTACCTTTGGGGTTCCACTGGACTCTGTGCACACTATACCTCATTTTGGTATAGTTTATACAGAGCCAGCTTCCTACAGGGGGTCTCTCAAAGGGGCAATATAATTAAGGGCGTGGCTTAAAACATTGATGCTAAAAATCTGTGCTCAGCATAATGTGCCGCCCGACTGGTATTTCGCTAATTCTGTTATTGCCTCCACATAAGTAACATTACACCTACAACAAGCCAGGACTATTGGCTTTGTCAAAGGTTGTTAGTTGCATAAGATAAATATACTACATGCATACATACAACTATGGCTTCGTTGTATATAATATTGAAAATGCTTTATGTTCTTGTGCAAGAGGTTGTGGTGTAATGGCTAGAGCTGCCAACTTTGGAGCTGAGGAAGCAGGTTTGAGTCTCAGCGTCGGCTCAACATCCTGTGTCTCTGGGCAAATTACTTAATCGTCCGTGCCTAACAAAAATTAAATGAAGATGTCCTTGTTGGTGCTCATGTAAAGCACTTCAAGTTTAGCAATACAGAACTGCAAAAAATAAAAGTTACATCAAAACAGTGAACTGCTGCAGAGTTAAGATTTTTTTTTCCAGTCTGAGTGTGAGGGTGAAAATGGAGAGCCTGATAGGGACCCGTCTCGGCACTTCGTTTTACAAACTGCTGGTGCTGAGCACCGGCAGGACCCGGCCCACTTAAAGCCCTGCTATTATGGCATTAATCAGGGATCGAGGGTGAGGAAATAATTAATGTGCTGATCCTGAAACAAACTTCCAGTCTCATGATTAGGGTTGCCAGCTTATTAATTTGATGTCCCAGACGGTACAAAAATAAGCAGTCACCTAAAGCCGTATTTTCAGCACTTATCTGTGCATACTTCGAACAGCAAATATAAATAGAAAGCACTAGGGTTGCCTGAATGATCCATAACTAATAATTAAAGGGAACAAAGACAGAGAAGTCACATTACAAATGAATACATACTTTTTATTTATAACCCTATTTAGTGTCAAGACAGAGGTCTTTGCAGGCTCTTTAAACAACACATGGCTGGCATTATTCTTTTGGCAACCTTACTTTATATACCTTTTCATGAAATGCATTCTCACACTACGGCAGTAAATGTAAAATACAATGTAAGGAATAGGCAGAGTGGGGGCCCAGGGGGTACTGGAACCAGAAGAAAAAAAAACAAGCCTGGTTAACCAGTTTACAAAGGTATTTAAATATGCAAATGGTCTTTAAAGACCTGTGAAAAACTCGGGTGAAAAACTCGGGTGTGCCGGAGATAAGACTCCGCGCAGCCGAGCCCACAGCAGCAGCCCGGGCTGAGACACACGACAGGGGGGGGGGCCTGAAGCCCATTCAGCCCAATGGGCGTTGCACGCCTGCCTGAGGCCATAGATGGGTGGCAGGGGCGCAACTAGACCCATACTTTGGAGGGGGGCTAACACTTTGCATATTGGGGCGGAGCCATCATTAGAGATAGAGTCAAAATTATTTGTGAGTATTCATTAACTGTTGTTTTCTAGACAATATGTAGAGTTTATTGAATTTTTAAGTGCACTATAGCAGTAAGATTGGTCTCAACATAACAAAAAAAAAACGATTTTTACAGTGAGTTTAGGATTCTCGCTCAAACATTTTTCACAGGATGAATTACAAATCTTGCACTCTAAGACAAGTTTATATTGTAAACCTAGTGGGAGGTAGACTTTTGGGTTCTTGTCTTTTGGCAGACAGCTGCAAATGGTGAATTCTAAAACACACCGAGACAAAATTGGCTCAAAAGAATATATTTAACAAGATACTGGGTTGCCCCTCCCACCCTCAGTGTTTTGAGGTGACCTTGTGGTGGCTTATAGAGCAACACAAGCCAGCAACAAAATATCTTAGGTCAACAATTGTTTTTACTTTAAATCACTATTGGGTTTCTTTGTAAGGTGACCTGTGTGCCTCTTTCTTGTCTCAGGATGTTAGTCTGGGTTTATATCGCTCGCTCTTTCTGCTTCACACTGGCCTGTGCACTGCAGCAGATGAGAAGAAACGTAGTACCTCATAGGAGAATTTGACCTCTTCTCATCATTATCCTCCACCAACATTCCTGATGTTGCTTAGGATGGTGCACTCTGGGGTGCAGAATTCCATGATATTGCTATGAAGTTCCTTGGTAGGGTATTTGGTCATGGAGATGCAGTTAGGATGGGTATATATTTGTGCCCTCTCAGGTGTTGGTTTGTAGGTCCTGTTCACTTGACACGTTTTTGGCATGTTGGCTTTTGGATTTGTTTCTTTAGCCTTGGAGTACGACGATCTCTCTTCGCAATCTTCTGTATATCTTTGTTGAGCCCAGGGATCCTAGCTAGATGGTTTGGCTGCATGAGTACAGCAACCTGATTGACTCTGATCAAGAGCCAAATGTGTCAATTATTTCATAGGGCAAGACACCTTTTAATTTATTTGCGGTACAAGGCAAGATAATGTAGTACAGATCGGAATACGAAATGAGAACGGAAAATGATCTGAGCAGCTGATATCAAGGTGGCTGAGCATGCCACTATGCCTCAGTCTGCAGTGGTAGGTCTAGAGTCATTTCATTTGCTTTAAGTGGAGGCGAGATGAATGCTGAGACTATTGTGGAGGTTTACTAGGTTCTCGAGGGCGGGTAATATTTTGCATTTAGGGTTGCTGCTAGCACTGTTGTAATCCCCCATAAATATGCTATTTTGGTCTTTTTAGACCGATGGATTTGTGATCTGATCAGTGGATTCTGATTTGAGCTTTGGTGGGCCACATATTACCTGTGGGTCAACTGAGAAAGATGGTGATAAAGCGCGAGAGCCTTAGAGGCACTCAAGAGTGGAAAAGGTTGTTGTAGGTGTGCATTTGCAGATGAGGGAGTTTTTGTAGATGATGGTGATACCACTATTCTCTTTCACCTGTCTCTCGTCATACATTTTGGCATAACCTTTGTTACTAGGGATTCACTAATGGACTGGGCATAATAATTAAGCCAGGTTGCATAGTATTTAGGCCCAGATTCCTTAATGTTGTATTTGTGGTTGGTTTTCAAACCAGTGATAAATATTACAGTTGCTTGATGCTGTAAATATCGAAATGTTTTAATAAAGTTCACCAAATTTTGAATATTTTCCTGGGATGCACACATGCTTACATATGTGTAGTTTATTAAGCACTGCCTAAGTACTCGCAGTTCTAAAGATAATTTTTTTTAAGACATTGTTTGAGCACTAGTATAAACGTGTTTGGGATTGTTGGTAGTGCATGACTGGATACTGAGAAATGGCCCCTTTAAACCCCATTTTTGAATTACATTTCTCCACATTTAACATGATCATATGTAAACTTTTCAGCCCATACATACAGGAAAAATGGTAAATGCTGCCTCATCCTTTTAAGAAAAACAATTTAAATATATACTAGACTTACGTTTTGTGTGGGTGTGAATTAAAAGAACAAAATCATGTTCAGTGAGCAAACAGGAAAAGTGACGAGCGGGATTCAACAAAGCTACCACCAATGCAAGTTTGGTTACCATCCAGTAAACATATCGGCATCTACTAATCTATGTTCAACAACTGGACTGTGGTTAATCAGATGTACATTTACTCTAAAGAATGTACATTAAGATAAACTAATATAGTTTAAATATTTTACTGCACATTATAAAAGCCATTCACAGTTGCATAAACTCAATCTGCCACAATTCAAGAACAATCACTTCTCAACAGAACAGTTCTGTAATGCTATAGAAAAAATCCCATCAAACTTTAAAAGAAGCAAATGGAAGTGTAGGAAAAAAACAAGGGACAGAAGAAAGCAACAATAAATGTAATCACTTCAAATGAGTCAGTGAAACCCTCTTTTTTCGCGCTAGTATAGGGGCAGAAAATCAAGGTCAGCCTCATTGTAAGAATAAGTGGTACGATCAGGAGATGTCCTGACTGGCGTCTTGGTCACTCCTGCTAACCTGCTCCATGACTGTATGCAAGTGAAGTCAGCAAGGAACTTCCTAACCACACTCACCCTCCTCAATACGTAGCAGAGCAGAATACCACAAGGAAACAGAAAGGTTCCTTCTTGACAATCTGCATCTCCTCCTGCCTTCTCTTGGTCATTCTGCTCAGATCCTGGAAGAGCAGAATTCTATTGCCTCAAAACTTAAGTTCATCTCGCTTCGCCACAGCATGGATCTCCATACCTCTTTGTGAAGTAGAACCTAACTTTACAATAATGGCTCCAGTCCTGTCAACTCCAGCTTTCGACCTCTTGTAGGAAGGCTAGTAGCATTATGTTCCACTAGCTCAGGGCCCCTCTATTTTGTAGGACCTTCTATTGCATGAAATTCTGCAGAGTGGCTGCAAATATCTTCACCTTCTTTCAGGGGTACAAAGCCCAGCACTCTCCTCCAAGTACCTCTCAGTCTGTTCTCTGGGCTCTCAGTCTTATACTTTAAGTGTCATGAACCCATGGCATTGTCTCTGAAATTGACATTTGGTTGAGTTTCCACGCACTATCATCCTCACGCATCAACAGAGAGACGTGCCGGCATTGTCCCATAACTTCAGAGAGGTCGATCCAGACCCTTCCAGCCCTTGTACCGCGGACGCGGTTCCCATCCCTGACGGAGTGTCACTTTCAAGCCCATCGGCGGCTTAATCACTCGCGCATCGGCTAGCGCATTGTGCACGTACATTCAGCAGGACTATCTTCAAGTCAAAGGATAAACATTCCAGCCCATCGGCGGCTTCTCCCTTCCGCACCGTTGACTTTTCACCGGCAGCTTCCCCACCCCCACCGCCCACATTACCTACAGGTCATCAACCATTGAGGCCCTCCCGGTCCCTTTATCACGGACCTTGATAAACTCTGCGTCCGTGCCTCTATGCAGGCTATATATTCAGGCATGTAATAACCTAATGTCCTGATGATGATCCCATATATGTTGTAAGGGGATCGAAACGTCGTCAACCTAAAAGTACACCCTATACACTTACCTATTGAATATTTTCTATGTGTATTGGTGTCCACAAAACATTCTTGTTTGCTTTATTTCAATGTGTAACATGCAAACAATTGTTTCTGCCTGAGCCTTTTTGTTCCCTATTTCAATTTATTTGATTGTTTGTCCCTCGTTATTTTTATTGTTTGTTAGTTTGTTTGGTAGGATGCAGGCTTGTGTCCCACCGGATTATTTTTGTCTAAATCACTGAATTATATTTAAATTAAACTATTTTGTCCGGCTGGACAACCCTAAATATAGTACTAATTCTGAGTCTATATTCATCAGACTTCTCTATCTAGCTTTGTCTCGGGACCACTGTGCCTAAAGCGAGTTTCTTAATGGCACGTGTCCAAAACACTCCACTGCAGTCACTTTCTTTTCAAAGGTTCCGAATCTGGTTTCGGTGCCTGCAATCCTTGAGGCCAGGTCCTTTACGCGGTGTTCCATTTTCACAGCCTCTAGTTTACACTGACATACTCAAGCATTTCAAATTGTTCAAAATGAGTGCCTCACTTTAGGTCAGCTGGACAGCCCTTGTTCTGCCCTCATTATCTGCCATGCCATAAAAGGCTTTGGCAATGCGGATCTCTGACAGAAATCATTTTGTCCCAAGTAGTTCTAGACATTTGCTCTTCCTTGGGGTGCATAATGTGTTGTTGCTAGAAATGGCAACAGTTTTAGAAATGGCTCCAAATGCTAGCTCTGGGCCAAGCAAGTACCTTGTTTTCTACATGGGCTCAAATGACCCCCCCTTCTCAAAATATTTCAGCAGGCAAGAAGTCCTGGGCACTCCACCTCTTAGCTTGTCTCAGATGGTATTGCTAAAGTCTTACCTGGGTGCTGCATGTAGGAATTTCCTTTGCCATACCGGTCAATAGAATGCGGGAATCTAGTCAGGCTGGTACACAGAAGGGACTCTTTGGTGCGCGGGTCTGGAACCAGCTATACTCACTCAGGTCTGTAATTGGGTTGAAAAGCTTCCCCAGTCTCCTCTGGATCAGAGCTGCAGTTGGGCACCCCACTAGAGTGCTGTTGTTGACTGTGTGCACTTCCTCTGCACCATCTTGATTGCTCTTCAGTGGGCCGGCGCTCAGCTCCCCCCAAGTTCAGCTTGCCCTGGTCTGCAGAATACATTTGTAATAAATTATTTATTCATGTTGCCCTTTGTTCCTGCACTCAGACTCAACCTCTGCCGAATAATCTCAGGCCTGCTTCCGTCCGATTTGGTCCAAAAGTGGGAGCATCATGGAAGACTCAAGAACCCAGCTATGTGGTCTCGCTGCTAGCCCCAGACATGCTAATGGAGATTCAGTCTAACCAATGTACATTTGTACCAGCAAAGTCCATTTGAAGCAATAAATGTACAACTGTAGCACTGAATGTACATTTTGACCAATTAATGTACATTTTGAGATTCCGATGTATATGCGCGGTATGCATGTACTACATTGCATCTACAGGAGTCAATTAAACATGTTTAAAGAGACCATATAATAAAAAGCCATAGTCATACAGAAAAAAATGCAATATTGCATGCATATTCACTCTGCCAAAAACATAGGAAGGACACATTTTCAAACAGGATAACACCGGACAGTGTACCACATAACTCAACTCAGCCACTATCGCTGACATAATTTGAAGCTTCCAGTGGGACTTAATGGTACAATGGGTACAGAAATGGTACAAGATAATCAGCAAAATACACAAAACATGCGTTTTTGTCTGGGATGCTTCCTCCATTACCCTCCTCCCCAACCCAAGAACAGGGCCAACTGTCTCTCTCTCATGTGCAGCATTGCATTCTTTTGTGCTCCACTGCTGATGGTAAAGAAAGACGGCAATATATCAGTCATGGTGTGTTTCAATAAAATCCATAATGGTTAAACCGTTAAATAGTTTTGAATGATCACATTGCATTGTTGAGGATAAATTAAGACATTTGTTTAACACTATAATTTACCAAATACCCTGTCATCTCAGTGGTACTCATTTTGTCAATGCCAGAAGGATGAATGGCTAAGATGCCCCTGCTGGGATGCCCTCAGTTTGCACATAGGTCCCTGTAGAAGGTGCAGTACTGGTACATAAGTACATATCCACACATATAGAGCACGTGCCATCCTGTGTATTATGTACAGTGATGGATATGACGGTTAGTAAAACGCTTGCTGCTGAAACATGCTGTGATCTGAAGGTCACAGGTTTGAAGCCTGGCAAGGCAGTCTTCCATCACTCTGACTGGGGTAAATTGAGAACTATTACATTGTGCAATAGTAACACATGAAGGTTCCAGAACTTAGTAACCACAGACGTGGAGTGTAAGCCCTCCCGGGTCTGGTGGCTCAGTGGACTAACGTGTTAACTGCAGGGGCCTGTGTTCGATCTCATGGCCAAAGGTTCAAAGCCCGGCGGGTCCACTCAACCTTTCATCCATCTGAGGTTCATAAAATGAGTACCACTGAGGTGGGTAACAATAAACATCTGTTATTCAGCGCCAAGATGCCTACGGGTGAACGTGCGCTTTACAAATACGTTATGTAATAGAAAAATGCCAGCAAAAAAACATTATTTGAATCCAATGTCGCAATGCAACACTTTGTTTATTTTACAATTTTGTTGCAAGTTCCAAAAGGCTGCACAAATAAAACAAACTAGTGCTAAGATTTACGTTTTAATTTGATACCTGCCTTTATTTACATTTGTTTCGGAATGTAAACTCCTTGCCAAGTACCTTCTTCCATATCACTGTCTGGGTCTCTTGCTTACATAACGTGAGGTGAGCAGTAAATCTCAGTGGCGGCCGCCACACACAAAAGGTAGTGGGCGGGGGAGGGGGTGTGTGCGGGGGGGGGAGGGGGAAGGGCAGGGGGAGAATTAAACAAAAAAAACTTACCTTAAGTTGACAGCCTTGTTGCGCTGGGTGCTTCCTCTTCATGTCCCAGCAGGCGCTGGGGCTGCATCAGACTCCCTGTCCAATCCCCGCGCTGCAGAGTACCACAGGGATTGGTCTGAGCAGGCTAGAAAGACGCCCTGCTCAGACCAGGGAGTCTGTGGAGTTTCTCCAGCCCGGCTGCTCAATGCACCTAAGCTGCGCATGTGTGTTTTGGTCAGCCTGAGACGGCCGGCCAAACACACATGGTCAATTAGAGCGCATATAGCACTCCTCCTACTACTTCCTCCTAGAAGGAAACGACGCTGCGGCAATTAAATGAAAACTAAATAATGAGTGCTCTTTGTGAATGAGGGTCGTAAACGGCCTTACTGATAGTAAAAACCCAGCAAGTGCTATATTCAGACATCTAGCCGGCAGCATCAGACCAGCACGCAGCACGGGGTGGGGTCAAAAGCTCTTTCAGCCCAATGGGCATTTGCAGCGCTCCATAAATACATGTTAATAAAACAAATTAAAACATTTCTTTCATTTGGTTATTGTGCATATTGAATTGCTAATACATGTATGCCTCTTTTCACCACTAGATGGCAGCCAACCACCAATTACGGAAATTATTCCTCACGCATGAGTCAAATGTTCTCTGCAGGATTTTCAAAAGCAATGTGGCGCTGGTACAGTTTTCAGAATGGGGATGTTGCCATCAATGTTACATTGCCCAAGTGACCCAAGCTGGAGAGTGGTAAAGGTGTGGTATGTAGCCAGCTGGTGTGTAATTTGGAGCACACTGTCACAAGTTTATTACTAAAGCATGGCGTGGTAGTGCCCTGTCATTTACAGACAGCACATTTTTCTTTGAAATGGCCACTAAATTTACTAGTAAAACTTTATAGCGCACACGACAATAAGAATGAATGAATGAATGAGTACTTTTATTGATTTAATTGGTTAAAATCCTTACACTAAATACATACAATGTGTCTATTTCTAAAACAATAAAATCTGATTTCTAATTAAAATATTTAATTAGTTAAAAACACAATGTTACTAGTAATCTTCAACAGCTCTCTCGATTGTTAGTGGTCATCCGTTGAGTGATTTTAAAACTGTGTGCGGCAGTTCTGATTTCATTTTGTTGTTTACAATAGTTATAAACTTTCCAGACCGTGCAAGTTCCATGGTGTCGTTTGCTGTGAGGCAGAATGCTAGTGCATCTCTGCAAGTTGTAATTGCATTTCTTTAACAATTTGGCCTGAGTAGAGCATGGCGCGCAGTTGAAAGGGGCAGCTGTAGAGTCTTTGTGTTATTGATTTCCTTACATAGTTGCAGAATCTGCAGCCAATCAGTGGCGGCTCCTCCGATAAGGCGAAGGAGCGTCGCCCCACTGCTTCAGCTGCAAGCTGAATACAAAAAATAAAATGATAACGTTTATTATCATTTTGTTTTTTGTATTCAGCTTGCAGCTGAAGCCAGGCGGGCGGGTCCGAGCTCCCCGCGTCACAGGGGTAGGAGTGGTGGCAGCACCTAAAGTGTGCATGACGCTCTGGCTGGCCATCTCGGGCGGGCCAAAGCGTCATGCGCACTCTGCATGTTTTCCACCCAGGCTGTATTACAACCTGCCAGACTCTGTTTGAGCGCCGACCACGGCGCTCAGACCAATCACAACGCTGCTAAGTGGAGAGGTGTGGTGCAGCGGCCAGGGCAGCTGACTCCGGAGCACAGGGTTCACGGTTCGATCCCCGGCTCCGGCGGCAGCTCAGCTCAGCACCATGTGACTCTGGGCAATAGCTCACTTAATTTCCACTCCGGCCCCCAGCGCCTTGAGACCCGTAAGGGTGAGTAGCTGCGCTATATAAAAACTGACTTACTTACTTACTTACTAATTGGTCATGAAATTCTGGGAGGCTGTGTGCTTCCTGCCGAGAGGAGGACGTAGAAAGAAGAGGCGGCGGCGGCGGCCAGCAGTAAAGAGGTAAGTGCTATTTTTTTTTTTACTATTCCCTCCTCCCCCGTTCCCCCTCCCCCGCCCCACCACCCCTGGTCGGTAACATATGCTACTGCCTCATTGCAGGTTGTGTTTTTTATACCAAACTGCTCAACACTCTTTAATTGGCAAAACCATGAACCTTGCACGCAGAATTTGGTTTCTACATTGAGCACTCAAAGCTTTTTTAGGTATGGCTGCATCAGATTTTTCTCATATAATTTACAAATCAGTTCAAATCGGGACCTGGTTTGCATTATTAAACCCACTTCCCTGGATAAGCAGAGCACATGATTTTTTAATGTAAATGTCAGTGTTACAAATGGGATAGTGTGAAAACTAGTATCTAGACTGAAGTTTAAGTCATTAGAGGCTGCAGCCAAACAATTTGACCAAGGATTCTTCTTTTAATTAAAAGAAATTGAATTTTCATCTTAAGTGTATCAGATTGTGCACTCGAAACTTGGTGATAATACTTCATAAAGGATGACTCACATTTGTCTTTATAGTCCAAATTCTAGTCGTATCTGTGCCTGAACATTATATTGTGGTAGGCAGAAGATAGGCTGATAGGTTGTACACTGAGTGTTATCCATCAATTGAGAAAGTCTAGAAGGAAATGCCAGATGACCATATGAGGCCATTGGAATAAGCTTGGCTTTTGTTACTCTAAGTTTTGTTTCTGCTGTAGGGCTATATAGCTGTGAGTAAAGCTGACCAAGGGCGAATATTTGATTACTGGCCTTTTTTTCCCCATGTTTTTCCTATGAATAAATCGACAAACCCGTTGCTGAGAACCACACACCCAAGTAGTTGTATGTTGCAACATAGCCTATCTTTAACTGTCCTAAGTCCAGTATTGAGTGGGCTTATTCTATAATTTTCCAAATATCATCACCTTGGTTTTACCTTAATTTACTTGTAGATTGTGATCTAAATTATATTTGTCCAGTTTATCCAAAGCGCATTGCATTCCTATTTTAGTTTGATCACGAACAACCAAATCATCTGCATGCTGAATAAGTTGAATCTTGTGAGTAACAAGTCCCGGTAGAAAACCATTGGATTTCGATAGTGCACTCCCCATGTCGCCGTTTAAATATTAAATAATTTCGTAGCCAAGACACAGTCCTTTTTTTAGGCCTTGGTTTATGTCAATTGGTTTGGTCACTTTCTCACCGACACCTAATTTAACTCGTACCCAATTATCCGAGTACAAGGAGATTATTGCTTTAAGTAAAGATTGAGAGATACCCCAACTCTTGAGATTTGACCATAATAGATTACGATCTAGTCATCAAAAGCGGCGGAATAGTCCACAAAGCAAGCGAACAATGGAGCTCTGGAGGGCAGCGTTGAGCGATGTATCATGTATGATAGGGCTAAAATGTTAACCACTTGGTCCAGAACTCAATGTCTGCTTTAAAAAATGTCCCTGGAAGACCATTTGGCCCTGGTGCTCCATCCTCTCTGATTGATTGCAATGCCTTCTTTACTTTAGCATCAGTAACAAATGATTCATCCACAATTGTTTTACTTAATATTGTCGTATGAATTTATGAGTCTAGTTGTCTACGTACAGGCCTTGTGCGTCAGTGATTCACAGCACCTCTGTAACTCCGTTCCCTCGCTTAATTGATTTGTTTAACATATTGATTTAATCCCAGAATTTTGCCTGATTATTTTGCCCCAGCAAAGAGAATAGATGCAAACATTGGGCTTCTATGTGTTTTGTTTTTTCCCTCCAAAGCACTGCACGATATTTTATATTAAGCGTTACTTCCAATCTTTCATCTTTTCTGTGTATTTTAAGTTGCCTTGCTGCTGCTCTCACAGTTGTTTTGCATTTTCTCACTCTTGTGGTGTGCCAGGGATTTGTTTCCCTATTATGTGATCTATTTGCACTTTGCCTGTCTTTAAGCTCTATTTTTAAACACTTATGCAGTGAAGATATAAGGTTGGGCCACATTCCTGGAAATTTAGGTTCTTTGTTTATTGAATTTAACAGATTCTCTTTAAGTACCCTTTCTTTCCAATCGATAACATGTGCCCAAGAAAAAACGTTCTACTTCACCCTTTTCACTAACAGGAAGGTCTCAAATCCACTTGAATCCCCCAGTGTATTGGTCCCCTATTCCACAAATAGGCTGGTGGTCAGTGGAAAGTGGTCACTCTCATTACGCTGTGCAATTTCAAACTGTTCAC
This sequence comes from Calotriton arnoldi, assembly GCA_963921515.1. Taxonomy (NCBI): domain Eukaryota; kingdom Metazoa; phylum Chordata; class Amphibia; order Caudata; family Salamandridae; genus Calotriton; species Calotriton arnoldi. The sequence goes on from CAWUFW010000653.1 coordinate 100,285, forward strand.
AAACAGATAGCATTGAATCTGTAACAAATATGTAGTCTACTGTTGTAATCCTGTTTATGAGCTTGGAAATACTTGTTTTTTATTTTTGTTAATATGCCTAGTTTATAACGATCAATGCAAAACGACAGTTGGTTCTGCTGGAGTCTGATAGGTATAATCTTAAACAGTTGCTTAGAAATTGCATATATACGGTATGATTCCCATATATATTAGAGCATTCAATGACAAAAAAAAACACAAAACAAAAACACACAGGTCTGATTACCAACATTTGGTATATTCAAACAGTTTACAACAGAATGTTCAAAACAAATATAGATTAATAAATAAGTCAGTATTCATATAGGCTGTTTCGTAAGTGCAACGTGAAAGTGATGTGCATTGCATCAAGTGAAAAAAGCGTGTTAACAACTAATATATAAAAAAAGACAAGATTAGACTTCACAAAGTCAGTACATATGTATATGGTATGGTACGCCTGTCCGAGATGATTGGATCTCAGTTGCCAAAGACAATGGGAGATTGATTTACCGTCTATTTGCTGGGAACTTTATGTTGGGTACAGGCAATGTAATTCAATCGTCGACGTTTCGACCCCTCAAGTCTAGTGGTGCTTTTAAAACATCCTAATGGGTTATGCTCTCTCTTATACGAGGTGTGCTGGAGATTTGTTTGCTTGTTTTTTCAAAATGCAAATAAAAAATTGATTATAAAAAAAAAAAAACATTCTAATGGGTCTTCATCAGGCCTGGGAGGTGAAGCAACCTGGAGTCGAATTTGTAACAGATGTCTTAAAAGATGCCCTTCGAATTTATAGGGTCTTATGCAGACAGCTGAGTAGCTCACCTGGACATAGAGTCCTCTAAAGAGACTGTGTGATACGTTGCGCATTTCATCAGGTGTGTACTGTATTCAATATCCTAGATTCTCAACAACGGCCTTCTTTGTGGAGCTCGAAAGAAGAAATAGGAATATACCTGTTTTTCACCCATTATTTTTCCCCGCAGGGAATTACAACACGGTCGTTACAACGACCGCGTTGTAACCACGCATACCATTACCCCGCAAGTCGTAACAACGACTTGCGGAGGGGGGGGGCTGGATGTTGGAATAGTATAATTTACTATTCTAACTGCAGTCTGTGCGGACAGTAGGGAAGGTGTTGGATTTTAAATCCAACACCTTCTGCCCCCTCCGCAAGTCGTTGTTACGACTTGCGGAGTAATGGTATGCGTGGTTACAACGCGGTCGTCGTAACGACTGCGTTGTAATTCCCTGCGGGGAAACTTTTCGTGGTAAACGTTGTTTACCGAAGAAATAGTTTGTAGCAATGTCAGGTTCACACCTGCTAGTAAGGTGTTAAGTTGTCTGGCAATGGATCCAGGCCAGCTAATGGGAGATAATGGTCATTATGTAAATAATTGCCCAAATGATGTAGATTTAAGTCCCCTGTTAGGATTACCTCCCGATCTGTGTGGGTGTGAAAGAGATCATGTAAGGTCCCACAAAAGTCTAGCATTGTTTGCTTTTGGTCTCCTCTTTGTAAAAACGCCATGCATATATAGATGGCAAGTTCCCCATCCCCGCCCCCATGGTCTACCTCTATCTGATAAGGGTGCATGGCCCATGGCTCTTGTGTGCAAATAATGTCACCAGTTTTTACCTCCTCCCTTGTCTTACGCTTTAAAAGATGTGCACCGCCACTTCCACCCCTTGGCCTCTCTGCTCAGTGAAAAGAGATAGTGAGAGAGAGGATTTGTCTGGTTTGTCTCGATCGAGGAATACATTCGTCGAAAGCCTATGTGGTCAGTCCATATAAACAAGCAACGCGAGCTTTCCTGGCTTTCCTCCTTCTTTCTCTTAATGTATATGAGGAGAGAAGGTTGGTTATAGGTTTGGGCTTCAGATTTAAGCACACATTCTAATTCACATTTCACAATTGGCATCAAGGCTCCAATTTGCTAAGGAGTACAATGGAGCCGAGAATTGCAGCTTTGGCCTCGGTGCTAGCCAGCCACTTAGCATGTATGACGTAGCTCTGTGTACTGGGGGCTCTTAATTGCACTGTCTGTCAGGCAGTTGTACTCCTTACTGGCCCCCCTGCCTACCAGGGCTGCCCCCCTCCACACACTCACTCCCCAGCAAGTGGTGTTCGGGGCCGGTTGGCTGTGCAGGGAAGGCTGAAGGGGGCCCGAACTGAGGTCTGCAGTTGCAGACGGTCCCAGACCCGCCACCACGCCCGCCCGGAGGACCCGGGAGGGTAGAAAGCTAGATCCGCTTGAATCAGTTCTAGCAGCGCAGGGGGAAGGGAGGGGCAGTTGCCTCCCACACTCCCATGGAGTTGGGATCCCACGAAACACCCCAATGTTCCTGGTCGCCGAGAGCCTCGCATCTCGTCAGCTGTGGAACCGAAGGTCGCCGTCCGCACTCCGCAGGCACCCCTCTACGCTTTCCCCTTCGGTATGGGTCTGTGCGAGGTAGCGTCAGTGGCCCGCAGAAGCTCAGGTGAATGGTTTGCCTCATTCCTCTCGGACAGATCACAAATGATCAAGATAGCGAACAGTCTTTCGCCTCCATTGGCGGTAGGTCAAGGCGTCCCTCAAGGTTCTATCCTTGCACCCACTCTGTTTAATCTCTATCTGGAACCCTTGGGGAACCTCCTTAGTAAATCTGGGATCCACTACCATCTCTATGCGGATGACACCCAAATCTACCTCAAGGTGTCTTCCGCACACGATCTTTCACTACTCAACTCTACTCTCAACTCTATTCACAACTGGATGTTAGTTCACCAACTCATTCTCAATCCCACCAAAACTGAATTCCTCCTCCTATCTACCTCTCTCTCACCTCCTCCGGTTCAATCCTGGATGGATCAGCTGAATTTACTCAACAATAAACCCGTCATTGTCGACAGCGCTAAATCCCTAGGTGTCATACTTGACAAAAGACTCAACCTAATCTCCCACATCAACTCCATTGCTAGGAACGCACGTTACCAGCTGCGACTTCTGTGGGGGATCCGTCGGTTCTTCCCGGAGAAAGACCTAAAAACATTGGTCCAATCGCTAGTTCTCTCTAGACTGGATTACTGCAATTCTCTCCTGACTGGCGTACCCAAATCTCACCTCTCCCCCTCAAATCCGTCCCTCCATTCAGCAGCTCGCTTTATTTTAGGATCCAAACGTAGTGACCACATTACTCCTATCCTGTCTTCTCTCGATGGCTTCCCATCGAGGCAAGATCCATTTATAAAACTGCCTGCATCACCCATAAAGCCTTGCACACTTCTTCCCCTCGTTACCTAATAAACTGAAAATGTCAGGAGGCTCGAGACCTTCTCGGAATGCAGCAAAGTTTCTGCTTGAGCCCCCTCCTTCAAAAGGAAAGATCGATGGCTCAATCGTTCTCAGGTAATGCGGTGAGAATCTGGAACTCGCTTCCGCCATTGCTCCGTGCCACTACCTCCATCCAGATTTTCAAAGCGGACCTCAAATCTCTTCTCCTTCAAAGACACTTCCAGAACTAACACCCTCATTCTCAGACCCTCCAGGAAGCTAGTTCATCACTGTAAATTTGTAACATCTTTTTGTTCATTCCCCACCCTTGATTGCTGTGTCTGATATTGTGTTATTGCCTATATGGTTTTACTCTACCTCTCCTGTTTATTTTGTAACGTTCTATTTTATACCATTTTTCTCATGTAACGTAACTGGTTCTATTGTACAGCGCTCTGACACCTTCGGGTAAAGTCCGCGCTTTATAAAAATGCATTAAATAAAATAAAATAAAATAAAAACAAGTGGTGTGGGCACGACGCACAGGCACGCAGCAAGGGAGGAGCCAAGTTCCAACAGTCACAATTTGTGGAAATCGGGTTTCAGCGAATAATTGTCATTTGCACATCATTAAGAAACATATCTTGTTTTTTTCTTTTTTTATATTTCCATCACACCAGAATTACGAAAAAAAGTAATTAATTTGTGCTTAACTGCTGATATATTTTGAAGTATTTGTACAGCCGTTTAGCAGGTATTTATGTATAGTTATTGAGAAGAAAAATGCCACCGTACAGCGTTTCCTTTCGTGCTCCCTGTAATATAAGCAAGATTGTCACATAGTTCACTTCACAATATTCTCACTTTGTATTTGTACTTTGAATGAAAAGTAAACACCAATCCATATGTTAAAAAAATAAGAACCAATATGTTAGAAGAAATAGCCCGACATCTGACCTCTGTCTTTGAACGCACAGGAAATGTTGCAAGATAACAACACAATTTAAAGCCATCTTTATTGCTCATTCACCTTATGAACTCCAGCATAGTTATTTTTGAGGGTGCTGGAGCGCCCTAAAAAATTACTATGCTGGAGTTCATAAGGTGAATGGTGGTAGGTAAGGTAAATATTTTAATGTTAAGGGCAGATGTGGATTTTCAAGTTAGTTGTCGGTTTGGTTTTCAAATCAGTTTTTAATTAGATATTCATTCATTTACTCACCATTGCCCCTACCCGCGGCGTCCTCTTTTGTGGGGTCTGGTCAGCCCACGTGGCTTCTGGCCTCTATTCCCAGCTCTAGCAGCAAGCAGTGGTCCTCCCAACTAGTTTCCTGGTGTCCAATGCTGCAGCTCCCTGGTTACCAGCCTTTTATGCACAGTGCATGTCACAATGGAGACTCTTTCACATGTCATTCTTACGTCACCATTGTGTGGGCCATACCATGTTTTTCCAGGCTACAGAGGGAGTAGCAAAAGGCACTGACTGGCACATTCTAATTTCTTGATGAGGTGACCTATTAAGTAATTAAAATGTATTGATCCATGTACCTGAAGACGGCCCTGTGCTCCCTGACATGCTACCTCAATTGTGGTCTCTATTTTTCTCTCTAAGGCTGTGGTGGATGTCACCTTTGCTGGCTCAAAGTAACTTAGATCTCATGACAACCAGTGCAGGGCCTGTGATGCCATCATGTTCCATCCGTGGAGCTCTGTTCCGGCTGCTGCTGTGAAGGGCTGGAGGTCAGTGGTGCTGGAGCAATTCCCAGTGGGGATGCTGCCATCAATGTTACATCACTGAAGCCATAGTAATTGTGAAAAATCCAAGGGTCACACAAAGAACAAGAGCAGCAAATGAACCACACCAGTTCAGCAGCAGAGTGGTAAGGGTGTGGTATGTAGCCAGGGGTGCATATAGAGCATATTGTCACAATTACCCTACTAAAGCATGGTGTGGTAGCGCACTGTCGTTTACAGGAAACACTTTTTCCATTGAAATGGCAACACAATTCGTACTGACATACAGTTTTACTGATAAAACTATAAAGAGTACAAAGAATAATGTGTTGAAATCGAGTTGCGGCAAATATTTCACATTTGCCCATCACCAAGTAAAGTGTCTTGATTTGCTTTGATCCTATTAAATCTTTGTTTCCACCACATTTTGGTATTGCAAAGAAGTGCTTCATTTGTGCTTTCCCAACTGCTGGATATGTTTTGAAATATGTGTACAGTTAATTTACAGGTATTTAAATGTGTGTTATAAAAACAACTGACATCCTACACAGTGTCATAACATAAAATGATCGGGCCCCCTGCAGAATGTGAAGAGGGGACCCTGAGTCTTCCATATCTCACAAATATTCATTGGCCTTGGGACGAATAGGCCCCTCTGAAGGGCTTGAGGGCCCCTGAAGGGTTGGGGCACCTCTATGCTGCAGGGGCCTATATTATGCCCATGATCCTGCAGCCTTTCCTTTCATACTTCCTGCGTACCTGAAAGATTGTCAGATAGTTCGCTCGCTTTAGAAAATGCTCTAACTTTGCAGTTGGAGAAAGAAAAGTAAACACCAATCTACATGAACAAGAACAAGCAGCAACTTGTCAGAAGACATAGCCTGACATTCAACCTCTGTCTTTGATCACACAGCAGATGTGACAAAAAACAACATTTAAAGGCATCTATATTGTTCATTTACCTTCTGACCTTCAGTATGTTTATTTTGGGGGTGTGGCAGCACCCTGCTGACCCCTGCTTCCAGCACCTATGCCCAAAAGAGGCCCTTTTAAAATGTTTATATACGATTTAAAAAAAGGCTTGATGATTGCAATCATATCGTATCTGAGATCACAAGGACTGGTAATGCTGGTTAAGTATAACATTAAGGGCATGAAAATACATCAAATTCTGTAATAACGGTCTATGATGGAAATGGAAAAAAATATATACTTCAGGAGCCCAACAACTGGGGGTCGTCGGTGGCAGAAAAGGGGCGAAGTCATGGAATGTGGTGTCATGACGGCCAGAGTCCATGACTGGTAGCATATGCATTATTTGCATATATGCCAACAGACCTGATTCAGGCGGGAGACTCAAGATTTTTTAAGCCCAAATGGATGTATTTTAGGTGCCCCTCTTGAATTTAAGTCAATGGGGAAAATCAACTCCCCCAATTTTTTTCCCCAAAATATCCCTCTTACAACGTTCAAAATGTTGGCATGGATGAATTTTTTAAATATAAATTCCACTCACAAAATAAATTATTAGCAACAATGAAAAACAATCATTGGCAAAGCCAAAAGGTCTGGCCATGGCTGTTAGCCTTTTGGATTTGTTAATTCTTGTTTTTTTTTTTAACATGTTTTTTTCAAAACTCTATTGTCGAGGAAGCTGCTTGGCACTCATCAATCTAAAATAAATTGGCTAAAATCAAAAGTATTTTTTTGCCATATGTGAGAAGTTGGCCTGGTATATGCTGTCCACTAGTTATAGTGGGCACCTTGCACCAGTCCAAACGACCCTTATTGATGGTAGGTTTAAAGACAACCTTATAGAAAGCTATCCTAGTGGTAGCTGTGGAGAGCAGCCTTCAGGCTAAATCAAGAAGGAGTGTAAAGCAGCTTGGTTTACCAGATTATAACCTCTTGAATGACCAAATGAAAGGAGAACCACACAAGATATATATAAAATATGTGTATTTATTTCTAAACACTCACTACTAATCTCTTTATGAGATTAGAGTCCAAGATACACAATATCACAGTATTAAAACAACAGTAAATAGCACAATATACACTGGGCCCCAGGGGGGGACCAAACCATATACTAAGAAAGTGGTATAAGAACCACGACTTGACTAGACACAGTGCCTAGAGCACGTAGAATCGCTGGGACCCCAAGGAACCACCCAAGGTAGTGACACAGGGGACCCACGGGGGACATGTGCAGTGTGAGAACACCGCCGCGAGCGCCGTAGGATTCAATGCGGAAAGTCGCGGTTGGAATTTTAAAGATAAAGGACACTTAGGAGAGGACTTTCAGCAAACCCCTTTAGACTTAAGGGGTTCTAAGGCCAACACCCACGGGAGCACCGGAGTACTCGAGTTACCTCACCCAGGGAAGCCGGGTGCATAGGTGTCAAGGTTGTCAGGAATCGTCGTCGTTTTCAAAGGCGATCTGCTGCAAAGTGCTGCTGCCGTGAAGAAGAAAAGTGTCCGGGTGGATCCAAGCCTGGATCGAAGATGTGAAGAACCTGAAAGCAGAGGGGACAGAGTCTGGGTCACTAGCCAGTGACCAGGAGCGGAGCAATCAAATACCCACCGATGTCGGGGGCTTCAGGTGCGAAGAGGTGAAGCTTGACTTTGCAGCCACGGGGTCCCGGAGACGTCGACGACGACCAGGAGCCGGATTCAAGCTGTCCCACGAAGGATGTCGAGTGCTGGGGTGTCGGTGATCGGATTGACCACAACAAGCCTTGGCAACAGCATCCCACGCAGGAAGAGAAAAGATGCTTCTGTGCGGACCAGCAAGGTCCTGGGGACTCCCCAAGCGATGGAGAGTCAGGGCACGTCTGGAGCAACCAGGGAAGCCCAATAAAAGTTAGAGTTGCCTTCTTGGGGACCCACAGGTCAACGGACCAGGGATCGCGAAGGGACCGCGAGAGGAATCACAAAATGGCGGCCCACGGAACACTCGTTGAGTGTAGGCCTGCAATCTTCGGTGCAATTACTGCTCGGGGTCAGGGCTACAAGTAACCTAAAGCTCAGCCTCAGGGCTCGCCGGAAAGCTGATGCTTCTGCAAATTGTCGCGGTGTCCAGGGGTTCGGGTTGCACGGTCTCCACGAGGGATACGGGCCTCAGACTTGCTGTGGGCACAGATCAACCTCAGAGACCTCGGGAACCCACCTCCTGTGTGGCAATATTCCTCGGAGTCCGCAGGAGCTTCGGAGATGCCAACCGGTCAGTTGCGTTAAAGGTGCCTGCCTTGCAGGGGAGTAACTCCTTTACTCCAAGGGAGATTCTTCAGACATCCAGCGTAGTGTAGATCGTCGAAGTACTTGGTTTCTGGTATCAGAGTTTAGTCCAGGTGTAATCTAAAGTCCTGTAGTCAGGGTTCCTACTTTATACCCAAGGAAGGGGTGGGACAAACTCTGGGGACCCACCTATCTGAGAGTCAGGAAAGAGGGGTGGCTACACCCATTTCCTTTGTCCAGTTTCGCGCCAGAGCAGGGGCTGGTAGCCCCTGCAACTGGTTTGAGCTGGACTATGCACAGGGACACCAAATGTGCCCCCAGTGCAGACTTCAAAGCACTCTTGGAGTGCACCCGCCCAGCCCCAATACACTAAAGCGTGTCCGGGAGGTGGTTACACCTCCCTGTGACAGGAAACCTATTGTCCAGGCCTCCCCTGCTGGGGTTTCGCCCAGCAGCAGGAGGGCAGACTCGTGTCTGTGGCTGCAGCATCCATTTTGTGATGCCAGGGTTCTGTTAAGCTAGTACCGGGTGTACCGGTGATGCCATGTGGCTCCCTCTAGAAGGGAGGAATCATACCTCCCACCCCAGTACTGGGATGGAGGTATGACTCCAAGGTGTTTGACACCAAACACGACATGTTTCCATGCAGCCATTTCAAAGTTAGCATTTACAGCGAGGTTATAATGCACTTAAGAGTATATGGTCTGGCTGCATCACAAACAACCCCGGAATGAAGATTCCGAAAGCTGCAGAGGGGCTCTGCTCATGCATGGGCACCCTCTCACATGAAACCCAGCACCCTGCCTTCAGGATTGTTAAGGCCTGCCATAGGGGTGACTGATAGGTTTACATGTGCAGTGATATGGAGAGATATAGGGAACCTATGTCTCAGTAAGGGGTGCATACACCACCTTACACAGGCTGCTGTAGCAGACCTGTGGTGTCATTTTAAAAGGCTTCCCAGGGGTGGCACAATATACGCTGCAGCCCCTGGTAGGCCTCTGGGGTACCTATGCCCTGGGTATATAGTATACCATATACTAGGGACTTATAAGGGTACCCCAGAATCCAATCTGGAGTGTACCTAAAGTACATGCAATCAATTTAAGGGGAAAGCAGATAGGCTGGGGTCCTGAATAGCAGGATCCCAGCCAAACTAAGTCGAAAACCAGCAAAACACCAGGAAAAAGTGGGGGCAACCATGCAGTCAGATTCCACCTTCCTACATAACCCCCCAAACAAAAGGAGATAAGGATAACCTTGTCCAGTTGAGCCTTTATTGACTAAGTGGCCATATAAGGAAGAACCTGCACTAGCATGGTTACCCCCTGTCTTATGGTCCACTAAGCAATTCCTAACCCCAAGGGTATTGGATGATCTCCACCATTTGTAATTACTACCTGTGGTGTGTTTTGGCAAGGTAAAAGGCTGGTGGGGTGTCTGAGTAGAGAAGTGAGGCCCTAATAAAGTTGGCCTCAGCTTCCTCAGATCACTGGTCACCATGGAGGCCTTTCCTTCCATGACTGAGTTGTATCTGGCCCTAAGGGTCAACCTCTGGCTGCCTGCAGCTGGGGGTTGGGGCCCTTTGGTTGGAACACTGGAGGGACATGGTAGGTTTGGAACCACTGGGTCCCAGGTTTGCCTTTGCCCAACAGAGTCCATCTGGGGGAGGTCCCTATCCAATGGTAAGAGGGATCCCTCAGTGGGTTGAGGAATTTTCACCTGGCTAGGGCTACTAAACTGGGTGACTCTCATCTGTGGATGACGGGGTTCCTCTGGACAATGGGCCATAAGGGGTCCACTGACCTCCCTGACCTCTGCAGCCCTAGGCTGAGTGAGGTAGGGTAGAGAGGGGCAGGATACTTGCTCCAGACTGGTACCACCTTGGAAGGGTCCCCTGCCATCAGGGGTGTTGCCAGGCCAGGCCTGACCACCTCTGGGGCAGTTCCTTCACTAGGGGTAGGATCAGTTCCCTGAGGAAGCTGACCCTTACCTATAGTCTGGGGGGAAGAAGACTTTTCTTCAACCCTTCTGCTCTCTTGTGGAGTAGAGTGGGCCATTCTTTCAGGCTCCACTTCTCCAAAATTTCCCTGGGATGGGGCTGAGGCCCTAACAGCCCCACCAACCTTCTCAGAGAGGCCCAACATTTTTAAATAGGCCTGGTATTCCACTTCAGCCCAGGCAGAAGCCTCCAGATCATTGCCCAACAGGCAATCTACAGGCAAGTTTGGGGACACTGCCACTCTCTTTGGGCCAGTGACCCCTCCCCAGCTGAGATTGACTATGGCCATGGGATGATTGGTGCTGATACCATCAATATTGGTCACCTGGTACTTGAACTCAGGTAAAAGCTGTTGAGGGGGGACTAGTTTCCCTGTCACCATGGTGACACTAGCCCGTGTGTCCCTTAGTGCCACAGCTTTCTGACCATTTATTAAGGGCTCCTGTCTGTACTTGCCCAAAGTATTGGGACTCATAGTAAAAGTGGCAAATCCCATGCTACCATCACAGACTAAGGAGGCCTGGGAGGGGGACCTTAGTAATCCAGGGTCCACCTCAGTTCCCCATGAAAATGCACCTAACTTTTTGAGTGCATTACTACCACCTGGGGGATTACTACTTGTAGTACCAGGAGGAGTGATAGTAGTGCTGGGAGGAACATTTTCCTTATTGCCAGCCTTGGAGCAACTGGGGTCATTTTTCCAGTGGCCAGGCTTCTTACAGTTATGGCAATAAGGTTTCTTTTCAGGGGAGGAAGGAGTTTGGGACCCACCCCCAGAAGAGGACTTTTGGGGCACTGTAGGGGATTTGTCTTTTGATTTATCCCCACCTTTCTCTTGGTTCTTGGAAGAATCTTTCTTCTGGTCACCACCCTGAGTCTTGGTCTTTACTCTGGTTCTGACCCATTTGTCTGCCTTCTTTCCCAATTCTTGGGGAGAGGTCAGATCAGAGTCCACCAGGTACTGGTGTAAAAGCTGGTTTTGACAATTATTAAGGATCTGCTCCCTCATAATCAAATTGTACAATCCTAAAAAGTCATGCACCTTGTTGCCATGTATCCAACCTTCCAGAGCCTTAGTAGCACAATCTACAAAGTCAACCCAGTCCTGAGTCTGTGTCTTTTGGGTGTCTCTGAACTTTAACCTGTATTGTTCAGTGGTTAGGCCAAACCCATCAATCAGAGCACTCTTCAGGACTGTATAATTATCAGCATCCTCTTCTCTTACAGTGAGGAGCTTGTCTCGACCTTTGTCTGCAAAGGAGAGCCACAAGATTGCTGCCCACTGCTCCTGAGGGACCCTCTGTACCTTACAGGCCCTCTCAAGTGCAGTTATCCATTTGTGGATGTCATCCCTACTCTGGTAGGGAGGGACAATCTTGTTCAGGTTCCTATGGTCATGAGTATGATCTCTACCTCTAGGGACACTGTGGCTGCCACCATGGGACTCTAGTCCCAACTTCTGAGAAGCTCTCTGAAGCTCCAGGGATTCCCTGTCTAAGGACAATTGCTCTCTCTTGATTCTGAGCTTAGCCCTCTCAAACTCAAGCAGTTGGCATTTCTTCTCATAAGAGGATGACCTTTTATGAGAAGCAGAGCACCCTATAGAAGTACTAGAATGATTAGATTTCTGAGAAGGAGATCTTGATCTTCTTGGTACACTATAAACCCTTCCAGGTGGGGTAAAGAGAACCCCACTGGGGTCTCCTTCCTCACCTTCAGGAAGAATTGGATTTTCCAGGTGGGAATCATTTTGATCCCCCTGGCCAGCATCAGAGTCTGGGTCATAGTAGTGTTCACTACCTTGCCTTTCCTCTTCAACTGCCCCACCTCCTCTGACAGCCTCATCAGACCCTGGAGTCTTTCTGAGGTCATCTGCCAGCAACAACTGTATGAGATGTTGTGTGGATGGGCTTTTCCCTGTCTTCAATTTCCTTGAGGCACACATAGTCCTCAATTCCTGGTATGAGACCTGGTCATACTTAGTTGGGAGAGACCCACTGGTTTCTGCCCTTGAAGACATGAGTAGTGTGGTGTGGTGTATGCACCTACCTACTCTAGTGGGGCCTACTAAACTCTCTTGAGTTGTAGAAAGGGTGTGCTAAGCCCTTGACACACAACTCTATGTTCAGTAGAACTTACTGTATTCTAAACTTGATTTATATGTACCTATGTACCTATAGTGGTTTTCAGTTAGTCACTCAAAGAGATTATCTGGTAAAGCAATAGCAAGCTTGAATCCAACCGCTGCACACCAATGTGAGAAGTTGGCCTGGCATATGCTGTCCACTAGTTATAGTGGGCACCTTGCACCAGTCCAAACGACCCTTATTGATGGTAGGTTTAAAGACAACCTTATAGAAAGCTATCCTAGTGGTAGCTGTGGAGAGCAGCCTTCAGGCTAAGTCTTGAAGTAGTGTAAAGCAGCTTGGTTTACCAGATTATAACCTCTTGAATGACCAAATGAAAGGAGAACCACACAAGATATAGATATAAAATATGTGTATTTATTTCTAAACACTCACTACTAATCTCTTTATGAGATTAGAGTCCAAGATACACAATATCACAGTATTAAAACGACAGTAAATAGCACAATATACACTGGGCCCCAGGGGGGGACCAAACCATATACTAAGAAAGTGGTATAAGAACCACAACTTGACTAGACACAGTGCCTAGAGCACGTAGAATGGCTGGGACCCCAAGGAACCACCCAAGGTAGTGACACAGGGGACCCACGGGGGACGTGTGCAGTGTGAGAACACAGCCGCGAGCGCCGTAGGATTCAATGCGGAAAGTCGCGGTTGGAATTTTAAAGATAAAGGACACTTAGGAGAGGACTTTCAGCAAACCCCTTTAGACTTAAGGGGTTCTAGGGCCAACACCCATGGGAGCACCGGAGTACTTGAGTTACCTCACCCAGGGAAGCCGGGTGCATAGGTGTCAAAGGGTGTCGGGAATCGTCGTCGTTTTCAATGGCGATCTGCTGCAAAGTGCTGCTGCCATGAAGAAAAGTGTCCGGGTGGATCCAAGCCTGGATCGAAGATGTGAAGAACCTGAAAGCAGAGGGGACAGAGTCTGGGTCACTAGACAGTGACCAGGAGCGGAGCAATCTAATGCCCACGATGTCGGGTGCTTCAGGTGCGAAGAGGTGAAGCTTGACTCTGCAGCCACGGGGTCCCGGAGACGTCGACGACGACCAGGAGCCGGATTCGAGCTGTCCCACGAAGGATGTCGAGTGCTGGGGTGTCGGTGATCGGATTGACCACAACAAGCCTTGGCAACAGCAACCCACGCAGGAAGAGAAAAGATGCTTCTGTGCGGACCAGCAAGGTCCTGGGGACTCCCCAAGCGATGGAGAGTCAGGGCACGTCTGGAGCAACCAGGGAAGCCCAATAAAAGTTAGAGTTGCCTTCTTGGGGACCCACAGGTCAACGGACCAGGGATCGCGAAGGGACATCGAGAGGAATCACAAAATGGCGGCCCACGGAACACTCGTTGAGTGTAGGCCTGCAATCTTCGGTGCAATTACTGCTCGGGGTCAGGGCTACAAGTAACCCAAAGCTCAGCCTCAGGGGTCGCCGGAAATCTGATGCTTCTGCAAATGGTCGCGGTGTCCAGGGGTTCGGGTTGCACTGTCTCCACGAGGGATACGGGCCTCAGACTTGCTGTGGGCACAGATCGACCTCAGAGACCTCGGGAACCTACCTCCTGTGTGGCAATATTCTTCGGAGTCCGCAGGAGCTTCGGCGATGCCAACCGGTCAGTTGCGTTAAAGGTGCCTGCCTTGCAGGGGAGTAACTCCTTTACTCCAAGGGAGATTCTTCAGTCATCCAGCGTAGTGTAGATCGTCGAAGTACTTGGTTTCTGGTATCAGAGTTTAGTCCAGGTGTAATCTAAAGTCCTATAGTTAGGGTTCCTACTTTATACCCAAGGAAGGGGTGGGACAAATTCTGGGGACCCACCTATGGGAGGGTCAGGAAAGAGGGGTGGCTACACCCATTTCCTTTGTCCAGTTTCGCACCAGAGCAGGGGCTGGTAGGAATCATACCTCCCACCCCAGTACTGGAGTGGAGGTATGATTCCAGGGTGTTTGACACCAAACACGACATGTTTCCATGCAGCCATTCTAAAGTTAGCATTTACCGCGAGGTCATAATGCACTTAAGAGTATATGGTCTGGCTGCATCACAAACAACCCCGGAATGAAGATTCCGAAAGCTGCAGAGGGCTCTGCTCATGCATGGGCACCCTCTCACATGAAACCCAGCACCCTGCCTTCAGGATTGTTAAGGCCTGCCATAGGGGTGACTGATAGGTTTACATGTGCAGTGATATGGAGAGATATAGGGAACCTATGTCTCAGTAAGAGTGCAAACACCACCTTACACAGGCTGCTGTAGCAGACCTGTGGTGTCATTTTAAAAGGCTTCCCAGGGGTGGCACAATATATGCTGCAGCCCCTGGTAGGCTTCTGGGGTACCTATGCCCTGGGTATATAGTATACCATATACTAGGGACTTATAAAAATACCCCAGAATCCAATCTGGAGTGTACCTAAAGTACATGCAATCAATTTAAGGGGAAAGCAGATAGGCTGGGGTCCTGAATAGCAGGATCCCAGCCAAACTAAGTCGAAAACCAGCAAAACACCAGGAAAAAAGTGGGGGCAACCATGCAGTCAGATTCCACCTTCCTACACCATAGTAGTCCCAGGAACTTAAGGGAACTACTTTGTATGTGAATTTGCTCCTTGTGCTAGGACAGAATGCTGTCACTCAAGCATTGGAAAAGTCAATAGGTCTGGTGGTGGCCGCTAACATTTTGGCTTTGTCAATTCTTGTTTTTCTTTGTACATGTTTTTTGCAAAACTCTATTGTTGAGGAAGCTACTTGGCCTTCATTAACCTATAAAGATTGGCTGACACAGAATATTTTTTTTTGCCCATTGTATTCCCAGGCACTTAAGGGAACTACTTTTTATGTGGATGTGAACCTTGTGAAAGAACAGATGCGGTCACTCACAGTAAAGTTAGCCAATGGCTACAGTAGGCTGTCCTACTACCCTATGCTTTATGCTGTAGTTATCAGAAGAAAAATGTGACTGACACAATAACAGACAAATGGATGAAGATGGCTGGTTGAAGCACCCATAAGTATGTTTATTATATATTTTTTTTACTAAAACTGAAAGGTGTGGGCTAATGGCAGACATATAAAGAGGTTTGAGCTGGACTATGCAAGGGGGACACCAAATGTGCCCCCAGTCAGTGGCGTAACGAAACTTGAGGGGGCCCCCCTGCAAACCACATGGAGGGGGGCCCCCCTACCCCCCGGCGGCGCAGCCCACCACCTACCACTTATCTGTGCATACTTCGAACTGCAAATATAAATAGAAAACACTTTTAATTGTGTTTAAGGGCTGCCTGAATGATCCATGACTGATAATTAAAGGGAACAAAGACAGAAAAGTCACATAACAAATGAATACATAAATGTTTATTTATAACCCTATTTAGTGTCAAGACAAAGGTCTTTCAGTGTCTTTAAACAACACATGGCTGGCATTTTTCTTTTGGCAACCTTACTTTATATTCCTTTTCATGAAATGCCTTCTCACACTACAGCAGTAAATGTACATTTCAAATGTAAGGAATAGGCCCAGGAGGTACTGCCTGGAACCAGAAAAACTAAGCCTCTGTAACCAGTTTACAAAGGTATGCAGTGGTGCATTACATAATGAGAAGTTGGTGCTGTGCATAAGATAAATATTGCATCCTGTGCATTCTGTGCTCCTCAGCAAACAAGTTACCAACTAAAATCTTAACAGGGCCTACTCGGCCTCTCATCTTTCTGGGATCAAAACACTGTGACTCATTACTTATAGTAATTTTCAGTTAGTATGTAATCGGAGGCCGGTTTTCTATTGCACAACACGTCACCTTGTGGTCACTGCGTAGCCCTTTATTATACTCAAAATGTGCATAGTGAAATCTGTTGTTGATGGTGATATGAAAAGACGCATCTGCGGTCGTAAACACTACATACAAAAACCGAATTTTAAGAGATGAAGGGGAATCACTAGGGAGAGAAACTTGGAGGAGAAAAGAAGAACCAGATGAGGGGATCTTGAAGAAGGGCTGTGAATGGACTGAAATGATGGGAGAGCCTAGAAGATAAAAAGGAGGAAAGGGGTGAGAAGGTAACAACAATGACACAAGTGAGCAGTGCAGGTAGTGGGGAGAAAGAGGGTGATGATGATGAGCGCCAGTAAGGATGGGGTATGATAGGAAGACCTAATGAGGAATAAAAAAGAAAACAGTGTGGAGATGTATGTTATCTCATTTATAATGAAGAGCCTCTCTGAGGCCCGGCCTGGGCGTGTACACACTATTTAATTAATGAAGAGGCTTATATGTCAAGTTATGGCAGGCTGTGAAAATACTGTCATATTTAATGTGCTCTTTCAGAGCCTTTGGCTTGAGGAGATTTCTGTGAAAGCTGTGCTTTAAAACGCACTATTTGACCCCATAAAAAATATATGAGGAGAGAACCTCCCCTGCGCCCACCCAGACCCTCCTAGAGCAAGTCAGGCTTGCTTTCTTCCCTCGCTGTATTTCTTGGCAAGTATTACACCCCACCACAAACATGGGGTTGGTATTTAAACATCTGCCATGGACACTTGTAACGTCGCGTTCCAGCCGTTATTATGTTAAGGAAGCGTGCCAATGTAAAACATAATTTGGCTGTGAAATGAGCTAATTAATTAAGGGCCATTTCCGCAGACTGCTCAGACAGTGACTGCGCTGCAGTTAATACATATCCAGCTTCCACCTTGCTCCTCTGTCGGTTACTTATTTACAGTTTGTTTGTTACAAGAGATTCATCATGGAAAAAATCCAGACGTCTGAGGGACGCGTGTAATACAATTAGTTTTTCTCAGTCAGCATTCAAATGTCTCTCATGTCGGCACCATGAGACCTGGAGAATGCAGATGCACAGTTTCTGAAAACATGCACCCAGCCCACACAGATAGAGAGGCGAGAAATGCTTGGGGAAGACAAGAGGGGGTAATGGAGGATACTCATGCGAGATGAAAGATGAAAGGAGAATGCTGCTGGCTCCTGCCAGGTGCACCATGGCAGGAGCAACACTTGGTTCACTCTGTCATAGAAAACTGCTGCAGTGCACGCTTCCATTCGTTGCAGAAGAGATTTAGCACGGCAGTAGTAGTGAAAGCTTCCATCACTTGCAGAACATGTACAATTAAGCCATTAGTGGCTTCTAGGTTACCCACCGATCTGAGGAGCGGGTGGTTAATTCACTGAGATGTGTACCGATATACATGGATGGATGAGTGAGTGATGCCACTACTTTTACTCTTGTGACATTGCATATCACCATATTTGCTGTCATTCTCTTTCACACGTTCTATATTAAAGTAAACGATTTTACAGTCATATACTGAAAGGCATGCTGAGGACACTAAATCCTACTGTTGCCATATTTTGAGTTATTGCATCTGTTTATATGTGTGTTTACTGTCCCTATACAGCGAAATTCTCTTCTTATGTTACGAAAGGGGCAGGGGATATAGACAGTGCTGTCCAGTAGGTCCATATTTAGATAAAATGGCAAGAATTGTGCCTCTGTATTGCTTTTCTGTTTACTCCCTCCATTGCCACTTGTGATCGCCTCATTTTCACTATATTAGCTGTTTTCCCTCTTTCTAACCTTTCTTTATCTACCTCTCTTTCTGGCTTTTCTCTCTCTCATGTTCATCCCTTTGGCTTTCAATGCTTTCTCTTCTCACCTTCCTCTTGTTACACTTTAATTTCTCTTTCCACTTTCTTTCACTCACCTCCCTTTTACTCTCCATTCACACCTCCCTTCCTTGCCCTCTTTTATCCCACCAACGTCTTACACACACTGTCACACTCTTCTCCTTTTCCCCCTCTTACACCCTCTATTCCTCCTACATTCTCTGGTACTTCCACCTAGAACCTGTTTCTATGTCCTGCTCCACCATCTTGAGCCAGTATTAGTATTTTTGCCACGCTGGTGAAAGGCACATCTTTCTGCACCATCCCCCTCTAGAGCCAGTGGTGCCCCATTTACTGCTTGTATTGGTAATATCAAACACACAGAAGGTGATGGGAAGAATGCTTACATTAAGTCTGACCACTAGCATTTGCTCTGGTAGCATTCCAACCCATTGTTCTTTTGCCCATCATTCTACCTCAGATTTGACCCAGGCATGTGCAAATCATTCTTGGCCCTGCTGCAGTGTGACAGTCCAGCCCGAACTGCCAGGCCCTGTATGAAAGGGGACACTAGCAACCCAAGACTGGTTTCGCTCTGATTGAGGCTCTTTAGTCAAGTGTAGCTTAGTTCCAATGGCACAGTGAGTTATCTTACCCCACGTCTCGCCTTCCTCTACCACACACATACATACATGCACACACTTCTCTCTCCTGACAGTCATCTCACTGTCCTCCCCTCTGCATTACATCCTCACTTTTGTTTCATCTTCTAGTCTTACCTGACTGTGGTCTAGAACCTCTTTGTGTTCCACACTCCTAGCATTCAACTCATGCAAACGTGCTGAAACCCTCCTCTGACACTCCCCTCACACAGTTTTTCAGTCTATCCAAGTTCTCATTTTATTTGCAATCAATCCCCTTTTACTTGCCCTTCTCAATAGCCTCTTGCTTCTGCTCTCGCTCACCTTAACTTCATTTACATTATCTGCTCTTATTTACATTCCTCTTTTTCTGATCTGCTGTTTCTCTGACACCTAACTATTTTGCTGTCTCGCTTACTCTGACACGCCTAAGAAGGCTGATCTTTTACACTCCTTTTCACCAGTGCTAATGTTTAATGAACATTTTCAAACTTACTGCGATGACATCAGAGCTGCTTTCCACAGTTCGGAAATGTCGACTTAGAGATCTTGTTGATGATTTCCAAAATGAAAGATGAAACATGAATATTTAGTTGTGAAGAAAAAAAAAAGTTTTGACTTGTTTAGAAACTGCTTGACTTTTGTTTATTCGTTGGTTACTGCGTGGGCCGTGACCAACATAGACACAAGGAACACTGGTAGAGAAAGATTCTTGGGCACAAATCTTGGGTATTCTGCAGGTAAGCACTGCACTCATAATCGGGGAACGTTCATTACATATTGTTCTGCATTTAAAACACCGGGAGCAAAGCAGCACAAGGGAGCACATTTATTTTCCATTCTTGGTTTTATCCCCCCACTTAGCTCGTGTAACTGCCTTCTTGGCCTCCTTTAGCAACCATCGAGGAGCAGGCTAAGAAGCCAAATAACAGACAGGGAGGTGAGCAGCATAAGACACACTATGTTTTACTTTTATTGCCGGCCGGGTGTCTTTGGCCCCTGAGAGCTGGTTTACCCCTGGCCTACACCATGGGGTATGCACACGTAGATTATAAATCAGACTCTGGATGGAACTGCCTTCCAAGGCTGTGTA
The DNA here is from genome assembly GCA_963921515.1 of Calotriton arnoldi. Lineage (NCBI taxonomy): Eukaryota > Metazoa > Chordata > Amphibia > Caudata > Salamandridae > Calotriton > Calotriton arnoldi. The sequence continues at coordinate 120,032 of CAWUFW010000653.1, forward strand.
CATGAGCACACACGACACGTGCCTATTTACAGCGCTAATGTAACAGTAGGCCACGTGCAAGTGTTGTTCTTCGTCCTGTGTACATTTCTATACTCTCTGTACAGCGTTAAAAGTTGCGTCGTCGGCATTGCGCTCTCCACAAATCCTAAAATGTAATGTATAGCACAGATTTTGGTAGAAAGATTCGCAATTGAAATAAATACAAAACATTTCTGTTTTCTTTACGTTCCACTTGCGAACCCCGCCTTCGACCGCCCTGTAAGCTGGATTTGGGATGATAAACGGGAGCATTCCAGCGCGAGCTGTGTGCCCATAACTCGTCCTGCTGTGGTGGAAGTGGCAGTGCTCCCCCGCGTTAACGCTCTACCTCTTGTTGTAGTCACTAACACCATTTTCACACTGCAGATGAATGCATTGTTTATCCCACATTTTATCAGCTCACTGCAAGTACATGAATCCTATACAACCTGCACAGGGACTCTCACTGCACTCTCACAATGCACTCACCTACCGGGCCCCACCATGATGCCCTCCCTGATTTCAATCCAAATTATCTGATTACCACCCCTCCACCCACTGAGACTACGTCTCCGACGGTCCTCGCCACCACCCACGGACACTCCTGCTACTAGGCTCGGCCTCGGACGCAGACTCACCTGACCTGAGGTGGCCTGCAGCTTCAGTGTTAGCGGCGAGCGGGACGGGCAGGCAGCAGATGGCAGGACCCAGGGCAAGGCTAGCCAGGCAGGCAACAGGGGCCGAGGGGCTAGTAATAACTTAATTTAAATTATGGCCGGTGACGGACTTCAGACAGTCCTGCGTAGGTAGGAGCGTGGCTGGGTCTTCTTGGGATGCCACGCCTCAGTCAGTCTCACGCGCACTTTTAATTGCGCGTGCTCAATGCGCATGTCAGGACAAATTCAAATCAGGGCATTGGTCACCAGCCCTGCCCCACCCTGAAGAACGCGCAGACGCGTCGCGGAAGCAACTGCGCGCCGCGCGCACCCACCCTGACGACCCACCATTTAATCTAAAGAGCCTCAGGGGGCCAAGGCCGCGCACCATTAAGAGCCTCAGGGGCCCCGGGCACCATTTATTAAGAGCCTCAGAGGCCCCGGCCGGGGCCCGCGCTTGTGCAGCAGCTGTTTAATTCATGCAGACCGGGGCAAGCCTCTGCGCACGCACCATGAGCGATTAGCTTCTGAGGCCCGGCGGGGGCCCAGGCATACATGCCTTGCGCACCATTTAATTTATAACAGTACCGTGCGCACTGCGCACCACTCAATTCATCATCATGATGAAGTAAGTGAGGGGGCCCCTGGAGCGCGGGGGCCCCCCCCGCAACGCGGGGGCTGCGGGGGCCTGTGTTACACCCATGCCCCCAGTGCAGACTTCCAAGCACTCTTGGAGTGCACCCACCCAGCCCCAATACACTAAAGCGTGTCTGGGAGGTGGTTACACCTCCCTGTGACAGGAAACCTATTGTCCAGGCCTCCCCTGCCGGGGTTTCGTCCAGCAGCAGGAGGGCAGACTCGTGTCTGTGGCTGCAGCATCCATTTTGTGATGCCAGGGTTCTGTTAAGCTGGTACCGGGTGTACCGGTGATGCCATGTGGCTCCCTCTAGAAGGGAGGAATCATACCTCCCACCCCAGTACTGGAGTGGAGGCAATTTTCAGCCTGCCCATGTGATGGGGTGGTTGAACAATCATTGCTTCATTTTATGTTTTTGTGCAAATTTTATAGACCTTTCTTTTTACATTGCCTCAGACATATCCTGAAACCTCTTGCTTTTCAGAAATGTAATGATGCCCTATTGTATTAACAGTTGCTAGGCAGCCCGAACGTTTGTTACAGTGCATGCTGCTTTTCTAAAATGGCAGCCAGAAACAGGAAATTCATGGAATGTTGAGGAAAACATTTTTATGTTATTTACCGAAACATGTATTTTATATTGTTGGAGGTTTCCCCTGCTTGTGAAAATGCACTTTATTTACCTCTTATACCTTGCACTTTTTAGATACTAGACTCCACTGGATGTAATTGCATCAACATGTTCTTATGTAGTTTATTTATTAGCTCTTAATGGTTGTCATTTTTAATATAAGGTAATGTGCTGTATTTGTCTCATGATTTTATCTTTAAAATCGAATATAGAACTTTTAATTGATTGATTGATAAGAAATGAACACAACTTTCATAAACTGACAAATTATTCATGAGACTGCACTGGGAAATTCAATCTCAGGCTTTAATGGGCATATGCAGGACCACTGGAATTATGCAAACAAATTGTTTCTAGCTCAAACAGATCAAAAGTTACTAAAATCACTACGACCTGTGCTGCAGCGCATTCGAATGACCTAGGCAAAGGTTGACTAGTTATCTTTCAGTTGTTTATTACTGTATTTGGATGTCAAACTGCTACTAATGAGGTAAAACTTTTGCCTAGACAGTGTTAAAGTGAAAACATTACAAAATTATCAAGTAACACCATCACAAAATAAGGCCAATTAGGTTGCATAATTTATCTTATCTTGATGCATTGTCACATGGCCCGTGGGTACATTGTCGTCTTCCCTAAGTTAGCATGAGCACGCTGCAGACTGTCCGCTGCTTTGCACACGTTACTACATGAGTTTTTTTTGCAAATGCTTCTTTTAACATTTTCACATGAGAACCCACTGTTGTGTTTACGCTTGTCAGGTTCCTGGGATTTAGTCTGAACATTACGAAAATGATCGAACAACAATGTTATTCTGTTCTGGTCAGGTCCTAGCACCTAGACAAAACATACAGATGCAGCTGTTGTTTGGGAATACGTACTTTGGTCTTATTGGAATACATGGATAGGTAGGACACACTTGGAGAGGGAGCTTTCCAGGGAGAAGAGCATGACAGCACCTATGATGTAGCACTACTATCACCTATAGACTGAGTAACGGGGTCTGCAGATAACACCCAGAGATCTTCTATTATATAATCATCTTGCTTCTATACAAGGTGAGGGAGGTTAGACAACTCTGTCGTATATCATGACAGCACCTTTTATGATTTATGGACTACTTGCTATGCTGACTATTTGTGTTATGCATTTTTCTGCTTATTGTGGCACGTCTACTGCATATTACAACACGTTAGTTAAAATAAATATTTTAAACTTGTTCGTGTCTCTGTCAGATCTTATTGTGGACGAGAACAAGAGTGTGAGCGAAAGGGAGTGTCTTGCAACCGCGATTCCTGAGAGAGTCAGGAGTGTTGTGTTCTGGGGTGTCTAATCGCTTGTTCATCTGTGAGTGAGTAGGAGGGCAAGTGAGGCACTATAGCTAATCGGTCCTGGGCTCGTGGGTACTAAGGTGGTGGGATGACTCAGTCCCTATCTACTAAGAGCCCATAATCCTACGCATACTTCTGTATCTGCGCAGAATCCCTGTAACATGGCGCCGCCAATGTTTGTTCTGGTATTTATTAATGGGACCCCTAAGTAGCGCTTGTGCTCGGCCACAATACCCTCTTGCAGCTTCCCGGGGATGCCCGAGGTGGGAGGGATTGGCCTCCTACAGTTGTAGGAAACACCTGTTTCTGTAGGTTTTTCAAGCTTGAATTCTAAAAGGTTTTTTGACCCATTTTGCGCTACCGTTACCTTTGACTTTCCATTAGATATGGTACAGCTGGTCACGATCCCGGCACATAGCCGGGCAGCGGTTACACAACATTTGACACTGCATGGTGTCCCCAATGCGGGGGCTAACGTTATTATGGTAGTCCAGGCGGATCCAGCGTACTGCTTCAAAGTTTTTTACTCTTGGATTACATTTCCCGCAGTCGATGCCAATGATAGTTTTTTACATGAATACACTGTTGCTGACCCTTCAGCAGCGTATATCGTCCTTATACGATGATTGAAGTTCCGTTGACGTCCTGGGAGTATACTATTTGGTTTAATGGAGCCCTTCCTCACCCTGTTTCTTTTGTTCGTATGGGCCCCTTAAGTATTGATGGGGCCGTTTGGCCGGTTTTGGCTGGCTTTACACCGCACCCGAATTATTTGAATGTTACTATTGTGGAGCTTCGTCAGCTTTATGCACAAATCACTCAACTTTATAGACGAGTCATGCAATATATTTCTCGTTCAATTCAGATGGCTCATCCTGGAGCTCCGCCTCCGGCACCAGTACATGCCAAGAGTCTTGTGATTAGTCCTGTCATAATTAATTCAGTGATGGGCAAACGTCCTCAAAATCGTGAGGACCTACCCATTTGGATAGCACACAAAATAGAACAGATTGAGGCTGTCTCCCCACACACGAGCCCTGTGGAGAAACACAGGATCCTTACTATGTGTTTGCCAAGTGGTCTGATTCCCCCTCTAGCGGATTGCAACACCTGGGGGACGGTGTTTACCTCAGTGTATACACTGTGCTTTGGCACCCCCTCCATGAGCGCTCTGCCGAGCGTTCTAAAACAAGTACAGGATGAACACGGGGCTGGCCCAGCCCTGGATCTGGGGATGAGATTAGTGGGAATGTTCCCTATTGTCTCCGATATGATTCTGGCTAACATTAAAGGTGAAGCGGTCTGCTTGCAGGTGCGCCAACGCCTTGCGGCGGTGGCAATGGTGATCGGGAGCATCAGTTGCCGATTATTATTGCGGATATATACATATCCCTAGGTCGCAATAATTTGGGAGTCAGGCCATTTACACAAGTACCAACAAAACCCCCTCCAGACAAGGAGGGTCATCCAGTCTTTCCTAAGAAGGGCTGGAACAAAAATTGGCAGCAACAGAAGGCTAGGTCCCGTGCTGGTTCGCCTCCACCAGACGCATCTGAGCGAAAATATTATTTACGTGACCGCTCTAAAATTAAAACCCTGAGAGGTTTCAGGTTCCTGATCCCCATTCTCCTCGTTCTTTAAAGGAATCGTCGGATCAACAATTTGGCGGAGGGGACGAAAGGATCACAGACAAGGCGAGTCCACACAGCAAAGGTGGGAACTGCAGCACCAGTTTGACGTGAAAGTCAAAAGGGAGGAACCACCTCAGTATGGAGCCCCGTTGAGAAGAAAAAAATTCCAGCTGTGACGGCAAAGTATGCCCTAGACGGTGAGAACCCTCTTCCTAGACAGGAGCTGGGCGGTACCTCTCCTCGAAAGCTCGGCGGAAGTTACCATAGTACGGCAGACACTCCACCAGCGCCTGGAGGCGAAAGCAACTGACACGTTTATTACTGTTAAAACCACGGACACCCGTGTAGCTCCCCCTGATAGAATATACCATGTGACCTCCAAATTGAAGGTGATATTAAACGCACAATTAATGCAGTCTTTTGGGACAATTTGACATCCTCCTATGACATTTTACTAGTGGAGGTTGACTGGCCTCCCACATTTGTCCTCGCTTCCTCTAGGGGCGAGGGTATAATTTTACTGTCTTTTTCTCAATATGTCCCAGAAGAGACTAAACAAGCTTATGCTTCGGAGTGGGCTCTGGCCTTAGCTCCTGCTTTGTATCGCAATCAGGCGAGTTGGGATAGGGATTCACCTTCGCATATAATTCCTTTGCGATCGACATCTCAGCCTCAACCGCAATATCCTATTAAACGAGATGCTAAAGCGTAAGTTAGTGACATTCTGACACAATTGGAATATCAGGGCATTATTGAGCCCTGTGTCTCGTCCATGAATAATCCACTTTTTCCGATATTGAAACTGGACGGTTCAGATCACATCGTTTTAGACTACAGACATTTGAACAGTCATGTTCGTACCTCTGAGGTGTAGAACACACACAGCTCTGCGTTGGTAAATAACATCTAGATATTTCAAATGGATTTTTCAGTCACGCTTTGGCTCCTGAGAGCCGTGACTTGACCGCATTCAGCGCTCTCGGCAATCAGAGACTACGCGAAATTGCCTATGGGGTATAAGAATAGCCCCTGGGTTTTTGCTGCACGCATAGTGTCGATTTTACATGAAATTGACCCAGAGGCATTTTCTTGTGTCGATGATATTTACTTGACGGATGATGAATTGAATCAGCATCTCATGATTGTAGACCTCATAATTACACATTTTTCAGCTTTAGGTTACAAATTTAACTTTGCGAAATCCCATATTGCCTTTTTGGCAGTTCTTTTTCTCGGTTATGAACTGAATAACGAGGTTAGGGGTTTAGCACTCCACTTTTTGGAGAAATGTGCTCAATTGCAACCTCCATCTACCCTCAAAAAGTTACAATCTTAGCTGGGTTTCTTGAATTTCGGCAGAACCTACATTCCAGATTATGCCCAGCATATCAAACAGCTGTGGGCATTGATACAACCTTCCTTTTCGTCTTCCAGTTGGCTTCCGGAACATAACGCATTTCTGCGGTCTTTGCAGTCTGATCTGCTTGCTACTCGTTTCTTGTTAATGAGAGGCAATACTACAAATCTAGTCATAAGGATTGTACCAGGAGCATTAGGTTTCACTTACGTGACTTTTAATGAAGGGGACACGGTTCCCATAGCAAATAAATCACATTTGTATACACCTGCTGAAATGCGCATTTCTTCTACCGAAACGTTTTTAACGGCGGTACAGATGGCGGTTCTAAAAGAACGGTCTCTGGTTCAGGGCAAACGCTCATGGTCCCGCCTGTGCCCGCTTTGGAAGCTGTCACCAAGGCAAGCGTTTTCAATTCTAAAGCTCTGCGTCCTCGTTGGATACAATGGGCTAGTTCATTGACATTGGCTGATGTCAATTTCATCTTTGATCCTTTTTTGCAGACACAAGAGTTTTTACAATATGAACATGTTCATCCTCTTCCTTTATCCCTACTCCCTCTTGATCAGTATAAATGTATCATTTACACTGATGGGTCTGCACAACCAGCTATTGGATCTAAACATGCTTATCCTGCAGCCTGCGCTATTGTGGCAGGCACGATAGTGGACGGTAATTTTAAATCTTCCCTGGTTCACACACAATCCCTTGGGGATTGTACGCCGCAATTGGCCGAGTTACGTGCTTTACTATTAGCCCTTGAGTTTGCTGATCCTGAAGTGCCTACTCTTGTAGTGTGTGATTCCTTCTACTGTGTACAATCCTTTAATGACAGCCTATTCTTTTGTAAACAGAATGATTTTCATGATTCTAAAGGTGGCGCAATAAAAGAATAAGACGCTTTGGGTCAAGGTGGCCACTCTTAAGGAACGATTGCCACTCATACATGTCATTCATACATTAGGCCATCAACGTGTGGGAGCACATGCTGTTGACAATTCTATGGCTGATGAGGCAGCCAAATCTGCAGTAGCCACATGCTCGGTATCAGCTGTTACAAGGTCCATGACTAAAATTGATGATATTTTGGCGGCTATCGCTGAGACAAGGGAGGGGACAGTGTTTCCCCAAGGTTTCCCTGCTCGTTATACTTATCACTTGACTACTGACCAAGTTACATTTGTGACTATTCCCTCCGTTGGCGATCACTTGATTCCCAACGAGGACCGCAGACTTTCATTGATTGTGGCTGCCCATGAAGGAATGGCTTCTGCGCATGCAGGGGTGACAGCCACAATTACTCTTTTACGGCAACGTTATTGATGGTGCAGATTATATCAACAAACTCGCAAATATGTACTTTCTTGTGACATTTGCCAACAGATTAAACCTTCTACTGTCTCGCGTCCACCACACACTCAACCCTTCATCTCTAATCAACCGTTCGGTTGTATTTATCTGGATCACTGCGGTCCCTTGACTTCTGACAATGCTTTCAAATATATTTTGGTTGCAGTGGATTTGTGCACTAGATTCCTCTGGGTTGGGCCGCAGCGCTGTAATGACGCTTGTACTGTTATAAAAGATTTGCATGTCTTTAAAGGGACATATGCTTGTGGCACCTTCCATTCAGACCATGGTCCGGCTTTTGCCTCCAAGGCTTACTGGGATTCGATGAAGTCGATGAGGGTGCAGGTGCATTTTTTGTCTCCATATGGACCCGAGGGCAATTCAGTTGTGGAGCGGATGAACTGTGACTTAAAGCAGTCTTTAACAGCAAGGGTATTAGGTACAGGGAGAGGCTGGTTGACTCATCTCTATGGGGTCCAACGAACACTTAATAATCTCCCTCGAAGATCTCTGGGTGTGCGGACCCCGTATGAAATGCTCTTTTGCATTAATGTGTTTGTGCCTGACCTTGATGGTCTAGACGTTGTGGTGGCTGCCGCAACATTTGACGTAGATAACCATTGTGCTATGTTACAGGATCTAAAAAAAGAACTTGAGATGCTCTAGCAAAATTGCATTTGCCCTCGCCGTCGGATACAGCAGTTTTAGTCCCTGTTTCTGGCTGGTTTCCGGAAGTTGGAGATCCGGTCCGGGAAAAAGTGGCAAACAAAAGAATCTGGACCCTCCTACCGTGCTCCGTTCCCGATCCTAGGTCTAAAGGGCACCGAACTATAATCTTACCTCCACTGCCTGGATGCAAAGATATCCGATTCATTTCCGTTGAACATGTCAAACTACACCACATGGCCGATTCTCAATAGTATGCCTAGAAGCATTCCAAGTCGGAATGTTTCCCTCCAGTAAATGAATACAGTTTCTCCTGATTCTCTCCAACACATATCTGGGGAGATGGAGTCTTCAATTGATTTATTGCCTGTTTTGCCTTTAACACCTATAATTGTGGAAAATGAGAATTTGTCCCCGCCAGTTGATCTTGTGGTTGAGAACCCTGAACCTGTAATACATTCAACTTTTAACGGAGAACAACCTCCACTGTTTCAGCTCGGCTTCAGCAGTTAATATCTTGACCAGGATAACTTTTCTTTGGATACATCTTCGTTGACTTTGTCTATTCCTGTGCCTCCTAATTGGATTTGTGTCTTCATCTCGTAGTTAAAAAGCACATACCTAGTCCCACCATGGACATACATCTGGATTGTGTTGTCGATGGTGTTTCTCTTCATGTGGATTGGATTCGTGGTTGTCTTTTTCTTTTTGATCAATGGCCACTACTTGCCTGAACTCTCTGCTGTGGAACTGGTTGATGGTGTACTGGCCCTGCATTCTTTTTCGCATAAAATGAAAAGAGACCAAACATTAGTTATTATTTCAGCAGCTCCGATCACTGATGGCATTGTTTGAGACAAAGGGCCATTCGATGTATATGGTCCTACGGAGACCCTACAAATTCCATATGTTTTCCGTGTGTCTCTGGGAGATGTTGTATTACCTGGAATGCATTCAGATGATTGGAATGTTAACGCTGTTAATTCTTTGTTTTCTGATTTACAATATTATACTGTTTTTGATAAGGAGGATCTGTATTTGAATTCAGCAAATTATGCAGATCTAATTTGTTACCAACATTATGGCCATCACTTTCTTCACAAATCCAGTAACCAAAGACCCACTTTCAATTATACACAATGGGAACATTGTCCAGCACCTTCTAGAATAAGTTCTGTTACACAAAAAAAGAAAGTTACAATCTATCTGACCCAGCATCATATTATTTTAAATTGAATGTCCCTAGACTGAACAAATATATGCTTACACAGACTAAACTAATTTATTTGTCATCTTTCATAGATGATCTGTCACTGCAGGGTTATGATTTTTGGAAAGACACTGTTGACTTAAAGTCTATTTGGGGCACTAAAGTTTGGCAAGTGCAAGGGAGTGAATCCTTGCATCGTGCATGTTTAATACCGTCTCAAATGTTATTTTTAAATCAGACCGTGCAACAAACTACCTGCTTTGGTTTGGCCACTGCGAAAAATTTGAATGCTCCTTTTATTCCATCTTTGTCTCAATATGAGTCGTGGAGAATACACACCAATTATACTATTGATGACTTGACTCGGATGATACAGAATGGCTCTTTTAACACATCTATGATAAATCCGGAGGGCTGGGTGTTGTGGCCTACAAACACAGATGCTTGTCATTTATGTTTTTTGAATGTTACCAAGGGTTTTACCCAAATTAGACCTGATCCCCGTTACCCAAATTTACGTACAGTTACCACCCATTCTGTTGGTAAATGATGTCAACAATGGTTGGAACATTCCACATTAGCATCTGTGAAACACCATCTTTCCCTTTTGTCAGGTGACATTGATCTTTCTGATTTTCTTTTAGGTCCGAAATCACCTCGCACTAAACGTTTTGTGTATGCAACCTATAATGAATTTTGGAAACTTTCACAAACGGAGGCGGCATTACGCTTACGCCAAATTGATCAAGATAATTTGGACAAAGTTCTTGCCGTGGTTGATAACAGCATAAACACACTGTCTTCTCCTATTTATACTTTGGACAATATAGTGTCATCTGTCATTGATATTGTTCAGAGTGAGGTATCTACCTTGTATCATGGCCAAAATCAGTTATGTTCTGTTATGCAATTTAGTTGGACTTTACAGACTCTTAAAAACAGGCAAGTACCATAGGATTACCTTAATGCTTCCACACTATTTTTACCCTTCAATTTGAAGGATAAACAGAAAATGATGTCAATGAAAGATGCAACTTATACTATGTTACACATTGAGAAGTTAGAGCAGTTACCATTTACTGTAGCAGAAATAGATTCAGCAGTGTGGTTAATACATGGGGTTATTTCATTGCCCATCTTGCTTTTCCAGTTTACTGCTTGCATGAAACATTATCCTGTAGGTAGATACGAACCCCTCAGGAGGTTTCCTTACCGGGGAGGATTGTGATTCTATGGTCGGACACTCCTTTGTCTGTAATCAGGTAAAACTCCTCGGTGCTTGCAACGTTTTGGCACCTAATTTAGCTTGTTTTTTTAAAGGAACACCGGTTCCTGCTATTATTCCAACTCTTACTTTGCTTTCTAATGGCAGTTATCTCATTCTAAACAATCAGAACTGCTGCGGTTTATGGGCAGGCATCCCGTACATAGTAACATTTTCACAACGTGTTACTTGTTGCAGCAATGTCCTGTTTCCCCCCACACACAGGACTGTAGATAGTTCACTGTGGCCTTCCATTCCCACTTTGAAAACAGATTTCAATAAGCTAAGCAGACTCAAAGCGCTGTTTTTTCAACAAGGAGTCGCTCTCAAGTCACCTTCGAATTACAGGTGGCTAGAACATCTAGTGAAATACAATCTTTACTATAGCCAGATGGTTTACCACCGAACTTCGAGAGTCCAGACGCACATGCCGCCGCCTCGAAAAGGCCTGGAGGAACACCAAATCCACAGGAGCCCACAACAACTTCAGAGCCGCCACCAACGCCCACCATCAACTCATCAGAGAAACGAGGAAAAAAGCGATTGAAGACAGAATCTCCACCCACGCGCACAACAGCAAGGAACTCTTCAGCATCATCAAAGAGTTCGCCCAACCCACCAGCGAGTCTACCGACATCCCTCCCTCACAAGACCTCTGCGACAAACTCAGCCACCACAAAATCAAGAGCATCTACGACAACTTCAGACGAAGACAACCAACACACTGAACCCTCACCAACCACCCCCGACACCCGGAAACCAGCGATTGATGACTGGACAGCCCTCACCACCGAAGACACACTGAAGACAATGAAGTCAATCCACTCAGGGGCCCCCACGGACCCCTGCCCCACCACATCTTCAACAGAGCCGCCGACACCATCGCACCCATGCTCCGCCACACCATCATCCGCTCCCTGGCGACCGCCTGGTTCCCCGATGACTGGAAACACGCAGAGGTCAACCCCTCCTAAAGAAACCCTCAGCGGACCCCACCGACCTCAAAAACTACAGACCCATCTCCCTGCTCCCGTTCCCAGCGAAAGTCATCGAGAAAGCCATCAACAGCCAACTCGCCACATTCATTGAAGAACACAACATCCTCGACTCCTCCCAATCCGGCTTCAGAAAAAACCACAGTACGGAAACCGCCCTCCTCGCCGCAACAGACGACATCCGCACCCTACTGGACAAAGGAGAAACAGTAGCCCTCATCCTCCTTGACCTATCAGCGGCGTTCGACACAGTCTCCCACTGCACCCTAATACGCAGACTCTACGACGCAGGAATCCAGGACAAGGCCCTCGACTGGATCTGCTCCTTCCTCTCCGGCAGGACGCAGCGGGTCAGACTCCCCCCTTTCCTCTCGGACCCCACACCTACCACCTGCGGAGTCCCCCAGGGCTCCTCCCTCAGCCCGACGCTCTTCAACGTCTACATGGCTCCACTTGCCCCCATCGTCAGAACCTACGGACTCAACATCGTGTCATACGTAGACGACACCCAGCTCATCCTCTCCCTATCCAACGAGCCCAACACCGCCAGACGCAACTTTCGAGAAGGCATGGAAGCCGTCGCCAAATGGATGAAAAACAGCTGCCTACAACTAAACACCAACAAAACAGAAGTACTCATCATGGGCCCAAACCCCGACGCCTGGAGTGACACCTGGTGGCCCCCGCCCTCGGAAACTCGCCAACCCCCACAGACCACGCACGCAACCTGGGAATCATCCTGGACTCCGAGCTCAAAATGGACCCCCAGATCAACTCTGTCTCGTCTTCCTGCTTCCACACCCTCCGCCTCCTTCGTAAGACCTTCAAATGGATCCCCCTCGAACACCGAAAGACAGTCACTCACGCCCTGGTCACCAGCAGACTCGACTACGGCAACGCACTCTACGCCGGAATAAACAAAAACCTCATCCGCAAGCTACAGAACATCCAGAACGCCGCCACAAGACTGGTCCTCAACCTGCCAAAACACTGCCACATCTCCCAGCACCTGCGCACACTCCACTGGCTCCCCGTCGAGGCGAGAATCACCTTTAAGATGCTCACCCACGCACACAAGGCCCTCCACGGCACCGGACCAGCATACCTGAACAGCCGACTCAAATTCCACGCACCCCAAAGGACCCTACGATCGGCCCAGCTCTCCTACGCCGTGGTCCCCCGCACCAGAAAGACCAGATCGGGAGGCCGCTCCTTCTCCTTCCTCGCAGCCAAAGCATGGAACGCCCTTCCGCTCCACCTCAGACAGACAACATCGCTCCCCATCTTCGCAAGAAACCTCAAAACCTGGCTCTTCGACGGACCCCCTCCTTGATGGAATGGAACCTGCACACCCCCCCCCCCCAACCCCTAGCGCCTTGAGACCCTTACGGGTGAGTAGTCGCGCTTTAACAAACTCCTGATTGATTGATTGATACACGAATCTCCCCCTACACTTCGGGGAATTAGTTCATCAAATTTTTAATGCGTCTGATACGGCGGGCCTCGCATACTTTTTTAAAGTTGTGGGACCCGGCCTTGTTACATCGTTTCAGACTATATTTGGAATAATACCTGCTTTTATTCATTCTATTTTTTCCAGCGTATTTGACGGGTTTCCCCTGCTGCTCCTCCTGGTTTGTGGCGTGCTGGTACTTCTTTTGCTGTTCCACAATGGATGCTCGATCTGTGGTGCTGCCCATACAGGCATAGTTGCAGCTGTACCATGATGGAATGCGGCAACTTTTTGGATTAATGCAGTTGGGAGTTCTTGACATCAGTTATTGGCTGACATTTCGTTATGCCTACTTCACCTGTGTGCAATATGTGTTCTATTGCATCCGTTGCCCTTTTCAATGGGCCCTGGACGTCTGCCTTTCCACAACGTTACCCGTTGCCCTGGATTACGATCTGTTGATGGGTCCGTTGAGGGCCCATAGGCAGGGCTGTTCCATGGGTACGCAGCTTGTGTATGATTCTTCACTAGGGTCAATGGCCGAAGCGAGTACCTGTGCACATGCACAGCGCCTCTTGGATCTGAGTTTCATCGAGACTGACACAGGTTGCCCTGGAATGCTCCTTGCGACCTCAGGTTATGAAGAGCATGTCTGTTCTTTTCAATTACTTAATTGGATGGCATCACTTTTTAATATCGATGGTTCTGACGACTTAGAGCTCATGGCATTCCACTTATCACGGATACACTGTGATTGGATGTACTTTTTGAGGACTAAATTTGCTTTATCGTTTTTCCTTTTCTTCATGATCCTCCCTTGGCATCTTGGATCATGCTTGTCACCTGCCAGAGGCGCTTTGGTTCTGCTTCCCTGTGACTTCTGTATTAGTCCAGGGCTGACGTCCTGTCCAAGGGGAGGGTGTCACATGGCCCATGGGGGCATTGTTGTCTTCCCTAAGTTAGCATGAGCACGCTGCAGATTGTCCGCTGCTTTGCACACGTTACTAGATGCGTTTATTTTGCAAATGCTTCTTTTAACATTTTTAAATGAGAACCCACTGTTGTGTTCACGCTTTGCTGGTTCTTCGGATTTAGTCTGAACATTGCAAACAAGGTCGAACAATGCCCTTTGTTATTCTGGTCTGGTCAGGCCTTAGCACCTAGACAAAACATACAGATGCAGCTGTTGTTTGGAAATACGTACTTTGGTCTTATTGGAATACATGGATAGGAAGGACACACTTGGAGAGGGACCTTTCCAGGGGGAAGAGCATGACAGCACCTATGATGTAGCACTACCATCTATAGACTGAGGTACAGGGTCTGCAGATAACACCCAGAGATCTTCTATTATATTATCATCTTGCTTCTATACAAGGGGAGGGAGGTTAGGCAACTCTGTTGTATATCATGACAGCACTTTTTATGATTTACGGACTAATTGCTAGGCGGACCGTATTTGTGTTATGCATTTTTCTGCTTATTGTAGCACGTATACTGCATATTAGAACACGTTAGTTAATATAAATATTTTAAACTTGTTTGTGTCTCTGTCAGATCTTATTGTGGACGAAAACAAGAGTGTGAGCGAAAGGGAGTGTCTTGCAACCGCGATTCCTGAGAGAGTCTGGAGTGTTGTGTTCTGGGGTGTCTAATCACTTGTTCCTCTGCGAGTGAGTAGGAGGGCAAGTGAGGCATAGCTAGTCGGTCCTGGGCTCGTGGGTACTAAGGTGGTGGGAAGACTCAGTCCCTATCTACTAAGGTACCATAATCCTATGCATAGTTCTGTATTTGCGCAGAATCCCTGCAACATCATCATTTAATAAAGCCTGCTGCATAATTTGTCCCTCTTCTGCTGCATAATTCCAGTGGCCCTGTGTATATGTATTCCAAATGTAGCATGATAAACCAGATTTGTGACTCACAAACCACAAACTCTGTGTGCCAAAGCTTTTGAAAGAAGAGGGAATTAACATTTACCTACTTTGACTTAGAAACCCTCTGCTCTATTAAAAAGTGGCTGGATTATGTCTTCTTTATGACGTCACTGACTAAGCCAGCGGCTTACGAGGTCTTTTCTGAGGAGGGTACCAAAAGAGACAAAAATCCTGCTGAAGTTGTAGGATTAGCAGCCTTTACTCCTATGGCTGGCTGCCAAACAGACACAAAACATTCAGACACAACTGAGATGTAGTAACAGGCGTAGGGACTCTTGCAGTCGACCTTGCAAGTGTGAGATGCCTCTTTATATGGTAAGCAGCTTGTCGACATGGCCCTAAATGGACAGATCATCTGCTATCCATATATTTTCTTTTGACTGGGGGAGAATGTTTGCATTGTCAGCATTCCGTCCATCATTTGTTTGCTGTAACACTTTTCGCCCTAAGTGGGATGGGTATGCCCAGACGTGGGTCCCTTGCTCACTGTGCCACTGGATTCAAGCTAGCCTGGCTGAAGAAGGGTGACATACCCTGAAACCGGTCCCAGGATGCTTGTTTCCCGGTCCAGGGAGGAACTGGCTTGGCAGTTCGGTCTGGACTGTTCCCATGAGGCACAGGGGTCAAGACTGATTTGCATATGGCTGGGTCCAAACTGGGGTGGCGTAGTGGGCAAAAGAACGATGGATTTAACCCAGATCTTTTGACTGGGGGAGAATGTTTGCATTGTCAGCATTCCGTCCATCATTTGTTTGCTGTAACACTTTTCGCCCTAAGTGGGATGGGTCTGCCCAGACGTGGGTCCCTTGCTCACTGTGTCACTGGATTCAAGCTAGCCTGGCTGAAGAAGGGTGACATACCCTGAAACCGGTCCCAGGATGCTTGTTTCCGGTCCAGGGAGGACCTGGCTTGGCAGGTCGGTCTGGACTGTTCCCATGAGGCACAGGGTCAAGACTGATTTGCATATGGCTGGGTCCAAACTGGGGTGGCGTAGTGGGCAAAAGAACGATGGATTTAACCCAGATCTTTTGACTGGGGGAGAATGTTTGCATTGTCAGCATTCCGTCCATCATTTGTTTGCTGTAATCCATATATTTTTATGCATATGAAAACCTGAATTTGCAATGGTCATGGATGCTTCTTCATTGCTCCATCAATAAAGATGTCATTGTGAGTGTCAGACTCCTTTTGGCTGGATATGTTCACGAGGAGCTCAGGGAGGGGAACAAGGGGGTGATCAGGTCATGTTAAACACAGACACGGCTCCAAAGAACTTCCTCTCCTTTTAAACACTATTACAAAAAGTGGCTGAGCTCTATAACTACTCTACCCCGGGGAAAGGCAACACATTCTCCTGACAAATAGTACTGGCATACATGCGTACAAAAAATGTAAATAAAACAAGCACTGACTGTGTTGAAATGATGCATGTTACTCCACAAAATGTTTAAAGTCATTCTTATACGTTTAAAAAACAAATGGAGAGCAATACAAACTTACACTTTATCAGCGCATGGGGTGCCTAGCAGAGGGGCCACACTCTGCTTGCTTCCATACACAGATGTAATTCATGTGTCCTTTGTACTGGAAGCTGATGACACTGGGTCATTGAACATGTGATGGAAAGCAGATAACAGAGCAGAATTACGCTCTCTAGTGGAAAGATATGGGGTGGCTCCTCCTAAATGGCGAAGGAGCGTCGCCCCGCCTGCTGCAAGCGAAGCAGGCAAACAGGTAATAAATAAAATGGCATAATAATGCCATTTTATTTTGCCACCGGCTCGCGCTGTGTAGTGTGTGAGGCGGGGGGGGGGCTGGGCTGAATCCTGCTATTGCAGGATTGCTGCTGCCCTTAGAGTGCGCACATCAGGTTGGCCGGCTGGCTACCTACGCCAGCCTGACGTGCACTGTACACCGAGCAATCCCATGGCTGTGAAACAGCTGGGGGATTTCTGGCACAGTGTGGTAAAAGGAAAACATGGTTGGCAAATGCTGGTTTTGAAGAGGTTTATTCCTTTGAATCGCACACTGCACGCCCAGAGCAGCTAGTCTGGACACCATTCCAGCGTGAAGTGCACTGGAATCTGCAACCATTGCCTAGGAGCCACGAGGATCATTTGTAAGTAAACAAACAGGTTACAAGGGCATGCGGGCTACCGCATGACAAGCAATACATCACTACTATATCACCTTCCTCCCTAAAACAAAACAAGAAAACAAACACAAAGGGAACAACAAAAGAATAATTGCAAAATCAATATATTACAAATTCTTTAAATTTGGTAGGCACTTCGACTTCACGGGCATTAACCTGTCGTCTATTGGCAGAGGCAGACAATAAGGTCGAACGAGGTGGATGGTGATTCCGATTGCAAATGCTCACCTGAGACATTCAATGTTGGTTCCACCCAAGCTGCCCAGTCTGATTCCAAAACAGGTTTTGTCCTATTCAAAATAATGTTAGCTTGCTGAGGTGTCATTAACTAGCTGACATTTATTCCACCACCCTTACCCTCAAGTAGTACAGAAGCTTTAACAGCTCTTTCAATCTGGACTGGTGCTGAGTAAGTAGATTGACGTTTAGTAACTTTCATGGGACTCCTTATAAGCACCCAGTCACCTACTGCAAATGCTGCAACAATACATTGTTTTTTCTATTGAAAGACACTTTCATCTTCTGGTGTGAAAGCATTACCTTAGAGGTAAGTTTTTCCTTAGGCGTGGTGACCTTGTCTACACGATCTTCGAACCATGATAGAAAAAGATTTGTACGAACTTTCCTGCCTCTAAGCAAGGAAAATGGTGTAATACCTGTGTTGTGATGTGGTGACATATTGTAACTCCACACTTTCTGTTTGAGAAACATGCCCACATCCAGATTCCCCACTAATGCAGTTTGTACACCCTCTTTTATGAATCTGTTGCCTCTTTCCACTAATCCATTAGATGAAGAGGAATACAAAGCTACCTGTAAATGCACAATATCATGGTGTTCACAAAATGTGGACATGCAATCAGAAGTAAAGTGCGACCCATTATCGGTGACAATGTATTTGGGTGAACCTTCAACATAGAAAACTTGCTTCAAAAATTCAATCGCTGATTCAGAATCAGGTGATTTTACAAAAGAGAAGTACATCCATTTGGAATGGTAATCTACTAATAGCACTAAGTACCTCATGTGATCAGGCAACAGAATGAAAGGTCCTGAAATATCTAACCCTAACTTTTCCCATGCAGAATCAGGGTACTGGACCGGGTGTAATGGAGCATTATGTGTTTTCCAGTGTTTATCAGATATGACACATTCAGGACACTTGTCGATTAAAAACCTGACTTGGGCATCAATACCTGGCCACGAGTAGTACAGTTTAATTTTCATAATAGTTTTTGTAGCACCTAAAGGACCTTGATGTGCTTGAGTAATTGTGGAATCACGTAGTTTAGCAGGCGGTACATACAAAATCCCCCTCATGAGTAACCCATTGGCCAATGACAATTCATCTGCCACCTGGCCAAACGTTTTCAATTCTCCAACCAGTATTCTTTTCTCCCGCCAACCCTGAACAACATACTCACAAGCACTGCACCATATTTTGTCCTCCTGACATGCTGCTAACCATTCAGGTTCACTCAAACATCACAATAAATAGAGGGGTTGGGCGTGCGCAGGTGATGAAGTCCAAGAAGTCAATATTTAGTTTTACAAATGAGTCTTTATTTTCAATCAGTTAGTTCTCACAGAATTGGAGATTTTACGGTCAGCCAACGCGTTTCGTTCTCATGATGAGAACTTCGTCAGGGCTCAGTAATCAAGTTTCTTTCCTTTGAAGTAAGAAATATGTATTGTGAATTCCGCACTTCACAGGTATACTAGGTGCAATGTGGCCTAGCTCCAATGTGACCTTTCGTGTGGAAATCGAATAAGCGATCCCTCAACCAAGTCAGTGTTCCAGGCAATTACTTTGGAAACACTCAGGATATCGCAGGGCCTCAGTCGGCCTAAGTAGTAAATCTCAGAAATGAAGTTCTCCTGCCAGAATAAACAAACATCACAATATTCCACATTTATGGCATCCACAGATGCCACACTCACTACATCATCAACAAAGTCGTCTTGCTCCACGTCCTCAACTGGTATATGTGACAGTCAGCGCAAAAGTTTTTTCCACCAGGGACATGCCTGATTTCAAACACAAATTCTTGTAGTTTGGAGACTAATCTTGTTAACTTTGCTGACAAGTTGTTGTTAGCTCCTGCCGAAAAAATATGCACAAGGGATTTATGGTCTGTTTGTAAAACACATTCGTGACTCCATACATACATCTTAAATTTGTGAACAGCCCACACACAAGCTAATGCCTCCTGCTCGATGGTGCTGTATTGCTTTTCACACTGTTTAAGAGGTCTTGAGGCAAACGCCACTGTTCTCTCTTTACCCACAGCCTTTTGATTCAAGATTGCCCCTAAGCCTATCTGACTTGCATCTACTGTAATGACAGAAGACTGACCCTCTTGAAAATCACTTGAAGTAGGAGCTTTCTCAATGAGTACTTTGACCTCGTTAAAGGCAGTCTCTTTGTCCTGAGACCATATGTACTTTGCTCCTTTCCTCAATAGGGATCTAAGCGGTTCAACAGTTTACGCATATTCAGGAGCAAACCTTGCATAGTACTCCGCAAGGCCAAGAAAGGAACGCAAAGCATCCCTGTCACTGGGAGCCTTCGCTTCCTTGATGACCCTGAAGAGTAACGACTTAGGTTTTATCCCCGAACTGGAGACAGTATGACCCAAGTACTTTAATTCGTTGCTAGCGAATATGCATTTGTCCTTCCTGATCGTCATGTTTCTCAGAGAAAAAATATCCAAAGCTGGACGCAACACTCAGTTGTGCTCCTCCAATGTGTCAGCATAAATTAAAACGTCATCTTGGTAGGCTTGCACACCCCTGAGATTGCTAAACAGATGGTCCATAAGCTTCTGAAAAACACTGGCCGCGGACGCCAAACCGAATGTCAATCTCAGGTATCTGTAATCCCCAAATGGTGTTACGAAAGTGGTGAGTTCTTGTGAATCTTTAGCTAGAACCACTTTGTGGTAGGCAGACCTTAAATCGATCAAAGAAAACCATTTGGAACTCCCCAAATTGGCTAGCAACTCTTGTATTTTGGGGAGAGGATGGCAGTCTATGAGAATGTTAGCATTAAGACTCCTCAAATCTGCACAGTCTAATCTCCCCAGATCTCATACGCGCTATGACAATAGGTGCAACTCAAAGTGAAGAATCGCAAGGTCTAATGATACCCTGGGAGCACAAACATTGTAGCAGGAGTTTTAGCTCTTCCCTCACACTCAGAGGAACCGGTCGTACCTTATGAACCACGAGTTGTGCATGAGGTTTGAGTCTTATGTAATGCTCAAAACCTTTTACGCTGCCAACTTCCTCACAATACAAATTCTTAAATTGATTCAGAATACCTTGCACTGGGTCCGTGAGGTTGCATATGTAATCCACTGGAAGTTCCCCCAAAACTATGGGATTTTTAGCCCCAGGTTTTAATAATATGCCCATTTTGGCTAAATCCTGCCATCCAATAATGTTTTTACCTTTGACAGCTACGTATATTTTAGTTACAGTTTCCCTACCCAAACAGACCACTTTGGCGGAAAAGAAGCCTAACATTTCTATGTGTTTTCCGCCCAATGCTTTTGGATTGACATCGCTAGGAGTTAATTCTCTATGCCAAAGCTCATGAAAAGTGGTATCCCTTAAGATGGCAATAGGAGAGCCAGAATCTGCCATTACTTGCAAGGTAAAACCATCAATTATAGCCTCACAGTTGGTACCCTTTACCGGTATACTTATCGAATTACATTCCACGGTCAATACTACATTATTAATTGGGTCAATGCATTCATCCACTTCTGTATCTACAGAGTTGACTCTTATAGTGTTCTTATTGCTTCTGCAAACTGATTGGAAATGGCCCATCTTTTGCAATAAAGACTACGTTTCCCTATAGCTGGACACCCGACAAAACTACCAATGTGACTCCTAAAACGACATCTAAAGCATATGGTCCCTGGTTTACCTTGAGGAGCTTTTGAATTCTTGCACGTTGTGTTCACAACACTTATGTGTTCTGGTTGTGGGTCATCTTCAGTTGTGGAGGAATTCACTGAAGTGTCGCTATGTAAAGCTTTAGTAGAGATGAGGGAACGCTCAATACTTTTCGCTAAGTTGATGACCGCGTCGAGCGTGGGATTGCGGCAACTCAGTATTCTCTCTTGTATTTTGCACAAGGAACATATAAACACAAATTGATTAAGTATGCTTGTGTCGACAGTGAGACCAAATTCGCAACTGGATGCCAGAATTCTAAGTTCTGCGATATATTCCTCCAAACTTTCACCCTCAGCCTGTTTGCGCTTGAAAAAATTATGACGCTCCAACATGATGTTGGGTTCCGTTGCGAATTGTTTTTTTAAACGCTGAAGAGCTTCAATATTAACGTTGAATTGCCAATACCCGGATCAGCCAGCTGGAGCTTGAATCTGTGGTAAATTGTAGAAAATCTGTTGTGCGGCACATCCCAGAGTGCCAAATAATAATGCAAATATCCGTTGGGGGTTATAATTGCCTGCATCAATTGCCACCAGATGATTCTCGAACAGTCTGAGCCATTCTGGCCATTTGATTGGTGGTTTGCCTGGCTAAGAAAGGACTTTGGCTGGGTGGTTTGTTGAGGGGTTTCCATGGTGTGTGGTATAAGAAGTAGTCAAATTCCAAAGTTTTAAGGAGGATGGATAAAACAAATCCTGAAAATCTGTACAATTGAAGTGTGTAAAACCAAAAATGGAGTAAAATGCATCAAAAGGAAGTAAATACAATAAAATAAATAGTATAGCTCACCAAAATAACTCCTTGAAAATTACAGGGTAGCTGTTGATTTGAAGAAACAAAATCGTTGTTTGAGAAGTAGAAGACGGTGACGATCCTACTGTTTGCTTCTGAGGAAGACTGCGCCAAGATGGCCGCCATGTTGGACGTCACATGATATCAGGAGCTGACGCGGTAGGGACGCTGTGCACGTCTTGTGCTGGGGAGCGCTCACGCGCAGGATCTTGCCTGTCGGGTCTCTAATATGGACCAGACTCACACTGTCAGGGGCTCACGCAGTAGGCATGCTATGCAAGTCTCGTGCTGGAGAGGGCTCATGCACAGGAACTTGCCTGTCGGGTCCCTAACACGGACCAGGCTCATGCAGCCAGTTGCTGAAGAAAAGCAGCCTAAGAAGAAATGGACAAAATGGAGTCCGGTAGGTACTCGACTCCGGAATCCAGATCCACTGCGATCCAAGATCCAGAATCCAAATCCAATCCAAAAAGCGCCAGCCAGGACTTGTGGATACCAAAGAGGAATGCGTCGGTAGGCGATTGCAGGCCAGCAAGGGGGTCCGATCGTCGCCAATATGTGGTAAAAGGAATACACGTTGGCAAATGCGGGTTTCGAAGAGGTTAATTCCTTTGAATTGCCCATGGCGCGCCCAGAGCAGCTAGTCAGGACACCAGCCCAACGAGAACTGCACTGGAATCGCGAACCATCGCCTAGGAGCCGTGAGGATCATTCGTAAGTAAGCAAACAGGTTACAAGGGCACGCAGGGCTCCCCCGTGCCCAGCAATACATAACAATAGCATCACTACCCATTACAACTACACACAGGCCCCAAGCCTCAAAATGAGCACTGGGTTAGCCTGTTCCCACCAATCCTGGAGCTGAGAGCAGCTCCAGGATTGGTCAGGAGTCGCGTTCCACTGGGCAGGAAGGGAAGTCCTTCCCTTTCCTGCTCGTTGACATCACACCACGATCGCTGGGAGTGCTGCACAGGGCTGAACATCATGGAGGTGAGTTGGGCACATGATGCTCCCCCCACCCATAGTTTTGTATTGCCAGCCACCGCTGGGGAAGATGCAGTTTCATGAACGTCAATTAACCAAAATGCCAGGGGTTGCAGAAGTGACATCACACGTCCTGTGACCTTCAATTCTACTCACATACATGCTTCCATATACGCACATTCAAACACTCACCCTCAAGCTCGCACACAATATACATTTTAAAGCATTTTTTTACTTACCTCAACTGCCAGGAAGGTTATATTCCACAGCTAATTGTACTCCATTTTTTATTACACTAACAGTGAATAATGAAACATTATTCACTATCAATGTGAAAAAAATGGAGAGAAACAAAGAATGGAGCCCCAACCAAGGTCAATAAGGATGAGGTGCTGTCTTGTGGTTTGAGGCCTCCTGGCCTGCCTGGCTACGTTGGCATAGGCCTGGCTGCCATGATGACTTTTGCGCACGTTACTCTTAGCTGTTGATCTAGCTCCCTCTGCTCCTGCCAAGTTATTCTACGACTGTCTGCATTTTCTGTTTCTCACCTTTTCTCCTGTTCCCTTTGGGCTCAGTCTGAACAACAGTTACAAGGTCGAATAACACGTCCCTGGTTCTTGCTGATTTGGCCCGTCCCTCGCACCTAGACATAACACCATGTACAGCTGCTGTGGAGAAATTAGTGTGCCTTTAATAATGCGGTTCGCCCCCTAAGGCACTTGGAGGCGACCTTTCCGGGGAGAAGAGCTGTGATTGTCTGCTGATGTAGTTGTGCATCTAGAGACTGAGGTATGGGGTTCGCTAGACAAAGCCCAGAGGTCTTCCATTTATATAATAAACTGGCTTCCAGCACGGGGAGGGTGGTAATGTTAGTTAGACATATATCCACTGCTTTATGAGATGCTTTCCCCGTTCGTATTCTATGGTGTTGTAACTATGCTGATTATATTATTCATATGCATTATGCTAGTAGTACTGACACGTGTACTGTATCTTAGAGCACGTAAGTCGAAATAAATGTTTTGAACTACACAGTACGCATGTTGTGGACAGGTACGAGTGTGACGAAAGAGTGTTCTTGCCTCTGCGAGTCCTGAGAGAGAGATACTGTGTTCTGGGTTGTCTAATCATTGGTACATTGGTGCTAATGGGACGCTAAGGCTAGTTGGGTTGGGGTTTTGGGTGCTAAGGTTTATGGTTGGCTCACCACTATATTCCGAGGTCCTATTATCCTGTGCATAGCTCTGTATGTGCAGAAACCTTATGACATGGCGCGACCAACGAGTGGGGCAGCTTATCTGCGAGGCAGCTTGAGTAGTACTTGTGCTTGTCCACGAACCCTCACTTACACTTCCGGAGGCGTGTGTGACGGTGATACCTCCTATATTGATGTTTTTGTAGGTTCTTTCAAGCTTGAAGTTGTTAAAAAAGGTTTCTTAATCTAACCCTTTTTGTGCTGCCTCCTGTTAGGTTGTCGATCATTCCCGTTTGTAATGGCGGGTATAAACACAGCGGCACATAGCCGCACAGCACTCCGGGATCACTTACGGGTGTATGGAGTGCCAGACGCGGGGGTCGAACTAGTCTTTGTGGTTCAAGCCGACCCGGCTTACCACTTTGAGGTGTTCTACTCTTGGATCACTTTTCCAGCGGTGGATGCGAACGATAACTTGTTCCATGAATATGAAGCCACTGCTGTTCCTGCTGCCTATAGACCTTATACTAATCTTGAAATACCGCTCACGGCGTGGCAGCACCGTGTTTGGTTTGATGGCGCCCTCCCTCAACCGGCTACCACGGTTCGTTTAGGCCCTTATCAATTGAGGGGGCCACTTGGCCTGTTTTGGCCGGGTACACCCCACATCCGCGTTATATGACTATACCAGTCGCGGAACTGCGCACTATGTATGCGTCCTTGGTGCAGGTGCATCGAGCTTTAGTGCGATATGTTACAGGCAGCATCCATGGAGCCGCTCCTGGAGTTGCCGGCCAACCAGCTGCTGCAGGCGGAGTGACCATAAGTCCTGTCATGGTGAATTCGGTGATGGGCAAACGTCCACAAAATAAGGATGATTTTCCTTACTGGCTTGCAGAAAAATTTGATCAGTTGGAAGCAGTTTTTCCACATACAACCCCAGTGGATAAACATCATATTTTAATGATTAGTTTGCCGAAAGACTTAATACCCGAGTTGACAGCATGCGATAACTGGGGTAAGGTATTCGCAGCAGTATATTCTAAGTGTTTTGGTACTCCTTCCATGACAGTTCTCCCCTCAGTAATTAAAAAAGTACAGGATGAACACGGCCCTGAAGCGGCTGTGGAATTAGGGATGAGGCTGGTGGGAGTGTTTAATGTAGTAGCTGAGCTGATCCTTGCGAATGTCAAGGGCGATGCAGTGAACTTTCAAGTAGCAAATGCTTTGGCTTTAGTCCCAGAATTGGACAAGCCTCGCGAATTACCGAAAATTATTACCCAGGCTTATAAAACTATTGGTAGAAATAGCCTGGGCAACAAGCCTTTTGTAAAACAGCAAACACAATCGCAACAACAACAACAATCCAAACCTCAATCTGATAAAGATGAGAAACCAGTCTTCACCAAAAAGAGCTGGAGGCTGAAAAAACAGGGTAAGCAACAAAAGAAACCGGGGTCGAGAGGCGCATCCCCGGTTTCAGTTTCTTCTGAACGCACTTATGATTTACGCGATAGAGCGAGAATTAAATCACCGGATAGGTTTCAAATCCCTGATACGCGTTCTCCTCATTCTTCACAGGCACAGACCACGTCACAGGCCGGTGGAGGAGACCGCCAGGATGGAGGAAGGGACCGAGAGGTTCCCCAGGGACGAGACCAACCTCGACAACAAGTCAGAGGGAAAGCAGAAGACTTTCAACGAGTTCGACCACAATTTCAGAAGAAGAAAGTTGCCGCTGTAACAGCGAAATATGCCACAGACGGTGAGAACGAGGCTCCTGAATTGGACGTGGGCAGTAACCCTCCTAGACAGCGCCGCGGAAGTTACCATAGTGCGGGAGGCGCTACGTCCTCATATGGAGGCGACAGCAACTGAAACATTCATTACTGTTGAAACAGCAGACACCAGAGTGGCACCACCAGACAGACTATTTAATATTGTCATCCAAATTGAGGGTGATATACAGCGTGTAATTAAAGGGATTTTTGGGGAAAATCTGACCTCTTCATATGACATTTTGTTAGCAGAGGCGGATTGGCCACCCCCATTCGTACTAGCTGCGCGTAAAGGGGAGGAGGTAATCCTTCCGAGCTTTTCTCGACATGTCCCAAAGGACAAAGCGGAGGCTCTTGCAGCAGAGTGGGCTGTGTCCCTGGCTCCAGCGTTATTCCGCAATCACGTGGGTTGGGACGAAGAATCTCCCCCCCATGAAATACCTTTGCGGTCACTACCGCAGCCACAACCCCAATATCCCATAAAACGTGAAGCCAAAGGCCCCGTTTCTGACATTCTGACTCAGTTGGAATATCAGGGAGTAATACAACCCTGTGTATCACCTATGAATAATCCCCTTTTCGCGGTTTCTAAACCCGATGGATCGTACCGCTTAGTATTGGATTACCGGCATTTGAACTCTCATTGTCGGACCTTTGCGGTGCAAAATACACATAGTTCTGCGCTTGTAGACAGTCTTGTTCGTAAAAAATACAAAACGACCCTTGACCTTTCAAATGGATTCTACACGCACAACTTAGCCCCGGAGAGTGGCCAATGGTGCGCTTTTACATCCGGTGGTAAAATGTTCAAATTCAGGCGTCTTCCTATGGGCTACAAAAATAGTCCAGGCATATTCGCCGCTCGTGTTGTCTCTCTGATAGACGGCATCGATTCAGACGCCTGTTCATACGTAGATGACATTTATCTGACAGACGACGAATTGTTTCCGCATCTGACCGGAGTTGACCGCATTATTCTTGAGTTTGCGGTCCAAGGTTACAAATTTAACTTTGCCAAATCTCATATTGCTGAATTTACCGTTTTGTTCTTGGGCTACGAGCTCAACAATGAAGGTAAGGGATTAGCCCCCCATTTCCTGGAGAAATGTGCACTTCTGTGCCCTCCTACTAATCTGAAGAAACTTCAGTCCTTGCTGGGTTTTCTGAACTTCGGGCGTACCTATATTCCCGAATACGCCCAGCGTATCAAGCCAGTGTATGCCTTGATACAACCTACCTTTTCGAAGTCTTGCTGGCTTCCGGAGCATACCTCCATTCTGCAGTCTTTACAGACTGACCTTCTTGAGTCTAAATACCTTTTGACACGTGATAACCACACAAACCTGGTGATTAGAATCATTCCAGGGGCAGTGGGTTTCACGTACTTAACCTTTAACGAAGGTGATACAGTACCCATCGCATACAAGTCACATCTTTACACTTCTGCAGAAATGCGGTTTTCATCTGTGGAAAAAGTTCTGACAGCAGTGCAAATGGCGATTCTAAAGGAGCGCGCACTGGCACAGGGAAAACGCATTCTGGTGGTAACACCATATCCTGCCCTAGAGGCCATGACAAAGGCAAGTGTACCGAACTCTAAAGCTTTCCAACCCCGTTGGATACAATGGGCAACATCTTTGACGTCTCCGGATGTCACTTTCATATTCGATTCTTCTCTTCAGACTCAGGAGTTCTTACAGTATGAATTCGTTCATCCTCCTCCTCTGTCTTTATTGCCGCTTGAGGATTACGACTGTGTGATCTATACCGATGGTTCGGCACAACCGGCCACGGGTTCCAAGCATGCTTATTCGGCCGCATGTGCTATTGTTGCAGGTACTTTTGTGAACGGAAAGTTCAAATCCACTGTGGTGCACACTCAGACACTCGGGGATTGTACTGCACAATTGGCCGAGCTACGCGCATTGGTGCTTGCGCTTGAGTTCGTCAATCCTGATGTGACCACTCTCATTGTGTGCGATTCTTACTACTGTGTTCAATCTCACAATGACAATCTGTTCTTTTGGTCGCAAAACGACTATAGAGACGCTAGAGGCAACACAATCAAGCACAAAACGCTTTGGGTTCGAGTGGCAGAATTACAACGATGTCTGCCACACACACAGGTGGTTCACACCTTAGGCCATCAGCGGGTGGGCGCACACGCTGTTGGTAACAGTCTGGCAGATGAAGCTGCCAGATCAGCAGTAGTCACGTGTTCAGTAGCAGCAGTTACTAGATCCATGTCTAAAATAGACACTGATATCTTAGCAGCTATTGCTGCAACAAAGGAAGGAATGAATTACCCTAGGGGTTTCCCTTCCAAATATTCTTACCAGTTAGGTCCCGAACAGGCTCCTTATGTAACAATACCCGACGTTGGTGATCGGCTGATACCCAACGCGGACCGCAGACTTTCCTTGATAACAGCAGCACACGAAGGCATGGCTTCGGCTCATGCTGGTGTGTCTGCGACAGTTTCCATCTTGCAGCAGCGTTACTGGTGGCGTGGGTTGTATAAAGACACCCGTACTTATGTGCTTTCCTGTGACGCTTGTCAACAGATCAAGCCTTCCACGGTTACACGACCACCTCAGACCTCGCTCTGCATTTCTAACAGACCCTTTGGGTGTGTTTACCTGGATCACTGCGGTCCCTTTTCTTCAGACACCGCCTATAAATATATCTTAGTGGCAGTGGACTCGTGCACACGTTTCATCTGGGTCTGGCCACAACGGAGCGCTGACGCTCAAAATGTCATCAGGGATTTGCGTGTCTTTGTGGGAATTTTTGCATGCGGCACCTTCCATTCTGACCAAGGTCCGGCGTTTGCCTCTAAGGCTTACAAGGACGCAATGGGTTCCTTGGGGGTGCGGGTGAAATTTTCGTCTCCGTATAGGCCTGAGGGCAACTCTATCGTTGAACGAATGAACCGTGACTTAAAGCAATCCTTGACAGCTAGAGTTATAGGTACTGGCAGGAACTGGCTGGCCCATTTGTATACCGTTCAGCGTGCACTTAATAATCTCCCTAGAAGACCTCTGGGTGGGCGGACCCCTACGAAATGCTCTTTGGCATACGAATGTTTGTGCCTGACCTTGATGGTCTAGACATGGCGGCGCAATCCGCCAAGTTTGATGTAGATAACCATTCTACTATGTTACAGGACTTACAAGAAGCCCGAGACAAACTTGCAATTGCACATTTGCCTTCAGCCACAGACCCTGCTCTGCAGATTCCGGTAGCCGGCTGGCTTCCGAAGATTGGCGACCTGGTTCGAGAGAAGGTGGAGAACAAAAAGAATTCGGCCCCTCTTTTCGTGCACCGGTTCCAGTCCTGGGCTTGAAGGGAACACGTACAGTCATCTTACCACCGCTTCCTGGTCGCAAGGAGAACAGATACATCTCAGTGGAAAATGTCAAGCTACAACATCTGGCCGATCCTGAATAGTGTTACACCAGCGGTCTCTTGTCCTGCCATTTACCGGACTTGTGTTCGTGGCCCATCTGCTCGAACGGTCACTGATGTTACCATGGAGATGATTGATATGCCTGAAAATATATTCGAACCCCCTGTCTCCCCCTGCATCGACGAGGACGAGTCTACCTATCCCGCCACAGAGTCGGTGGCACACCAACCAACAACGCCACTGAGCCCGACACGTTATTCTTTTGACTCGGATTCCAACTCATCAACTGTCCCGTCAAAGTTCAGTCTTTTTGTATCATGGTTTAGAGACAATTTTTTGGTTCCACCCTGGACATACATCTGGTTGGTGCTTTTCTTGATTTTTTTGTTCATGTCCATTGGCTTTGTCTCAGTGTTCTTTCTACTCATAAATGGTCACTATTTACCTGAACGCTCTGCTGTGAACAGTGTTGCTGGAACTTTGGCTCCACATTCCTCCTCTCACATCATGAAGCGTGACCACACATTTGTCAACATTTCAGCGTTTCCAGTTGCTGATGGCATCGTATGGGATGCGGTAAACTTTCAAATCCATGGTCCGACAGAAATTATTAATGTACCAAATGTCCTTCGAGTTTCAATGGGTGATGTAGTAAAAAGTAATATTCATTCTGACGATTGGGATGTGCATGCCGTTGAAGCATTGTTTGCTGATTTGAAATATTATGCCTCTTTTAATGCTGAGGATTTGTATATGAATTCTGCGAATTATGCCGATTTGTATTGCTACCAGCATTGGGGCAACCATTTTCTCCACAAACCGAGTGCACTGCGCAGCCCTGTTAACTATACCCAATGGGAACATTGCCCAAACCCCTTACCAGGTAGCTCCCAGACTCTTAGAAATAAATTCACCTATTTCACTGATTTCAATCGATCAAACCCTGGGTCCTATTATTTCAAATTGAATGCCCCATTGACTCAAAAAAATCATGTTGACCCACACCAAATTGCTTTATTCGGGTTCCTTTTTGAGCGCCATAGCGGTGGGTGGTTATGAGTACTGGAAGGACACTGTGGATTTGAAATCAATCTGGGGTTCGAAACCATGGCAGGTGCAGGGCACTGAAGCTTTGCACCGTGCTTGCCTTATCCCGGCCCAAATTGTGTTTCTGAATGCTTCCATTTATCAAACTACGTGTTGGGGGTTGGCTACCACTAAACAATTACTTGCACCAGCCATCCCATCCTTGTCGGGATCCCCCAATGATAGCTTGCGTTTTAATATGTCCTCGCTACCTTGCAGGCTTTGTTTCAAAACAATTCCTTTAATGTCTCTGCACTGGTACAGCCACCCTGGTTAGCATGGCCCATATCATCTAATGCATGCCAACTGCGTTTTCATGGCACAGTTCCTGGCTACACACAGGACAAGCCGGATTTAAGATTTGCTGAAACTCGTACTGTCACTACGTATTCAGTGGGTAAATTATGTAAACAATGGCTACAACATTCGTCCTTAGACTCTGTTAAGAAACATTTGTCCCTTCTATCAGGCACTATTGATCTGTCCGACTTTATCTTGGGACCTCGTGGTCCCCGACCGAAGAGATTCATTTATGAAACGTATAATGAACTCTGGAAGCTGTCACAAATGGAAGCTGCTTCCCGTCTTCGGGAAATAGACCAAGCAAATTTGGAAAAGGTGCTTGCTGTTGTTGACAATAGTATAAATACCCTGTCTTCCCGCATTTACACATTAGAGAATATTGTGTCCTCTGTTGTTGATATTGTACAAGACGATGTTTCTATTTTGTATCATGGTCAGAATCAATTGCGTTCAGTAATGCAGTTTGCGTGGACTTTACAAACCCTTAAGTTAGGTAAAGTTCCTTGGAATTTATTAAATACCACTGCCATTTTTCTGCCTTTTAATTTGACTGACAAGCAGCAGTTTATGTCCATGAAGGATGCATCTTACACTTTGTTACATATCGAGAAAGTGGATCCTTTACCATTCTCTATAGCGGAACTCGATTCTGCTGTGTGGTTAGTTCATGGAGTTATTGCTTTACCTTTTTCCTTGTTTGAATTTAGCTCGTGCATGAAACATTATCCTGTGGGCCGATTCCAGCCTTTGGGTAGTGCTTTCCTACATGAACTCTGGTCCTTGCCTTTCATGTATAAATGCCTTAGAGACCGCAAGGAAGTGTTTCTCACGGGGGAGTCTTGTGATTCAACTGTGGGTCATTCGCTTATTTGTAAACATATTAAATTGCACGGAGCTTGTAGCGTTTCCGTTCCGAATCTTGCATGTGTACTAAAGGGTATTCCTGCTCCTGCTATTTCTCCTACTTTTACTTTGCTTACTAACGGTAGCTATTTGCTTTTAAATAACGAAGACTGTTGTGGCCTACAAGCTGGCATTCCGTATATTGTTACGGTCTCACACAGGGTTGTCTGCTGCAAGAATGTGCTTTTCCCTCCCCCTCATGACATCGTTGATAACTCTGTTTGGCCTTCCATTCCAACCATGGAAGCGGATTTCAATAAGTTGAGCAGAATAAAGGCCCTTTTATTGAATGAAGAGGTTACGCTCACGTCCGCCCGGGAGACATTCGTTCTCCAGGTGGCGAGTACCCACAGTGAAATACAGGCCCTTTTGAACACCAACCTCCCCCAACATTTTGGGGAGTTAATTCATCGTATTTTTAACGCATCAAACACTGAGGGTCTAGTGCATTTTTTTAAGATTGTAGGGTCTGGCCTGGTCTCCACCTTCCAAACTATTTTCGGTGTGATACCGGCGTTCATACATTCTATTTTCTCTAGCGTCTTTGGTGGTTTCCCATTGATCCTCGCTTTGGCGGCTGGTGTCTTGCTGTTGGTCTGTTTTCTGCATAATGGCTGCTCCCCACTGGGCCCTTCTCTATCCCGAACGCCTCCAGCTGCTCCGTGAGCGACTTTTGGTTGGCTTCGATGTTCTGCCCTTGGCGACTATCAGTGTGTCCTTTCCTTTCGCTTTGCGTATTTCACTTGCGTGCAACCTGTGATGTCCTGCATCCGCTGTCCTTTCACATGGACCATGGATTATTGCCTCTCCAATTCGTCATTGTCTGTTCCGGATTTTGTTCGGTTGGTGGGTCCCTTAGAGGCCCATGAACGGGACTGTTCCGTTGCTGGCGTTATGATGCGTGCAGCTGCACTGGGGATTTTGGCACAATGGGATATCTGGGCGGCTGCTCAGAATCTCCTAAAACAAAGTTATATTGAATATCACGCAAGCTGTCCCGCATTGCTTTTGGATGCTCCATCCTCTGAGGAACATTCCTGCAGCTTTGACCTGTTGAACTGGATGGCGTCTACGTTTTTTGACGATTCCAATGATGTCCTCTTGGACGGTATAGCATTTTTCTGCACTTCCACGTTTTTGTATTAATCTGCCGTTCACTGTCGGTGTTCCGCCTCTGTTCTGCTCAGGTGTTTTGAACTCTGTCTTAAATTTTGGTCTTGGCCGATGGACTGTCCAGGGGAGGGTGTCTTGTGGTTTGAGGCCTCCTGGCCTGCCTGGCTACGTTGGCATAGGCCTGGCTGCCATGATGACTTTTGCGCACGTTACTCTTAGCTGTTGATCTAGCTCCCTCTGCTCCTGCCAAGTTATTCTACGACTGTCTGCATTTTCTGTTTCTCACCTTTTCTCCTGTTCCCTTTGGGCTCAGTCTGAACAACAGTTACAAGGTCGAATAACACGTCCCTGGTTCTTGCTGATTTGGCCCGTCCCTCGCACCTAGACATAACACCATGTACAGCTGCTATGGAGAAATTAGTGTGCCTTTAATAATGCGGTTCGCCCGCCCTAAGGCACTTGGAGGCGACCTTTCCGGGGAGAAGAGCTGTGATTGTCTGCTGATGTAGTTGTGCATCTAGAGACTGAGGTATGGGGGTTCGCTAGACAAAGCCCAGAGGTCTTCCATTTATATAATAAACTGGCGTCCAGCACGGGGAGGGTGGTAATGTTAGTTAGACATATATCCACTGCTTTATGAGATGCTTTCCCCGTTCGTATTCTATGGTGTTGTAACTATGCTGATTATATTATTCATATGCATTATGCTAGTAGTACTGACACGTGTACTGTATCTTAGAGCACGTAAGTCGAAATAAATGTTTTGAACTACACAGTGTCTCTTATTACGCATGTTGTGGACAGGTACGAGTGTGACGAAAGAGTGTTCTTGCCTCTGCGAGTCCTGAGAGAGAGATACCGTGTTCTGGGTTGTCTAATCATTGGTACATTGGTGCTAATGGGACGCTAAGGCTAGTTGGGTTGGGGTTTTGGGTGCTAAGGTTTATGGTTGGCTCACCACTATATTCCGAGGTCCTATTATCCTGTGCATAGCTCTGTATGTGCAGAAACCTTATGACAGTGCCACTGTGTTCCTGCCACAGATTTTGCCACCTCTGAGGCCAGGAGTTGCAAAGGCAGTGCCAGGGGTTGCAAGGGGCAAGCCAAGGGTCGCAGCTGCCACCCCTGGTGACCCCTAAATGACATCCATGCTGTCCTTCGTCGGGACCACCAGGAAGTGGGCACAAGTGAGTGGGTGCAATTCTGAAGGGCAGCTGGCCTATGAAGGAGGCTGACCCATGGGAAGAATGATGGAAACATCTACAGTGCAGTGGTGATTTTCACTCATTTAAAGGGAAAGTTTAGGAAGCCTGAGCGTTAAAAGATGGTGCACGAATGTCTAGAACAATGATCATGCTAGGAGCAGCTGGTGTTACTTTGGCAGGATCAAGTACTATCCATACAGGGAAAAGCTCAGTGTACACTGAAAACCCCAAAAAAGCCACTAGCAAAAGCAAAGAGGTTTGGCAAAGTCAAACAGTAACCAGAAATTTTAAAAACACAAATAACAGGAGACATTAACTCATGCGCCCTGGCACTGAAGAGCACTACTTTGCAGGTGGGTATATACATGTGCACAGGAAAAATGCTGTCATTCACATTGTGCCAGGCCAATGGCTGAAGTGGGTTGTCCCACTGACCCAAGCTGTATGCTGTGGTAGGCGGAAGTAAAATATGAATGACACTACAGTAGACCAATGAATGAAGAGGGCTTGTGGAAAACGTGTAATATTTTACTTAGCATAAGCAACAGCCATTTTGGCTATGGTGTCCATTTCGTTTCCTTCGTAATTCTTCCGTCCTCTGCTGCTCGTCTTTTTCACTCTGCTTGTGTTATCTATTTTAGTGACTTCCTGACTCAGCTAAAGCAATGTACGTGCTGAGGGTTTGTAGCTGTCAGTGCACCTGGTCTCAGATGTTAACTGTCAACCATTTACTGCTGCCATAAGCATTTCTGCTCCCCCTCCCACTTTGCTGACCAAGTGGTTATTCATTTGCCCTTGTTTGCTGATAGCTATTTCTAAAACTTGTTCTTCCCATTTCTGTCCACAAGCTTACATTGCAGAAAACCGGTATAAAAGGGACATGGTTTGTGAATTCAGTGTACTACCTCCTGCAGCACTTCAGAGTGTTGTGTGGACGTGGTCCCACTCATGAGTGATTAATAAACTTGTTATTTATTCCAACTCCAGTGCCGATCTCTATTTTGTTGGTCTCTGGACCCAGGGACAAAAGGGTGACCCTGCACCAGTGTACCCCTAAAAAGGTACATTTCCACAGTTGGCGCCCAACGTGGGGCCCCATCGGAGACGCGGCCGTCCAAAGGAGTGGTCTTCACGGAGGATTGAAATATTACTGAGGAGGCGCCCTGCATGAGGAGACTCTTGTCTTTGCAGCCTGAAGTGACTTTTCCGGTTTTCCCGATTTGACCCTCCAGGTGGTGGCCGGTCTCAACTGGGGTTTTCTTTGGCGTAATTTTGCAGTGA
The DNA here is from genome assembly GCA_963921515.1 of Calotriton arnoldi. NCBI lineage: Eukaryota > Metazoa > Chordata > Amphibia > Caudata > Salamandridae > Calotriton > Calotriton arnoldi. The sequence goes on from CAWUFW010000653.1 coordinate 155,341, forward strand.
CCATTAGGTCGACCAGAGATCGGCAGGTGGGAGTTGGAGACTTCTGTTTGGTAAGGTCGCTGAAGCGGCACTCTTGATTTGTTTGGCCTAGGTCTTTTGGTTTGGATTTATTATTCACTTTTTGCAAAAATTGAAGGCAGGTAATGTGAAGATTTTTCTCCTTTTGGAATATTTGTTTGGAGTAGTAATATTTTACATATATTTGTAAAACATGCCTGTTCTCAGCACACTCCGTAAGTGGTGTTGCTGCTCTTGTGGTACCAAGATTAGTTTTGAATAAAGTCGGCCGGCCCTCCAGAAGGGACCCCTTACAGGAGATGTATAGTAAATATGGTATTTCTCCCATAATGTACGGTTCATTGTGGAACAAATACACAAAGAAAGAACTCGACTTACAGTGACCATTAGATGTAGCGTTAAGAATTTTGAATCCATAGTTAGATTATAAACACTTCCATTCACATTACTGTGGTAGTCGATATGCTAGCTAAGATATTTTTGTTGGATTATATTTTTGTGCACGACTGACATACATCTGGGTGCTTGTGCATGTTGTCTGAATGCTTAGGTGCTTGTATGTGTATGTTCTGTGTGAGTATAAAAACCTGTATTTGTCTTGCTTTATTTACATCGGTGCATTTGACCCTTCTTGTTATTGGCCTCTCTCTGTGTGTACTATACAAAATTGAAACCCATTGGCTTTGTTGCTGCTTGGGCTGACTGCTGACTCTTAGGACAGGCTGTGCCCAAGTATGCCTGTCATGTTCTCCTCTGGATACTTGGTAGCATTTGAATAATAATAACTTGTTGAGTGTACTTTTGTCTTTGCTAAGCCCTGCGACGGGTGTTACTATTACCTGATTTAATGGTACTCAGTTTTTTAATTTGGAAGGATGAAAGTTGCGTTCTCCAGGCAGATAAACTTCAGTAGATTTACGTAGCTGTTCTTTTTTTTACATACACTCTGCCCAGTGATAGAAGCAAGGCTTGCTTAGTATTATGTGTGGTACATGCTCCATAGTGATACATTCAAGCAGCGTGAGATGTATTAATACTCTGCAATTTACGTCCTCGGCATTGCTAGTAATTATAGTCATTTACATAGTAGGTGTCTTAGGCGCTCAACAGGAAGCATTATTTGAACACTGGTGGAAAATGCAAAATATTGCTTGTTTTAAAATACCACCCATCTCATAAGTGAACTTCCCTTGCATTGGAGAAAAAAAGTATATACTTCTTTTACTGCAGAACATTTGAATTTTCGCTGTGATATTTCTACCACTAACAGTAATAGCATACTACCGGTTGTAAGAAATACCAATGACTCCAAAATTACCACCATGTTTAGTGGTAATCTCGGAGGAGTAATCATTTAACACTTGTAGCATTTCTACAGACTAAGGCCCCTGGTAGCTAATACATGTAGGACTTATATTTTTTTTCAGGCCCTTGAAAATGAATTCACCTATCACATGCAGGAGAGCAGTACTGAAATAGCGCATGTGTGTTGTTTAGCAGTGGTAATGCTTCATTTGCTATTTTTGGTGTTGCATGACTGCGGTTTGTGTTTATACGCTTCGAGAGCATCGAATCGCTTGGAAAAATGTTGTCACAAGTCTCAAGGATAGTCATTTCACTACTGTGAAAGTGTAAAATAATGTTACTGGGGAGATGTTAATTGAGGCACAGGCGGCGAGGCGTAAAAAAAACTCATTAGCAAATTACCGCTCGGGAAGGGGCAGGGCAAAGCCTGGAGATCAGAGAACAGACATGGCTGGCGGCTTTGTTCCTTCACATAAAGATACACTAAACACCATCAAAGACGCTGCATAGGGTGGGCTCCTGCACCATGTTACACAAAAACTTAGGAAAGAGGCCTTGCATCCTTAGTAGAAAGACATGCTTGGTGTCTGGGTTGATTTAGTGCTTTGAAGCCATGGACCAAAGATTCAGACACCCTTTCTGAAAGGGCAGTTGATGAATCGGCCTCACGCTGTCACTAACAAGAAGGGTCGGCAAACGGGCCATGTTTGATCGGATTTTGAAGAGAGGTGGGCTGGTCAATATTCAATACAGCTGGGCTTTGCACTTTTGAAGCACGAGGGTCAGGACAGCTCAAGTCAGTGACGCTAAGAACATAGGATGGTAGTGGTCGTTACTGCACATATTGGAATTTTCAGCACCACTTTATTTATTGCTCGCCATGCAATTTTCCCCCGGTAAATGTTGTCATGGTTAAACCTGCCATAATTTGCTTTGTGAAAATGTGCAATAAACGCATGCACGTGAAACTCGGTGTTGTGAGCATCAAGTTCTACATGTCATGCCCCATTTTCCAATTAAAAGCTGCTAACAGGATGTATTTACCACAACTGGTAAAAATACCTCACTCCCATCCGACTCATTTGTACTCAAGGGATAAGTCAGTCTTTCTATGCTTGGGGCTCTGATAACATTGCAGTCCTACTTCTATGTTCATACTATGTCTCGTTTTTTGCTTTACTCCAGACTTCAGAGGAATTTAATTTATGGTAGCTAGTTAGGGATTATTACTATTTCTGGTGTAGTTGAATAGACTTCTGCGACCAGATACTACTGAGCAATGTGAAGAAGGTACACTGTTATTGTTATCATTTCTTGCATCACATATTCACAAAGTCTCTAGAAAGAAATTGCAATTTTGTAGACAGCAGGTTACCTATTTAGGTCACCTCCTGCCTAAGGGGGGACGTGCACTCACATCAGATCGCATTCAGACTATTTGAGATACTCCTGTGCCCTGTACTTAGAAGGATGTCCGTGCACTGATTGGGCTTACTTCTTTTTGTAGGCAGTGGATCCCCAGTTTTTCGCATATTATTAAACCTTTGTTGGCCCTTTTGACTAAAGACACTCCGATGCCCCTCCCATGGACTACTGAGTGCCAGAGCGCCTTCCAATAGTTACGCCAAGCCCTTTGTTCTACACCAGAATGAGTGACTATTTGTCCCAGTTAACTGATAGCTTGTCTTCTATTTATCAGCAGGTGCGGGAAGCTCTTCCTTCGTGAGCCCTGCTGTGCTGACAGATCATTGTGACATTTTGGTCACCAAGAGAGGACGAGCTGCGTCACCTGAAGGGCCTGAGGAAGCCTTCCCGGACCACACGATCCTTGGTGCATCTAGATACCTACTTCGATCCAGGAAGAAAGACACTTCATCACAGAAAGAGACTGTTTGAGCCACTGTCCTGGGTGGTTAAAGACTGACTACAAAGGGGGGTAGCCTATTAGTGACTACTCGTCTCAATGTTAGTGAAGAAACCAACGCCTGCCCAGGACCTTAGGGCATCATCTATTTTGTTGTTTGCCGATGAAAATGAGCTCGCCTAAGAAGAAGGAGATCGCTGTGACAACGTGCAACGGCTGTACAATCTGCATCCTTGGTCTGACTTTGACTGCTGCCATCATCGCTACTGTAATGTGGGTAGTGGAGGAAGTAATGCCCGGAGCCTCCTTACCTAACATTACTGTTACATCACTTGCTGCAAAAAAAAAAAAGCACCATCATTTTGATTTGCCGCAACATGAATAGGGATACCGGCAAAATCTGAGAAACAGTTCATTTCTTCAAATGTTGCATCAGACACACCAGCTAAGCAATGCTACTAACTGTTGGGTTTGTGGCAAGACTCCTCCTCATCAGAACATAAAAGGAATCCCGTTGTCACCGCTGCCATTCTCTCACAATGGCTCATGCCCAGCTTGGTTCAAACTTCTATATGCCTCTAAAGTATTTAATCTCTCAGAAACATGGGATGTGGGTGACCTAAACGCCAAACTGAACAAAGTCTGTTACCCCGATGAGGAAGGGGACCCACAAGCCAAAGGAACTGTATGGGAAATGGAGGAGTATCACAAAGGAGATTCCTCCACAAGCTATGTTTTCCCCAACACTCGAACGGCCAAGGGTAATGGGCCTCCTGTTATCGCTGTTACTAGAGCCCGAGCAAATCTTTGTGTGAGCAGTTTTGGCAGTATCCCAGTGGGAAAAAGTGACTGTACTACAGTATTGAACATTACTGGAACGAACAATAGTGGTTTTCTGTCCTCACACAACACTTACTTCATTTGTGGAAGTAAAAGTTACTATCATCTACCAATCGGATGGTCTGGCATATGCTATGTGTCCTTCTTGCTTCCTTTTTTTTTTTTTTTTTTTTTTTCCAAAGCAGTAAATACAAAGATATATCAGTTCGACTCCCACCCCTCCACCCCCACCCCAGACAACCACAAGATAACAATGTTTTCAAGGACACAAATAATAATTAGAAGAAAAATATATATATATATATGTATATATATATATAACCACGAAATTGGGTTATGAGTCGGAGAAAAAGAAAAAGAAAAGAAAATAAAAGAATAGAAATAAGAAATAAGACTGAACGGACGAGCGGTAGGAAAAAAAAAAAAAAGAAAAGACGAGGAAAATACCACAAAAGAAAGAAGAAAGGAAAAAAAAAAAAGGAAAGTACGTAAACATGGAAGGAAGAAAGAGGAGGGAGCGCAGTCAGGACTGCAGCCAGCCATGAGCTGCCCTCCTCAGAACTAAGAATTTAGCCATTTGGGCCAGGCTGTGCCAGCCAGGAGGTGAGAAACCCCCAGATCTCCAACCCCTTCTTTCGCCTTTTACGACCTTTTTTAGCATATACAGCCTTTTCAAGGTGGTAGGTCGCCATTAGCCTGGCCAACCATTGGGAAAAAGGAGGGGGGTCAATCTCTATCCATGCTGAAGCAACACAGATCCTCCACACTGTCATGGCGACAAAGATGAACGCCCCACCCCTTACCCTGTTGGCCTCCTCTTGTGTCCCCAACAGGATGGTTATGGGGTCAACACTAGAGCCTGAGAGATAACCCTCCCCAGAAAATCCTGTACTTTAAGAAGGACTGAAGTAAGTTTCGGGCAAGTGGCGAACATGTGTATTGCGTCAGCTCCAAACTCCGAACATCGAGGGCACAGCGTTCCCTTGCCTACTCCCCATTTAGCAATTTTACTAGGAGTAATATATAAGAAAAAGATGGTTTTAAAATGTTGCACCTGCAGTTTAGCAGACAGCAAGTCGCTTTGAGAAAGTTCCAGTGATTTATAAAACGTACTATGTGGGGCCGCCAGTTTTACAAGCCATTTGTCTGCGATTCTAGGTAGGTCATCAGGGGTTTGACTATTTAGTGCAGAGTATATGTGACCTATCCGGGAGTCGCTGGGGCCCGTAGCCTTTTGATGAATTCGATTTCTGAAAATCCTGCTGGTCCCCCAGCCTTTCGAGAAAGAAAGTCATGTATAGTAAAATATTTAAAGGCATCTTGGTTTTTCAGTCCGTATTTGTTTTGTAAATCTGCAAAGGATTTAACTCCTTCGCTGGAAATTAGGTCCCCTAACTTTATGATACCAGCTTTATACCAATCTAGTAGATAAGACCTGCCAAAGATAGCAGGCAGGTTGCCGTTTGCATTAATAGGGGAGTAGTAATTAAGTCTGCCCAGCCCGTATATTCTGCGGATATTGCGGAAAACCTTAAACGAATTCATCAGTGTCTTAAATCTGACACGCTTGTAGTATCCGAAAGATACCTGTCTAAGAAGACAACCGCGGGTCTCCTCTCCCAGTAGGAGCTGAAATGGTGAAGGAAGCCCGGTTGAAAGAGAGAAAGAGTGTTCCTTCACCAGTTCAGTACTATACTGCAGAACGGAAGCCCAGTAATAAAGCACTATATTAGGAAGAGCCCAGCCACCCCGATCCCTGGGGAGGGACAGTTGCTTTAGAGCCCGCCTAGGCTGTGAGTAAGCCCAAATAAATTGCGAAAAGATTTGCTGAAATTTCTGCAAGTTAGTTTTGCTGAATTCCAGTGGAATGGCCCGAAAAAATATAGCAATTTCGGAAAGTAAGTCATTTTAATAACGTTGCTTCTACCCACAATAGTCAGGTGTAAATTGTCAATTTGTTTAAGGGCTCGCTTAGTTTCAGTGGCCAGAGGGGATAGGTTCTCAGTTACAATTTGGTCTATATTAGCAGTTAGTGTTACCCCTAAATATTTGGCCTTCGGGACAATCCGACTATCAATCCAGTTAATTTCTTTATTGACTATTATTTGGGTTTTCTTTTGATTCAGTGCGTACCCCGAGATTTTCCCAAATTTCTGCGCCTCCAATTCCAATGCCAAAATAGCACTCTCAGGTTCAGGGGTGGTTATGGCCAAGTCATCAGCGTAGGCCATAATTTTGGTGTCGCTTCCCTGCATGCTTACTGCCAGGATTGCTGGATTCTTTTCAATTTTCTTGATTAGGGGATCTATATAAAGGGCAAAGAGTAAGGGGGAGCAGGGGCAACCCTGCCTAGTGCCCCGAGAGATGTTAAAAAGCTCAGTTAGCCCCCCATTAATCAGCACACAGGCCGTCGGGCTCTGATACAGAGCTTGTACAGCCTGCGTAAGTTTTGGCCCGAAGCCCATCCTCCTCATGACACACCACAGGAACCGCCAGGAGACCCGATCAAAGGCTTTTTCAGCGTCTAATAATATCAGTGACATCGGGTCTCCTGCAACCTGTGCTGCGTCAAACAGTGTGATAGCACGCCTGATGTGTTCGGTAGTACTTTTCTTTGGAATGAATCCATGTTGCCATTCTGACACCAGGGACTCAACTACTGAAGACATTCTTATTGCGAGGATCTTGGAAAAGACTTTGGAGTCACAATTTATAAGTGTGATAGGCCTGTATGAGCCCATCTCTAAGGGTGATTTGTCTTTTTTAAGAAATATAGATATTTTAGCATTGGACCAAGAGGCAGGAGGGGAGGCCCCATTAAATATAGCGGTAACGACAGCCAGAAAAATAGATTTTATTTGAGGAGCGAAAATTTTATAAAATTCCACAGGAATGCCATCCATTCCTGCAGCTTTCCCATCAGGCAGACTGACTAAGGCTTCTGTGATGTCATCCCAGGTCGGAGTAACATCCAATAGCTCGCAATTATCCTGGTTAAGCTGCCTTAGGTCGACCGCTTTTATATAGTTGATAATCTCAGTTTCTCCTAAGTCGGTTGACATACTATTCTCTTCTGTATATAGCTCGGCGTAGAATTCTCGAAAACCCTCTCGTATTTTAGTAGGATCACTGGTCTCTATCCCTGTTGACAATTGGATTGCCGATATTTCATTGCTTGTAGCCTGCTGCCTGGTGTTAATAGCAAGATGATGACCAATGCAGTCGCTACACTCATAGTTTTTTTCCCGTATCGCCGCCCACTTGGTTGCGGTTTTCTCTGAAAATACTGCCCCTATTTCCGCCTTAATGAGTATTACTTCCTGTTGAGTATTCTCAGTGTCCATTCCAGTTTGAGCCATTTGGACTAATTTTATTTCTGCTTTTTTTAGTTTATCCTGGAGATCACACATTATTAGTTTTTCTTTCTTGTTTTTCCTGATTGAGAATCTTAGAGTCTCTCCCCGAATACCTGCTTTCAGTGTGTCCCAAACTATCATAGTCGAGGCCGTACCTATGTTTATTTCCAGAAACTCCTGGATCCATACCTGAATATGAGACCGATAGCCTGCATCATACAATAGCGCTTTCTCGAAACTCCATCTTGGTGTTTCTTTCCAGTTCCCCAATCCCCCAATGTTTAAGATGAGTGGATTGTGGTCCGACATGAAGCGTGGAGCAATGTCTATGGTACATTTGCTTAATAGAGAAGATGAGATTAAAAAATAATCTAGTCTAGCAAATGTCCGGTGTGGGGCAGAAAAGTAGGTATAGCCAGGTTGAGTAGGGTTGATATTAGACCAAACATCACTTAAACCATGAATTTGGGCTAGATTAATAAGTGCTTGGTATACTAGGGGTTTTCTACCTTTATACCTCCACTTATTGTCCATTTTCCAATGACAAGGCAAGTTAATATTAAGGTCGCCACAAATAATTATTGGAGTAGGCCAGTGAGCTAGCTCCCCAGAAATCAAATTTATGATCCCTGGGTCGTCTACATTACTTCCATAGATTGAACACAGGGTAAAAGGGGGATTAGGGGAAAGATGGCATTCAGAGATTACCCATCTACCTAGTGAGTCAGATTTGACGCGGGATTTTTTAAAAGAAGTCTCTTTTCAACCAAAATGCCTACCCCTTTGATTTTGGCACCCTGTGTAGTAGCCCCCACAACCTTAAACCCTAACGAGTTTAGTAATTGTTTTTGTGATCCCTCTATGTGAGTCTCCTGGAGGCAAATGATATCGCCCCCAGGAAGCGCAGACCTTGCGCTACTTTTTGCCTTTTTAAAGCATCATTCAGCCCACAGATGTTAGCAGAGATAAACCTAAGTGAATTTATTTTAGCCATTTGGATGTTAAAAAAAAAAAAAAAATTTAAGCCGGAATTTTCTTGATCCTTTAAGTGCACTTCATTTGGTGAATTTTTTAGCCTTACCCAACGTCTAAGTGAGTGATTAAGTGTGAAAAGGTGTCCTTGATTCCTCTGTGTCATTCTAGATACCCCTCCACCCCCCAACCCACCCCCTATCTTTGAGCAATCAGGAATAACCTGAGTGATGGTAGTCAGTAGTGAGTCTCAGCCGCAGACCACGCCTAGGATATGTTAGTTATGAGTTCGGCTAGATCCCCCTCAGCTAGATAGAACATACAACTAGCCTGTTGAGAGAAGAAAAACCCAGGGAGGGAGTGAGGAGGAACGAGAGAAAGCCATGATGGAGAAATAACAACATATATTCCTCCTTAGTCCTCCCCTGCCCTGCCCTGCTCATGCCCAAGTAGTAGTCTCTTTATTCTGGACCCTTCTTAGATTTAATCTCGTCCAGGTACTCCCTGCCTTAATTTCAGACAAGAAGATTTTTGTACTCCCATTAAAAATTACTTTAAGTCTGGCAGGGTTCATTAGGTATACTTGTGCTCCCAGTTGCTGGAATGGGGAGATTAGTTGTCTAAGACGCCATCTTCGCTCTACTGTCTGATGGCAAAAGTCGGGCTTTGCAAAAAATGTTATTCCATTAGCCCCCTTCTTAGAGTTTGGGCGAGCCTGATCGTATATTAATTGCCTCAAAAGAAAGTTCCCAAAGTACACCAGGAACACCCTGGGTTGTCCACCCGCTGCACTGCTGCCATCGCGCTGTCGCCTAATGTTAAAGGGAAAACGGTGTGCCCTCTGAACCTCGCGATCCCAATCCCAGCCTGGATGTTCGGGGAAGGATTCTTGCAAAAGTTTTACAATGAAACGCCTGGGATCTTCGCCTTCCTTTCCCTCCGGGATTCCAAGCAAGCGAAGGTTGTTTCTGCGTTGGCGGTTTTCCTGTTCCTCTAGTTTGGACATTATATCCACTAGGCAGGCAGCGTTGGTCTCGCTCTGCTTTTTGACAGCCGTGGACTCAATTTCCAGACAATCGGTACGCCCCTCAATCATAGAAACACGGTCGCTTATATCAGTACATGTTTTATTCAGTCGTCTTAGGCCTCCTTGCAACTTTTTAGCAGCCCCTTTGGCTGCGCGGTTGTCTGCCCGAACCTCTTCCTGAAATTCTTTGATTGAGGCTAAGATTGAAGCTAGTGAGGGCTCCGAAGTATCTGCCGGCAAGCTCTTTGCCTTTTCCCACTTTGTCATGTGGGAGTCGTCATCATCAACCAAGGGGTAGGACATCTGTGAGTCTGAGTAGTCCCACTTAAGTTGGCTACGTCTTTTGCCCTTACTCCTTGCTTTCTTGGATCGTTGCACCGTTCCAGTGTTTTGGATTGACTCCTCGCTGTCATCTTCACTTGTGTCAAGGCCCCCTCGTCGGAAGTGGTCCCTGTGCCATCAGACACCGAGTAAAAGTTCTCAGGCCCGGTTTCTGGAGTCCACGGTGCTTGTGCACCAGCGACAGCTTCCAGGCCCAGGATGTAGTTAGTAATACCAGCCTCAGAGTTCATGGAGGGATCACCAGGACCATTCGTAGAACCACTCATGTAGGGGCAGCCGTCCGTGTTCTGAACTGTAACGGCTAAAGATAGCTGATTTTGCTGCTCGGTTAGCCCCTTACAGATGACCGCATCAGGGAGACATGGAGAACTGTTTAAGTTTTCAGTCGAGCCTTGTGGGCCCGCAATGATTCCTGCGTCAGCTTGCAGAACTTCCACTGGGGTTGCTTCTATTAAACAGGTCTCTTGCTGCTGGCTTGGCACGGGTATTTGGGGAGTTAACCGATCTGGGGGGCACACTCAAGGGGAGGAGTATGTATAGAAGTCTTGGTGTTTATGACAGGAGGCTGTCCTTTAGCACCCAAAAATATTTTGGCTATCGGTGGCTGAGTGCCCACTGAGTCCTTAGGCAACCCCCTCCCCCGGACCTCCCCAGCGGCTTTTTACTCCCACTAACCTCATGTCTAGATCGGGTGGAGCTTTCCGTAGGAGCGGCGTCTCTAGACTCAGTGCTGCGAAATGGTCGCTTTCAGCTTGCTGCCCTTCTTGACCCCCCTGCAGCTCATAATCCCAGGGCTGCCCTGATGCTGTTGCCGCCGATTCTTCTCGTGTCCAGATAGGACTGAGGCAGTGAATGCAGCCAAGTCCAGGGCCAGGATTTGAATAATCCAGAAAATCCAGGTAGAGAATAGAGTCCTCCAGCGCAAGGCAGGCAGCACACGGGAATCCGCGGGGGAAATGTGGTAGATTACCGCGGCAGCAACTGTATACCGCTGTGAGTGAAAACCGGACGTCTGTAATCCTCCCGCCAGTTGTCTCCGCGTCTGTCCGTACATCGCAGGGCGCCTAGCCGATCGGTTACGCAACTAGCGTGAGCGGCTGATCAGCGCGAGTGCTCACTCTGACTCCATCTTGCCGCAGCCGAATAGTCGTCCTTCTTGCTTCCTGCTGTGTTCTTAGCACCTGCATCTTTTCATAAAGATCAAAAACTGTTTAATGACATTTCCTTGAATCGATTTAAAAGAACTATAAATAATGATGAAGTGGATCAAACTGACACTGCATTACAGCAATATGTTGACTTTAATTTGGGACTCTTTTTCTTTGTTAGTGCGGCTTTAAATAGTAGGAAGATCAGACGCTAGACCCGTGTAGTAGTTGCTGTGTATTTATCCCTGACCATGCCCCTTCTGTTTATGATGCTATTTCCAAAATGCATAAAATAGCTACTGAGATACATCAAGACTCAGGAACATGGACTTGGGCAGGATGGTTCTGGAACATATTTTCTGTATGGGGTCTGAAAATATTGTCGGCCTTATTCATAATTATTGCAATTCTCTTCTCCTGTTGTTTATGTATCCAATGCGGGCCAATGCTTTGTTCCCTCTGTATTTCCACTTGTACTACTTGTCTACCATCTAAAACGAATGTCCAAAATGTAAATGCCCGTTTAGCAATAGATCGAGAAGTTAGCGACATGATCCTAATTGATATACATGATATTTATCGTACCCTTTTTAAAGCATAAGAAAAATGTCTTGGCTTATGCTAAAAGGGCCGTCTGTGGAAAACGTGTAATATTTTACTTAGCATAAGCAACAGCCATTTTGGCTATGGTGTCCATTTCGTTTCCTTCGTAATTCTTCCGTCCTCTCCTGCTCGTCTTTTTCACTCTGCTTGTGTTATCTATTTTAGTGACTTCCTGACTCAGCTAAAGCAATGTATGTGCTGAGGGTTTGTAGCTGCCAGTGCACCTGGTCTCAGATGTTAACTGTCGACCATTTACTGCTGCCATAAGCATTTCTGCTCCCTCTCCCACTTTGCTGACCAAGTGGTTATTCATTTGCCCTTGTTTGCTGATAGCTATTTCTAAAACTTGTTCTTCCCATTTCTGTCCACATTCTTACATTGCAGAAAACCGGTATAAAAGGGACATGGTTTGTGAATTCAGTGTACTACCTCCTGCAGCACTTGAGAGTGTTGTATGGACGTGGTCCCACTCATGAGTGATTAATAAACTTGTTATTTATTCCAACTCCAGTGCCGATCTCTATTTTGTTGGTCTCTGGACCCAGGGACAAGAGGGTGACCCTGCACCAGTGTACCCCTAAAAAGGTACATTTCCACAGGCTGGCTGAAAGCTCCTATAATTAAGTATATTATATGTATATATTTGTGTCCAAAGATCTGGGCTAACACCAGGAGTAAAACGGGATAGTTAAAGATATTATGCCTGCCTTAAGTGGTCACATACAAACTGCCTTTTAAGCCAGTTCATGGGGTTAAGACAACTGCTGCAATTGCAAAGACCTCTGCAAATTCAGCAAGTTCTTGATAAAACACTGGGAGGATACCACTGGTGGTTAGTGCATTTTCTGGAGAGCTATAGGTGCACAATTGTCATTGGGTTGAATCATCAGAAAATAGCTCAGAAGGTTAATGCTTCTACTATAGAACATACCATGTAAGTGCAGTTCAGAGATTTGTATTTTATGTAAGGTATCTCAGATTTTGTTGCAGATATGCTTGTGTTACCTGCAGGTCACAAAATACGATTCTGGTAAAATAACTCGTTGAATTACAAGCCTGTATCCAATAGCTCCATGTAACCCGCAAGGCATACAATGGAAACCTTCTGGTTTCTGCTTCTCTTTCATTATTATAAGATTGATTAAAATAGTTTTTGATGGGTAGTATTTGACACTTCGTATTATGTACTGAACAATGTATTTTGTGCAATATAAAGTACTGCTATTAACATGTTTACTGAGACATACCTAGAATTTAAATAGAGCTATAAAATGATATATCCTACATAGAGAACCTCATAAACACTTTAAAATCTCTGTTAGTAGTCACCAGAGGGGCATGTATTCGACAGATAGCAGGGGTCCGTGTGACACTAGAACACAACCTACAAATGACGGAGGGCAAGCTAGCAGTCCTGACCAAGGCCACGGATGCCGGCATTGCATCCCCGACTCAGGTCATGGAGGCAAAGACTGCGAATGCAGAAGCACTAGCAGATGTGCGAAGATACAACTTCAAAGAGTACGCGGCCAGGACGCACCGGGAAGGGGACCGGTCCGGAGCACTGTTGGCCTGGCTTGTCCGCCAAGATACAGACACGTGACCAAACACAGAAATAGCCGGCCCTTCGGGTGTTGCGGCCCACTTGCAAACAGATATCCTGCAGATCTTCTATGATTAATATGCCGGGGTATACAGGACCTCAGAGCAGAATTGTCCGAAACTCACTGATCGATTTCTTGCCACCTTAGCCATACCGCAAATTACTCCATCTGACAGAGCCTCCCTCGACACGACGATCACATGTGAAACACGAGATCCAAGCTCTAGGACATAACAAGGCCCCGCGTCTGGACGGCCTACCATTAGAATATTATAGCACATTCTCCACACTGCTGGCACCTCAGTTGGAGGACATGTACAGGGCGGTGCTGAAGGGTGGGGAACTCCCGGGCTCACAGCGCAAATCTCTTCTGGTATCATTTTCAAAGCCAGATCGAGACCCTACACTACTGACCTCTTATCGACCAATTGCACTGTTATCCGCAGACTGCAAGATCCTCGGTAAGAACCTGCGACACACCCGGTACTTCACACAGTATTACACATGGGCCCCGATCGTCACCATTCGAGAACTCACGGCCACGCCACTTACCCAACTAAGTCACAAGTGGAAGGAGGAATTTGAGCGGCCACAACAAGGAATGGGAACACGCCCTAGAGTACCCGAAGAAAGTATCCTGAAACTCGGGGTTTAAAAACATAAAATTTTTCATTCTACACCGTGCATATCTAACGGGAAACAGCCATTACATCGCATGCGTTACAACGCATGCGATTACAACGCGGTCGTTACAACGACCGCGTTGTTACATCGCAGTACATTACAACGCAAGTTGTTACATCAACTTGCTGTAGGGGGCGCGCTAACCTAAGGAATAGTATAATTTACTATTCCAACACCTTCCCTACTGTTGCGCACACTGGAGTTGGAATAGTAAACTATACTATTCTTAAGTCCAGCGTGCCCCCTACAGCAAGTCGATGTAACGACTTGCGTTGTAATGTACTGCGATGTAACAACGCAGTCGTTGTAACGACCGCGTTGTAATCGCATGCGTTGTAAAAGCATGCGATGTAAGATGCTATATTCATATCTAACGCCGGCACAACTCTAGCGCTTCTACCCAGGGACACAGTTTCTCTGCCCCCGCTGCCAGGCCCCCAGCGCAACATTTCAGCATATGTTCTCGAATTGCCCCACCTTGCAATCCTATTGGAACTCAGTTCACAGCATGCTCTGGGAGATCACGGGGCTCACTGACATTGCCACAAGAGGCCTGCATGCTGGGAGTGTTCCGGCGCCGGAAACAATGCAAAGTCCAAATGCGGCTTGCGTTGCTGGCCCTCCTACTGGTGAAACGAGGAATCATAATGCACTGGTGAGCTCCAGCAGAGCCCCCGTTGGTGGCCTGAACTGGAGCAGTCAGCAAATGCGGTACAGCAGAGGAGGACGCGATCAGGTACGAAGAGGGGCAAAGAGTGCGCCGGCATAGCATTTCCACAGATTGGGCCGCACTCCTTCAGCGCTTCCGGCAACAGATGGAGGAAACCCAACTACTCCTGGCATCCCCAACCCCTACTGGGGCGCCCGACCAGGAGCCCCCTACTGAAGCCCCCAGTGGGATCCTGACATCACAGAGTCCCTCTCGCATTGCGCCTGAGCCCGTACGCCCCACAACATAGCCACAAGTAACGAGTACCTACCTGCCCCCCTATACCTCCACTCCCAACCACCTACCCCCAGTTCGACCCCAAGTTAGTAAGTAGTTAGCTATACCTACTTTTCCACATTTCGGACACACTACAGAGAGGACAACCCACTCCGGGGAAAAGCAAGTTCCACTGCAGCATTCTTAGACACCATCTTACTTTCAGCATCTATTCTTGCTCGCCTGTAACTATGCCTCAAATTTCATGACATGTTATTCAATAATACGCATGTAATCTTGATCAGCAGCAATGTACAATGATTCTGCAATGTGGAAAATCCAATAAAATGGTTTTTAAAAAAACACTTTAAAATCTCTGTTTACCTCCTAACAACTTCGGAGGTGGCACTCCACAGATTACATCTATGTTTCTTCTGATGGGCCAGGGTGAGGTGATAGGTGGTCAGGTTCTAGCTATTCTCCGTTTGACCTCTGCTCCCTGCAGGACACCACTTGGACCCAAAAGGGATTAATTATACTGTCCGCGGGGCTCAGCATTTTGCAGCACTGGATTGCACTAAAAGGAGAAGAAAAATAATTATGCAACTGCATGTGTCCTGGTGTCAGCACACTGTTCTGTGACACAATCAGGACAATTTCCCGGGGCCAACCCAGAATCCAGTTCCAGCTCAAGAACAATAAGAATAAACCAGAATCTGTCCAGTACCCACTCTATTCCAGCACTTATAACGATGAAAGATAATCAACAGAAATTAAAAATCATTACTAGAGTTTTGTGTGCAATCACACAGAAGATGCACTGCTTCCGAATCATTCTGATTATGAAGGTTTGTTTGAATTCAGGCCATATACTATTGGGTCTGAATTTCATATTAAATGGCATGAATAAATTATCATCAATGCTATTAAAGAGGATCATATCAGCCAGCTGCTCACAGTGAAGAGAAGCCTGGACATCATCCGCAGCAGCAAAACCCTTTGCTATTGGCTCCGGGTGGCCACCATAAAACGGAGTATGCAGCACCGGCTTTAGGGGGGTGCAACTGGTGCCGCTGCACCGGGCACCGAACTGGGGGTTTGGCTGCTGTATTTTGAAATATCTGATCGGGTTAACCCCTTCGCTGCTGGTGTCGGCCAACGGCCGTCGCGCGCACTACCTTTGTAGTGCTGCGCACGTCCGTTGGCCGACGTGGCCCCGCCCACTGCGCTAAACCGCCGCACCGCGCCGGAATTGCCGCCGCGGTTAAGCGGTTAATATTGTGTAATAATTATATATTTTAGTTAGATTTTAGGTGTGGGCTGTTGGGTTTGTAGGGGTAGGTGTAGGGAGGGAAGTTTATTAAGTAATAATTAATTAATAATTGTTAATTAATTAATTGACTATTATGAAAATAACAGCAGCCATGAATCCTTATGGACCAAGCTCCTATGCTCCTCATAACAAAATGAACCGAGAAGGTTCTAGACGCTAATAAATGAGATTGAAAAAGGACCACAGGCAGCAAACAATGCGAACATAAACGAGGATACCTGGGTGGAGTACCTCAAGACACACCTTTCATGGAGCACTGGTAGCCGAACTCCTACCGAGTCACCCTCAGCTGTACCTTTCAAGGAAAATGACATCCTTGCTGAAACAGATCCTTTGGAATACTCTACAGCGTCAGTAATTCAAGTCATAGAGAACTCCCATTCTAATTGTAGTCCTGGCCCAAACGGTATCCCCCAAGCCCTATTAAAACAAAATAAATCAATCAGGGCGAAACATATTGCCATGATGTTCAGCACTATCCTGGCCTCGGGGAATCTACCAAAAAGCTGGCGAGGCTCGATTATACATCCTATTTTGAAGGGCAGGTCAGCCTCATCACCAAACAGTTATCGATTGATAGCGTTGCTTGATGTGGATCCCAAATACTTTTCAATCCTGCTGCACGATCTACCAGAGTGGGAATTAGATGCTGGAAGATTGCCCCTGAATAAGATGGGATTCACAAAGAATCAAAGCACTCTATCCAATCTAATGGCAGTGGGCCTGATAATGAAAAGAGCAAGTGATACCCTCACGCCATTGTTCATGTGTTTCGTGGAATTTAAGGCGGCCTTTGACCACGTGCCATGCGGAAGACTGTGGGTAAAACGCCTGCGCTGGGGGATCCTGTAAAATCTGCTGAAGCCAATAAGGCTGCTATACTCGGAGACTTGGGCCAGGATCAAGGTTGGGGATGAGAGCTGCCTCTAGGGAAGTGGGAACCCCAGTCGGTCTGAAACAGGGGTGTGAGCTTGCTTCACTTCTATTTAATTTGTACATCTCAGATCTCTCACCGGCTCTTGATGAGGTGGTGTCCCATGCCCGAGCCTTGGCGGACTGCCTATGTCAAACATTCTTTATCCAGATGACTTTATTTTATTGAGTAACGCAAGTAGGATTACAAAGATTGATTAATCAGCTCACTGAGTACACTGATAACAACCTGCTTGAGATCAATCTTAAGACGACAAAAGTAATCTCTCTAAACCGGTGCCTTATGAAGCTGGGCAAATGGCTGCTAAAAGGGTATCCAATAGAAGAAACATCTACATACACATATCTGGGCGTCAATTTGGATTCAAGAGCATTTTACACCCCACAAAAGGAAGCCATTAAAGGGAAAGCAATTGCTCTAAACTTTGACTTCCAAACTCTAGCCAACAGCTCAATGGGTAGCAATCTCAAGCCTCTTATCACAGTGATTACATCGAAATTGACCTCAACGCTATTGTATGGAAGTGAGATAATATTAGGCCATGATGCAAACCTCCTTGATGAACTCATAATTAAGGCTTTCAGTTTTCCGTTTTTACAGATACATACAGACATAAAACAATCTATTTCCTGTCTGTATTTATTCTTAAAAGCAGAAAAATACAAAAATTGTGCTAAGCAGATAGACACCATGAGACTTTAAAAACAGGATGAGATTCCTTTAAATACAGGAATGTTAACATATATTTGTATATGATGCCAATATTTACCTGTTGGAGTACTGTTTTGTTATATTTGGCTGCTTAACTTGCTAAAACGCGAAAGGCATCATAGTATGAGTGCATGTTTATCAGTTAAAAAATGTAGAAATATACCATTTTACAATTCCATTTATTCTCAAAACATAAAATAAATATAGATAAATAACAATAAAATGGCCAAAACATAAATATGGATAAAACTGGGAGCCCTACTCATAGTACACACCTATAAACAAATCGACAGCATTGCCTGCTCAAGTTAGACTTGAATTTTCCCTGAAAAAGCAATCTTTCGTCAAAAAGGGGGCCTTCTTAAAATGCTGCCACAAAATCAGTTATGCGCCTAAAGACACTATGGCACACTATGTATGGTCTGAAAGAAATCTGCAAAGAGGGAAAAGAGGTTATGGAACAATTTTTTTTTATTAAGGCCCGCATGCCACTAACACAGCTTTCTGCCTACAATCAGTGGCGGGCAGCAATAGCAAATTGCGGCGAATGATACACAGCTCTGAGCCAACAACCCGGAGGCCGGCAGCGCTCTACAGACTCTGTGAACATTTAAAGAGGAGAGTCAAGGAAAGGGGAAAGGGCAAAAGAGTCCAGCAAAATAAAAGAACCCATCCAACCACCCCCAACTCCTCCGCACCATTACACCGAGCGCCGCACATCCAGCAGAAAGATACTTAGTGAGGGTCAAGAACGGCGCCCTGTCTCATGCAAAGGTCTAAGTGCCCTCATTGTCATCTCTGGGGAGCAATTGCAATATCTGCAAGTATTTCGGGCAGGTCACTTCCCGGAACTCCACTAATAAGATCCTAATAAAAGAGCCCAACGCTCTGGATACCCAGCTGCCCTGTTTTCAGCCATCAGTGATATACGGTCACTCCATCGCCAGGGTAACCCATAATCTGTGCAGCCACGTTATGTGATCTGGGACCTCCTCTGTCCCCCGAGAAGTACTTGACGCGCAGCGTTCAATGCTAACGCCATTTGTCTGCCCCGATTCGACCGCAGGGGAAAGGTCAGGGGGTTGAGTAACCCTAAGATCTTGTATGCAAGGAAGCGGGGTATAGTCGTGTCAAATGCTAGATCAATGTCATTCAAGACCTGGTCCCAATACCTGGCCAATTTAGGACAATGCCACAGGAGGTGAAGGAGGAAGCCCGCTTGGCCACAGCCCCTTCAGCATTTTTTGGAGCGCCCCTTATTCCAGCTATGTATGCATGCAGTTGTTAAGTACCAGTAGGAGGCAATTTTATAGGCAGACTCCGCACCGGACATGTCGTGCGCTATATGATGTACCCATTCTTTGTTGGAGAGGGGGCGCCCTAGTTCATTTTCCCAGCGTATGTGGTCCCTGGTCTTGGGAACGGAGCCCCCATCAGAGAGGAGAGCATAGAGTTCAGAAATAAGACACTTATCTCCATCTTTACACACCGACCATTTCTCAAAGCGGGTGAGGGGGCGGGAGGATCCAGGCTCATAGCTCGGGGAGGTCACCCAGTGTCTCAGCTGCGCATAGTGGAACAAATCTGCCGTCGGAAGCGAGTAGTCTTGTTGTAGCTGGCGGAAAGGGATAATCCCCAAGGGGTCAAAAAGCGGGCCCACACGCTTGCAACCCTGTTCACGCAAGCGGTTAAATACCTCAGAGCTGATCCCCGGGACTAAATCATGATTATCAATAATCGGCATCATTGGGGAGAGAAACGTCGTCAGTCTGTGCTTAAGAGCAACAGCATCCCATATTTTTAGGGTCGTGGCCGTCACCGGAGAGGAATACAACCCTCAGGCTCTATGCTTATGATGCAGCCAGGCCTCTCGCCATATATTGGCGCCAGCTATCGTCTGGTCCATAAAGGAACAGTGCTTCTCAGAGAGCGAGCAGTTCCACTCTACAATGAAGTACAATTGTGAAGCCTTGAAATACCATAGGATTAGAGGGAGCCCTGGGCCTCCCTCTGCTTTTGGGTGAGTAAGTTGTTGGCGGAGGCGCGGTTCCTTGCTATTCCAGATAAACCAGTTGATAGCAATTTGCAGGTTGCGTAAGAGAGAAGGCGACAGAGTCAGTGGTACGGTCTGGAATATAAAAAGAATGCGAGGGAGTACCATCATTTTTACGGCCGCAATGCGCCCGGTCCAGGACAACCCTAGTTGGCTCCACAAGGACAGCGTTTTATTGGTCTGAGCAAGAAGGGGGCCATAGTTGACTGCCAATGTCCTTGCCAGAGTAGGAGCCAGCAGAATGCCTAGGTACGGAATAGTCGCCTTCACCCACTTGAATGGGAACCGGGCCTGGAGCTTGGGCGAGGCGACCGAGAGGTTCAGGATCTGGGATTTTTGGAGATTGACTTTGAACCCTGACACCTCACCAAACGCCCTCAACTCCTCAAGCAAGGACGGCAGTGAGGTAATCAGGTCAGTCAAAGACAGGATGATATCCGCATATAAGCTAATCTTGAGTCTGTCAGCTCCGAGGCGGATCCCCAAGACACGCGGATTATCACTGACTCTCTGTGCCATAGGCTTCATGTAAAGCACAAAGAGGAGAGGGGGCAACCCTGTCGGGTCCCCCGCGCTTTAAGAAACATGGAAGACGACGTTCCGTTGACCCAAAACGAGGCCCTGGGGGCGTTATAGATACAGCCTATCTATGCAATAAATCTATCTCCGAATCCAAACCGGCGGAGGGTGGCAAGCAGGTATGGCCAGTGAACGCGGTCGAATGCCTTCTCCACATTAATGGAAAGGAAGAGGGCCTCCTTCTGCGATCATTGGAGGAGATCGGTGAGATGGAAGAGGCGTTTTGTGTTATCTCTGCATTGCAGCGCCGGGATGAAGCCGGATTGGTTGGGATCGACCAGGCCCGGAATGATGGGGTTTAGTTTGAGCTGCTAAAATAACTGCAAAGAGTTTGGCGTCAATGTTGAGAAGGGAGATGGGCCTGTATGACCCACAGTCCCTAGGGTCTTTCAGCGGCTTAAGAATCGACGAGATGGATGCCTCTAGCATCGAGTCGGTCAGGGAACCTGAGTCAAAAAAGGAATTAAAAAGCCGGGTCAACAGAGGGGCAAGCTCTTGACAAAAGGTTTTATAAAATAGGGTGGAGAAGCCGTCCGGCTCGGTGCCTTAGAGGGTTTGAGGCGGGCAATAGCTGCGATCACTTCCTCTACCCGAATAGTTTAGTCTAACTGGGACGCGAGCTCTGGAGGGATACATGTCAAGGGAACTCCCTGAAGATAAGCCTCTATATCCCCGGTAGGGCCATCTAAACTGGCGTATAAGGCGCTATAGAAATCCTTAAAAGCCTCTGCTATTTCGGGGTCCGTGTGGACCTCCTCACCCCAAGGGGTTCGAACCGAGCCCACAGAGCCGGAGAGAGCTTTACCAAGAAGTCTGTGCGCCAGCAAGTGTCCGCAGTGATCACTGCTTAAGTAAAATGTATGTTTGTGTCACAAAAGGGCATGTTCCGCCCGGTCAAGATCAAGGCACTTTAGCAGAAGCCTCTGTCTCTCCAGCTCCCGCCAGACTCTTGGGGCACCCATGCGTTTGTGGATCGACTCCAACTCAGAGACCGCCTGTTCCAACTGTTGGCGCTTTTCTCGACGCATCCGATTCTCAGCAGCTGCGATAGCGATAAGTTCTCCCCAAAGGGAAGCGGGCCCCTTCGAGGTCATTATTACGGAGATAGTCCCCTAGCACAGTGGGTATTGCTGCAACCGTGGAAGGGGATTGAAGCATGGCATTTCGCAGTCGCCAGTGTGAAGTATGGGGCTGGGCAATGTTCAGCCGCAAAGTTAACGTGTTTGGGGCGTGGTCCGAAAGAGATCAGGGTTCTATGCTCGCCTCTCTGACACAAGCTGTGAGGGCCGGTGGCATGAGAAAGTGATCAATGTGGGCGTATGACTTGTGGGCCGCCGAGTAAAACGTGTAATCCCTCAAGGAGGGGTGGAGATGCCTCCATATATCGCAAAGTGCACCGTCCACCAGCCACCTAAGGCCGGCAGCTGAAAAGGCTCCAGTTTGAGAGGAGCATCGGCTAGAGTGATCCAGCTCAGAGACCATCACCAGGTTAAGGGCTCCCCCAATCAAAATGGCAGTATCTGGGAAGGAGAGGGCTGTCGCCAGTGCATTGAGGATAAAGGGTTTCTGCTGCTCGTTTGGTGCGTATATGTTAGCCTGGGTGAATGTGAGGGCAACTGTAGTCTAACCACAAGCACCCTCCCTTTCACTTCCATAATCGTGGATATTAGCTTACCATGAAACTACTGGGCAAGAAGAATAACTATCCTATTCTGCTTCGCAGGGCCAGAGGACCAATACTGCTGGGGGAACCAGCACGATTACATACGGGGGTATCTTTGGCAAGCAGGTGTGTCTCCAGTAGCAGGCATATGTCTCCGCCAGACTTGCCCAGGAGAGACAGCACCACCGCACGCTTCACTGGGCTATTTCAACCCGAACATTAAGGCTGACGATGCGCAGATCATGGGTCATGAGATGGGTACCTGTGGAGTGTAAGCGCGCCCCTCACCCGGGGGACCGATAGGCAGGGCGATGGGCACAAGTCGCGGAGCACTATTAGGACGCAGCTGCAGGAGCCTAAGCAATGTTGTCGGTGCGGAGGAGTGAAAAGAAAAGAAGATAAGAAAGACCCCAGGGAAATGCAAATTAATAACAAGGGGAAGAACATGAGATGACAAAAGTTCATCAATGTGGTATAACTGTTGTGGAGCGTATTCCAGACGCGGTCCCCACAGATGCCAGGGCAGCTCCCCTGAACATGTACAGTCCCGGGTGGAGCTGGGCATCAGGAAAGGCGGTTCTGCGGCACCTCAGTCTCCCCGGGCCCGCTACATTGTCCTTCTCCAACCCTGCAACTGTGAGCAGTTTCAGGTGGTCCCTTCCGCTTCAGGTAGCTTTTCCAAATCTTCATTGTGGGCCTGCAGGTCCACATGTTGTTCCTTGAGACGCAGGACCTTTTGCTGTAACCACTCTATTTCCTCCTCCCGGCCGGTTTCTCGATCCGCCATAGCGGCCACTGTATCTCCCACCTCTTCTAGGAAGCGGTGAACCTCCTGAAGGTCCGCAGCAAGCTCTGCCTTCATGGTTTGTAGGTCTCCTCTGAGACATGCAAAGAGAGATTCCTAGAAGGATTTGGTGACAGGACCCTCTCCATCGTGCGGTCTGCCCTGTGCTCTCCAACATTCCCAGTCAGCTTAACGTCAGAGGCTGCTCCCCCCTGCTTCGCAAGCATGTCCTTAAGGGAGCGGTCCTTTTTAGCCCTGTTCACGGACATGGCGTAGGACTGCAAGAGTGACCGGTCAGGAGGGCTAGCTTAGCAGAGGGCTCAAGACTGATGAGCCAGTTTGAGTTTCCCTTAATGCAGGAGCACGGGTGTGGTCCAAGGCAGGGCGCCAGAGTGCAGGGCCTTCCTTTCCAGGCCCGCAAAGGAGGCCTTAGGGCCACAGGTATACAGGCAGCCGCCCCAGGAGTCAGAGCACCAGGCGAGGTCCAGTGGCCACAGCGAGGGGCCATGGCTGTCCGTCTGTGACCCTTTCCTTCAGTTCTCTCCTCGGGCAAGCCTTGCACTGGGGGTTCTCCACAGGCGCAGCAGAGGGGGGACAGGGGTCTTCGCTTCCTGTCTGGCTTACTGCATTGCTGTAGCCCTGGTCCCCGGCGAGGGTTCGCCCGTCCTCCCCCTCTTGCCACAGTCTGTACAGCTCCTGCTGCACACTTCTTCCGGCCGGGGGCTAGGCCAGGCACGATGCAGTGGGGGAGAGCCGAGTCTGCACTAGACCTCAGGGCCTACCAGGTCAGACGGCCAGGAAAGGGCAAACCTGCTACTTCTCATCGGAACACGCGTGATTTCCAACACTGCTGCAAGGCCCACGAAGTCTGGGCTTCTCCTCTCTTCTCGGGGATGGTAGTAATGTTGGAGGTTGGGGAGAGGGGAGCCCCAAACCACCCCCTCCTCACTCCGGGCGTCCGGGCTCCTCGTCTCGTGGCCCGCGGCCGGCCGCTATGGGGCAGGTCCCAGTAGGGCAGCTCTCAATCCAGACTCCCTCGCCCTGTCTCCTGTCCTCCAAGGGCCAGCCATGTGCATAGGCCAGGGGAGCACCGCAGTCCCCGGCGATCCCCGCTGTCGCAGACCGCTGCAGCCTAGTCGCCGCTAGCCGCCTCCCCGGGGCAATCGTAGAGCACCCAGGCACCACGAAGGGGCCTCCTCCCCTTCACCAAGCTGCTCTCCGTGTCAGGTATGATGGAGGGAGGGGACTCCCAGCTGCCTGCTCACCCCATCCAGCGCACCAGGTCCAGTGGCTGGAATGCTCCGTAGGTGCCTCCCGGTAGGTCCCGGCCTCTCGCGAGGGGACACCTGTGTCTCATGGGCCGCAGCTGCTCAGCTCTGCTCTGCCGCCTTCCAGGAGCAACCACAGGTAAGGCAAGACCTCCACCACCTGCCGCCTCGCAGGCTGGAGGCCGCGATGTCTTTACTCACTCTGCCGCACTACCGGGGATTCAGGAGGAAATGGCCTCCGGCATGGGCTCAGCACACGCCCTGGGCTCAGCACACGCCCTGGGCCACCGGCTCAAAAAGCCACCATAGGCCAGGCGAGGCCTCACTGCCGGCCGCGTCTTTGCCGCTGACCGCCCCACAGGAAGGTGGCCACGACCTCTCCACACCTTTGACCATGCCCACGGTGATTTTGGGGGCGACGAGATCACCCTATACTTATAATGGTAAGTACAAAAATATCGGGGAAAAAATTGTTGTCATTAATATCATTGTATTAAATATCGTTTTTTAAATAGATTAAAAAAAATAATATTAAGAGCCCTATTATGATGTTGGTCGGAGGCTTTCCGTCCGACATCTAAGGTTTACAGTTTGACCGCCTTATTACAATGAAGGCGGACAGAGTGTAAACCAGCCGGTCATTCCGGCTGGCTTCCGACAGGCTCAAGGATCCCGTCGGCCATTCACAATCACAATGTAATCCCTTAAGGACGGCGTTTTCGATATCGGGATTACGATGTCAGTTTCCGACAGGCTTTTCATGTCAGGCTTTCCGATATGAAAAGCCTGTCGGAAAGCAACTTTGGGGGCCCCTAGCTGGGCCCCCATGCATCCGCGGCCTCCGGTTAAGGGCCTGAGGGGCACCTATGGTGCCCTCATGTTAATCCCGCGATACAAAAGGGGATGATGGACGGAACGTTTGAGCCAATCAAACACTCACCCCCAGTCAACTGATCTGGGTTTAATCCATCATCATTCTTTAGCTCACTCCACCACCCCAGTTCAGACATGGCCATATGCAAATCAGTCTGACCCTGTGCCTCATGGGAACAGTCCAGCCCGAACTGCCAAGCCATGTCTTCCCTGGACCGGAAACAAGCATCCTAGGACCGGTTTCTGGCATTCCAGCCGTCATCAGCCAGGCTTGCTTGAATCCAGTGGCAATGTGAGCAAGGGACCCACGTCTGGGCATACCCCCGCCAACTTAGGGCGAACAAAGCGATACAAAAGGGGATGATGGACGGAACGTTTGAGCCAATCAAACACTCACCCCCAGTCAACTGATCTGGGTTTAATCCATCATCATTCTTTAGCTCACTCCACCACCCCAGTTCAGACATGGCCATATGCAAATCAGTCTGACCCTGTGCCTCATGGGAACAGTCCAGCCCGAACTGCCAAGCCATGTCTTCCCTGGACCGGAAACAAGCATCCTAGGACCGGTTTCTGGCATTCCAGCCGTCATCAGCCAGGCTTGCTTGAATCCAGTGGCAAAGTGAGCAAGGGACCCACGTCTGGGCATACCCTCGCCAACTTAAGGCGAACAAAGCGATACAAAAGGGGATGATGGACGGAACGTTTGAGCCAATCAAACACTCACCCCCAGTCAACTGATCTGGGTTTAATCCATCATCATTCTTTAGCTCACTCCACCACCCCAGTTCAGACATGGCCATATGCAAATCAGTCTGACCCTGTGCCTCATGGGAACAGTCCAGCCCGAACTGCCAAGCCATGTCTTCCCTGGACCGGAAACAAGCATCCTAGGACCGGTTTCTGGCATTCCAGCCGTCATCAGCCAGGCTTGCTTGAATCCAGTGGCAAAGTGAGCAAGGGACCCACGTCTGGGCATACCCCCGCCAACTTAGGGCGAACAAAGCGATACAAAAGGGGATGATGGACGGAACGTTTGAGCCAATCAAACACTCACCCCCAGTCAACTGATCTGGGTTTAATCCATCATCATTCTTTAGCTCACTCCACCACCCCAGTTCAGACATGGCCATATGCAAATCAGTCTGACCCTGTGCCTCATGGGAACAGTCCAGCCCGAACTGCCAAGCCATGTCTTCCCTGGACCGGAAACAAGCATCCTAGGACCGGTTTCTGGCATTCCAGCCGTCATCAGCCAGGCTTGCTTGAATCCAGTGGCAAAGTGAGAAAGGGACCCACGTCTGGGCATACCCCGCCAACTTAGGGCGAACAAAGCGATACAAAAGGGGATGATGGACGGAACGCTTGAGCCAATCAAACACTCACCCCCAGTCAACTGATCTGGGTTTAATCCATCATCATTCTTTAGCTCACTCCACCACCCCAGTTCAGACATGGCCATATGCAAATCAGTCTGACCCTGTGCCTCATGGGAACAGTCCAGCCCGAACTGCCAAGCCATGTCTTCCTGGACCGGAAACAAGCATCCTAGGACCGGTTTCTGGCATTCCAGCCGTCATCAGCCAGGCTTGCTTGAATCCAGTGGCAAAGTGAGCAAGGGACCCACGTCTGGGCATACCCCGCCAACTTAGGGCGAACAAAGCGATACAAAAGGGGATGATGGACGGAACGTTTGAGCCAATCAAACACTCACCCCCAGTCAACTGATCTGGGTTTAATCCATCATCATTCTTTAGCTCACTCCACCACCCCAGTTCAGACATGGCCATATGCAAATCAGTCTGACCCTGTGCCTCATGGGAACAGTCCAGCCCGAACTGCCAAGCCATGTCTTCCCTGGACCGGAAACAAGCATCCTAGGACCGGTTTCTGGCATTCCAGCCGTCATCAGCCAGGCTTGCTTGAATCCAGTGGCAAAGTGAGCAAGGGACCCACGTCTGGGCATACCCCGCCAACTTAGGGCGAACAAAGCGATACAAAAGGGGATGATGGACGGAACGTTTGAGCCAATCAAACACTCACCCCCAGTCAACTGATCTGGGTTTAATCCATCATCATTCTTTAGCTCACTCCACCACCCCAGTTCAGACATGGCCATATGCAAATCAGTCTGACCCTGTGCCTCATGGGAACAGTCCAGCCCGAACTGCCAAGCCATGTCTTCCCTGGACCGGAAACAAGCATCCTAGGACCGGTTTCTGGCATTCCAGCCGTCATCAGCCAGGCTTGCTTGAATCCAGTGGCAAAGTGAGCAAGGGACCCACGTCTGGGCATACCCCGCCAACTTAGGGCGAACAAAGCGATACAAAAGGGGATGATGGACGGAACGTTTGAGCCAATCAAACACTCACCCCCAGTCAACTGATCTGGGTTTAATCCATCATCATTCTTTAGCTCACTCCACCACCCCAGTTCAGACATGGCCATATGCAAATCAGTCTGACCCTGTGCCTCATGGGAACAGTCCAGCCCGAACTGCCAAGCCATGTCTTCCCTGGACCGGAAACAAGCATCCTAGGACCGGTTTCTGGCATTCCAGCCGTCATCAGCCAGGCTTGCTTGAATCCAGTGGCAAAGTGAGCAAGGGACCCACGTCTGGGCATACCCCCGCCAACTTAGGGCGAACAAAGCGATACAAAAGGGGATGATGGACGGAACGTTTGAGCCAATCAAACACTCACCCCCAGTCAACTGATCTGGGTTTAATCCATCATCATTCTTTAGCTCACTCCACCACCCCAGTTCAGACATGGCCATATGCAAATCAGTCTGACCCTGTGCCTCATGGGAACAGTCCAGCCCGAACTGCCAAGCCATGTCTTCCCTGGACCGGAAACAAGCATCCTAGGACCGGTTTCTGGCATTCCAGCCGTCATCAGCCAGGCTTGCTTGAATCCAGTGGCAAAGTGAGCAAGGGACCCACGTCTGGGCATACCCCCAGCCAACTTAGGGCGAACAAAGCGATACAAAAGGGGATGATGGACGGAACGTTTGAGCCAATCAAACACTCACCCCCAGTCAACTGATCTGGGTTTAATCCATCATCATTCTTTAGCTCACTCCACCACCCCAGTTCAGACATGGCCATATGCAAATCAGTCTGACCCTGTGCCTCATGGGAACAGTCCAGCCCGAACTGCCAAGCCATGTCTTCCCTGGACCGGAAACAAGCATCCTTTTGTATCGCTCATGTTAATCCCTGCACTGTGTGCCATGCGATGCAGGGATTAACAGAAACTCCCATTTCTCTATGGGAGCTTGTGCTGCGGCCAGTTTCCAACCGCAGCACAAGCTCCCATAGAGAATTGGGAGCTTGCGACTGCACCATGTGCGGTCGCATCGTAATTCGGGAGTCGGCACCGCCAACCAGAGGTCGATCGGTCCTGAGACCACGGTAATGTGAGTCAGAGGCAACTCCGACCGACATCGTGATGATGCCCTTAATATTAAATATATTAAATAGTAACATTAATTTAATAAAAATAAAATAGATTAAATGTATATTTAAAGAAATATAACAATTAAACATATGTTGAAAAAGTTAAACACACATATATAAATATATATCTATATTTACATATATCTAGTTAAAAAACTATTATTAAACAAATCACTTTAATTTATATTATAATTTCACAATTTTTTAAATAATGTATTAATATAACAAATATATACATATATATATATATATATCAAACCAACTTTGCCCTGCAAATGAGCCCGCACTCACCACCGGTATTGTTGAAACATCAACTTTTTAATTCAATTCAAAGCGAGCATTTTAGTCAGACGCGTTTCCCATACTGCTTGCATTCTGTGTGCCTTGCCTTCAGACGCTTTTCCCATACTGCTTGCATTCTGTGTGCTTTGCCTGACGCGTTTCAGAGAACTTTCTCCTTTCTCAAAGGCGCAAAAGTTGCAGTGTTCGAAAAGCCACAATCACCACTTCCTGTTCAATTCCTTTTATGAGCCTCTGGTGTGCTCAAGTCTCTGGTGTACTCTCATTTCCTCTTCTTGGCATTGCGGTATTTGTAGTCCTTGAATATTTATATCCTCCAATGGATTTTCATATTTTAGCAACAGATTTTAGAAAAGGGGAAATACCAACTGAAAGGCCCGCTTTCCTTAGTTTTGAAATACCAGCAGTCGTTTTATCCTGGCATAATTCCTGGACACGAACCCTGTTTTTGGGCGGTGCGTAGGCTCCGCGGCTGGACCTGCCGCGTATAAATCAAACCAACTTTGCCCTGCAAATGAGCCCGCACTCACCACCGGTATTGTTGAAACATCAACTTTTTAATTCAATTCAAAGCGAGCATTTTAGTCAGACGCGTTTCCCATACTGCTTGCATTCTGTGTGCCTTGCCTTCAGACGCTTTTCCCATACTGCTTGCATTCTGTGTGCTTTGCCTGACGCGTTTCAGAGAACTTTCTCCTTTCTCAAAGGCGCAAAAGTTGCAGTGTTCGAAAAGCCACAATCACCACTTCCTGTTCAATTCCTTTTATGAGCCTCTGGTGTGCTCAAGTCTCTGGTGTACTCTCATTTCCTCTTCTTGGCATTGCGGTATTTGTAGTCCTTGAATATTTATATCCTCCAATGGATTTTCATATTTTAGCAACAGATTTTAGAAAAAGGGGGAAATACCAACTGAAAGGCCCGCTTTCCTTAGTTTTGAAATACCAGCAGTCGTTTTATCCTGGCATAATTCCTGGACACGAACCCTGTTTTTGGGCGGTGCGTAGGCTCCGCGGCTGGACCTGCCGCGTATAAATCAAACCAACTTTGCCCTGCAAATGAGCCCGCACTCACCACCGGTATTGTTGAAAACTCAACTTTTTAATTCAATTCAAAGCGAGCATTTTAGTCAGACGCGTTTCCCATACTGCTTGCATTCTGTGTGCCTTGCCTTCAGACGCTTTTCCCATACTGCTTGCATTCTGTGTGCTTTGCCTGACGCGTTTCAGAGAACTTTCTCCTTTCTCAAAGGCGCAAAAGTTGCAGTGTTCGAAAAGCCACAATCACCACTTCCTGTTCAATTCCTTTTATGAGCCTCTGGTGTGCTCAAGTCTCTGGTGTACTCTCATTTCCTCTTCTTGGCATTGCGGTATTTGTAGTCCTTGAATATTTACATCCTCCAATGGATTTTCATATTTTAGCAACAGATTTTAGAAAAAGGGGGAAATACCAACTGAAAGGCCCGCTTTCCTTAGTTTTGAAATACCTGCAGTCGTTTTATCCTGGCATAATTCCTGGACACGAACCCTGTTTTTTGGGCGGTGCGTAGGCTCCGCGGCTGGACCTGCCGCGTATAAATCAAACCAACTTTGCCCTGCAAATGAGCCCGCACTCACCACCGGTATTGTTGAAACATCAACTTTTTAATTCAATTCAAAGCGAGCATTTTAGTCAGACGCGTTTCCCATACTGCTTGCATTCTGTGTGCCTTGCCTTCAGACGCTTTTCCCATACTGCTTGCATTCTGTGTGCTTTGCCTGACGCGTTTCAGAGAACTTTCTCCTTTCTCAAAGGCGCAAAAGTTGCAGTGTTCGAAAAGCCACAATCACCACTTCCTGTTCAATTCCTTTTATGAGCCCCTGGTGTGCTCAAGTCTCTGGTGTACTCTCATTTCCTCTTCTTGGCATTGCGGTATTTGTAGTCCTTGAATATTTATATCCTCCAATGGATTTTCATATTTTAGCAACAGATTTTAGAAAAAGGGGGAAATACCAACTGAAAGGCCCGCTTTCCTTAGTTTTGAAATACCAGCAGTCGTTTTATCCTGGCATAATTCCTGGACACGAACCCTGTTTTTTGGGCGGTGCGTAGGCTCCGCGGCTGGACCTGCCGCGTATAAATCAAACCAACTTTGCCCTGCAAATGAGCCCGCACTCACCACCGGTATTGTTGAAACATCAACTTTTTAATTCAATTCAAAGCGAGCATTTTAGTCAGACGCGTTTCCCATACTGCTTGCATTCTGTGTGCCTTGCCTTCAGACGCTTTTCCCATACTGCTTGCATTCTGTGTGCTTTGCCTGACGCGTTTCAGAGAACTTTCTCCTTTCTCAAAGGCGCAAAAGTTGCAGTGTTCTATATCTATATCTATATTTACATATATCTAGTTAAAAAACTATTATTAAACAAATCACTTTAATTTATATTATAATTTCACAATTTTTTAAATAATGTATTAATATAACAAATATATACATATATATATATATATATATACATATACCAACATAAAATATTTAAAAAACAAGCCATTTTAATTCAAATAAAAAAGTCAATAATATAAATAACTTACAATATAGTAAAAATATTTTACACATTAAAAACATTAATAATTATAAATATTATAATTTTAAATAAGCAAAAATATAACATAAATTTTAACAATATAAAATAAATTATAAAATTTTACATTTAATATATATACTATTCCCACTGCAATGCATAAGAAAGTAGACAAACTATTGGACTAAGGATGGATAAAATGTACTATTACCACTTCACACAATACAACACTAGAAAAACTGTTACATCACACATTGGTAAAATGTACTACTCCCACGACAGTTACTGTAACCGTAGATAAAGTGTTGGATTGCAGAGAGGGAAATATACTGTTCCCACTCCAATCAGTGCAACACTAGGGAAAGAGTTGGACAAAGGAGAGATAAAATGTATTATTCCAACTCCATTCACTGCAGCAGTAGGGGTAAAATGTACTATTCCCACTCCATTGAGTGCAATACTAGGAAAACTGTTGAATTGCAGAGGGGTCAAATTTACTATTCCCACTCCAGTCTGTGCAACAGTAGGGAAAGTGTTAGATTGTGGAGGGATAAAATTTACTTTTCCAACTCCAATAAGTGCCACACTAGGGAAAGTGTTGGATAGCGGAGGGGTAAAATTTACTATTCCCACTTCAGTCAGTGCAACACTAGGGAAAGTGTTGGATTGCGGAGGGGTAACATTTACTATTTCCACTTCAGTCAGTGCAACACTAGGGAAAGTGTTGGATTGCGGAGGGGTAACATTTACTATTCCCACTTCAGTCAGTGCAACACTAGGGAAAGTGTTGGATTGCGGAGGGGCAACATTTACTATTCCCACTCCAGTCAGTGCAATACTAGGGAAAATGTTGGATTTCAGAGGGGTTAAATTTACTATTCACACTCCAGTCAGTGCAACACTAGGGCAAGTGTTGGATTGCGGAGGGGTCATATTTACTATTCCCACTCCAGTCAGTGCAACACTAGGGAAAGTGTTAGATAGCGGAGGGGTTAAATTTACTATTCACACTCCAGTCAGTGCAACACTAGGGAAAGTGTTGGATTGCGGAGGGGTCATATTTACTATTCCCACTCCAGTCAGTGCAACAGAAGGAAAGTGTTGAATTGCGGAGGGGTATAATTCACTATTCCCACTTAGAAACAAACAAATTCTCTTCAACATATTAAAATATTTTCAAAAACATAGTAAACATATATAAATATATTTTTTTTAAAACAAATATATTTTATATGAAAAATTACATTAAATAAATACATATTACAATGTTACATGCAAATAAATAACTGCCAATATTTTAATTAAAATAAAACATATATTCTCAACATAATAACTAATAAGTAAAATATTATTTACATTTAAAACCAACACAATTAACACTTACAATAATAAATAAAAATAAATTATAAAATTATTACCTATATTTAAATTTGCTATAACTTAAGTTACCTATACTTCAAAGAAAACAACACATATCTAAAAATGCTATTTAAAATAATATTATTTACACCTGTTACATATTTGTTACTTACAATATTAATAATAAAATGTATTCTGAAAATAATTATAGTTAATTCCCACCCCATTTATCCTTAAAAATAAAACGCACACCAAACATATAAATCAAAACATTATTTTCAACATTTTCATATTTAAATCTTAATTAAATATTTATTAATAACAATGAAATAATAATAAATTCATAATATTTAATTAACTTCCCACCATTTACTCCAACAACTTCAACTTACACCTAATATTTAATATAAAAATATTTTATGTACATTTAACATAATTTTTATTCAATTCTATAATCATTATACATTAACTTTATGATTTAGTAAAAATAATTTCCTATACACCCTTTAAACATACAAAATCTACAACACACACCCCAAAAAAACAACATTTAATATTTTACACAATTTACATTAGTTTTCATTTAAATAAATATTTAAAAATTATTTACTAACATATTTTTAAAATATATCTAATTTAGTTACTTCCCACCCTATACCCCTACAAAACTCACAACCCACACCTAAAAGCTAACTTAAAAAAACAATTATTTACGCTATTAAAAATTAATTATTACTTAATTATAATTAAATTACTTCCCACAATATACCCCTAAAAAACACACTACTACTAAATTTAACTTAACAATGTAATTACACAATTAACATAATTAATTATCAATTTAATAATTAATATCAAATAAAGATTAAATATTACTTAATTAACATTAATTTACTTCCCACCCTATACCTCTACAAAACCCATAACCCACACCTAAAATGTAAATAAAATAAAAGATCTTGCACAATTAACATAATTAATTATCAATTAATTAATTCATATTAATTAAAAATTAAATATTAATTACTTATAATGAATTTACTTCCCACCCTGTACCCCTATAAACCCCACAATGCACACTTAAAATTAAAATCAAATTAATTACACAATTAACATAATTAAATATCAATTATTAACAACTAATTACTTAGATATAATCAATTTACTTCCCACCCTGTACCCCTATAAACCCCACAACCTGCACTTAAAATTTAAATTAAAAGAAATTAATTGCACAGTTAACAATGAATTTTAAATTAAATAATTAATATTAAACACTCATTATTAATTAATTAGGGGCCACCTTCCCCTTTTGAATGTTAAAATAAAAGTTTGCTGAATAGTAGGCAGTTGGGGACCACTGCCAACTCTTAAACAAAAAAAGTAAACATTTCTTTTTAAAAGGAATCCCATTTCCTTTAGGGAAAAAAGGCTGCGTTAAAAAAAAATGCTTTATTAAAAAGCAGTCACAGCCACAATGGTCTGCTGACCCCAGCAGGCCACCATCCCTGTGATTTCCTACTAGTGAGTTGCAATTTGCAACCTACCTCATTAATACTCGTGAGGTAGGTCACACTTTGACCCCATATGATTTGGGTTGTTTAATTAATTAATTCATAGGCCGGTTCTTAAAAATCTTTACTGGTCGCAAAAATAGTGGTTGCAGTTTTCAACTAGTATTTTGCTACCAGATATATGTACATCTGGCTCAGGGAAGGTCCCTATAACATAATAGTGTTGTCCCACATGGATGGATTCTTTCTCTCTCAGATGGTGATGACATGCTCACTCAAAGTGAGATAATACCTGCCTGGCATAAAACTCCTCACCTTATATATATGGTGATGTTTCCCCGACCTTATCGATATTCTAACATAATGTATCCCTTTTAAAATTATGGCGTCTGCTTCCCTCAAGTGGGGATGAAATAACCCAAACAGAGATGTTGTGTTCCAACCACAGTTAATATGTGATGGTATGGCCCTCTCCATTTTTTTACATGGATGGCAATTCTACCATAGATGGTGATACTATGTACCAAGCCCCTTTGTTGAGGTACCATTCTCTGCCCGGATGTGGTCTGACTGAGCAAGTAAAACAACTCAATGAGGTAACGCTCCGTGCTGATATCTGCTGCGATCTACAGACCACAAGTTTGAATCTAGACAATCCCAACTCAGCCTTGCATACTTCTGAAGTCGGTAAATAAAGCACAATTACATTTTGTAATAGAAACACCTGTTATCAACAGCACCTAGCAATGTCAGAAGTGTGATATGAAGTACTATGAGAAAACAAATTGTACTCTTATTATAATGGTGCATGATATATGTGATGAGTTGGCTGCTCGACATATTATCTCAGCACAGATGCAGTTGTCCAACACCAAGTGGTGATGGTACACCTCTCTTTAGCTCAACGTCCTCACGTGTGAAGATCTTGTATCCCTCTTACGGACAGTGAAGTTAGCTCTAAGTCCATGTGCTGAGAGTGTCTCCTATGGCTGAACTCAAACCCAAATCAGTCTGAAATAATTGTATTACCATACCCACAGCTTCAGCAGCCATCGACTAGGTTGAGGCCACTGGGGCATGACTGTTTTTTGACACCCAACCTGATATGAAAGCCAAATGCAGCCCCTGGAACAATGCTTGCGAGGCAGTATGGCCAGTCCAACCCTGGTGTCTCTCAAGCGCATCTTTGGAATTCCTTCAATAGATGACAATATGCTCCATCCATAGTGTGAGCATCTCTGCTGTATCTACTCTATCTCAGGTTCCTCCATTAGAGGCTGGAGACACATCCCCTTAACTAAGCAAGATGTCGTCACCCCACCTGCCAAACAAACCTGGCCCGGTCCTTCCAACAAGATGTTGATGGTATGCCTTCTTGGGGATACTCCAGCAGTGAACCCCAAATTCAATAAAATGTCATCAAAAAGTATGTAGGTCTTGAAAGGATGTATAAAAATTCATGAGTAACAAAAACATGTAGGTAGCAAAAAACACTGTTTTAAAATGTACTTTAGTTCATGCTTCCCTATGTAGCTCTAGGTTTGGCCTTGCATTACTGGGCCTTTAAGAGAATGCCGGGTGTTTCTGGTAAACATCAGGTCTTGTTGTTAAAATAGTAAATCCGACATTGAAACGTGCATTTTTTGATTTGTACATTTTAAGCTAACTGAGCCCAATTTCCTTACTCAATATATCATAACAGGTGAGGATGGGATATTCAGTCCCGGTACAAATTATGTGACTGTGGGTGATGGTGCTGTCGTGTGTGCTCCTTTGTTGCCTCATTTCTCCACGTCATCACTGTCAGTGCTTTCATTTCAGCCAGTGCTTAATTTCTAAAAATATAAGTACTGGGGCCCAAAGTTTGGATCAGAAGCTTGTGGCCTACGCTATCAAAGGTACGGGTACAGAATACCAAGACTTCACAGCCTTGATTTCACTTTATGTCTCTTTAATAAACCACAAGACATGTCCTGCCTCTTTATTTCCCTCTTGCGGGTTCTTTTTCATCCCTGTTTTCTCCCTTAGTCATTTTTGTCTATCTTTCAAGTCCTCCTTTTTTCCTCCTTTTCTGTTTTTCTCTCTTATGCTCTGGATCAGGGGTTCTCGATAGTCGGTCCAGGAGGGCCGGATCCATGCCAGGTTTTTAAGATAACTACATTTATTTAAATGGGGATATGCTAAAAATCAGGCCCTCCAAGACCGACCTTGTAGAACTCTGCTCTGGATCAAAGTCTGTTGAGGATAAATCAATGCTGGTCCCCAAAAATGAGTGCTGGTGGGTCCCACCTGCAACCACCGGCTCAAATTAAGCACTGATTTCAGCTAAACAAAGCACCTTCCTTCCCAGGGCTTCAATGGATTATTAGTTGGAGCACCTTTAAAACTACTACATTGCCATTAAGAAAAGGCAAAATGCTGTAAAGCATTTGATACATCGCCACCACACAGGTGGGATGGTCTACCAGATATTGAACTCGGTACCCAAAACGGATAACCCTGTTGACTGTGGTACTGCCAAGAGAGTGTTAACTACTGAACTCAGAACACTTGATGTCCAAAAACAAAGGCACAACCCAGGATGCCAAAGCAACCAAAATAGACCATGATGCCTCCTTGCCAACAAACAGAGAGGCAAGTAGTCAGTCCGAGCTAAGGGCGAGCCGCATTTCTAGCAACTGCCCATACTCCTGAGCATCCGCATCAGTGAACAAACGCAGACACCAGGAGGAGGCTAGGAGCTGATACAGTGGTCCAAGGGAAAGGACACAGCTGGAGGCAAGTCTGGGTTACCTAATGTTTTGTGGGGTATATAAAGAACAACTCTGTATGGACTTCACTCCATCTTGTCTCATCTTAGTCCAGTAGAAACTATGCTGCAAAGGGTCAAAAGTCTTAAGTCTGCCAGGATGAGCTGCTGAAACTGTGATATGTAACCTTCCAGAGAGTTAGTTACAAACAGAGCAACCCTATACATATATTTTGTCTTCCACATATCACAGCCCATCACCTTTCGTTTTTAGTTCGGAAACTTTTGGTGGTAGCTGAGATACATAAATGGTTTCCTCAGCCTAGTGCTCATCTCTTCCAAAGAGTATAGAATGGGGTTGGGCTTTTGGGGAAGTAGAAGATAGGCCAAAACATACAACTCGCAAAAAGAGTGTAATCCCTCTATTAATTGAAACACAATGCTCGAGGAGGAAACACAGTTAGTTGTGGACCTCAGAGCACAATTGATCCACACTTCGTACACTAGCAGCATTACATATCCTACTGAAACGTGTTGTGACAAAGCCGGAAAACACGCTTAAAAAAAACGGAATATATTTTATATATGCAAAAAAAATGTGTTCTCTAAGTCATTAATAATTTTTAAAAAATTGAAGAATTTTAATGTTAGAAGCGTCAAAGTATCAAACTCTCATCCGTGTTTAATGTGAGTCACAGAAAAGGTAATTAGTGGACGTCGTACAGAGTATACAAAACATACATGAAACTAATAGTGCTTTCAGGGAGACCCCTGCATACAGGAAAGGCGTCTTAGTTGTGTTTATTTATGTTCAGACTGTATAGAAGCTGTCCGTAACTAATTTGTTGCATTGGCCAGCAAGGGGAGTAAAAAGGCGAGTGGGAAAAGTCTTTGAGAACAAATCAATAGATTCTCTTTTGGCGTGTAGTGCTTTGTACTTGTTTGTCTCTTTTTGATCAAATCTCTTTGATGTGGTGCATTTCGACCACAGATTTTGGACTCTTACCGGGCCTTCATTAGGACGGGGACTCCAGGAGTGGTCTAAGTGAAACTAAGTGAAGAGTAATGCCCTTGTTGTCTACAATCCTGGCTTATCTCTACATGGTCTTTGTAAATGTATGTTCTAGAGTTTGTAGCTGGTGTGAGTTGCTGGGGGTGATATCTTCTCTCCTTGTTTTAAGGCTTGAAGCACAGTTGAGAGTCCAATGACCTCAGAAGTCATCTTACAGCACCAACGCAGGCTAGCCAAAGACTTAAGGAATGCCTACAAAGTCACTATCTTAGTGAATTTTTGAAAATGGCAAAGCAGTGATTCGCTAAGCCCTCTACTGAATGTTAGCGATTTGCTAACGTGCAACTTGCCTAAGTACTTATGTTGCAAAGACAATAAGCGAGCAACTCGTTAAAATTCTCAATTTTTGTGAATTCACAAAGTTATTGGCAGCCGCGGCCGCTGCAGGTAAGAGCGGTGGGGTGGTGGGGATTTCGAGAGACGACCACGTGAGAAAATTATTTATTTATTTAATTTTCCCTTGTGGTGGTCTCTCGAAATCCTCTCCAGCCGGCCCAACCACCCCACGCTCTTACCTGCAGCGGCCGCGGCTGGTTATTGGTACACCTGGCCCTATGTCTTCTGTTGGTGATATGGAAGTGGTATTCCCATTTGGTATGTGTTTTCCCGCAACAGATTGATAATGTAGTTGTGAAACTTATGAGCATGGATAAACTCAGCTTCAACTGGACAAAACATGCTCTGAACATTGTCATGAGCCAGTGCCTGTGAGGCTTGGATATGATTTACTTGTTTGGTAACTGCACATAGGGCGGGTATTTATCTCCAACTGAGATGAAAATTGTTTTTGACAATCCAAGTGATTCCCAGAAAAAGTTTAAATTATGCACTGATCAACTCAACACAGGCGTACTCGGCCTGATCACAGATGTTTACTTGTATGAAGGACCAGCCACCGACAGAACCACTCCTGTTTGCGTTTTGAGTTACATAGGAACATTGTGGGTGACAGTATAAACGATATCTATGGGGCCCATTAGGAGTCTGGCGGTCCACGGACCGCCAGACTCGTGGAGGCGCAGCGGTCTCCCAACCACCCTATTACAATTAGGGCAGTTGAACCGCCACTGACCCGCCGCAGCCGCCAGGGAACTGCCTCTCCGCCAGCGGTGTCATGGAGGTTCTTACTCCATGAACACTGTGGCGGAGAGGAAACAAAGGGGGCCCTGCAGGACCTCTTGTGCCTCCGCTGCATGGGGATGCACACAAGGGGTCACAACATGTGCCC
This sequence comes from Calotriton arnoldi, assembly GCA_963921515.1. Classification (NCBI taxonomy): domain Eukaryota; kingdom Metazoa; phylum Chordata; class Amphibia; order Caudata; family Salamandridae; genus Calotriton; species Calotriton arnoldi. The sequence goes on from CAWUFW010000653.1 coordinate 194,466, forward strand.
CCGTGTGCATGCACCCCAGTTCTCACGTCATGAACTGTTTAGTCCATGCCGTGCAGGAACTGTTTTTGGCGTTCCTATTGCGGTGCCCATTTTCTGAGGCACTGCTGTGGGAAGGCCAAAAACCAGCCCCCCAGACAGGAGGACACTCCTAATTTGGCGGGCGGTCTGACCACGGCTTTGGCGGTACGGCAGCGGGGCAGACCGGCGCCGCACCACCAAAGTCGTAATCAGGCCCTATGTAGTTACCCGAGGACCTGAGTCGACCACAGCAACAACAGTAACTTTATGATTTCAATTTCTTTTTATTAAGATTTAGATCTACTTTGACATTAAAATTACTTAATTGTATAAACACATAATACAAATTTTAAAAGCTTTTAAAAATGTGAACATTTTAAAACAAATCACTTCATTCATAGGGCTGAGTAATATTCTTTTGCAGTGTAAACACTATATTTCACAAACAAAGGCTTCATTCAGTAGAAGACAGTGATTAAAGTTCAAAATGGTAACAAGGCTATATTTTGGTGGTCTACCTACGGGGGAACCCCCTCCCATTTCATTCAGCGCATTAGGTAAATCATGAATATAAAGTGAGAATAATAATGGAGCTAATAAGCATCCATGTCCTAAATCATTTTTGGTTAACATTTCTGGGATAGTCCACAGTCGCCTCCAAGCAAAACGTGACACCAGATGAAGGAAAAAAGTGTGGTAATAGTTTTAAGCAGAGTCTCTGGTATATTCAAGTCTCTGAGCTTTTGCCGCAAGGTAGGCCTGTCCACGTGGTCTAACGCAGTTGAAAAGTTAATATAGGCCGGGTAGACTAGTAAGCCCCATGTTGATATATATTTCTACAAGATCATTTGCAGAGCTGCAATATTCTCAAGGGTTGAACTGTTCGATTTAAATCCAACTTGCTCCATCGGGACGATATTGTTCATCGGCCCAACTTAGCAGATGATTTAAAACGCTCTTGGCGAATATCTTTCTGATGGAGTCAAGCAAGGTTATCTGCCTATTGTTACTGGGTTGACAGGTAGAACCGTTCTTATGTAATGGAAGTATAATACTACCCTCCAGGAGGTATGTATTTCTCCAGTAGGATAACAATATCTAAATAAAGGGGCCAGGTAGCCTGACCACAGGTCTTCTTCCAGATCTGTAATTGTAATAGGTACTTGAACAGGATCCATAGCACCTGAGGCTCTAGTTTGATGAATAATGTCCTTAATCTGTGTTTTAGATGGAGTGTAAAGACTTACTACCTCCATAGAGGGGACATCAGAAGGAGAAAAACTCACTTCATCCAAAGAATTAGCAGTGTAAAGATTAGAAACGTTATATGGCTTCTCCTCACTTGTAATAGTACACATTTTAGAAATTGAACCACTCCCGCTAGTCAATGCAATAAATCTCCAGAAACTTCTAGAGTACATATTTTAGAAATTGAACCACTCTCGATAGTCAATGCAATAATTCTCCAGCAACTTCTGGAGTACATATTTTAGAAATCAAATCACTCCCGCTAGTCAATGCAAAAAATCTCCAGAGCTTCTAAAGTCTTTATGGGACACTGTCTCATGAAGTTCTAACCAGATATTATCAGCCTGTTGTTTTTTTAGGTAAGCTTTCCATCCTGTTCATCTTCTTTTTAGAAGATTAATCATTTTCCTTCGCTCATTAGATAAATTTAAAAATTGAAGTTTTTTAAATTTATTAATCAATTTAGTCAAACTAGACTCTCTATAGGGGTCTGTAGGAATTATTCTATTTATCAGAGGGTATTTTTGCAGCAAAGGCCTCTTATTCACAAACTTCCCCATGTCCTGCTCAAATGTATTGAGTGAAATTATTCCCTGATCTGTTATATCTTTTAGGTCATTTTTTACTGCTTTCTTTACATTTTTTTTATTTGATGTATTCCGGTGCACCCTGCCTTTGAATGCACTGAAGTGCACCTTCTCTCCCTTCATATTCAATCAATCAGGGGGTTTTAAGCGCGCTACTCACCCGTGAGGGTCTCAAGGCGCTAGGGGGATGGGGGTGGTGCAACTCTGGTCAGTCAAAGAGCCAGGTCTTGAGGGTCTTCCTGAAGATGTGCAGGGTGAGGGCACGTCTGATGTTGATCTGGAGCTTGTTCCAGGTCTTGGCCGCGATGTAGGAGAAAGTTCTTCCACCCGTTCGTGCTCTGCAGATGCGCGGGGGTTCGGCGAGGTCAGAGGATCGGACGTTCCTCTTGGATACGTGGAAGGAGATTCTATTGTTAAGATATTGGGGTCCGGTGTTGTGGAGGCATTTGTAGGCGTGGGCGAGTATCTTGAATGTTACTCTCTTCTCAACGGGGAGCCAGTGGAGGTCCTACAGGTGTTGAGTGATGTGTTCGTGTCGAAGGATTCCGAGGACGAGTCTGGCTGCGGTGTTCTGTATGGTCTGGAGTTTGTGAAGTAGGGATTTGTTGATCCCGGGTTAGAGGGTGTTTCCGTAGTCCAGTCTGCTGGTTATGAGTGCGTGGGTGACGGTCGTCCTTGATTCGGGGGGGATCCATTTGAAGGTCTTTCGGAGGATGTGGAGGGTGTTGAAGCAGCTGGAGGCGACGACGTTGACCTGTCAGGTCATGGAGAGGGAGGAGTCGAGTACGATACCGAGGTTTCGGGCGTGGTCCGTGCGGGTGGGAGGGCTGCCGAGGGCAGTGGGCCACTAGGTGTTGTCCCATGCAGAGGGGGAGGGTCCGAGGATGAGGACCTCTGTCTTTTCCGAGTTGAGCTTCAGGCAGCTGCTGCTCATCCAGGATGTGACGTCCTTCATTCCTTCCTGGAAGTTGAGTTTGGTGGTGATGGGGTCCTTGGTGAGGGAGAGGATGAGCTGGGTGTCGTCGGCGTAGGATACTATGCTGAGTCCGTGCTGTCTGATGATGGCGGCGAGGGGGGCCATGTAGATGTTGATGATCCTTGGGGTACGCCGCAGTTGATTTCCGTAGGTTCGGAGAGGAAGGGTGGCAGTCTGATTTTTTGGGTTCTGCCAGTGAGGAAGCAGCAGAGCCAGTCGAGGGCAGTTCCCTGTATGCCGGCGTTGTGGAGTCTGGCGGTGAGTGTACGGTGGGAGACGGTGTCAAAGGCTGCAGAGAGGTCAAGTAGGCTCAGGGCTGCGGTGTGTCCTTGGTCGAGGAGGGTGCGGATGTCGTCTGTGGCGGCGAGTAGAGCGGTCTCGGTGCTGTGGTTGCTTCAGAATCCGGATTGGGAGGGGTCAAGGATGGAGTTTCCTTCGATGAATTTTGTTAATTGGGTGTTGACGGTCTTCTCTGTGACTTTAGCTGCGAAGGAGAGGAGGGAGATGGGTCGATAGTTCTTGAGGTCCGTTGGATCTGCTGAGGGCTTCTTGAGCAAGGGTCTGACTTCTGCACGTTTCTAGTCGTCGGGAAAGATGCCGGTTTTGTAGGTGGCGTTGATGGAATGTCGTAGTTTCGGAGCGATGGCGGCGGCTGCTCTGTGGAAGATGTGCGGGGGCAGGAATCCGTGGGGGCTCGTCAGTGGATGCCTTTCATGGTCGATGTGGTGTCTTCGGTGGTGACCGGGTCCAGGAGGAGATGGTGGGCTGGCTGGCGTTGCTGGAGTAGAAAGTGGTTTCGGAGTCAGGTGTCTGGTCGTTAAAGTTGTCCTGGAGGCCCTTGATTTTCAGGTGGAAGTAGGAGCCGAGCTTGTTGCAGAGGTCCTGGGAAGAGGTGATGTCCATGGTTTCGCTGGGGGGCTTGGTGAATTCCTGGATGACCCTGAAGAGTTCCTTGGAGTTGGCGAGGATCTTGTTCTGGATGAAGGTCCTTTTGGTGGATCTGATGCGTGGGTGGTATTCCGTCATGGCGTTTTTGTAGGTGGTGCGATCTTCCGCCATTTTGCTGTTTCTCCAGTTTTTCTTGAGACGTCTGGAGGTACGTCTACATTCTTGGAGGTCGGCGGTGAACCAGGTGGCCTTCCTGGGGCGCTGTCTGTCGGGGTTACGTAGGGGTGCGAGCTCATTTGCGGAGTTGAAGATCCATCTGTGGAGTTCTTTTTTTTTTTTTTAACCTTTATTTATCTTTTACAACAAAATGACAGGCGTTACTGTTACGGAATGAGCTTACAGTGCATATTACGTACGGTATGCTATAAATACAAGCTACTTGCCTCTATAGACAGTGACATCATGACCCCCCAAAGCATTCTTGGAATAACGATAATCAGACATTACACCTTCTGATCAGAACCCTGGTGAACAGCAGCATTATATTGCTTCTTCCCTTCATTTCTTTACGCTTACATTTCCTCCCAGCTATAGCTCGCCCACTGCGACCCCGCCATATCATCTCCCCCGTGCTTTTATTACGACAACTAATATGCAGTTACCCTATGCCAGTGGCTTCCAGTGTTGTACTTTCATCTTTTTCTGCTTCTTTCCGTATCAAATACTGTTGGTAGGGACCCCATATATTCTTGGGCCTGCATCTCACTGGCATCAGAGCATTATTAATTATCTGAATGTGTGATGCAGTATGCTAAATCTGTGTGCCAATCTTGTAGAGTGGGTATTGGGCACTGCATCCAGCGCATGGCTATTCTACGCTTTGCCAGCAAAAACCTGATTGCCGCTAGCTTCATGCTGGGTTTGGGAATTTCTTTATCGTATCCCAACAGCGCTTCCACCGGGGATTCCTGCGGCGGCTTTCCCAGCATATCGCTTAATGCGGCAAATATTTCTCCCCAATATGCCCGCATACCTGGGCATTCCCACGCCAAGTGCAGGAAATCCGTATTGTCTTTTCCGCATCGCGGACAGCTGCTGTCTTCTCTCATGCCATATCTGTGCATCCTAGCAGGAGTATAATACGTCCTGTGCAAATATTTGTAATGAATAAGTCTGTGCCTTCCATTTTGCAATATGGTCTTGGTGCGCGCGTAGCAATATGCCCATCGTACTTCTGTGACCTCTGTACCCAACTCGTCTACCCATTCTTGCTGTACTTTGCTTAATGCAATCTTGGAGCATGGGCGGGAGAGTGCATATAACACAGTTATCCCACGCTGGGGAGATCCAGCTCGGATCAAGTGTGTCAGTGAGGTTAATTCTTGTGGCTCCTCCATGCCTTCCCCTATCAAGGTGCGCATTTCCTGTCTCAGTCTGTGAAATTGGTATTTATCCAACATAGTGAGGTGCGGTATTTGCGCTTGTACTTGTTCCCACAACTTCAATACCCCTCCTTGGAAGAGGTCGGCCATGCGTTCGATGTGTAAGGAGCTAAGTGTCCTGAGGGCTGCTTTATCTTTGCTTACCGTGAGCCATGCGCACCACTCCACCGGTAACTTCGGGGAATAGAGTAGGGATATATGTTGAGTGTCTGCTATCTGCCTCAATTGGGACTTCGCAAAGCCAACCGGATCTATTATGTGGAATCTGCGTTGTGTTTTGTGCAACAAATACACCGGCAGTAGGATGGGTGCCACCTCAACCTTCTCGATATATAATTGGGGAAGAGTGGGAGGGCCATGTATCCAGTAATGTGTGTGTAACAGCTGTACTACTCTATAGTACGTTTCTAGATCTGTTGCATTGAGCCCACCCTCTGCATAAGGTTTAGTTAGTGTTTCCCATTTAATGCGAGGCTGTTTGCCCGCCCAAGCCAAGCGTATCATTCGCGTATTCAAAATGTGGAAAAAGGATCTGGTAAGTTCAATGGGGATATTAGCGAAGAAGAAGAGAAACCTGGGGAGAACTATCATTTTGATGATTGCGATGCAACCCAACAATGATAGGGGAAGCTTGATCCATTTATCTATTGCCTCGGTGAGTCTCTGTACCGCGATTCCGTAATTCTCTCACCACCACCACCTCTGGGTCAGTATGTATTTTGATTCCCAAATATCTAACAGGTTCGGTGGTCCATTCGATGGGGTATTCTGTGTTAACAGGTATGGTGTGAGGTGTAAGTGGGGTGATCATTGATTTGTGCCAATTAATGCACAGTCCAGAGTGCTGCCCGAATCTCTCTATCTCCTGCAATAGCGGACTAATATTGCGATTGGGATTGCTTATGAATAACAACATATCATCAGCATAAGCTGATATAATCAAATTGTATTGTGGGAATCTGATGCCCCGGTGAGAGTGGTACTCTCTTATTGCACTTATCAAAGGTTCTGCCGCCAGCGAATAAAGCAGGGGCGAGAGGGGGCAACCCTGTCGGGTGCCCCTAGTGATATCAATTGGAGCAGACATTTGCCAATTCACCTTCACCCTGGCAATGGGTTTTGTATATAATACCTCCACCAGTTGCAGAAACACATCTCTCACCCCCACTCTTTTTAGGACCGCATAGAGGAACTTCCACTCCACAGAGTCGAATGCCTTTTCGGCATCTAAAAAAAGCGCTGCAGCTTGTACCTCCGGATCAATGTGTGTTATGGCCCCAAAAACGGTGCGTGCATTACTCGTGAGAGAGCGCCCAGGAACAAAACCGGTCTGTTCCTGCCCAATAATGGCCGGAAGCATCGGGGCTATTCTATTGGCAAGGACTTTTGCGAACAGTTTGGTGTCTGTGTTAAGTAGAGACAGTGGCCTGTATGAGGCGCAGCGTGATGGGTCCTTACCCGGTTTCAACAAAGTAATCAGTGTGGCATCCCTCATAGATGGCGATATTATGCCATCTCTAGCCATTTCAGTGAATAGGTTCATTAGGTGTGGCATCAAATGTTTCTGGAATGCCTTATAAAAGGCAACAGTAAGGCCATCAGAGCCCGGAGCTTTATCGTTAGCCATACTTTTTAAAGCCGCAGTGAGTTCTGTGGGGCGGAGTGGGGCAATTAGTTTTTCCCTGTCTGAATTAGCTAACCATTTCATTGCGATGTGAGCCAAGTATTTCTCATCTGGCTCATCTGGGCTGGGATTACGCGACGTGTACAACTGAGTAGTAGTCGTGAAATACCTCTGCATTCTCAGACGGGGCACTAACTAATTCATCTTTATCATCGTAAATTTGTTCCATTTCGGCATTTTTCCTGTGGGGCCTGGTGAGTATTGCTAGCGTGGCGCCGGGTCGTTCCCCTTCTGCATATACTCTTGCAGTAGCATATTTCCCTAAATGTTTGACCTCTGCATCAGCTAGCTCATGGAACTCCTCTATCTTAGCCCTGATTTGCGACAATGTCGTAGCCTCGGGTTTTACTAGCATTTGCTTCTCTAGTTCTTTGAGCTACAGTTCTACCCTCTGTAACTGCGTCCTGATCGAGAACAACACACCAGCATGTTTGGAAATCGTTATCCCTCTGATATACACCTTGAAAGTCTCCCAGATGGTACTCATCTTAGGGACACTACCCAAGTTGGCCTCGAAGAAATCTTCTATAGCTTTCTCGAGCTCGGCATGGAACACGGCATCCAATAGGGAGTATTGGGGAAACCGCCATTCCCTGATTCTGGGTGTCATGTTAGGTATAGTCAGGCACATTCGCACAGGGGAGTGATCGGAATATGTACGAGGCATATGTGTAAACTCATTGATATAAGGTAGCAGCTCGCGTGAAGCAAACCAATAATCAATTCTCGTATGTGTGTCATGGACTGTCGAGTAGTGCGTGAATTCCTTACCCGTCGGGGAGCGATGCCTCCACACATCCGCCAGGGCCCCCATTTTGGCTATTTCCATTATCGCTCCAGCAGTTGCAGATGGCCGTCTAGCGGGGCCTTTAGATCTATCCAGTTCCGGGCTTACGAAACAATTTAGGTCACCGCCCCAGAGCTGGGGGATATGTGAGAACTGCGTAGTATGGGCGTATAGTGTATGATAGAATTGTGGGTCTTCATGATTGGGGCCATACACTCCCACCAGGAGTACATTGAAGTTGCCTTTGTAGCATCTTGCCACCACATAACTCCTGCCAGGATCACTTCATATTACTTGCACTTGGAGGCCTGTGTCCTTCCTAACCCATATCAAGACCCCTCTGGAGTGTGTGGTAAAGCATGACTCTATGCAGGTACCCCTCATATTCCGTTGTGTCAATACCCTGCTTTGCGGGGCCAAGTGGGTTTCTTGTAGGATTGCCACATCCACTTTGTGACTATTTAAGTAGGTGACTACTTTCCGAATCTTGCGTCTATCGTTAAGCCCTCGGACGTTCCATGTAACCAGGTTCAAATTGGTGCCCATGGGTAGCCTATCTCCATCACCCTGCATGCTTGGATGTAGTGTCTACTGTCCCATACTTCTTTAGTATTGTATAGTGATAGCCTAAACCGTACGACATGATCTCCTTGCTGTCTCCAAACAAAAACTGAACAACATACCCTACCCCCCACCCATGCCACATCCCCCAACAATTGACATGGCGTACTACAACCCTATCATGGTGCCCCCCCCCTTTACCCCTTTTTAAACAGCCAGTCTGTTGTGGTATACACTTAGAGGCGGAGAAGGCCTCCTAACGTTTCCCTCCGTTATGTTGCATTATACCGTCTATTTAACATTACTTTCGAAGTCTGCTTACCAACAATTTATAGTTTACAGATTGCCCACTCCATACCTCAATTCCATTGCTACATCAGAGAGTTCTTTGCCAATTTAACCTTTCATAACCGGAATAAAACCTACCCCCAGTCCACATATATAAACCAAATGCACTATTACAGTTCTCGGCTAGCCTTACAGTTTAGTCCTGTTTGTCGAGACCGCTTCCAGTCGCGTCTTCCGCTCAGCTTAGTTCAGTGGGGCTCTTCCTCGCTGCTTTTCTAGTGTGTTCTTGAAGCGCTTTCTGCAAGGCCTTTGGGTCCATGTAGATTTTAGGTTTGCCACCCATGGTGACTTTTAACCTGGCAGGGTATAACATTGCGTATTCCATGCTGAGCTCACGCAATTTGCGTTTTACCGGTACAAATTGTCTCCTTGCTTCCTGCACCATGGGTGTGAAATCTGGAAATATTGATAGCGTTGAGCCCTCATATTGAAGTTCAAGCAGCTCCATTGCTCGGAGCAGCGCAGCATCCCTGTCCCTGTAGTTGAGTAACCTCGCTATCACAGGACGCGGAGCTGCACCCGGTGGAGGTCTAGGGTCCAGAGAGCGATGTGCCCTCTCCACTATGAATACTGCAGAGAAAGTGTCACGCCCAAGCAAGGAGGCCAGCAGTTGTTCAATGAATTTTTCCATATTTCCAGTTGTAGTGGTTTCTGGAAGGCCCGTGATACGTACGTTATTGCGCCTTGAGCGCGCTTCTAAATCTTCAGACTTATCTCGGATGGACATTAGAAGTTTCTCTATTTGTTTTTGGGTTTTATCAGTGACTGATTGCGCGTCTTCAGCTTCCGATAATCTGCGCTCTGCCATGTCTAGTCTCTCCGCATGTTTATCTATGCGCTCTGTCATTCGGTCTATTCGATAGGCCAGCGAGTCTATTTTACCATCCATCGTGGTGAGACTCTTCTGCATGCCAGTGAGGATTTGGCGTAGGTCACCCTCTATGTCTTCGGGCAATGCGTCTTGCGTGGGTGGAGTAGACTCCGCTCCCTCATCTCTGCTCCTCGTGGCTTTATGCTGCTCAAACTGCAGTTTCGATTGCAGCTTGTCTGTTTTCCCCATGCTCACTGTTGCAGGTATCGTCTCTGTTGGGGATGCTTATTACTGCTAGAAAGCTTCCATCCGATTCAAAAGCGTGTGGCCACTCATCAAGCTCCACTCCTATATAGACATTGAAATCCGTTAGGCACCCTCAGCTGCGGCGTATGAATTGCGGGTGGCTGTTGGTTGCGCAGGCCTAGAGTGCTTGTGCTTCTTGCCTTATCGGCCACAATAGGCCATGGTATAATGTCCAGAGTTTAGTTTATTGCCTTACTCAGCTCTCAATGTACTTCACTTGCTGTTATTAAGTAGTGAGATTATGTGTGCACCCAGCTGCAGTATCTGCACGTTTATTGGTAGCCCCCTTGAGTTGTGGAGTTCACTGTCTGCAGCTTATGGGCCGGTCCAGCATTTATTCTCCGCTGGCCTACAGGCACTGTCCCGCACCCCCGGTCTCTATTTACGGGCCCGCCGAGTTATTGTACAAATGCGAGGCAGCCATGCGGCCTCTTCCGCCCAGAAGGACCGGTGCTGCGTCGCGCCTTATCCCTCACAGCTTGCCTGGAACTTTGCTCACTCACCGCTGTGCCTCGTAGCTGCGATGCAGATCTCCGTTGTCACTCCAAGACAGCGTCTGCCACGCTAGTATGGCGTCACTGCCACAATCGCCGTCCCCCAGAGCGGAACAATAGGTGTGTGTGGCTGCTCGTTCCTCCCGCTTTACCTTGCGGCTCTGCAGCGCATTCACACAGCGGGTGCCAGCGCTCACCTCTGCTTGCCTTCCGGGGGTTATGCGCGTTTATATTTCAAGGCGCGCCTCCGTTGCCGGGTCGCTCGGCGCCCAGGCCACGCTAGTATCACTGTCACAGCACGTTAGGCCACACTGATCGCACCGGCCACAGTGCTCGAGTTTCTAGCCCAGAAGTACCTCATTTTGACGCTCGTTTTCGGAGCAATTTAGTTCGCAGCAGCGCAGGCTTCGGATCTGTTGGATACCTTTAGGATAGTTTAGACGGTCATCAGAGCTCGTCTAAATGGCGGCCATCTTGGTGTCAGGCAAACTCTGCCCCCCCCCCCCCCCTCCCCCATCTGTGGAGTTCTTTGGCTGCAAGGTTGGTGTCGGTCGAGGTGGTGGGGGCATCGTGGTTGAGGGTGGAGTTGAGCTGCTCATTGGTGACTTTGCTCCAGTTTCTTCATGGAGGGCGGGGTGCAGGTTTGGGGGGTGTGGGTTTGTTGACAAGGAAGTGTACGCAGTGGTGGTCTGTCCATGGGGGTTCAGTGGTGTGGCTGAAGCGGATGTTGTTCCTACCTGCGAAGATGGGGCCGAGGATGTGTCCTGCCTTGTGGGTAGGCGTGGTGACAAGCTGTTTCAGTCCGATGTTGGCGAGGTTGTCCAGGAGGGTGGTGGAGTTGGGGGTCACAGGGGTTGTCGCGGTGGAAGTTCAGGTATCCAATGAGTACGTAGTCCTTGGAGGCGATGGCGTGGGGTGCGATGAGGTCAGCGATGGTGGTGGTGAACGAAGCGCGCTGTCGGGGGGGTCTGTAGGTGAGGGTACCGCAAAGTGTGGTTCTAGGGCTGGTCTGGATCTAGAAGTGGAGGTGTTCGGTGGTGGAGAAGGAGCCATTCGTGGTGGAGGTGGAGAGTCGGAGGGAGCTCTTGTGTGCGATGGCGAGTCCTCCTCCTGGGCGATTGAGGCGGTCCCTCCTCTGGATCTTGTATCCGTCAGGGATGGCAGTGGCGATGTTGGAGGTGGAGGAGGCGTTGGTCCAGGTTTCTGTGAAGAAGGCGACGTCTGGCGAGAGGGTGTCGAGGAGGTCCCAGCTCTCTATGGCGTGTCTGTGCAGGGAACGCACGTTGAGGAGGATGCATTTCAGGGCTTCGGTGGTGCTGGTGTCCGACGTAGGGGTGGTGCCCGTGGGGGTGCGGAGGGTGGTGAAGGTCTGGCAGCAGTGGCGGCAGGAGAACTGGCTGTGGGTGACGTTCAGCGTGGACAACTGGCAGTTGTTGTTCCTTCCGGGGTTGAGTGCGAGGAGGGCCGGTGAGTCGTAGCGGTGGATGGTCGGAGATCCAGGGTCCCTGGTGCTGGTCGCAGACGGGCTTGCCTTTGGCGCGCCAGCGCCGCAGCCGCCATTAAATAGTGGGGGAGGGAGGGAGACGCAGCTGCGAGGCGGGAGCTAGAACCAGCGGGGAGAGGGACCGCGGGGGCAGCCGCGGCGGGGAAAAAAGGCGGGAAGAACGGGCACCGAAAACGGGCAGGGGGGCACAGGACAAGGGCACAGGCACAAAAGAGTAGGGCAAAAAACAGTGAACAACAAGGCACAAAAATACAGAGGACAAGAGGAGGAGAAGCAGGCTGAGATACGAGGCAGAGCGGGCGCAGGCCACGAACCGGGGTCAGCGGGGAGCAGGAGACAGAGGCACTCCAGGTGGAGCTGAGCGCCTGGGAGAGCAGTATCCTGGCCATAGGTCAGGGGTCTTGCTCGCTTGGGCGCGCAGCAGCTGCCATTAAATAGGGGAGGAGGGAGGGAGACGCAGCTGGGAGGCGGGAGTGGGAACCGGCGGGGGCACAGAACAAAGGCACAAAAGAGTAGGGCAAAAGACAGTGAACAACAAGGCAAAACAATACAGAGGACAAGAGGAGGAGAAGCAGGCTGAGATGCGAGGCAGAGCGGGCGCAGGCTTAGAACCGGGGTCAGCGGGGTGCAGGAGACAGAGGCACTCCAGGTGGAGCTGCGCGCCTGGGAGAGCAGTATCCTGGCCAAAGGTCAGGGGTCTTGTAAAAATCCAGGACAAGATACCCTCTGGTACAACATCGATAGTAAATGATAGAATTTTAAGGTCACTCAGTAAAATATCAACTATATTTAGATCAGATAGTAAACCAAATGTGGGCTAAGATGTAATAATATCATCAAGTTATTGAAGTATCCTTTATACAGCTGTGAGTGGAATGTCTTCATCAATCTTCCATTTGCAATGATAACCCCATTGTCCCTGCAGAATTCTAATAGAAGCTTCTCTCTTTTGTTTGCTCAACATGAGGATGGAAAAAGGGGAATAGGAATGTTTAGGGCTTCTTTCCTTTCTCTATCTGAAACCAGTCTTATAGCATTATTGGAGACCTTAGCATCACAGTCCTCTATGATAAGTAGATTATTGATGTTCTCTATTTCAGCATTAACTTTATGAGCATGTCCCACCAGAAATTGAGCAGTGCGGGGTCTCTGTTCTTCTGGAGATATCATACCGGATCCAGCAGGACCCGAATGGTGTCTCCCTACTTCTGAGCAGTCTTTTTCAAACTGAACAACAAGGGAGACATTACGAAGTGTCCAGATCGGGCACAATATCAGGCCAGACAGGGAAATGGACCTGGATTTCATGGATGTATGCTGATGTAAAAGATGAGAATGTGGTCTTTAACACCGGAATGAGTCTAGTGAGTCTTCTCATGACATCATTGCAAGTATATCCTATATGCATTATTTGCCCTGTATTCTATGATCTATTTAATTGTTCGATCCATTAATGCACCTATGGTAGCAGAAGAGGGCATGACTTGGGATAAGGTACCTTTGAAGTCTTCAGCTACTCCATATTAGAATACTGTCATTTTCTCGCCTCATTTAACCTCTATAGTGAGTTGCCAGAATTGCACTAGAAAGGCTATCGAATGCCTGGAGCTTTGATGTATGGTTAGTACTACGGTACCTGACTTGCATTTTATATTCAAGCAAGATCATCATTGTCTTGTATGAAGGCACTGTAATCCTATAAACTGGGACTTTACTGTACGAGATACGTTAATGCCCATGCCAGTCCAGATGACTAGTATAACTAGAAAGCAACTGGCCCCGCCGTCCACCATAGGAAGGACATCATCCCAGAAGGCGATCAAGCCATTTTCCATTCTATGCCTGTGACTAATGCCGGAGAGCTTGTGGAGGGACAATGTTGGTGTCCGGATGCTTGTGTAAATTGGGCACTTCGGAGCTGGAGCTTTCCCAGCTCAACAATCACAACTGCTTATCGGTGTTCCGCTGCTGCTATCTTCCTGAGGGCATATCACAAAGTTTGCGATTGGTGAACGGTCTGAAGAGTGGTGAATCCAGGCTGTAGTGGCGGCCAGCCCTCCGATTGAGGGATCTTTTTTCTTTGTCGATTACCATTGACCCACAATGGTCAGGAGCCGTTCCTTCCCGCTCAGTTGCTACGACTGGAGGCAACATGGCAGCTCGAGTCGGGACCTGATGCACGGATGGAGGAGAGGCATGTAGGTAGAGGTCACCTGTAGTTAGTGGGTGCTTACTGCAATACAGATGCTCTCCTCCCACAACAACGCCTGCAAAGCAGAACAAGCACTGCACTAGAAATGTGAAAGTAGACTTCTGTTTGAAGGATATAAAATCCTGCACAGCGCATTGAAACTAGAGTTTCTCTCAAGGAAGAATGACGAACTTTTGCTGGATAAGTCAGAAGCAGATATCAGGACTTTAAATCATAATACAACATCAAAGATGAGTGGGAAATTACCCAGAGTACAATCCCCAAAATGGCATAAACTTTGCCCATGTAGGTTGTCAAGGAACGAAAATAAATTAGGAGGCCAAACCCTTGGTTAGAGAAGTCCAACAACAAATAAGAGTCCACAGTACTGAGGACCAAATTCATATGCAACGGCCACCATCACTGGAATGGATTTATTCTTTTTCGATTCTTTTTTAGGATGCTGAGCCCTCACCCACACAGAGGTGGCATGCGTCAGTGGTCTCAGGAAAATTTGGGTTCAATCTCAATATTGAGGCAGTACTTATAGAGTTGTAACACATGCTATAACTTTGTCCTTACCTTATGGCTCTAGGGAAAGTGAGAGATATGGGTTAAAACACATTTATGATAACACTAAAAAAACAAGAAAAAGGGTAGAACGAATGTACCATGTAGCCCAGGCCACCATATTTCAGCCCCTATATATTTGCCCAATACAGGTTTAGAGCTTTCATTAGAACCAAAAAAAATCATCTTTCATTTGCCTATGTGAACTATGGATATTGTCGCTGAAAACCATGTCACACTTATGTTTTGCATCCAATCTCAACCTCAGAAAACTCACTCGAATTTTGCACTAAAATATAACTCTCATTATTGTACCAACACCCAGACATGTGAGGGGCGATAATGTTGTTTCTTGTGATCAGGAGAAAAGGCCTGCCTGGTTAATAAAGGTCAAGAGGAGGCGATGAATGGAGTGCTGCCAACAGTAGCCAATTGAAGAGTGTGAAGAGCTGGTGTGCACTCCTACCTTCAATGGAGTAATACTCTGGATTCGCATCTCCATTTTATCAGCACGATTACAAAGAGGAATTTCTCTTTCCTTGATCCCCTCACCGTGAGGTATACACCAAACCTCCTGACCGTACCAAGACTCTAAGGATCTGGCCTTGGCACCCTCATTTCAACTTTGAGAGGGACCCTCTTCTGTCTCTGTGGCCCTTTATAACGTCTCAAGGATTTCTGGGCTTTTGAAAAAATAATCAACCACATGGACTCGAACACACTGAGTTGTCCAGCTTTGTACTCGTAGCTTTCAATACACTAGAGAAGGAGACAGACATTTATTCCCACCGGGACACCTGGGTACATTGGGCTTTTGCCCCATTGAGACTTTGTAACAATAAAGCAGAACTTCTGAAACGAAACTGCTACAAATAAGTGTGTGGTTGTAGCGAGGTCTAGAATTGCTAATATTATAGATTTAAGTGCCCTAAACTGTAAAGTCCTAGTATTCTCTGAAGTCACAGCATGTAATGAGCTGAGTACCATTTGTGCATGCGCATGTTCTCGTTCTCGCATGCATGCTATTGTTGTAATTAGCTGAATACCATTTGTGCATGCGCATGTTCTCGTTCTCGCATGCACGCTATTGTTTATGCATGATTCTCTTAAAGTTATTGCATGCACACATTGCATGTTGTTTTACATTGCTTATGTTCACTTGAAATTGCATTCTCGTGCATACCAACTCCTCGTTGAACTGCGAATGCCGGTAACTGACATTGGCAGCTCGTACTTCAAGGAGGAAGGATGCACTCCAGTGGTGTTGGCTGTTAAGCTTAATAAAGTTACGTCAAATACTTCAAGACGTGTCTGTTTCCTTTACGGACACCTACCTTCTCAACTTTTCATCTGGCGACGAGTTTTGGCAGCTTTCACCACCAAATTTTGTGCATTATTGAAATTCTTCATTCTTCTGCTCAGAGACTCCCTTCTCTCGATCACGCAATATCATCGGCTGATTTCTTCTTCTATCACACCAGCCGCAACGAGCGCCGGACGCGCTAATTACTTTCTGTTCTTCACAGCGGAGCCGGAACCCTCTCCAAAAACCTGAGAGCCCCACACTTGGAATTACGTCATCACGGAGGTGACGTGCGGTGGCCATTTTGGTTTGCGGGAACAACACCAATTAGGAAAGAAATTCTACACGCGTTTCACGCGTACAACAACCTCTTTTCATCGGATTTAAAACAAACGGGTATTCACCTGCCTACTTCAAGGACTTCTTTGTTATGACGCACATTGCCTTACTTATTCTACTTTAAAGGTACTGTTTCTCTTATTTATAACAAGTGATTTTTATTCATTTCAAATGGCTTCCTCTCAACAAATATTTCAGTTGGAACATTTTCTTCCCAAACCTAGGAAACCAAAAGAGACCTGGAAACTATGGTTTTGTTCTTTTGAGAATTATTTAGTGGCGACTGATGCAGAAAGTTACTCCCTAAACGCAAATTGGCTATTTTATTTAATTTTCTGGGTAGTGCAGGCAGAGAAATTTTTGACAATCTTCCTCTTACACTACCTCCACCTGGTGAAGGGGATGGCTGGAATGTTTATTCAGATGCAGTACAAAGACTGAACAAAAAGTTTCTGGAACAACCTAGTGTAATGCTAGAAAGGTTCAATTTTATGAAAAGAAAGCAAGAACCTGATGAATCAGTCGAAGATTTCATTTCAGTTTTAAGAAACTTAGCAGCCAATTGCAACTTTGGGGCTGCATTAGATTATCATCTCAGAGACCAGTTTGTGTATAGTTGCTATTTTAAAAACATTCAGGAACGCATACTCAGCTGCAGGGATCCCTCTTTAGCTGAAGTTATTGACATGGCGAAGGGTATTGAAAGGTCCATTATTTCTTCAAAATGTATTGCCAATGATAATGTCAATTCTGTTAATGTAATTCATCCTGATTCATCTGTTAACACTGTTTCTTACAGGTCCAAATTTACAAAACCTTTTCAAAACAAACAATACAACCCTAACTCCTTTTGTTACAGGTGTGGTTCCAGATCTCATCTTGGAGATAGTCCTGTGTACACTGCTCTAGGTAAAAAGTGTACCAATTGTATACAAAATAGGTCATTTTCAATCTGTTTGTAGGAGCAAGAAAGTGATTAGAGTTAGCAGTCTTCAGACCTCTGATCATTTTGACAATGTTACCTCTGATCCTAATGCTTTATTACCTAATGATTTAGAGAGACTCATGCTCTCCATTGATTCTCACCCTTTGGTATCATCTTCTCACAGAGTCAAAGATCCCATCTGTCAAGATACTGTGGGTGATCTTGTTCTTGACATGATGGCAGACTCTGGAGCACCTGTCACCATTGTCTCAAATGTCTTGTTTAAAGAGCATTGGTCATCTGACAAATCTCTACAGGTTCTAGACATCATTCCCAAGGCCTATGGAGACCACATCATTGACATGTTAGGTTATTTCTTTGAATCTTTAACCTGTTTGGGACGAAAAATTGTTACAAAAGTTTATGTCGCTATTAAAGGCAAAAACATTGTAGGCTGGCAGGATTTGGCCAAGATGGGTCTCAAGTTGGTTCCTGGCTCCGATAATCCAGTTCAAATAAATGATGTTTGTGTTTCTTCAATATTACAATGCTCAGATAATGACCCTACCAAAATCATTTCTGAATTTCCTGAAATTTTTACTTCCACAATAGGAAAAATTTCTAAATTTGAACATGTGATCAAATTAAAAGCAAATGCAATCCCTATTACACACAAGTCAAGGGCCATTCCCTTGAGCGCAAGGGATGACCTTAAAGTTTTGTTCGACAATTTATTTACTGGGGTATTATCAAAGCAACTGACTCATCTGAGTGGGTCAGTCCCATTGTCATAGTTAGGAAGAAGGATCAATCTATTCGTTTGTGTGCTGATCTACGCTCACTCAATACAAACATAGTAGTAGATTGTCACCCCTTACCCAAGATTTATTGTCAAATATCGCTGGTGCTACTTATTTCACTCTCTTAGATCTGCGCTCAGCGTACCACCAAATTCCCCTCTCTGACTCCTCTACAGACCTCACTACATTTGTTACTCCTTTTGGGGCATATACATTTTTAAGGTTACCCTTTCGTTTAGCCTCTGCGGCTAGCATTTTCCAAAGATTTATGGATCACATTTTGAAAGATATTGATTCGGTCCAGGCATACCAAGATGATATACTAATTTTTTCTAAAAACAAGTCAGATCACTTATTTACACTAAGAAAAGTTCTAAACAAATTCAGAGAGATTGGTGTCACATTAGGTACTGAGAAATGTAAATTCATGGTTAATTCACTTGAATATTTGGGACATACAATTTCTGCTTCTGGCATCACTCCCAAGTTCTCACTTACGCAGGCCATTTCTCAAGTTACAGCACCCAATAATAAGGACTCTCTTAGATCCTTCTTGGGTATGACCGAGTATTATTCCAGGTTTATTTCAGGTTACGCACAGGTTGTTCAACCGCTACGCATTCTACTCAAGAAAAATACAAGTTTTACCTGGAATCAGGAGACACAGGAGGCATTTGACCTTGTGAAAAAGCTAATTCTTTAGGCGCCTGCACTTACTGCTTTTGCACCTGGTCATAAATGCACCATTCCAGTAGATGCAAGTCAACGTGGTATTGGAGCAGTTTTCTGTCAATGGATTAATGGAAGAGAAAATACCATTGGTTTCTCTTCCGGGTCGTTGACAACTGCAGAAAGTAACTACAGTACCATTGAGAGAGAGGCTCTGGCCTGTTCCTGGGCTGTAGAGAAATTCAGGACTTTCATTTGGGGCACTCATTTTGAAATTTGCTCAGATCATAAACCATTAATCCATTTGCTTAATGATAATGGCACGGGCAAAACTTCAGCTAGACTAGTACGCATCCTTTCACGCTTACATGAGTATAATTTTCTCATAAAATACATTCCTGGTGGACGCAACGTCAGGGCTGATTGTCTATCCAGGCTACCTTTACAGGATGATTCATCTTGTTCGAGGTTTGATGATGTTGAATGTGTTGTTGCGAGCATTGAAGATCTCATTGGAAGCATGTCTTGTATTTCTCAAGAAGACTGGCTTAAAGCCTCAGAAGAAGACAATGTTCTCTTGGCGGTCAAAAATATGATTATTTCTGGTTGGCCAAGGGAACGCTCTTTACCTGCTCCTTTGAAGTCATTTGCACAAGTTTCTGATGAACTTTCTGTTGTTGAAAATTTACTCATGCAAGGTGATCTAGCTGTACCCCCTGTTTCTCTTCGTTGTAAGATTTTCCAGTTAGCACACGAAGGGCATTTAGGTGTGGGTGCCACTTCTAGAAGATTGAAAGAAAAGTTTTGGTGGCCTGGCATGGAAAAAGACGTTTCCACTTGGATAAATTCTTGTCAAACCTGCCTTGTATCAGATAAGCATTGGAAAACTGTGAAGACTCCTTTGCATAATGTGCCTGTTCCAGAGGAAGCTTGGTCCAAATTAGCCCTTGACTTCGCTGGACCTTTTGAAGTTTTGGCTAGTGACAAAAAGTACATTATTGTATTAATTGACTACTTCTCCAAGTGGGTGGAATTCGAGTTCTGTTCCTCACCTAACGAATATGTGACGTTACAACGCGAACAAAAGGATCGCGGTACGTTACATTGCAGTTTTTACAACGCAAGTCGTTACAACGACTTGCGCTGGACTTAGGAATAGTATGATTTACTATTCAAACACCAGTCTACGTACTGTAGGGAAGGTGTTGGAATAGTAAAACATACTATTCCTTAGGGTAGAGCGCCATCCAGCGCAAGTCGTTGTAACGATTTGCGTTGTAATACCCGCGATGTAAAGGCATTGCGATGCAATGCCCGCGTGGTAATGGATGTCTCCCTCACCTAACACCTCGTCTGTGATTAGTTTCCTGTCAACAGTTTTTCTGTCTGAGGGGTTTCCTAAAGAAATAGTCACAGACAATGGTTCTCATTTCACTTCAATTTCAATGGCTGACTTCCTAACTGCTCATGACATTAAACATTTAAGAGTGGCATTATATTCTCCTTCGTCTAATGGCCTAGTAGAACGAATGAATAGATTCATCAAGGAAGGTATTCAGTCCGCTTTAGCATGTAACTCTCCTGTAGACCTTTTTCTTAAAAAGAAGATTTGGTCTTACCTTACCACACCGCACTCTTCAACAGGTATCTCTCCTTTCAGACTTCTTAAGAAGAGAGATCCTAATGGTACCCTGTGCCCTAGCTGGTTAAAACTTTTAAGAAAAGAAGATGATTCATGTTTAGTTTGTAAAGATAAACAAAGTATGTTAAAGAATGTTGCTGCTCAACAAATTATACAGAAAAAATAGTTTGACACAAAAAGTTGTAACACTGTCCATGAGTTTCAGGTTGGTGATTGGGTCATGGTGAAGTCTCTTAATAAAGTTAAAAAAGGTATTTCAAAATTTTCTCTCCCTGTACAAATCCTCAAGGGGGCTAAAGGTTCTCTTTTCTTGGACACAAAAGGGTGGTGGAACAAAAGAATGATTGTCAAATTAACCCCTGATCAAGCTTCTAAAATTTTAACCAACAAGAGAACCGACCTACAAGAGGATTTACATTTCTCACATTATTCACAGGATTCATCCTTTAATGAATCTTCCACAACCAATGAAAGTGATTTCCAAGTGTCTGTTTCTCCCCCATCTACTACAGGGTTTTCATCCACAGCATCACCCCAGCATGATGGTTCCATTTCTATGCCAGGCCTTGCCTTTTCAAGGTCTTCATGCAATTGTTCCCTTCCCTCCAAATTTAGGGATTTCTACATGTCTTAGGCCTATCCACTTCATACCATGTTTCACTTTGTTTTGTGAAAATATGTTATTTTCTTTTCTGTAATAGGGGGAGGGTGATGCAATGAGCTGAGTACCGTTTGTGCATGCGCATGTTCTCGTTCTCGCATGCACGCTATTGTTGTAATTAGCTGAATACCATTTGTGCATGCGCATGTTCTCGCATGCACGCTATTGTTTATGCATGATTCTCTTACAGTTATTGCATGCGCACATTGCGTGTTGTTTTACATTGCTTATGTTCACTTGAAATTGCATTCTCGTGCATACCAACTCCTCGTTGAACTGCGAATGCCGGTAACTGACATTGGCAACTCGTACTTCAAGGAGGAAGGATGCACTCCAGTGGTGTTCGCTGTTAAGCTTAATAAAGCTACTTCAAATACTTCAAGACGTGTCTGTTTCCTTTACGGACACCTACCTTCTCAACTTTTCACAGCAGCATTCAATTTGCTGTGTGTTACTTATTGTATTATGTTGGGTCTCGGCACCTAACCCCTTGATTGCCCAACTTCGCCACTGCAGAGAACCAACCGCCCAAATGTGGCAACCTAGTTATCCAATCGGAGTGCACTAGTATTAGTGGGGTTGGGACACCTGCACTGTGAGCACTCCTTGCCCCACACATCGACTTCTCAGCACCGCTCATTGACAGGGATGGGAACAACAAGCCCCTGGCATCAACCTCTGCCCCCGAGCCTGACAGAACACTTCCTCACTTCCGGCACGTCCTTATTATGTGGCTCAAATAGTCTTCTTGCCTCGGCTCACAGATATATGCCCTGCACTTCCTGTGAGTGGAGCTGCTGCGCTTCCTTCTACTGACAGAGCATGTCTCCTCCTTTGCCAATGAAGACGGCCTTCACTCTTTGCTCCTCCTCCACGCTCATGGGGGCATCCACTCCCTGCAAAGATGGTCTCAACCCCTCCCTCCACAGAGAAGGATTCCCATCTTCACCTCTTCCCTTGCGCAGATGGTTTACCCCTCGACGGACCGCGGAATCCGTGCCTAGGCTGTCCAGGAAACGTCACCGGCTGCGTTTCTGTGACGTACTGCTATGGCTCCACCCCTTGAGCTGTGCTGGTGACGTCAGGGTCGGTGAGCACCTCGAACCCCCCCCTCTCCCTCCCGGGAGCTGCGGGCTGTGCGGGGCTAGGAGCGGGAGGAGCAGCTCGGCAGCCGGGCACAGCCCGTCATGGCCAGGGCCACCCGCAGCGCCCCAAGCAGTAGCCGCGGACCGGGGGAGCCAAGCATCGAGGTCAAGAGCAAGGTGAGAGCCATGGACCTATGTATCCGGGGACACCCCGACCAAGAGGCAGATTAGTCCCTCACAGAGGCAGGTCCATGCATAGAGCCCGGGCCGAGCACACAGGTCAATAGCAAGGTGAGGGCGGGAGCGGAGGGGCAGTACCATGGACAGCAGCTCCAGGCAGCGGCTTGAACGGGACAGGTAGAGCTGCTGCTTCGATGCACACATGGAGGGAGCCATGGGGTGAGCAGTTACGGGAGATGTGGGAAGACCTCAGGAAGGAAAGCCTGTACAATTCAGCAACGCACGGTGTAGCCAGAGATCCTGGAGCGAGAACTGGTATTCATGTGCAGGGGAGGCGCAAGGGAATTGTTAAGAGTCTTGGCTCACTCAGAGCCTGGCGCAGGCACTTTGCTAGGGACGGACAGCCTGCAGCACCCGCGCCGCAGTATAGACAGAGCCGCGAAGACCAGTGACGCTGAGGGGACGATCACAGAAAGCGGTATAGCCCAAAATATTGTTGTAACTCCGTTCAAAGATCAATAACGCCTCCTCTAAAAAATCCATGCTGTCCTCCACTAAACGCCCAGGCTATTCCCACTCATTGAGTCTCCTCTTAACTCAGGTACTCCCCTATAAACATCCATACAACCCTTACCAAACATTCATAAATCCCACATCCTTCCATGCGGCCCTCTCTCAACCATGCACCCACCAAACATTGGTGGCAGCCCCCATTCATCCACAAGGCCTGTTCACCATATACCTATATAAATGGTTTCCCAAACCATCCTTGTAACCCCACCTTTTGTGCACCTCGCTCTCTTCCTCACGGAAAAACGTTATCCATCAATATCCCTCACCCAGTTATTGAAACCACTTAAACCTACACTGAGCCTCCTCCAGTCAGTCGTTCACCCAGACCCTCCAGCCATCAGCCCAGACCCCTCTGGCCCTTCACTGCCGCCCCTCCAGTCCTTTACTCGGCCAGCTAACAAGACCCTCCAACCATTCCACCCGCAAATCTTTACCCATCCACCTAAAATCTTCAGTCATCCACCATGACCCTTTCTTCATCCTCTAGGCATGGCCTAGCATCTCCCCAGACGACTAACAATGAACTCTCCCCCTCAACAATCCACTCGATTCCTAGCCGTCTCTCCCATGTCCAACTATCTGCTCAGCCCTCAACCATCTTCCCAGCACCATCCATGCACGCAGCCCCCATCCATCCACTCCCACCGACCCAGCGACTGCCAACAATCCCCTTTGAAAACCAACCACCAATTCACTTACCCTGGCAATCCACCCAGGCCCATGATGAACCATCCACTCAGACGCTGAGATCATTCCCGTGAAGCCTCCAGCCATCAAATCACTTCCTCCATCTTCCTCCCAGATCTTACTAAGAGACACTCAACCATTCAATGACACTTGTAGACCATCAGCTGTGACCCTTCATTCATCTAGCAGACCCTCCACCCCACTCAAATGTTTCATCTGCATGCTCAACCTGCCCGTACAGTGTTGGCCTCTTGATCATAAACTCAGTCCCCAGCCATTGACCTATACTTCACAACCATCTGCTTCAACTTACCCAGATCTCCAGCTCTCCACTGAGTCCCTCAGTGCTCTAAACAAGCCTCAAACTTTCACGGACAACCCCAACCAGCAACCCTCCAAAACTGTCCAGCTATATGGACAATTGACTCCTCCAGCCCACCAGATACCCCCAGCCCTCTCACCAAGACGCTGTCCTCAGCCACCCATGCAGATAATCTCCCTTCAGTCTTCAATACAGACAGACCTGTAGACGCAACCATGAAGAGCAAGCCGGGGGTATCCTTATGAGTGCCCTGCCTGAGCCTTACCGGAGACTTCCCACAGTGGTCCCTTCATCTGAGACGTGGAGGCGTCCAGCCCTGTTGGCTGAGGCTTCCTGCCATGTTGTCATAGCATGCGGGCGTGAAGTCACCGATCTCACAGGCTGACACCGAGCATTATCATTCTTCATGAAATGTTTACACTCTTTATACTGAAGAGAGGGAGGGGGAGGGGCAGCAGCAGCAACTAATGTCTGTTTTTTCACCTGTTATAGTCCTGTATTCAGAGTGACATGCCAGCGCACATAAGGAGTTTAAAAACATAGTTTACATACTAAGTTGCATTATAAAGTAATGAAGTAACAAGTTGTTGACATTGAACAGAATCGGAGGAGGAACCCACATTGTGTAGCAAACATTTGGCGTTAAAAAGTGTCCATAAATTAAACTACAGTATAATACCAGTTGAGCAAATTCATAAAACTGACTTACGCTAGTGTAAACTAGGCATGCCTGTGTCAACAGCCTCATGTGAATGGTTCACAAAGAACACTCTTTGGTTTCTGTTTAGTGTGCGCATTTCTACTGTTCGAAAATATGCAACATTTCGGATAGATTCTTGCTTTCTATTGTAAATATTTTTAGTTATCTTGTCTCAATTTCCTGCAAACTCTGGGTCTGTGGCACTTAATTCGTGGATCATTCACGTTAAACTATGGAGTGCTGAAAATATTGAGAAATACATTCACAGTTTTTTTGGGAGTCACAGCCAAGTTACGAGTTAGAGGCAGTTCACCCCTGCACGCCCAAGGTAAACTTGTCTAGAAATCTGCCATGCATGCGTGAGCTGACTGCGCAGTCGTATGTTGCATGAAATTGCATCTTTTTAATGTTTGGTGAATCACACAAAGTTACAGAGGCCAAGACCTTTATGACCCGGGCCCTGTGGTGTCAGAAAAAGGCCCTGCAGTGCAAGAGGCTCGCGCTCCTCGAGCCGCTGACGCACGCGAGGCAGATGAGGCGTACGCTAGGCAGATGAGGCGTACGCTAGGCAGATGAGGCGACGCGAGGCAGATGAGGCGTTAGATTCCGGCAGCACGTGCCCCGCTAGGACAGTGTGAGGGAAGACATTTTATATCGTCTAACTCACTGATACTCAAAGTACGGCCCGCGGGCCGCATGCGGCCCTCTTGACCTTTACATGCAGCCCCCTGGTGTACAGCAGCACTCGGCTGCTGTTTACTAGAGGGCGCTAACAATAAAAAAAATGTTAAATAAACAGACAAGCGTTTATTTAAAGGCTAAGTGGTGTTAAATAAAGAAAGTAACTATTGAGTCCTGTACCACTTAACTTTACGAGCACATTCATTTTTTAAGCCATCTTGCAGACAAAGTGTGAAAATATGATAAAGTCTCTTCAAAATTCAAAAAGTTCATTTAATTAACATGTTTAACCTTTTCACTTTAGTACATCAGATATTAGTGCATTGAGCAGTATTATTTTACAAGTTATAGTTTTCAAACATGAATTTAGAAACATTAATTCTTCCCCCTAATCTGACAACAATGCCAATAGTGAACTAAAGAGGCAAGCTAGTTGTTTTGCGCACTCTTTGGGTGACCTGGGTTCCTATTATACAAGTAAAACATTATAGTTTATTGAATCAAACGCAAAAGGTTATGTACAGCGCACATCCTGAAGTCATGTATTTCGAGGTCCTTGTATATGTGATAATGAAGAAAAACAAGGGAAAGTGAAATAAAACTATTGCTTAGGATCACACAATTTGGTAAAGTGGGGAAGCCGGGATTAATCCCAGCTTTTCTGGTTTTTCATTGTGCATTTGAGCAACTAGCTGCATATGCTTTGCTTCCCCTACACCCACCTTACTTCCAATGCCCTCCCAAACCTCCATCCCCGGCATAACCGCACCCCACTGGCATCAATGCGGCCCTCGGTCACTTCACAGACCACACCTTTTGGCCCCTGGGAAAATGTTTGCGAGTATCGATGGTCTAACTTATGTGACTCCGCACTGTCCTGCATAGAGCCATAATGGTCTGTTTTTTCTAAAGCGTAGTGTGTTATGCCGTCGTGCCCCAGAGCGGAAATCTTGATAATACGCCCAGTCTCTTTCTTCTAAGGTTATTTATTATATACTTTATCAAAATGTGAGTGTGCTGTTTTGTGCCGAAAACTGACTTCCGAAAATGTTCCTGTGAGGTCCTTGGGATGTCACTTTCGCTGTACGTAAGGCAAGGGTGACATCTCACAGATCCTTTTTTTACTGGATTTAGTGTCCGAGCTCCCTGAAGTAAAGTCACCACCAGAGACTTTGAGCCATCCTGCCCTGGCGATGCGCATGTGCAGAGGCCAGTGTAGGTGATTTACGTTTACTGTGGGCAAGAGTACAAGCAACAACGATCTTTAGCATACACGTCAACATTCCAAAACTGGAAAGTGGGAGAATCTGTAAAAAATAAATAAATAAATAAATCGGGAAATATATATATATATATATATATATATATATATATATAGAGCAAGAACAATATTCACAAGAGTTATCTTGACATTTTTATTGCTGCCTGAAATCTGGATGCACAAGAAACTCTGCAGCTGGTGCTTTTGAATCGTAAGTTATTGCTAAACACAGCACCCCCCTGAGGTCAGTGCCCCCCTGCAGATCAGCACCCAGTGCGGCCGCACCAGTAGGGCGGCCCTGCTCGTAAAGATGTGGCATCCCAGAGTTCCCTGCTCAGCCATGCATTTTTTGAAGGATTAACGTGTTTTAGTTACTTATTGTTCATTATCAAACAAAAGTATTTTGATCTCTCAAAATTAGTAAACAATCAATTTTCTTTATGCTTGGTAGGGGCAGAGTCAAGTAATGGTGCTTGTTATATGAGTGACTGTCTCACCCTCAGGTTTGACATGTGACCATCTTTACTACAGCCTTTCCGACTCTCCAAAGGCTAGTCTGACCAGTGATTGATTTCCCTAGCACTTCTGGCCTTTCGGATGCAAGCTTAACATGTGACATACAACATACAACCGTAGCATATGTTCTGAGGTGAAGTAACTTGTGACTCACTGCATCCAGGCTGTCCATCAATGGGCGACATGCAGGGCTTTAAGTGGGATGAAAAAACTGGGGGGTCTCTCAAAGGGACGTGGCCAATGTAATTAAGTGCGTGGCTTAAAAACATGTAAGCTAAAAATTTGTGCTTAGCACAGTGTGCCCCCCGACTTGTATTTTGCTGTTTCTGTCATTACATCCAGATATGATACAACAAGTAACATCATACCTACAACAAGTCATGACTATTGGCTTTACAAGTAACATCATACCTACAACAAGTCACGACTATTGGCTTTACAAGTAACATCATACCTACACAAAGTCACGACTATTGGCTTTGTCAATGGTTGTTAGTTGCATAAGATAAATAAGCAGCAACTATGGCTTGTATATAATATTGAAAAAGGTTCCACTGATAGCCCTGGTGACACCACGACAATGTTGCTGCTCCTGAGTTTCAAAAAGAGAAGAGAAATCCAAAGAGAAAATGGCTCTCTTTAAAGGATTCCCCTTCCCCTACATTGCTCGCCTGGCATGACGTCATGCCGTAACTTCTCCACTAGTGAGAAGTGAGCAGTGTGAGCACACGCACATGGATGTGCCTGCTGTCACTGCAGTCCGGAAAAAAACGGACCGCTTGTTCCAGGGCACAAAATAGAGCCCGATAGAGACCAGTTTCGAGGCCCCCTTAAAAAAACTGCCGGTGCTCAGCACCGGTGAGACCTGGCCCACTTAAAGCCCTGGCGACATGGAACTGTCTCTGACCCACCCCACTGGTTTTTCAGAGACACCGGTTGTTTGGAAACTCCCTAATGTCAAGTCTGATATAAAATGCAAAACATATATTGTCAAAGGAAATCTATGGTTACAAATGACAATACATCACTGATCGTTTCAAAGAAGGAGACGGCTACATCAAAACGACAAACACATACAAGTTGGCGCACAGAGTTAAGCTCATGTCATTGGTAGTCGAGACAGTCAGCAGATAAATCAGCCCGCCACTTCTCGCGTGATTAGAAAATATTACACTTGACCAGGTCTAATTTTACTAACATTGGCGTGACTGAATTTTCAAGCTTGAGGCCTTTATCGGGTCACTCTGGGACAGTCACAGCTTAGATGAAGCCTGAGACTAAAGGGTTAATGGGCAGTTTGGCAGATGGCCCACTACACTGCTGTTTTGCAGCACTTTGAAATGTGATTACATTGAAATGATGAGTTTAATGGCATCCGTATAAACATAAAGTTAACTCTTCAGTTACATTTTCTCCCATTTCAAAGTTTTGCATTTACACACTGTAGGCATCTTCCTCCCAGTGGCTGGTAGACAGTGTCATATTTATAACTGAAAAATACAGCCATTTTTTTAAGTGGGAGAAATTTAAAGGGCAGAAAAATTTTCCACATTCTGAACATTTTGTTGCAGAACATTTTTCTGCACTTTACATTTCTCCCATTAAAAAACATGGTTGTATGTTTGTGTTATACATTTAACGGTGCCACATATGGTGAAAAATATGTCCTGTGCCACAAGTATACATGACACAGACTCTCATTCACCCATACACATATATTCCATTCATATGCACACATGTTCATACATCCCCTTAAGACCACTCTCTCATTGAGACACATGCTAGCCCTGTCATAGTGCCCCATGTCAAAAGTATTTTGTTCAAACCATAGTATTGGGCTCCATGGATATTAGGTTTAAAGTCAGTGAAACTGCATGTGGGGGTGTCTGGTAACAATGTGCGAGTGGCTTGGCCTTCAGTAGCTCACAATGATTTTCAGTGACAGACAAGGTTGGAGTCCCCTGGCCTAGACATAAGAACACTGTATTACAGGTGCAACTAAATTCAAACTTTTAACGGTAATTTATAATATTTGGGGATCCTTAAGTTTCCCCAAAATATTCTAAGACTCTCCTTTCAATAGTAATGTAATCTCCTGAACAATATCCCCAAATTGTTTGCCAAGCCTGAAACCCTGGCAGAACTTAATATTGACTGAGCCCATAGATCCCCACCACAGAGAAGGACTCTGGGCTTTTTACCGTGCACCATTATCTTTTACTTGTAGAATTTCATAGACAAAGTCTTCTGCCTGTATAGGTTCATAACTAGGGGGACCTACAATGGAAGTGAAACGTAATTTTGCTATAACCTGATTGTGTAGATCCTTTGACAGCATGTAGCAGCAAATACCTGAATGGAAATTCCCCTTTCCATTTCTTTTACCCATCGCTCTTGTTCTACTGCTCCTGATAATGTTGAAGAAGCACTTCATCACGTGGAAGGAATAGATGCCTGGAGATAAAGGATAGGAGATTGCTGGAGCTTGGCTGGGTAAATGGGATGCAAAGATGCTTAGTGATGTCTGCCGATAGAAGTGCGACTAATAAGGTGAAGTACTGTAAGCTGGCGTGTAGATGGGGTGAATCAGTAATGGCGGTGTATCAGCCACCAAACACCTGCTTCATTCTAAAGTGTATCTTGGAGGAGTGTGTGCTGATTATAGTTTGTCTGAATTGCTTCCCAGGTCTGCCTGTGTGTTATTTCTTATGTTTATTGGGAATTGGATGGCTGGGTTTAGGGCTACTGAGTCATTTTTGCTGACACTGGGCTCTGTGATGTTACAATACTAATCAGGGTGTGAGATACAGGGGTGTGGCATGGGAGTGGCTCGTACGGTAATTCGGGTGGGGTGCCGGGGTTTGAATGTCTCTCATTCCACACAAAATAGTTTCACCGGGTACCTTGTGGTAGTGGAATATCTGCTGTGGATAGTCTGCTAGCACTCTCTTAGAATGTCCGGGTAATCGAAGGGGTTGTGAAACGCCACAGAATTTGGTCTTTGGTGCCCAAGCTAAATACGCCCCTTTAATGTTTCTGGAGACACACTTGAATAAAGGAGTATGTGATGGACATGGAGGGGTCAGTTCATCTGTTCATCTTTAGCATCCACCATGATGTGGGCACTGATCTGGAACAACTGTGGGGTTCCAGGGCAGCAAAAGGAGATGTTTTAGGATAAAAGTTGGAAATAAATCATTGCAAGGAGCACATGGCACTGCTGAGATTGGTTACCACTAAATATACATCCCTAACATTGATAGTCTAAAGTTTAATCTAAATTATTTGGATCTAGTGAACATTTGTTTTAAATCTTAACAATTGTACTAATTTTAATATTGAATGACAATAACGCACTGGGCGTTTTCTCCTCCACATGGTCACAGAATGTACACCGACAATAGAGGATTAGCTGGCAAGAGTGCATTGATAAGTAATCATTATCAATCATTATCAACAGCTTACCACTTGGGTATTGATACAGAGAACAGACTTATGACTATACAATGCAGCACCACCCACAGTAGCCCCCTTACATTGCCTATAGTTGCTCCAGATGTTCATGTGTTTTTGGGGGCATCCTCATGATGCATAAATTGACACTTCCAGTGCCAATCAATTCTCCATGCCTCGTGCCCGTCTGTCCAGATCAGATGGGTCAGCGTCTCGCCATGTCTTCACTATGTCTCTCTTGGCACGAATGAGTCTAATATGTATGAATGTTTTTGTGCACCTGCTGGTGTTTATGTCCTAAAGGAGTTTGAGCAATGCAATGCAGTAACTAAATAACTGTTTTCAGCTTATGCCCTAACAAACTAAAAGCAAACAAAAACATTTTCCAAAAAGGCATATGGCTAATATCAATAGAAGCCCGCTTCCATTATAAAATTAATATCCTTCTTAAGAATTTTTAAGAATAACAATCAGAACTCGCATTACATCTTGAAGTAAAAATTGGGTATTATAAAAACATTGATCCACAATTATCACTTAATAAAAAGACTAAAAACGTGTCACATCTTAAATCCCAATTGTTAAGTTCATTGAAGGAACTCTAATCATGAATTCTCTTCTGCTTTGCTTTTAGCACACCATGCCTTCAGTAGACAGGATGCTGCCCCGTTGCTGATTTGGTAATCATTGATTATATAACATAGCGCAAATGCATACATGCTATACAGCAATCCTCCTTTTTTAAATTTTCTTTCCTTTTTTTACACACTCTAAACGCCCTGTGACAGATGGAGTATCCTGTGTTGCATCAGTAGCAATTGTAGATTTTATACTATAAGTAGAGGTACTAGCGTAGGCGCCCTTTAAAAATATGGGATAAACAGGAGACTTCCTTACAGAAACTCTTGTTGTGGTCATGTCTACCAGCGACCGCTGGATATGGTTTCATTTTGATCACTTATTTTAGGTTCTTCAGCTTGCAAAGCGGCCTGGTCATAAAATAATTTCCTCAATGAATGTACATCACTGGGTACTTTTTGCCTTTCCTAATATTCATAGGTTTATTCGATTTAACTCTCTTCAACAGTGTACTAGGATCTGAATTTATTGTTTGACTGAGTACTTCCGGTAGGTTTATGAGGCAACTCTTAGTATTTATAGTAGTATTTAACTGTGCCTTTTGGGGGTGTCCTGCTTTGTGAGCCCTATGCAGTTTTTCTTACCAGACAGTACATTTGTTTGCAGATTGCTCTCTTGTGCCTATGCAGACTGGCCATATAGCGCACCATTGTTTTTCTTTGGAAATGGGTCAACCAGAGAATTCACATTTCTTCTGGCCACGGTGCTTCCCAGGGGACCCATGCCCAAAATTAAGCTATGGGCATTGCGGGCTGAGACATTGACGGATGGGGGTTTGCAGCCCACATCCGAGAATTTACTTCCCATTCTTTCAGGAAAACCGGGGGACGGCTGGAAGTAGGGTTGTGGAGTGGGAGGCTTACAAAGTGACGCTGCATGGAGAATGTATAACAAATGTGTTTGGGGTGAGTTTGGAACTAGAACAGGAGCTACTGGGACTGGAGAGAGAGCAGACGGACATGGACACAAAGACTGACCTGGAACCGGGCAAAAGGTTCAAGTTAACTGTCCTTAAACAACAGGTGGGTGAGGTCTGGAGTAAATTAGAAAAATACGTGCACGAAACCTACAGACAGAGGATGTTTGGCGAAGGGGCCAAAGCGGGGAGGATGCTGGTCTGGCTGCTACGGCAGGAACACCCGCAAATGCTTAGCCTCAATCTGAGAGGGGACACGGGAGAGGACATTATAGACAGACAAAGAATAAACAGTGCCGCAATGAAGTACATTGCCTCTGGGTTTGCGGAGTCGGCCTTAGTGGCGGAGGTGACACTCGAAGAGTATCTAATGGATGCAGGATTGCAGGGCCTAACTGCGGACCAGCATCAACAACTCGAAGCACCGCTGGAACTAACAGAATTGCGGGAAGCGCTCAATACCCTACCACGGGGAAAAACCCCAGGAGCAGATAGCTTCCCGGTGGAAATGAAACAACTGATGTTGTTTCAGCTACTGGAACGCGTACTGGAAGTTTATCTTGAGGCATGGGAGTGCTGGTCCGAAGAATGCATGAGGGGGTGATGGTGCTGATCCCAAAGGTGGGGCAAGATCCTGCTAATCTGGCTTCCTACAAACCACTGTCCATGCTCAATGTGGATGTTAAATTGCTTTGTAAAGTACTGGCAAATAGACTGCTCAAGGTAGTTGGTTACCTCATACAGCCAGACCAGACAGGGTTTATACCTGGAAGAAGTACGATGTATAATATTCGAAGACTCAGCCATGTGATGCCTTCACTGACAGGCTCCCCTAGTCCCACCACAATGGCTGTGTTGGACCTCAGAAGGGCGTTCATCATGGTGGGATGACAATATCTCTCGGCAGTCCTGCAACACATGGGGTTTAGCCCGAACTACATCAAATGGGCGCGGCTGTTATACACGGACCGAGTGGCCAGGGCTCGCACAGGCAGCGTGGTATCGGTTGCGTGGAGTCTGGGCAGAGGGACGAGGCAGGGGTGCCCCCTCTTCCTGGATTATTAACGCTGGCAATGGAACCGCTTGTGTGTTGAATGCGTGCAAAGCTGGGACCTTGGGGTATCCACCTAGGCGGACAGAAGTGTCCCTAATGCAGTCAATGTTCTACTCTACTTCAGTGACCCGGCAGAGGCGATGGCTCTGCTGCTGAAGGAGTTGGACAACTTTGCAGCAGTGTACGGTTTGTTTACCAACAAAATAAAAAGTAATCTGTCCCCCCTGGGGTGGTTGGAACAGCAGGGAGAGACTGTCCCATGGGGCCTGGGACTGTGGTGGGAATTGGACCGATTCCGATACCTCCGCATATGGATTGTACAAACAATGACAGCACATTATGACTTAAATGTAGGAGCATTGCTGAGGGGGCTCGAGAACTCTGTGGGGTTCTTGGTTAGGCTGCCGCTGCCACTTATGGGCAGTGTGTTGATCGCGAAAATGGTATTCCTACCTCAAAGCCTGTACATGATGCAAAACGTCATTTGCCCGATCCCAATGGCAACATTCCGTCGACTCAACCAGATGCTCAGCCGGCTGGTCTGGGGCGGGAAAAGGAGTCAAGTGAAGCTGGAGACTCTCAAGCTCCCTTTAATGGAGGGGGCACAGGGTCTTCCAGACTGTTTCTATACTGCGCGGTGATGCAGCTGCAGCACGCGGTCAGCTGGTTTCAAGATGAACCCAACTGTGAGCGGAATCTACCTGCTGAGGCCAGCAGGGCATACTCACTTCAGGAGCTTTACCTAATGAGTGGAGGAGTCCCTTGAGATCTATTCTACCTGATAAGGCAGCTGGTGGCATCTGGCCCAGAGTGGTTGTTAAACCCCTGCGAAGGGCTCTCTTCGCCGAATCCGTGCCGATGTGGAACTGCAGCCCTTCTCTGCCCTGAGAAAGTGATGTCCTATGGCCAGTGGCATGAGGGAGGCTGTGAGACCGTGGGGGACCTCTACTATAAAAATAGATCTATTACCTTCGAGCAAGCACGGGAGCAGTTTGGGAACAGAGCAATTCATACAATATGCTACCCAGGCCCTTGTGGCCTGCCAGGTCTGACCCACATTCCTGAACAAACCACTGGAATACGGTGTAGAGCGGCAGCTGACTGACCTGGCGTGCTGTAGGCCAGGGCACTGCACGAGGATAAAGAGCGCATGACAGAGAGGGTGAGGGGCATATGGGAGACTGTCTGTCCAGATGCGCTGTCAGAGCGGGGCTGGAAAAAGGCCTGCGGGGCCGTGAAGTTGATATCACCCAATGCTAGATTTAAGCTGACTCACTTTAACTACCTACAACAAACATACTTGCCCAGTAACCCTACCAGCCCGGTTGCTTGCAGGAGATGAAGATTGTGTGCAGCGGATTTCTTACACATGACCTGGATATGCCCAGCTGTGGGAAGTTTCTGGGTAACCGTAACAGAGGAACTATCACGTATCATGGCAATCAGGGTGGAGGGGACAGTTGATGTGCCTTCTGGGTATCCTTAAGAAATGGAGGAAACGAAAAATGGGAAAACACATGGTGGTGCTTGGTTTAATGCTAGCTAAACACAGAATTGCAATACACTGGGCAGCACCATAGGCCCCCACAGGTGCAAACTTTGAAGTAGGATTTACTGGAATGGGTACTTGTGGACACCAAGCACATGAACCAAACAAGACAGTAAGGTAGAAGAGGACCTGGAGAAGTGAGGTGGGATGATAAACAGAATTGAGGAACATTCCAATGACCAAACACCTAGCGAGGCCACAGATGAGATAGGGACACTGAATAGCATGCTGTATAGACAAAGCATAAGAGAGCAGTAAGCTATATAGACATGTGTCACTTTATAACCAAAGGGCCTGATAGCTGTGTATACTACAGAGATGGTTGCAATCACAATGTTTACGTGTTTACCTTGCTAAAAGCCAATAAAAAGACTTTCAAAAGAATAAACAGAATGCACAATATCAAAGTTAATGTTGGGGATACATGATGTGAACCTACCAGATCCTAATATTCTCTGTAGGGTTTTTAAGGCTTCTGAAATAACGATTTCTTGGTTTTTGTTGGTGTTTGTTTTGCTGGGGGTCCGTGATGCCTGCTCAGTGGGTCAGCAACTCCCTAGAAAATTAAATAATGTTAACAGATTAATAAAAAAAAAGGGGGAAATATCAATTGAAAACATCAAAATGTTCTGTAAAATGTGAAAGAATTTGGAATTAGAGGTTAAAAAAAGTTGGTATCCTCAGATTGATTTGTGGGACCAGTACATGTGGACAAACAGAATATAAGTATGGACGACGGGTAGCCGCAATTAAATTTAGAAAAGCTCCAACTTAACCTTTTAAATTCAAATTTTGATTTTTTTTTGTTTGCGAATAAATTAAAATATTTTATCATTTGTGTATTTGATGAATGCTTGTTTCTGTATTTTTGTGTATTGGTTTGTTGTTCAAATCTTCAAAATTGCTTCGGCATGGGTCCCCCGCTTCTAGTAATGACTCATTGGGCTTCCTGGATTCTATTAACGTGTCAGTGGGGGTCCCGGCGTTCTAGTAATGATTAGGCGGGGTCCACTGAAGTCAAAAGGTTGAGAACCGCTGATCCAGTTCATAATTACTAGCGCCCACAGCCATATTGTCTGTATCCTCTTCACCTTTCAAAGCTGATTATCCTATTCCCTCTATTCAATCAGTTCTTTCAGCTTCTTCTATGCTCTCAACCAGATTGGAGTCTGCTAGAACCATTGGTGATGCTCTTGATGCTGGTAAGTCTGGAAAAAACGGTCAATCAGGGTGGGTGCAATCATTCATGAGTGAGGAGTTTGTAATTCGTGGGGATAAAGTTGGAGGTTTGCTGATTTACTCGGATTGAAGATATTGTCAGGACTTCCATCCACCCAACACGCCCGCCAGTTCCACCACATGCACCGCTTGCATTGTTGCTACGCCTACTACAGACTACCTATTCCTCTTTATATTTGCTGGAAATGTGTTTAATCGAATTACATCACGTTGGACATGATTCTGGCCTCTTACATCTCACAGAGTTTGCTGCTGAAAAGTCAGTAATCTGCCCACAACCATGGTCATTACTAGGTGATGAGGCAGGTTAAGAGTTACAAGATTCCAGCACTTTACCTGAGCTCCCAGGCAGGGGGGCAAGTGGCTGCATTTGACCTTACAGTCGTGCTGGCTGACTTCCAGGGGGTATCAGCCTTCACAGTGTATCAGGTGGCAGTGCTACAATGTACTACAATGTTTAGATACCCGATACCTGCAGTGAGGCTACACCTAAGACAACTAACCGTCGCCATTGCCCTGTAACCAGCAGCCACACTTTGATGGTACACGCAGTCCCTTGTCATACCTTTATGACCTGCCTGCATGTGGTCCACACCTTGTCTTTCCCGTGCCTGTACTACCCCCCAACACTAGCAAGCCACTGCCACTGGTGAAGGACTGCAATTCACAGGCAAGCAGAAGCAACCAGCAGAACAGGATGCAGAAACCAGCTTTAATATGTTCAACATGGAGCAAGAATTGAGAAAGGCACCGTGGAAGGGAGCGAAAATCATTAATACAACTTAGCCCATTCTTAGAAAAGAAGAAGCATCGAGCTATTTTCTACCACAGCAGCCATGTCCATGTCATACTAGCAGTCAGACTCTTAAGGCACAAATCGATAAAGTGGCAAAGTAGCCACAGATGCAACATGGCTTAGCTCAACGTAACTTCTAGCTGAGCCACAAGCGCCTTCCTGTTCCGCCACCTCCACCCTCTTGTGGCACTGCTCACCACCAATAAAGCATCCGTGGACCTCTATAGACCTCCGTGGATCTGGTCACAGACAGTTTTGTCTACAATGTCTATCAAGAAGGGACGGGTGTACATTGATCCTCGAATAGGCCGCAAGACTGTATTCAGCATCAAAGGATGGGCCGGGCCGCTGCAGCAGGAGGTGATCTAGCCCACTCAATCAGCCTTCGTGATCCAACAGCACAGCCAAGCAGGTCGGCCAGAGGACCTTGGGAGAGGACCGCACTGCCCAGCCCGCGACCCCGGCTTCAAACAGCCAGGCACCCCAAAAAGCAAGGCACTCAACTGAACCCCAGCAGTGGATAAAGGTGCAGTGATGTAGGGAGGCTACGCATCAGATACTTGTGACACAGAGCTGGACGGGGTCACCAGCGTGCCAGCTGCTACCTCACACATTCACTGGCTCGCTTCCGAGTCTGTCTCACAAGCAGGAGGAGAAGCAGCCTATGTGCACTGCCTCCCAGTGACACTTGGAAATGAGCAAAGCTGACTTCCGGGTCAGCTCAGTTTGACAGTCCAGAACTGTCCTCAGTGTCCTGCCAACTCCTGCCCACTAGGAGTTAAGTCTCCAACAGTGCCAGACAGCGAGTGTGAAGTTCCCACCAGGGACATCACTCCACTGACATTTCTGGGAATGATCCTGCCCAAAGTGTCAAAGTTTCTTCAGTGTAAGGCGGGTTCTGGTCAAGTAAGCCAATTGGATCAGGCACACCTGCACTGCGGTAGCTGCAGCCTACAAGAGTGTCCGTGCATTTGTCATTGGTAAGCGGTTCCACATCGGTTTCCAAAGCTGACCTGAGTGCTACATGTGTTGGGGATATTGATCACTAGGGAGTGACATAGTAGGGATTGTAGGGCTATTTCGTGTTTTCCTAAACCCTCTATCAGCAATTAAGCCTCTAGCAAGTGGAACTCTGGGTACTCTTTCAGGCTGCTGTGCAGGGAAGTTGTGCATGATACAATTGTAACCAGTGACAAATGGTTGTTTGTGCATTCCAAACTCGGATCTCAGATACATGAAGGAGCTACGGGTAGGGCTGCACATGACGTCTCCCAGTTTGGATATCCAAATGCAGTGCCAGTCCCAGAAACCCTGCAATCATGCACATCTCCAAGCTTGGCCCTCAACCATAGAGGGGTTTCTTGTTCATATCTGCCCCCCAGAGCTTGCAAAGTGTGGTGCCACAGCCTTAAGGCTGGAGCCGTAGCAGGGGGAAGGTTGTTTGACGTCAGCCCCACATACCGGAAGTGTAGTGAAGGTGTCTCACCCACAACCCATCTTGTGACTGTAAAGGCAGGGTCACTACGCCAGCCAAAGACTCGCTCGTTTATAAGTATGAGGTGAGAAGCGCGTTCGTGTGACACAGTGTCTGCGGCACGAAATCCACCATCAAACAAATATTTAAAACGTTTTTTCTTTGTATCCCTGTGATATCTCCTGTTCCAAAGAACCCTCATATAAGCAAGCTGAAGAAAGTAAAGATCGTTCTGGGGCTCTCCTAAGGGTAGTTTGGAAGTTGGTTAAAGAAGTCTTGGGAGAGAACCATTTTAATAATGGCGGCGCAGCCAATGAGCAATGGGGGGGGGGGGGAGGGGAGAGCAGAACTCCAGGTTGGGCCATAGCCTGCCTAACTGGGGGTCACCTTGTTCTGCCTGCCATCAGTGGCAGTTGTTGCAGTCATGGGAAACTTTCTGCTGTTATTTTAAAAAGAGAGGCCCACCTCAGAACTGATGGTGCAGCACTAGTTGGGTAAAAGAAGGGAAGGATTTAGAATATTGGTTCCGCATCTGCAAGCTGTTTACAAAGAGTCCTGGGAAGGTTGCATCCCCATGATGAAAGGCGCCATTGGAATCACTTTGCCACCTTGCAGAAGACTGGAAAACATTCCTCAGATTGTACTGCAAAGAGTAAAAATAAGCTGCAGGGATAATGATGAGTATTATTTAGGTGCTTGGAGAGGGCTATGAGATTGGTTTCAGATTAGTAAATAGCGCTGCTTTGTACATGCATATGCTCTTTCAGGTTCCAAATGGAATACACTAAAATTGAGGGATGGAGAAGAGAGGAGCTTGTAATATCAAGCCTTGATAGTGAAAAGGATTTTGGTTTCATTTCTTGCTATTATATTACGCAAGTGATCAATCAATCAGGATTTATAAAGCGCAGCTAATCACCCAATAGGGTATCCAGGTGCTTGCAGGCCCCGGAGGCTTATTCGAACAGGCAGGTCTGGAGGTCCATGAAATGTTAGGGACTTTACTCCAATCTGAGGGCAAGGGTCAGAACGCATGTTACTGTATCCGAAAGCTGGAATGTAGGTAGAAATGAACAAAAAAGGCACGGAGCTTCCGCGCCCCTCTGTCGCACTGCGAAGTGCAGGAAACTTTTCCTCACAATAGGCCACTATTTACTGTATAATCCAATATTTGACCAGTGAAACCATGATTAAACAAATCCTCATTTTACTTGTAATCCGTTCATTTTCCTGAAAATCACTGCGGAGACAGCGTGATATTGCCATGATTCTTTTATTTAACATTTTCAAATACCTCCTGTTTGCCCATCCAGGCCTTTAACAGCGACACGTGAGAAGAATCATTCATACGAGTGGGCTCATGTCATTTAATTTCACCCAATGCATTTCGAGCCAAGTGGCTCTTCGTCAGGGGTTGCTGAAACAAATAAAAGAAATAGCTTCACCAACTGCTCTGTTCAAACAGTCTATGTCCAATAAAAATCATGTTGTAACTACACCCTGTATACCACCACCCTCATCAACCCTCACACCCTGCTATCGACAAACTAAAAAGAAACCCACATGCTGCACAACAAAGATATTGCACCCCCACCACTAAACGCCAAACCCCCTGGAACTCCAAATTTACAACTGTCGAAATAATACAATGCATAAAAACCCTACATAAATTGTGCCAAACTGATAAAGTACCCAGTTTATAATCATGCGATCTGAACCTTCTTAAATTATCCCCATAATTCCTAGACGTTTTTCAACACACTGTGACTTAATACCAAATATTCACAAATGCTGACTAAACCATGTTTAAGCAGTTACCTGCGGAGCCCCAACCAAAGCGCAGCTAATCACCCAATAGGGTATCCAGGTGCTTGCAGGCCCCGGAGGCTTATTCGAACAGGCAGGTCTGGAGGTCCATGAAATGTTAGGGACTTTACTCCAATCTGAGGGCAAGGGTCAGAACGCATGTTACTGTATCCGAAAGCTGGAATGTAGGTAGAGGCACCTTTAAGGGATGCTCATGTCATCTGTGATTTTTGCTTTGGTGAATTAAACACTGGCGTGTAGAATAGGAAGGCAGAATCTTCATACGGGAAACCAGACTGGGATAGTGTCTCATATTATGTTGCAACATGCAGTCAAAGTTCTGATATCGTTTTCCGACCTCAGCACGTAATACCATAGATGTTGGAGACCAGTGAGGGATTTGACCAGATGCTGGGCTGAGAGTGAACACTGCTATATCATTGTTATATCTGTTGCCCAGGTGCTCTGAAACTGCAGTGGAATTTAAGGAGTGTTCAATTGTAACCTCCCCATTTAGATATTGTATTGTAGATTTATATAGCACCTACTACCCCGGGTGAGTCATTGACGTGCTATGTGGATAAGTACTATATTACTCCTTGTAGCCCATTGTTGGTGTGTATTATTAGTTGTAAGTGTTGCAGTTATTTGTATATTATGTAGCATTACTAGAGTTGATAAACAAATCAGTTGCATGCAGTTTCTGGTATAGTGTATAGCTTATTATTTATTTGAAGGTTCAGTGTAACGCGAACAAGACCCTTGCGGGTATCAGAGAACTTTACACATGTTAAAGAACAGAGACATATACAATCAGTATTAAAATATTCGTGCAAAACACTACAAGATATGGCAGATCCCCCATGAGGGCAGGATCACCACAATGATAGGACAGATATATAGATTTAAGGGTGGCATTTGACCTGGTCCCAAGGGAAACACTATGGGAGGTATTGGATGGCTATGGTATTCCTCCAGACCTACTTAGGATCCTGAGAGTTTTACATACAAGCACCTATGCCAAGGTCAGATGGAATAATGCTGGGGATTTGTCAGACAAAATCGAAATTAATCAAGGGGTTAGACAAGGGTGTGTCCTCGCCCCTACACTCTTTAGTCTCTACATTAATGGAGCAGTAAATAGACTGAAAAATTGCATACATGATGCCCCCAAATTAGCTGGTGTGTCAGCGCCTATTTTGATGTTTGCGGATGACACCCAGCTAATTTCACGCACTCCAATGGGGCCACAAGCCCAACTAAACGCCTTTGTCTCCTTTTTGTGAAGAAAGAGGGCTTGAGCTCAACTCCACAAAGTCAAAAGTCATGAATATCAACCCCCATTGAACTTATAGAGGTAACATGTATATTGAGGGGGTCTGCCTTGAAAAAGTTCCACACTTTGACTACTTCGGAGTTAGGCTGAGTGACACCCAGACGTGGGGCCCCCAACTAGAGAAAAGTAAAGCCACCCTCCAATTGAAAACTGCTGCCATAGGGAGAAGATACAGGGTTGCTTTGGGAGGTGCTCTGTCCCCGGTCCTTTCTGTGTATAGAGCAACAGCTGTAACATCAGCGACATATGGCGCTGAAATATGGGGCCATGTCCAAGCAGAAGTGCTGACAAGAATAGAAAATAAGTTCATAAGGGGTCTTTTTAATCTTCCCCCAAGTTTCCCTATTACCCCCTTAAGATTTGATCTTGCCCACAATACTATATTCTTAGTGGTTCAACTCAAACCCCTACTATTCTGGGTAAGACTTTGGTCCACCAGGGAATTCGCAACGTACAGAGATGGTGTAAAAGAGCTAATATCCCTGGATAAGGACGTAAGTACTCCCTGGCTGAAGGCGATAAAAGCGTTATCCCACAGAATAGGCATGGCTAATTTATGGAACACCCCGGAGCAGATCACCAAAAGTGACGCCCGCGGAGTGAAAACCCGGTTCTGGGAGGAAATTGTACTGCAAACGTGGAAAATATATCAGGAAAATTCTATTACCGGTCAGTTTCTTAACCATAACTGTTCTCCCTGCCCGGAGCCTTATATGGATCGCATGTATCCACGCTACTCAAAGCGCCTATATGTCCAATTTAGGTGTGGCACATTGCCCCTGAGAACTCAAACTATGAAATGGGACAGGGCATTCACAAACAATAAGTTCTGCCCAAATTGCCCTAATACTGCGGAAACTATTGAACATTTCATGTTCTTCTGTCCACAATATAGAAATCTGCGTAAGAAATGGCTAAAAGCAGCATTAAACTCGAAGGGTGTGAGACACTGTGGGGAAGCATTAAGGCTCCTTAAGAGCGACACTAGGGAATTATTCGCACTGCCAGTATCGCGTTATCTTCTCTGTGCGTGAATCCAGAGAAAGAAGGTCATAGATAATGCGCCCCCTAGGTTAGCCAGCTTGTAGCGCAAGGCTCAGTATGTTTATGTAGCGTCTCATCTCCCCGTATGCGTAATTCAATTAATATCGACATTGGGGATTTGTATTTTTTTTATGGCTACTTTAAATGTACATGAACTTTTACTTCTTTGAAGAATACTAATTTAATAAGACTATTCTTATGGTGTCGGGTCTAGTAGGCTTGTTCTTTTTATTATCTACTAATTTTAACCATTGACGTTTTACTTGTAAATAGGACGTTGTATGATGTTTTTATTGACCTTGATTTGAACTGTGTATTTCTGTGATTGTAACTTTGTATGGCTTTTAGCCGAAATAAATGGTTTTGATGATGATAGGACAGATAAGTTAAACAGTAATATACCAAGCGAGCCATAATCACAAGTGAAGTTGATGAGTTCTGATAAACTCAGAGAGAAGAGTTCTAAGGATCTAGGGCAGAAATGTGTTCATGAGTAGTAGTTTAACTTCTTTTTTGAAGGATGCTGTTGAGGGATTCAGTCTGGTTTCAGGGGGGAGGGAGTATCAAATTCTCTGGGTGATGCCGGAGAAGGCTCTTTTGCAGGTTTTCTTATTCGAAAACTCTGTGGTTTCAGCAGTAAAGTGCTGGAATTTCTAGAAGATCTGGAGCCCCAGAGAGTTCAAGCTTCTGAGTATTGAAGTGTAGGACGTTGTGGGTCATGCATGCAATTTCCAGCGGAACTCTTGCTTCGTAAGGGAGCCAGTTCAGAGATTTCAAATCGGGTGATGTGGTTGTTTCTTTTCGATCCAGTGATGAGCCTTGCCGCAAAGCTGAGGGAGGCCCTTAAGGGGGCAGTTTTGGATTTGGGTAGGCCAGCTAGGGTTACGCTTCCATAGTCCAGCCAGGGAATCAAGAGGGCTTGGATGGTAGAGTTGAAGTCCTTGGTGGATCGGAAGGGTTTTAATTTTCTCAAGATGTCCATTTAGAGGTTCGCTCCTTTGGTGGTAGCACTAATGTGCTTCTGCATATTATGGTTCTTGTCAAGAGTTATTCCCAGTGATCTCATGAGTCAATGACCTGAAGCAGGCAATTGAAGGCTGTTAGTTGCTTTATCCATTCATTAATAACGGGTGCTCGACTGGGTGGGGCAATGAGAAGGAATTCAGTTTTGAGAGTGTTACGTTTGAGGTGGTTGCCTGTCAGACAGTTTTGGGTTTTTTGTAGGGTTAAGTAGGGTTTTCAGGTATAGTTGGTGTCATCAGCATACATGTGATAATGGATGTTGGGATGAGTTCAGAATTAACGTTAGTGGCTCTATGAACAGGTTGAAGAGAGTGGGTGAGAGGGAGGAACCCTGTGGAGCCCCTAAGGTGACAGGCGTGGACTTAGACAGCGACTGATTAACCTTGATTTTTTGGGTTCTGTTTTGGAGAAATGAGGTGAACCACTTTAGAACAGTTCCCGAGAGTCCCA
Organism: Calotriton arnoldi; assembly: GCA_963921515.1. Classification (NCBI taxonomy): domain Eukaryota; kingdom Metazoa; phylum Chordata; class Amphibia; order Caudata; family Salamandridae; genus Calotriton; species Calotriton arnoldi. The sequence goes on from CAWUFW010000653.1 coordinate 238,004, forward strand.
TCCTACGTTCCAATAGGTCTAGTAGGTAGTCGTGCTTAACCGTATCGATTGCTGAGGATAGGTCAAGGAGGATAAGGAGGCATGATTCGTTTTGATGCAACATTTTTAGTGCATCATCCACTATGTGTGTAAGTACTGATTCAGTGCTGTGCCCCGGGTGGAAGCCAGATTGGAATTGATCAAGAAGACGGAATTGATTAATGTGGTTACAGAGTTGGATGTGCACACATTTTTCAAAGAGCTTCGCCAGAGTTGGAATGTTGGAGATGGGGCGTAAGTTATTTAGGTCTGTGTAATCAGCTGTTGGTTTTTTTAGGATAGGAGGGACCTGCCCAGACTTTAGGCAATCAGGGATTGCCTTGAAGTAGAGACGCATTAACAATCTTGGACCATAGAGGGAGTATCAATAGTTTGATAACATTGAAGAAGTTGGGCGGTAGCAGGTCATTGTAGTGGTTTGTTGCTATTGGTGCAGATTGAGGCAATGTGTACTATTCTGTCATTTGAGTGTTCTCATACACTGTTACTGGATGGCAGTAGTGTTGTTCGAGAATACGGTTATGCGTATTTTGGATCATGCTTATATAATCTGGCTCAGCGCATCTGGTGGAAACAGCTCATTAGGAATTAGTTTACAAGGTCAAGTGATATGAATCAGAAGGCTACATGGATTCAGATAGTAGGGATATGAAATATCCTTCAGATTACCTGAATGCTGAAACTTATTGGAATTTCAGTTATACTGTTCAGGTCTTCATAGATGTGATAGAAGCAGGACTTGATCCTCGTTTCTAGATGTAATTAGGTATTCCATCTACTTTGATGATGTGTTAGAAGTGCAGTTCTGATACTGAATAATTTTTATGTCATCATCATTAGTATGTTATCCTTCTAGATTCTTGTTGTTACACTAAGTTCCCTCTTCCTGTTAATAGTGAGATATTTGCTCTGTTTTATACTCTGAGGTTCAAGTGGAAATGACCACATTTTCAGCACTCTTCTAAACTCCAAGTAATTTACTATAGCTTGTATCTTTGCTAGGAGCAAATTCCATAATTTAGCAGTTTAGACTGTGAAGGATGTGCAACCAATAATTTTCTTATTATATGGGCAAAACAATTAATTGTGGGGAAGACCTAGAGCATAGCAACCTTTTCTGGTAGTATTTCTTGAGTCCCATTTGTAACTTGTTGGTTGATTTGTGGAATCATGGACAAGGCTGAATCCACAATAATTCTCTAGTTCCTAGAGGTTGTCTTGATATTCACAGGAGGCTAACCTCTTTGAAGGCAGTGCCCACCCAGTCATATAGCTTCTCTTTTGTGTATATCTGCTGCACTGTATGTTTTGTGTGTCTATTATGTATGTATTATGTTAGGTTGTCCTTAAGCTTCTCCAAAGAGAGTGTTTTCCACTGTTTGTATGTTTTCACTTGAACAGGGAGTTGGTTAGAGGTTTTGCCGGAATTTTATGGTTCATTGAGATGAGGAAACAGTTGCTTCATGGGATTTGAGCAAATTTCTGTGATGTTCACTATCTCTGGATTGCGTTAGACAGCATCCAGTGTGTGTGTCCCCCTGCGTGAGTTGGTCCTGACATGATTAGGGATGAATTGAGGGTGATTAGTCTAGATGTGATGTTATTAAGCTGTGGCATTTTCTGTTGTCAAAACAAATGTTTAGGTCATTGTGGATGCATAATTAGGGTTGTTGATGGTAAGATAGAAAGACATTTGTGAATGGTCCATTTTCTGGTGGAAGTCTGTACAGTAGTAGAAATGTGCATTAGAAAATTGGGTTAGGTCGGCATATTGCCAGTAGAGATTCATTTCCTGATATTCGTATATCTTTAATCATTTTGGTGATGGTTATGGTTATGTCTTCCTTTAGCATCACAGCTAGACCGCCTCCTTTTTTAGTTCTCGCCTACAGACAGCTTTTAGCTGCCTACTGTTGAAGGCCTCTTATGTATTATTACAATGTTTACTGTGGGTGTTGGGTCAGCCCATTGCTTACCATTGGTTGGCTTTATAGTATAACTTGTTTGTTTGCTTCTTATTCAATAGCTTTCCTTCCTCTTCTTGTGTTTGCCCCTCCTAGGGAGCGTAGCTTCTTTACCATCCTTTTGATTAAATAACTTGTATCCTCACACTGTTTATATTCATAGAACTACATGTTCTTCTTTTTCTTTCAGCACCTCATGGAGATGTATGTTTTCTTGCGCTGTGTGCGCCACTTAAGCATCAAATCCCGTTCCCTGTGCTCACTGTGTTATTCTCTCTTCCCAAAAATTGTCCTTTAGTTCCATGCCCCTCCTCAGCTAGCTTTCTTTGCCATTTTGTAATTTTCACCCAAACCCAGTGCCTTCATTACTCCTCGCAACCTGTGTTGCGTAAAGAGGGATCCTCAGTTCAGGGCACGTCTTGCTTTACACTCCCAAATAAAAGAAATTCAGTACTCCCCAGCAGAGGCACTCGGTAAAGCAAGAAAGCACCTGGAAAGGGGGCTCCACACTCATGAAATGAGACACATCAAAAGACAGTTTTTAGAATAAAGAGTGGGGTTTTATTGGTGCAACACTCTCTAACAGAAAGGCTTTCCCAGGTGTCAAATGAATCAGGTAAAACAACATGCAAATGTATATATATATATATATATATATATATATATATATATATATATATATATATATATATATATCTACTGGCGGTCGCCAGTAGATAGTTATAGTTAGGACCTATTATCCATAGGAAATCCGCGACATTCTATTTGCAATAACGTTGGCGCCGGTTGACGAATCTTCGCGAAAGCTTCCAACTTGTTGGGGCGCTCCGGTCCGCTCCTACCCTGAAAGTCTCGGGGTGATACGTCAAGCGGGGGCCGAGAAAAAGGGGGGTCCCAAAACGCGTTTTCCCCATTCATTTTTCCATAGGAACCTTTAGTCGCAGCTACAGCCCGAACTGCTGAACGGAATTACCCCAAATTTGGCAAAGAGGTAGCCCTTGGTTCAGACTGGTGCCTTTTGCTAAAATGGTGTAAATCCGTTCAGTAGTTCCTGAGAAATTCACAATTAAAATCACATATATATCTATGGGCGCGTCGGATCCGCGTACCCTCCCGATCACGAGCTGCATGCTAATTGGCTGTCAACACTCCAAATCAAGAAGTGTTGGCAGCCATTTTGTCCCTCGGTAGAACCGAGGGACAGAAACAAGTGCGCAAAGCGCAAAAGGGGGCAGGGTAGAAACACCCTGACCCCCTAGGTCTGCTCAGGGGGTCCCACAAGGACCCCCTGGGCAGAAAAATATTTTTTTTTTTAAAAATCGACGGGATGCGCTTAGGGTGCGCGGATCCCGCCGAGAAAAAAAAGAAACAAGTGCACAAAACGCACAAAGGGGGCAGGGTAGAAACACCCTAACCCCCTAGGCCTGCTCAGGGGTCCCACAAGGACCCCCTGGGCAAAAAAGCATTTAAAAAAAAAAATCGGCAGGATGCGTTCAGGGTGCGCGAATCCTGCCGGAAAGAATCGAGCGCGGTCTCCGCGCCTGATGTAATGGCCCCGGGTGGCCCAAGTCCCGGGGGCATGGTGGTGGGGGATAATTTAATGTGTGGGGGCCTCAAAGGGCCCCCAAGCCCGGGGACCGCCACCCCCGGGGCTTTTAAAAAAATGGTGCGGGAGGGCTCTGAGCCCTCCCGCAGCCCCGAGGACCACCACCTCCCGGGGCACTAACAAATTAAAATGGGGGTCCGTTTTGGACCCCGAAGCCCCGGGACCACCACCTCCCGGGGCTGTGCTGATGTAGGGAGGGGGCCGCACGGCCCCCTCCTGGAGCCCTTGATGGCCCTGGGGACCGCCACCCCCAGGGCCGGCTCCTGCAGTGTCCCGGGGTGCCTACCCCGGGACACTGTAGTTTGCTATGGCAGGACGGGAGCCTCACGGCTCCGTCCTGCCATAGCAAACTGCTTTGGATATTGGAAGAGAGAGCAGGGAAACCTGCTCTCTTCCAATATCCAAAGCACATTGCTTTCCACATGGGGAGCAGCATGTCAGCTGCTCCCCATGTGGAAAGCAATGCCGGCTCCCAAGGGACGTGGGAGCCGGCGGGACTGTGGGGGATTGGGGACCCCCACAGTCCCCCAACGGAGAGAGCCAGCCCCGGGGGATGGGGTCCCCGGGGCAAGTAGTGGCCTAGGAGGGGGCCACGCGGCCCCCTCCCCAAAAAAGAAAAATAAAAAAAATGGAAAGGCCGGCCCCGGGGATGGGGTCCCTGGGGCCTTAAATGGCCAGAGGAGGGGCCACGCAGCCCCCTCCAAAGAATAAAAATAAAAGGCCATGCCCCGGGGATGGGGTCCCGGGGCCAATACAGGCCCAGGGAAGGGGGGCCACGCGGCCCCCTTCCCGTTTTTTTAAATTAAAATTTTTAAAAGGGGTAAGGCCCTGGGGGATGGGGTCCCCAGGGCATAAAAACAGGGAAAAAGGAAGGGGGCTACACAGCCCCCCTTCAGGGGACAAAATTATTATTTTTTTTTAAAACGATCGGGCCCGCAGGCCCCGCCCCTTCCTTCACCACTCTGCAAACGCGCCCTGGCGCGTTTTGCAGAGGGGAACGAATTCCCCTTGAATACTGGGGGTCCTGAGGGCCAACTAGCCCACCAGGAACCTCCAATATGCGCCAGGGGCTGCGTTGCAGAGACGTGTAGAGAGGCCACACCCCTTTTACACCTCTCTGCAACGCAGCTCTGTGGCGCTTTTTGGAGGTATATGGTGGGCTAGTTGGACTCCGAGGACCCTCAGGATTCAAGGGGACTTAATCCCCCAACTTAAAACGCGCCACGGGGCGCGTTTGCACAGTGGTGAAGGGAGGGGCGGGGCTTCAGGTGACATGTGTGCAAACAGGCCCCGTGGCGCGTTTTAAGATGGGGAATTAAATCCCCTTCAATCCTGAGGGTCCCTGGGGCCAACTAGCCCAACAGGTACATCCAGAAAGCGCCACAGAGCTGCGTTGCAGAGAGGTGTAAAGGGGTGTGGCCTCTCTACACGTCTCTGCAACGCAGCCCCCTGGCGCATATTGGAGGTTCCTGGTGGGCTAGTTGGCCCCTAGGGACCCTCAGGATTCAAGGGGACTTAATCCCCCAACTTAAAACACGCCACGGGGCGCATTTGCACAGATGTCACCTCAGGCCCCGCCCCCTCCCTTCACCATTGTGCAAATATTCCTCTAAAATCAGCCGAAATACGAATTCCGATTTACTCACCTGTTATCAGGAGAGACCTCAGTGCTGTATCTTTCAGCCCAGTACTGGTCCTGAAAAGTAATTCTAACCATACTTACCAGTAACTTGAATTTCCTTCCATAGGCTAACATTGACTGGTTTCACTTGGAAATTCTTCTAAGTGTGGAGTTTTGGAACTTTAAAATATTCCTCTAAAATCAGCCGAAATACGAATTCCGATTTACTCACCTGTTATCAGGAGAGACCTCAGTGCTGCATCTTTCAGCCCAGTACTGGTCCTGAAAAGTAATTTTAACCGTACTTACCGGTAACTTGAATTTCCTTCATAGGCTAACATTGACTGGTTTCACTTGGAAATTCTTCTAAGTGTGGAGTTTTGGAACTTTAAAATATTCCTCTAAAATCAGCCGAAATACGAATTCCGATTTACTCACCTGTTATCAGGAGAGACCTCAGTGCTGCATCTTTCAGCCCAGTACTGATCCTCAAAAGTAATTTTAACCGTACTTACCAGTAACTTGAATTTCCTTCCATAGGATATCATTGCCTGCTTTTTGCTGAAAAAGTTTCTAAGTGTTGATTTTTGAAACATACAAATATTCCTGTAAAATCAGCCGAAATACGAATTCCGATTTACTCACCTGTTATAAGGAGAGACCTCAGTGCTGTATCTTTCAGCCCAGTACTGGTCCTGAAAAGTAATTTTAACCGTACTTACCAGTAACTTGAATTTCCTTCCATAGGCTAACATTGACTGGTTTCACTTGGAAATTCTTCTAAGTGTGGAGTTTTGGAACTTTAAAATATTCCTCTAAAATCAGCCGAAATACGAATTCCGATTTACTCACCTGTTATCAGGAGAGACCTCAGTGCTGCATCTTTCAGCCCAGTACTGGTCCTGAAAAGTAATTTTAACCGTACTTACCGGTAACTTGAATTTCCTTCATAGGCTAAGATTGACTGGTTTTCAGCAAAAAAGTTTCAAAGTGTTGATTTTCACAAACTACAAATATTCCTTAAAAATCGCCTGTATGACTTAAACGCATTCTTTCAACTGTTTACAGGAGATGCACCAGTGCTGGATCCAGGATCCAACACTGAGTAAGAAAAAGTAACGATAACAGTTTTTACCTGCTAAGTGAATTTCCTTCCATAGGATAACATTGGTGATTCTATGAGAAAAAGTTTCTAAGTGTCAACTTTTAAAATACAATAATATTCCTTAAAAATCACGACTGTAACCAAAACGCTTTTACTCAACTGTTTACAGGAGATGTACCAGGACTGAATCTAGGATCCAGTCCTGTGGTTACAAAAGTAATCCATAAAGTAACTAATTGCATTTAACTAGAAATTCACATTGAGCTGAATGTTGCATTGTGTTTGAAAATGAGTTGCCCACTGCACCAACTGTAACTACTGTACTTAAAAGTCTATTGCCTATCTGCAAAGTATTTAAACTAAAGTAATTCATTCTGAGAAAGTATTTTTGTAATGTAATGTATAATGTAATTACAATGTAATTTAAAAATAAAATATGTAAAAAAAATTGTTTCTAAAAATGTAGTAAATCAGTATGAAAAAAATTAATATAACAATTAATACATTTAAAAATTGTCATTTACAAAACCTTTGAAATTCACTGAAAAAACCGTAGGTTTCAGGCACGTTATAGTTAGAAATTAGCATTTAAAAAACCTTTGAAATTCACTGAAAAAACCATAGGTTTCAGACATGTTATAGTTACAAATTAGCATTTAAAAAACCTTTGAAATTCACTGAAAAAACCATAGGTTTCAGACACGTTATAGTTACAAATTAGCATTTAAAAAACCTTTGAAATTCACTGAAAAAACCATAGGTTTTAGGGACAGTTATAGTTACTTGGACATTGCACTCGTACAAAACCCGTGAAATTCCCCCGTTATAGTTAGTTCAGCTAACTATAACTCAGCGCCCCGCAATGCACTGCTGATGACGTCACATATTACATCACTCATGACATGGTCAGTGACATCACTGATGACATCACTGATGACATCTCAAATGACATCACTGATGACATCATCCACGTGATAATCTGATGCACCTCCTCACACCCTAATATAACCTTTGATACACCCACTCTAAATTACAGACTGCCATTCGCAAAACCATAGACACTCCAACACCAATAACTACATACCCACTCACTGATTCTTAGGTCTACACACACACATCCACTCACTCACCCGTACAGTCACTCATACTTAGGGTCACTCAGTACAGGACTATCATATGCACTCTTACTCCTATATAGACACTCAAACAACGCCACTCATCCATAGAGATACTCACACACCTAGTCAGTCATGCAAATAATTAAACACACTGCCATTTACTCACCTATACAGTTATACACACACCAGCTCACTTACTCATACAAATAGTAGCACATTGTTACGCTCTTATACAATCACTGATACAAGCACACACTCATCCATACAGCCACTATCACAATCACTCACTCTTGCTTATAGCTATTTATATACTCCAACACACATATATACTGCCTTTCACATATGTAGTTACTCACACATGTACCACTGGGACATACATTCACTCACTAACACACTCTTACACACACTTACCCACCCATACAGTCTATCACAGATGCACTCTTGAAACCATCCACCCAGTGAATCACCCACTCACACATCTATGCACAGAGTTGCACACACCCCTCCCACACAAACACTCAGGCACCCATACAGATACTCAGACAAGCATTCAATAACTCATATAGACACTCATGTAGCTATTCACAAACACATGCAGCCACTTACACAGCAACAGACAGACGGATACAGACATTCATCCAGTTTAGTCACTAACCCATGCATTCAGTAAGATACGTTAAATCACTCACTTATAGAGTCAGTCACGCACCTACTAAATCATCCATACAGACACTTACACACCCACTCATTCTTCAATACGTCTTTTCCTATATATATTAAAAATATTTAAACTTTACAGAAACACACAGTCACTGGATGATGTCATCAGTGATGTCATCAGTGATGTCATCAGTGATGTCATTTGAGATGTCATCAGTGATGTCATCAGTGATGTCACTGACCATGTCATGAGTGATGTAATATGTGACGTCATCAGCAGTGCATTGCGGGGGCGCGAGTTATAGTTAGCTGAACTAACTATAACGGGGGAATTTCACGGGTTTTGTACGAGTGCAATGTCCAAGTAACTATAACTGTCCCTAAAACCTATGGTTTTTTCAGTGAATATATATATATATATATATGTGCAAGCAAATAATAATAAAACCCTCACAAAATAATCAAATGCATGGGATAAAACACAAGTCAGATAATAATGGTAAAACACATGCAAATAATAAACACAAGTCAGATAATAATGAAGCATTGTGTAAACACAAATGGGGCTGTCCCTAGTTGGAATTTCTACAGGATTTTTTAGAGATGCGTGTCCAGTGGGGGCATCTCACAAAAAGTGAAGGACTGGCCTCACACACCACCTGGTGTCATGCTTCATCATAGGCCGTCCTCGCCCTCTAAAAACTTTGTTTGATAGAGGGCGGGCATACACCTGACGACAGGGATGCACTTCTAAAACTAAGTGGTGGCCCGTGAGTTTGTGAAAAAGTGATCTAAAAACCATTCCAGTTGTCAGTGACTGATTTAATAAATTTTATATAGAAGGACAACTGCATGGTATTAAAAGGAAGTGGGCGGTGATTTGGGAACTAATTATCCCATCACCGTGCTAAAAAAGGTCAACATGTTTCTGCTTAGGGTCCCCGGAGGGTACATAGCATTCGTCAGGACCAAATATTAATAGAGGGCTCCGCCTTTTACACTTTGTATAAAGGATCAACCACTAAAAACCGGGGGTTGTAAGGATCAACTGCCCCGCAAGCCTAATGCTCACTCGTGAAACCTGTAGAAAAACAAAAAAACAACAAATACATACCGAATGTGTAAGTATCCTGATTGTAATGTTGCATTACATACATCCCCACACTTATAAAGCGCGCGTGGTGGATTCTAAGTGAAACACGTGTCACTCATATGTGTCAGCACTTATCAGGGGAGGAAAAAAACATGTTTCTCGCCGCTTACCCTAGGTCACTATCCTACTTACTCCAAAGGAGGTCGAGGGTGGAAGGGCCTACTGAGACATTCTGAAAAAGAGAGATAAAATCATGGCCTGATAATGGTAGATCAGGTCCAAGATAGGGAAAAAGCCATTCATATAGTTTCATATTAAAAGGGTTAAAAAAGTGTACTCCACGTGGGAGGGATGATGTTGTACCAAAAAGCGTAAAAATACGCTCTACCATTCATTCGAAACACACACACTCTTACTGTCATCTTCAGCGCTTCCAGCTGTGTCTCCTACAGTCATCCGCTTCGCCTCCCCGCCGGTGAGTGATGGTGGAAAAAGAGCGGGCTTTTATACTGTTGTTCATTGCCTAATTGCTAGGTACTGATTCAGGCAGTAGGAACACCTGAGCAAGATCCGTAGTATCACCGGAAAAGTGCCTGGTTGCCTGGTTGAGGGAGTTACCTCATGGGTCACCTGATCAGGGAGTGGCTACAGTCCCCATGGAGCGAGAGTGAGTTAATCCAAAACACTACGCTCGGTGGAATACTCGCGCATGCGTCCAAAACTCCTGTTATGAAATAACGCTAGTGTATAGCGGCTCAACTGCTAAATACTAAATTAGGCAATGCGGAACCCATAGCAAGATCCGGAGTATCACCGGAAAAGTGCCTGGTTGAGGGTGTAACCTCATGTGTTCACCTGATCAGGGAGTGGCTACAGTCCCCAGGAAGTGTGAGCGAGAGTGAGTTACATTAAAAACACTACACTTGGTGCCAAATAGGGCGAAAGGTGGAATGCTCGCGCATGCGTCCTAAACTCCAATAATGGTGTACAGCGGCTCAATTGTGTGCGCATGCGCGTGAATAATCATGCCAGTAGAGGTTGGAATGGGCCCTTTGATGCATCCAATGGGTCTAGATGTTGCCACATTAGGAGGTAAAAAAGGTCAAAGGAATAGATATAGACCCTTCCTGTATTTCAGGTGTGCAGTACTTCCACTGAAATAGTGGAACATCAGTAAAACCATAAAGTATGTCTCTATGATGTTGATTAAGGTGTCCCTATAACCTAGACGGTGTCGAGGGTCTAGTAGTACCATAGAAGTATCTATATAAAAATGGATGTCTATTTAACGCGCATGTTGATGGGGTAAGGTGTGTGTTCTTATTATGGACACAACGTTCAGATTATCATTGTTTTTAGTATAGTATTAGAGTCATTATACTAGTTGTAGCCACGGGATTTCATCGTTAAGGCCTGTGTCCCATGTGCGTAACCGGTATACCCAGCGTTGTTCCCTGATATGCAGTTGTCTGGTGATGTCTGTTTTTGTTTCCTCATCACCTCCAGTACCACCCAATGGAGATCTGATTCGGTGTGGTTTGCGTCTAAGAAATGTTTAGTCAGTCTAGTATTAGATTTTTACACCGGATTGTACTGCGATGTTCGCTAATCCGTGTTTTTACTTTCCTTGTCGTCATGCCAATATACTTCAAATTGCACGGACAGTTCAGAAGATAAATCACATTCTCAGTATTGCAATTACTGAAGTTCTTTAATTTCCATGGGTTGTTTGTGCCGATATTCACTTCTTTCGTGGTCATGGTTAGTGGGCAGCATACACAACCGCCACATGGAAAATGACCTGTTGGTTTCGGTTGACTCCAAAGGGTGTTCTGACCATTGTCCTCTTCATGTGTAACTACGGAGTGCACAAGGTCGTCCCTGAGGTTCCTGCTTCTCTTGAAGGCGAAAAGGGGGGGTTCCCACTGTTGTTGGCCGCTGTTAAGTATTGACCATTTCTTCTTTATGATGCTCTGAACTTTGTTTGATGCAGGGGTGTACGTGGTCACGCATACCATGCGTTCAGATTTCTCTTTTGATGTGGTATCCAGCAATGCTTCCCGGTTGTTATTCCTTGCCCTTTTCCTTGCTCTCCTGATCATTTTTTTCAGATAGTTTCTCGCCAACAATTTGGTTTCTAGGTGTTCTTGGAATGTTGCTAACTCAGAGCAATTCCTCCGCACCCTGAGGAATTGTCCCACTGGTAAATTCTGGCGTAGGGCTCTCGGATGGTAGCAAATGTAAATATACATATATATATATATATATATATATATATGTGTGCAAGCAAATAATAATAAAACACTCACAAAATAATCAAATGCATGGGATAAAACACAAGTCAGATAATAATGGTAAAACACATGCAAATAATAAACACAAGTCAGATAATAATGAAGCATTCACAAGTGACATGCAAGGAAGTAAAACACAAGCAAATAATAAATGTATAGGAGAATAACTGTATGTACATAAATATATAGTTAAAAACAAAAATACTTAACAGGCTGGTCACTCAGCACATAGACAAAAATACATGTAGAAATAACTATATCTATACATATATCTCAATACCAATGATCAGAGAAAATACCTCACCGGCTTCAATATCTTCATCTTAGCCCTCACAGGGCTGGTGGTTCTCAAGTTACAGTCCTGGGGTCAAAAGACACATCAAGGTGGGAAATGCAGTAGTGAGCAGATGTGTCCATCTCTTAGGAGAGATCCCGGTTTTCGAACCAAGAAATCCCAGTTTTTATAATATTCTCAATGCACGAGAAGTTTTGATAAAACACCCTCTACGTCAAGGAAGCTTACTGGTGCTGGCCAGGCTCCTGCAAGCATTCCAAGGCAAAGGATTCCTCACGCATTCTCCTCGCGCTCCCATACTACATGATTAAGCCCCTTATCTTAGTGAAGCTCGAGAAAGTAGAAAACATCTCCAATAGTACAGAAAACACCCTCAAAGAGGAAAACAATCTTTAACGTAAATAACCTGAATAACTGTGAGTAACCTGAGGCCTGCTTGTGTGTGCAGAATTCAAGCCAGACAGAGTCAGAATTCAAGATGAAGTTAGAGCAAGCTAACGTCTATGGTTAAAACTTTATTTCCCAATGTAGAACATAATTCACGTTTGTGCACCAATGCCTACAGCACTACACTCCGAGATAGAGAAGTACATTCCACACATTTCTCTCATGCTTTCAAACGCACATCCCACACGTTCTGTTCCAGGCAAGGTTGTTTTGCTCTGTGCTGAGGAGAAAGAGAACACTCCTAGCCTGAATCTATAAGGAGACACGAAATAAAATCACAAGTCAAAATGCATGTGCACAAAAAATGATGTCATACATTCAAGGTGGAGTAAGTTAAAACACATAGTCAATTAAAACACTGGTAGTCAAAGGTCATCACCTGATCCCAATACATATGAGTGCATATAGCACTCCAGGGCATCTGGTAATGTATTAGAAAGGCAAGATCTATTGGCTTTGCCAATGCTTGTCATCTTGCTGATTCTGCATGAAGCATCGGTATCCTTGTGAAAATATCTGATGGAGTACTGGAGCCATATATCATCCAAGTGTCCATGGTGAGAAAGAGGTCTGTTTTTCAGTCAGTTGGAAGGTCATAGATTGTTCTTTGATTTTGGATACCAATCTAGCAGTGACAAGCATACAGCTTAGGTGGGAGGCAAGGGATGAGCAAATATGAGGCCTTATTCCGGGGACCACGGTAGACAGGGGCCACTGGGTTTCAACCGCGGTCATTAAGGTCTTTTGAAACCGGTGTCCTGGAGTCATCTCACTATGACTCTGTATACTGGGCGAGCTACATCCCCTTCCACACTCGACTGTCAGGGTAGCGAGGCCGAGCATTACAAGGATTCTCAGAGAGGTAGTGTGGGTGGCGAAGAGGTCAGAAGTCAACAATCAACCAGCAGACACAATCACTTGAATGTCCAGCCCAGTGCTTGTCTTTTTGTAAAAGCAAGTACTTTAATTATTCAACTAAACTAAAGACTACACAATCCGATGAACACAGGCTGGAATCTCGGCTTACGTTCTTCACATAAAGTTACACCTTCCCGTTGTAATGCCCTCTCCCCACCATAGTCCCCAGTACTGATGGCAGAGGCACAAATCAGGACAAGGTGTAGAGTATCACAGTCAAGAGCACTGCAGTCCGTAAGTTCTGGTCATGGGGGAGCCTCACAGTGTTTGCCCGCCAACTCCCGCAGGTCAGGCAGCAGGCTGGATGCAGTCCACACTTGCAGTAGTCCATCTTGGGGGTCGGTGGTGCTGGCAAGAACCAGCACTGATCTAGATGTTCAGGCATAGCCTCATCAGTGGTGGTGATCTCTCCGGCTGGTCTAGTTTGTAGTGGTGAGGTGCAGGTGGGACCTCCCCATCTGATCAGGCTCACAGTGGCCCCAGGCCGATCAGTTTTACAGCTGCAAGATGTGGTCTATTTTAAAACAGATTTTATTGAGGTTTTGTGGTAAACAAGATATAGGCACAACTACAATACAATAAGACATTGTACTCCTTACAGTGCTTTGTCCCACCATTAGTCCATAGCACCACGCCCTGTAGTCTGGTTCGCCCACGTCTATCCCCCTAGCCCTTTGGGGGAGCTAGGACATTGGGAAGTCATGTCAGCAGCGTCCACACATTTGGGCATTAAAAGCAAGGAAACATGGCTGTATAGCAAGCAGGGTACATTCCTTTCCCAATAGTGAAGCAGAGGTAGTTTGGTAAGAGTAGCATTTCATTTTGAGTGTGTTGTGTTTCATTTGGGCTCCTTGCTTCAGGGCGATCTATGCCATCCCTGATTTGTTCAAAAAGGGTAACTAGTTATTTGGTAGGGTTTCCCTTGGTGGGGGAGTATGGGTTTTTGTGCTCTTGAGAGAGCTGAGTTTTTGGGCTGCTACGGTATTGTCAACTACTGCATGTATAGATGACCTGTTGGAATGCAGCAAGTAAGACATGAGAGCAGTGATTGAGAAGGAGTTGTCTCTTTTCATTTTCTTTCACCCATGGGTGGATGGAGTATATGTTAGTTGTGTGTGTGTGTGTGTGTGGGGGTCATCTACTGTAAAAGCGCAGAACACTGCAATAGATTATTGGCATCTGATTGATTCTGGATTGAGCTTGCTAGAGATCTAATGATGTGGAGTGCTGTTCTTCAGGTGAACTATGTGTAAAGCCTGTCAAGATATTTCGGTGTTCAAGTTCATGTTGATTTTACTGAGGTTTTTAGGTGTGATATGGGGGTTTTCTTCATTCCAAGATTAGGGAACTTTCTAGATTTTTTAGGCCAATTTCCATTGTCACTCCCATATGGAATTGTATTAATTAGGGTGCTTTTCTTGCCTACAGCTCTTTTAGGTCGAGCCTAGAGTCAGCGTGCATGCGCTGCTCTGCGAGACTTATTGTAGAAAGAGTATGGAATACAAGCCCCGCCCACTCTCTGCCCATAGTTGTCATTGGCTTGTGTCATTGTCTTTCGTAAATGCTGGCTTCTGATTTGTTAAAAGGCTCGTTAGTCCCTCCTTAGTACCGCCGTGTCTTCATTTGTCACCTCCCATGGCGACTGGCCCTTTTACTTCAGCTGTTACACCGTACCTGTTGTGTAGTCTTGTAAGCACTATTTTCTTTATTGAGTTTTACCTCAGGAACGACCTGCTTTGCTTACATTCCTCATGCCATGCTTTTTTTCTATTGATGTGTTCAGGCGCCGCGCAGCTTCGCACGGCGCCCGGTTTCATGTTTTTTTTTTTTAGGGATGTGTTCGGGCGCCGCGCTGCCTCGCACGGCACCCGGTTTCATGGTTTTTTTTTGTTTTTTAGGGATGTGTTCGGGTGAAGCGCTGCCTCGCACGGCGCCCGGTTTCATGTTTTTTTTTTCCTCAGGGATGTGTTCGGGCGCTGCGCTGCCTCGCACGGCGCCCGGTTTCATGCTTTTTTTTTAATCAGATGTGTCAAAACACTTAAAAGGTCCCAAAGGCGAGACCTATTGGCTATGCCAATGCGTGTGTAAAATCGTATCTGTTTTTGAAATGTCTTCAATAGTGAAGCCAAATTGACATCCTAAGAACTCTTTGCACCCGCAGCCGCCGCTAGTCTCATTTCGATATTTACGCTTCGTTTACTCCTTTACGTCAGCGCTTTCATGTCCCATTCTGTGTTGCCAATCGAGGATGTTCACTACATCGGCCTGCTAGGTTCAGAAAGCAGCCTCCCTGGTTTTAAGTTCATGCTTTCCGGGTGCTGCTTGGAACAGTGACCATGGGGGCGGCGATCGCAGCCCTTCTCCGAAGCATGGTGGGAGGAAGGTGCTCACCCCCACCGTTGCGCAGATAAATGCAGAGTTCGTTACCCAGGTACACGCTTCTTATCCAGGCCACGTTAAGAGAGTGCTTATGTTACGATCTCATTGAGCATCAGTTGTGAGTAGAGACTCACATAGAAAGCTTGTATAAGATGAGGCAGACCTTCAGTGAGGCGCAGGAACTCAAATGATGCACCTAAAGTAGCCCGAGATAGCTCTGTGGTGGGTATAGGTGTTAATACTGCACTAATGTGCTAGAGCTCCCTCCCCTCGATAACTCGCAGGCAGCATGTAAGGGCAGCCTGGCGCTGCTTAATTTGTGTTGGTAAATTTGTCAACTTTCCACCCCTAATTTAATTAAGGATGGTTGGCGCCGCGCTGCCTTGCACGGCACCCGGTTTCATTTTTTGTTTTTAAATCAGATGTGACAAAACACTTTAAAGGTCCCAACGGCTATTAAGGGGATGCTAATTTATCGCCCGCCTGGATTGAAGAGTAGCTTCACCAATAATCTCAGTATGGTGATTGAGTCTCTAATTATCAATGATAATTTCACCCTATTAGGGGATTTTAACTTTCATTTGGAAAAACATACTGACCCTGATTCTCAAAAACTGATTGATACTATGGACTCCTTTGGACTTACGCTAATCAATAAGGGCCCAACACATAAGGCTGGACATATGTTGGATGGCATCTTTTCTACTGACGATGCCACTACACTTTTTCCACCCTTTCCAGTGACATGGTCTGACCACTGGGTGATTAAATGGCTAATAAAAACAGAAAAAAACATCCAACACAGGCCCCACACTCAACAAGTAAGAGGCAGAGCCTGGCATAAATTACGCCCGGCAGAACTAGGAGAGGCCACTACCTCAAGCCCCTGTCAACTAGGAGACAACCTGGAGGAGAATGTGGAGAATTTCTCGCTCTGGTTAAAAACGGCTTTAGATACCGTAGCACCAACCACTTACAAAAATCCAAATGGGGAAAAAAAGTCACAGCCATGGTATAATGAGAAGCTCAGGTTATCCAGGCAGGATTGCCGCAGGCAAGAGCAAAGATGGAGAAAAAATTATGAGGCAGAAGAAAGGATCATCTATAAAGCCAAATTAGCAAAACATAAAGAGAGCATTCTAACAGCAAAGACCATCTATTTCACAGAGCATATAAAAGCCGCCTGTGATTCTAATAAAACGCTCTTTTCCGTGATAAAGAAACTGGTTACACCTACCAGTGCTAATCACGTTTGGATAAACCAAGACTTTTGCGACACGTTAGCTAGTTTTTTTCAGGAGAAGGTTGTTAACATTTACAATAAATTTGCGGCAAACAAAAGAGTTAACCATCAGGCTGAACAGATGACAACCAATCCAGAGGACAGAAGGAGTTTCTCCACTTTCATGACCCCTCCGGAGGAACAACTTAGAGACCTAATTCTGTCAATCAAATCTGGCTTACCATATGATCCCTGCCCGCCCAGTATAATGCACATGCTGCCCGCCCAAGTGGCAAAAAATTTAGGATTTATCCTTAACCAGATGTTCACTAGTGAGACCTTCCCCGATCAGTGGAAACTTGCCTCTATTCTCCCACTTCTGAAGAAAGACAATCTGGACTCCGCGGACCCGAGTAATTATCGGCCCATTTCGAGACTCCCTTTTGCTACTAAATTGGCTGAGAAAATCATGAACCAACAAATTTCAAAATATATAGAAGAGAACTCATTGTTAGATGATACACAACACGGATTTAGGAAACACCATAGCACTGAATCAGCACTAATTGTAGCAACGGAAGACATACGTGAAATTCTTGATGGAGGCGGGAAGGCGGCATTGGTGCTGCTAGATCTCTTCGCAGCCTTTGATACGGTCGGCCATGAGATCTTGGTCGACCGGCTCCAGGACCTGGGGTTAAAAGGAACGACTGGATCTCCTAAAATAATTTTTAACGAACCGACAACAAAACGTGGCAATGGGCAACTGTGTCTCCAGGCAATTTTCCCTGCCATGCGGAGTGCCACAGGGATCAGCATTGAGCCCTATACTCTTTAATCTATATGTTACGCCACTGGCGTCAATTATCAAAAACGCAGGCTTTACCCTGGCCTCATATGCAGACGACACCCAAATTGTGGTGTCTCTAACCAACAGGGGAAATAACGCTGACGGGGCATTCAACTCATGCATGAAGAAGGTGAACAATTGGATGGATTGTAATTGCCTGAAGCTGAATGCCTCAAAAACAGAGGTTATCATCTTCGGCAACAAACCCTCTCTCTGGACACCAGATTGGTGGCCGCCTGAGTTAGACACATTGCCCATACCCTCTACTAAGGTAAAAAACCTGGGAGTTGTGCTGGACAGTGAGTTAAAATTTAAAGAGCAAGTTAATAAAATAACATCTGCTTCTTTTTGCTACATAAGGATGTTAAAAAAAAATAAAAAATATCTACCCCCCCAATCTTTTAAAAACAGTGACCATGGCTTTGGTCCTCACACGGATAGACTACTGTAATAGTCTCTATCTCACTCTGACATCAGGCCTTCTGAACAGACTCCAGATTCTGCAGAATGCAGCAGCTCGATTCATTTTTAAAATACCTAAATATGAATCAGCAAGAGAAGCCATCAGAAGACTACACTGGTTGCCAGTTAGACAACGGTGTAAGTTTAAAGCCCTCTGCTTGGCGTTTAAGTCTTTGCATGGACTAGGGCCTGACCGGTTAATGAAAAGATTTAAATGGTATATACCGGCAAAAACATTGCGCTCAGACTCAGCCAGGAACATGGTGGTCCCCCCATTTAAAAAGGTCACATGGGGGGGAGAAGCATTTATAGGACAACAGCAATGCTTTGGAATGACTTGCCACTTTCTTTAAAAACAGCCACTTCTCTTCTCAGTTTCAGGAAGACACTAAAAACGTGGCTTTTCACACAGGATAGGTAAAGCCTTTTCGCTCCCGTTTACTACAGTGTTTAGCTCCGCTGCCTCTGATTAGAAGACTACAGCGCCAAGACGCCTGTGGGCATAAGCCGCGCTTTATAAATTAAATTGACATTACATTACATTACAAGGCGAGACCTATTGACTATGCCAATGCTTGTTTTACTTTTAGGTTGTGATGATGAGGGAGTGGTTTGGAAAGCTAGGTAAGATTATAGCTACATTTTAATAGGGAGAGTACTCGTTAGAGTTGGGGTATGAAAAATTTATACTACCCACCGAGAAAAGAAGGCTGAGTGCTCCTGATATAAGAAGACACTATGGGCGATAATTACAATAAAATGTCGGAGCACAGTGTTACTCCAAATTTGGTTGTCGCACTCTGACATTTTTTAAACGCAGGGATGCACTGTATTTACAAAAATACTACGGCTCACCCCTGCGTTTCCCCTAGCGCTGGTGTTGAAAAAGCTACCTAGCGCCTGCGCAGGCACCCTTGCACCATGTTGCAAGGGTGCCTGCGCTGCAGGGGTGATTGTTTATGTGCAGGAAGGGACACCTTCCTACACAAACAATCTTTAAAGGTGATTTGCTGTTTCAGAATGCAGTACACATAGAAAGAGTTAAATATGAGGAGAAATTAATAACTTCTTCTCGTATCGCCATCCTAAGACCAGGTTTTACCTGGTCTTAGTTTTTGCCGATGCCCCATCCTTATAATTATGGGACAGCATCAGAAATCAATGGGTGTTGCGGCGAAACGCCGCTGCAACACCCATTGCACGCCCCTTTCACGCTAAGTGAAGCGTGAAAAGGGGCCTTATTTACAAGGCGGCGTTAAGCCACGTAAAGTGGCTTAACACCGCTTTGTAAATAAAGAGAAGGGGATAACGCCAGCAGAAGGCCACTAAAACCGACGTTCTGGTGGCGACATCCCCTTGTACATAAGCCCCTATGAGTGGCCCAAACACAGGTGATGTGCTGGTTAATGAGAGTCACTCTAAATCCGCTCTCAAAAAGGGTTCACGACTTTGTCTGCCACCATCGAGTTAATCAGCACAAGTATACCCACTCTGGGGGGCTTTCAGAGATCATCCAGAACTGGTCAAGCACATTCTGGGATAAAGTGATGAGAGCACCTACAGCACACATTGGCTGCTTTGATGACATGCCACTGTGGGGCAATGTGGTATTCAAGGGTGTCTGATTCAGTTGTAGTCACAGGAAGTGGGAAACAGTGGGTTGCACAGTAGTGACCGATCTGTACTCCAGTCAGAAGTTTATGACATTCACTGAATCTATGATGCAGGAGATAGGGTGCCACCAGTAAAACTGCTATAGTTGGTAAGAAATCGGATTCCCAGTTTCACCTGCTAATTCTCTAGGGGTGGAGGCGATTAAATACTAGACCGATATTTAGAAACTGTAATGCTGTGAAGAGGGAATCTGCCCCCAAACAGAGCAACGGAAGACAAAAAGGAAAACAACTCTCGGACAAAGAGTTTGGGAGTATGGTGCAGGATACGGCGGGTATGCAACTTTCTATCAGTCAAAAGAAGGCAAAAACTATTGCTTTTATTAGACACCGATCTGCCCCAGCTCCTTCCTCGTTCTTCTCACTCTTGACTGATGGATGTAATGAACTGGCACATTTCCTTCTCCAAGAAAAAATTCAGTGTGGTAAAGGAACTTGATGGCACCTTTATTCCAGCCACATCAACACACCGCACAGAGTGCACTGAAACCTGCCATGATCTTGAGCAAGGCACTCCCACAGCTCTCAGTGCGGACATGGCTTCTCTCAAACCTTCAGTCCATCTTCAGGTCTCCTTCCCAGCTTCACTGCCTCTAACTCTGATCCTTGCAGAGCGGCACTTTCCAGCCAGTCGCTGGTCGACTTTGGTTTTTGACAAAGAGCATAGAGAGCTGTCTATGCCCTCCACGGAAGAGGTCCCTCAGTGAAAACAACCTACGAATGGATGCCTGATAGGGAGGCGGTCCAGGGCCTGGCACAGTCCACACACTGGTCTTTGACCTACCAGTGGGGTTTAGGGACATCGCTCAGAAGACCCTGCTTGACACCTTGGAGAACCATGCCCGAGGCAGCCTTACACGCTTGGGTCACTGTCTAGAGAAAATCCAGTGCTGGAAGGCAGAGTACCGCTTTCAGTAGAGCACAAAAACTGAATTCCTTCAACTTTCCTCCTCTCCACCCCGCGTCTATCCAAAGTGGGTGCAACCCACCAAGTCGCTGGGAACTTCCCCCACTTTGATAGCAAATGCAAAATCCCTGGGCTCAAGTGCAAAAAGTGATAATGGCTTCTGTGCTGCGCTCTCATATTTGATATACTTTCTTGGTGCTGACCTGTAGTGATGGCATTGAGTGAGTACACATTGAGATTGCAGTATGTGCTGGAGTGGGACAACAGTAAGCTGATCACCTGCAGTCTGTGTGTGTCTTGTGGATTAGTGTTATGCGAGGCAGCTACTTGTTGGATGCCGCTGTTCCTTGCGATGGCCTAAGCCTTTGCTGACTCTTCCTCGCTTTTTAGTGCTGAACAAGATATCTTGTGAAAACTTCCCACATTTAGAGTATTCCTGCCGAAGGCAGGCATACGTGTGCTGGGTTAATGCCCCTACCTCTGGTATCATTCACCAAGAGCGGAGGCGCTTCTTTACCTCTGTGGAGCAGAAAGGCTTCCCCAGCTTCCAGTACAAATCGCTACAGCGATGAAAAGGCGCTAGCTGCGGCAGACGAGTCGCACAGGATTCTTGCTGGTAACTGAGGGGCATATTTACTAGAAACTGGCGGAGCGCGGTTAGGCCAAATTGGTAATCTTGCGCTCCATCAGTTTCAAAAGGAAGGGATGCACCGTATTTACAAGAATGTGGTGCACCCCTTCATTTCCCCTAGTGCTGGCACTAAAGAAGCTGCCTAGCGCTAGCGCAGGCACCATGCGCCATGTTGCAAGGGTGCTTGTGCTGCAGGGGTGATTGTTTATGTGCAGGAAGGGACACCTTCCTGCACATAAACAATCTTTACAGGCGATGTGCTGTTTCTATGTCTGCTGCAGAATGCAGCACACATGTAAGAGCAAAATATGAGGAGAAATGAAACATTTCTCCTCGTATCGCCTGCTTATGACCAGGTATACAACTGGAGATATTTTTGGCGCTGCCGCAAACCTTGTAAATATGGGGCAGCATCAAAAAGCAATGGGTGTTGCGGTGGAACGCCCACCACAACACCCATTGTACGCCCCTTTCTCACTAAGTGCTGCGTGAATAGGGGCATTATTTACAAGGCGGCGTTAAGCCATGTTAAGAGGCTCAACGCCACCTTGTAAACAAGGCGAAGGTCTTAACGCCACCAGAACATTGGAAAAGTGACGTTCTGGTGGCGTTAACTCCTTGTAAATATGGCCCTGAGTTTCTACATCGTGCTCAGGGGCAAGGAAAAGGGTTTTAAATCCAACCCTGGCCAAAGTGTCTGCATAAAAAGTATGAGGTTTATTGAAGACCTCTCTCCATTCTTCAATGTTGATTTTCATTTGTTCCTACTTTAAATGGAAATCTATTTTATGGCCATTTTCCAACATGTGGTCGATGCTGGGAAAGGCTGGAAGTTTTAATCAAATTGCAAACTAATTTATGGCTAACCCTGATTGAATGCACACCGTCTCATTCCTTGGCACGCACTCACATCTGTGCCGAAAAAGGGATCACACAATTTGGCCATTTTATGTCGACAACTAAACCACTAGACTATGGGCCTCATTTATAAGTTGGCGGGCGGTACGTCGTTTTGCTAGGGGGATGGAGTAATTTACTTTGTCCCCCTGGCAGAGGGACCACCTGCCACAATTATAAATGACCGCCAAGCAGGCCATTTATATTGCATTGTCGTTACTGCGTTTCCTTTCAATGCTTTCCGCTGTTTGGTGCAGGGCTGCGTTAGTATGATGCCAACAGTTTTCTTTTTTTATTTTCAAAAAGTAAATCCTCTAACTGGATTTTCTTTTTGAAAATAAAAAATGTAATGCTCCCCTCGCTATGGGAGTCATCTCCCATGGAGAGGGGGCAGGGCATTATTAGCATTTTACTGTCCCTCACAGCCAGGGTTTGCCTGGCGGCGATGGAAAATGTCTATATGTCTGCCCATCCTGATTGGGTGGGCGGACATATAGCCATTTCTCTGATGGTCCTTACTCCATCGGGCCGTCAGAGAGGTTTGGCTATGTTGGTGACGAAGTAGTCACCTCCATTGCCAAATCTATGGTCTGCCTGCATCTAAATCACGTGGGCAGACCATTATGTTGTAGGTAAGGACAATCCATTGCGACGGAGTATCCTTATCACCATCATATACATCAGCCCCTATATCTTGCTTGACCTTTGACCGTGAGGGTTCTTTTTGCACTGTGGATTTTGTACTGATTTTGCAAGGTGGAGGCTCCTTCCTGGACATGAAATGAACCTCATGTGTTGGCCTTATCTAGCGCCCGTGTATCACTAAGGAAGTCATTAGGCCAGACATGGATTCCTAGCACGGTGATTCCCAGCAGGGAGTGCCAGTTGTTCCTTCATAAGCGCACTCATAGACACAAATGAGGAGACGTGTCACTTTCAGAAAACAATCTCGAGATACAAAAATCTGGGGGGAAAGTCTGGTAGGTAAAAACAAAAAACGCAAAAAAAAAATAGGACAGGATATAGGTAAGTAATAAGGCATAAAGGCAATGGTATTGTTTAATGTATTGTAGGTTGGAAGAAAAGTTTTAATGGTATAATGTATAGAAATTGGGTTATAAAGGTAGAAGCAGGGCAAAGGACAGATCTCCACCATAATAATAATTTTTTTTAAATTGCTTAGAGAATTCACAAAAAACGAATCTGCTATTTATATTATAAATATCAGAGTGAACAAAACAAAATGAACACATGGAGCTAGAATTAGCTGCAGCAAAACTCTCACCTTATGTAACAAGCTATTTGTAGAATTCACATGCACCGAAACCTTTCAGTTATGTGAAGAGAAATGATGCCATTTTCACAAGGTTCAAAACAAAACAACTTATAGAGCTGGACTCAGATCCCCAGAATGGAGTGAATCAGCGCCTTCTGAGAGCAGCAGGTCTGGACTCTCCATTTTGGTGAATTTGCGACGCATCTTTTGACTGATGCAGAAGACGTCTGGAAGGATGCTGCTTGACCGTGGCTCACATTAATGAGTATTGAGTTCGGTCTTTGGCGGTCCCTGACATTTCAGTTTCAGTGCCGGGATCGCCTCTTGCACGTGCGCTAAGGTCACCGCGGTTAGTATCTGCTGATGTCAGCACTCAACGCATTGGATGCACCTTTCTCAGAGCCATGGACCGCTCTACAGGATACTTTCCATGATTGAGGGCGTTGGGGGCGGGGGGGGGATAGGGGGGCTGTTCATTTCAGTTGAGGAGAGTGCCAGGACCAATCAGTCATTCATCTCCAGCTCAGCATTCTCTGAAGGCTGGCCTCAGTTTAACACGAGGAGCTGGAGGGGAGGGCTCTCGGTGGAGAGCAATGCTAATGACGCAGATGTACGCCTCGTGTGGGCAGGAGTGAGGCCTGAATAGAGATGCAGCTCCGTACCCTCTGGAATCAGCTTCTAGTGGGAAGCGCTATGTGCGATCCAGGTGTGAAGAGCACTGGCGAGCGAGCGGCTGAGGGCAAGTATCAGTTCTGTTTCCGAAGAGGTCAATGCAACCTCACGAGCTGCTTTCCCCGCTGTTGAGGCTTCCCTGAACAAAGTTTGGGGTTGGACACAGATACAAAGGTGGTCGATATCGAATTGGTGCAGAGCCACATACCTTAATCTGGGTAATATTACAGGGCGTATTGAGTGTCGCCGTCTCGAACCCCTGTGTCACAAATCCCTTTTTTTATAAAACTTGCATGGTCCTGATGAAACGCCATTGGATCCACTAGGGACCACACAGGCGTGAAACATGTCGACCTGATTAGACCATTCTCACTACTTATCAACCTTTTTATTATCACTATTTATCATTGAGAATCGCAGAAGGGTAATACTCTCGAAATTGACAACTAGGTCACGAGTACCCTTCTCTGCTTTATTTTAACCATATCGCATGGACCCAAGAATAAAATCCTCTGAGGGTACCAGTACGATATTTTTAACTCACTTGCACCATTCCCCACACACGCACACTCACCACTGCGTCATTCCTCTAAAAAGATCTCCGTCAAAGAGCCCTCTCGCGGGGCCCGTGGGGGACAGCAGCGCCACCCCCATGAGCAGCATACGCCCAATGATGAAGCATGACACCCTTATGGGTGTGTGAGGGCACTTCTCCAATTAGGAGGAATCCCCCCCTTTTTTCTTTGTATCAATAAAGAAGTCGGATATTCCTTCACCTACACTTCAGGCGGCCGAATGGGCAAGCAACCTTTTTAGGAACAGTTACCCTCCAGTGATAGATAAGAGCACAGTGAAGGAGGGACTACGGAATGTGGGAAAGAAAGGATTGGTTGTGGTCTTACTCCGTCTCTGATTGTCAGAGAGGGCATGAGTCTCACATTTCCCTTCCCGGGTGCCATCCTAGCTTTGTGCTTTCAACAAAGGGTTTATTTAACCCTGTATAAATGAGAGAAAAAGGGAATCTGGCAGTTTGGAAGAGCACCGCCTAATGGGGCTTTTTGGTGCTGATAGTTGCTTTATGATTAGCAACGACCCCAAATACCTTTTTGCTGACCTCCTGTCTGTTGAGCTATATGATAAAAAACCTATATATGACCAATTTGATTTTGGGTAAAATGAAGTCATGCTTCCGCTGTACAGGAGTACTTCTACAGTACAGAAGAGTATTTGATGTGCCTAGACAATGAGTGGACTATCCATCTCTGAGGAGGACTTCTCCAGGAGGGCCCTGTTGCTTGATAACTCAGCCTATGTCGCAGTATCGCAGTTTTTCTCTCCCTTACTTCTCTCTTCACAATAGTTTAACAGTTGTCTGTCTGCCTTTCAAGCGTTCTATCCAATCACACTCTCCATGCACACATTTCAAAATATTACACTCCTGAACTTTAGTTTTGGGCAATGTCTAATTTTCCTCAAATATTTGAATCTGGGAGTTGTGTGGGCATGGTAGAAGCAGCAGGTGCAGGCAAGAGGGCTACTGGAAGGACTCAGAAGCTGTCATTTGCTTCTGTCCCACATTAGTGACACCCCTGTGTTCCTACAGACTGACTTGTCTCTGGTCCTGCACCGCTCATCATGTGATCATGAGAAGATGGGCCTCGTCTCTCCTCAGACTGACCTCCTATACGATCTCACAGTGAACAGGCCCGTGATACGGAGTGCCTTCTCCTCCCTCCTCTACAAGCTAAGTCTTCAATTAATTCTCCAAGTGCACTTGTACTGTGGTATTGGTGGTCCTCCCCTCCCTTCCTCTGGATTTCTTCCACGTGAGCCTTCCATCGGCTCTCCAGCGCTCACACGCCCGGTGACATGGCGGGCCTCTCTCACTTCATCTTGAGCTTCCCACAAATGGACAATGCCGTCACCACCAGCATCAGTGAGGCTCTCTTTGTCTCTTGCCTTTTCACACTGGTTCCCGACACATCCCTCTAACAATGCTAAAGTAACCGCAATATTTCGGCCTTGTCTTACTTCTTCCCTGCCTCCCCTACCGGTTGGGCTCCCAGATTTCAAACAGAACAAGCAGTTCGTGGACCACCTCACCCTCACCGTCCTTCCTTAACTCCCACGGTACACTAGAAATGACATGGGTAGGCCTTCTTGCCTCATCCCGGCCAACTCAAGAGCCTTGCTGTGTGCCGCTGGGCATGAAGAAGGCAGTGGGCGAGAGTCCTCTTCAATCACCATTCCTCCCCTACAGAATAAAACATCCACACCCGACACAGCGCCCACCACTTGTGGCTGCAAGGAACCTCCCTTCGTCTTGATCAGTGTACAGCTCGGCACTCCTCACCTCACACAAAACACAAAAGCTGCTGCCAGGACTTATTAACACATTGCAGCTTCCCTTTTCCCCTTCTGCACAACAGAGGTGCCCAGGGCATTTCCAGGGTGCCGAGACCATGCAGAGTCTCAGGATATCAACATAAAATGCATTTTTATTTCAAAATTTGTTTATTGAAATTTTTTCCAGAAAGAGCGATACAAAACCTTACATAGGCAACATCAAACACAAAAACAATCAGCCCGGATGTTCAGATTGCTCATGACGGTTACAGCTTGTTCTCAAGGTCCGTGGCGAATGCATCATGCAAAATTTCACAATGTTCATATTAAGTATTGTAGTCAGGTCCATGTTGCTGAGCATCCATCTACCCTCCCGAAATAATAACATAGAAAGGAAACTTATCTATACCTAAAAAACGAACAAAACCGTGATGTCATGGTGCAAATAAACATAGCGTGAGCAGGAAGGCTGATTCACCAGGTCTGTCAATCAAGTGCCCTGTGCGCTGTTCAGTGGACTCTTCGCTTAGATATAGTTAAAGAAGGAACAAATGTAGGGCCCTAAGCCGGGGACTGCATGCGGTCAGGGGGAGCCCCTCAGATAGATAGCCTACCAACGGAGCCCAAATGTAATCAAAGCTTTTCCTCTGGTCCTCAACTACATCCGCCATGCGTTCCAGCGCCAAAACTCTCCATAGTCTCGCGTGCCACTGGGTCAGAGATGGAGCCTCTTGTTTTTTCCACGCAGCCGCAATGGCCATTTTTGCTGCCCCCAGACAAAGCCACATCACTGATTTATCTCCCTGTGTTTGACGCTTCAGTATGGGATCGCGAACCCCCAGCAAGACCTGTTCCATGGAACAAGGAATAGGATAGCCGAGTATAAGCTTGATGTGGGACAAAATTTCCTTCCAAAATGGTTGTATGTGGGGGCAGTCCCACCAAATATGCCTGAAATCGCCCAACATCCCACATCCTCTCCAGCATCGGTCGGATGAACTGGGAAAAATTGAGTGCAGTTTTTGAGGGTATAAGTACCAGTCGTACATAATTTTATAGTGTGCCTCCCTAAGATACATGGAGCGATTGAATTTCACTATGTCTCCGCCTAGATGCTCCCATTGCTTGTCCTCCACGGGAGTAGCCACGAGTGCGTCCCAAAAGCGTTTGAAACGCGGAGTCACTCTGGGACTCATCGCTTGTATGAGAGCATACAAGTAGGAGATACAACCCTTGGAAGAGGACCCTGATTGCGCAAACTTCTCTATGGGGAGCAGCTCCCTGGTAGCGGCCAGCCGCACCAGGGGCTGCTGCACCCAGTGTTTCAGCTGCAAGTAGTGATATTCCTCTTTAGCAATTAAAGCAAAGTGCTCCCTGCAGTCTTGGAAAGTGAGAAGCTCGCCTCTGTCAAACAAGTGTGAGATCATATGGCAGCCACCCTCCCTCCAGGCTTCAAAGGGACCCTCTTGCAGCGCAGGGGGAAAGGCCGCATTGAAATGTATGGGCGTGTGAGGAGAGGGGAAAGTCGTGAGGTGCAGTCTTTTGGTAAGTATATCCCAGACTCTGAGAGTGGTGGACGTAGGCGTGCTAATGTAAGCATTGAGTGGTCTATCCTGCTTTGGTTTCCATAGGAGATCCCAAATGGTGCGTCCTGTTATTTGTCTGTCTATATGTAACCAGTGCTTCTCCGAAGCCCGCAGGGACCACTCCGTAATTACACTCAGTTGTGCTGCCCGGTAGTAGGCCTGAAAGTCCGGTAGAGCTAGACCACCGTCTTTGCGCGGTCGTATGAGCAACTTGTAAGGAAGGCGTGCCCTTTTTCCCTGCCAAATAAATTTGATAAGCATATGTCGCAATTCCCGAAAAAGACCCCCCTCCACTGGAATAGGCAAACCCTTGGAAAAGGTAGAGTAGCCGGGGAGAACATTCATCTTGATAGCATTAATCCTACCCAGCCAGGTAATATATGCCACACTCCATTTTCTCAAATCCGATCTCAACTGCTGCAAGAGGGGGGAAGTTAGCTTTATACAGATCTCGTATTGTAGGAGTGAGCTTGATGCCTAAGTAGGTGATGTCTTTAGTGGTGCAGCGAAAGGAGACATCTCTTCGACCCTACGCCAATCGACTCTGGATACTGACAAGTTTAGTAAGAAGGACTTGTTCAAATTAATCTTGAATCCCGCTACCTGCTCAAACTCCGTCAATTCCTCCTGTATAGCTGGAAGAGATACCATAGGGTCTGACACTGGGAGAAGCACGTCATCCGCAAAGAGCGAAATTTTATGCTCATCTCTGCCAAAACGGATTCCCTGAATCTCTCGGTTTCCTCTGATCCTGTGCGCCAAGGGTTCTATGCTCAGGGCGAAAAGAAGAGGGGACAGGGGGCAACCCTGTCTCGTCCCGCGAGCCAGATTAAAGGAAGGAGATGCAACACCATTAACAAAGACCCGAGAGCTGGGAGAGTGATAGTTAGCGCGAACCATTCCTATAAAGGTTTCACTGAAGCCAAAACGCTGAAGCACCCTGAATAAAAAGGCCCATTCCACGCGATCAAAGGCTTTCTCCGCGTCTAGCGAGAGAAGCGCTGTTGGGATGTTTTTCTTTCGGGCTTTTTCAATAATATGGATGATGCGTCGCAAATTATCATGGGTTTGTCGTCCCTTAATAAAACCGGACTGATCCGGATCAATAAGACCGGGAAGAACGTTTTCGAGGCGGGTGGCTAATATTTTGGAGTAAAGTTTGGCATCTAGGTTTAGTAGAGCTATCGGGCGATAAGACGAGCAGGCAGAGGGATCCTTACCAGGCTTAGGAAGTACTGCCACTATCGCCTCTCCCATAGAGGGAGTAACTTGTTGCGTGGAAGCTATGACATTAAATAGATTAGTGAGGAAGGGCACTAGCTCCGGAGCAAAGGTACGATAAAAGTGGGCTGAGAAGCCGTCTGGCCCGGGGGCCTTCTGAAGTTTAAGAGAGTCAATCGCCTTCTGTACTTCCTCGGCGGTTATAGGTTTCGCCAACTCCTCATTAGCGTTAGCCCCCACCTGAGGGAGTCCCAGAGAATCCAAATAACTCGAGGAATCCCGATCCCCGGGAGCTCCGACGTGTACAGCGTTTTGTAAAATTGTTCAAAGGCCCGCGCCTTCCCTTCCTCTGACCTGTGAGCAATGCCTCCCTCATCAATGATAACTTTAATGTATTCCCTTTCCTGCTTGGCCCGCAGTTGACGCGCCAACCAGGACCCTACTTTATTCCCGCCCTCATAGCCCTTGGTGTGTAAGCGTAAGATGGTTTTCTCCGCTCTATTAGTATAAATAGCTTGTAGTTTCCCCTTTAGGGCCGTGACTTTCCGCAATGCCGGAATAGAGGGAGTGGTTTTGTGGGCCTGCTCTGCAGCCAATAATTCTTTTTCCAAATTGAGGCGCTCTTCCCGTTGTTGAGAACGCAGAGTTGTGGCCAATTCTATACACTTGCCCCGGACTACTGCTTTGAGAGCGTCCCAGGTAGTGGCATGTGAGGTAGCTTCAGGGTCATTGAGATTGAAATATTCCCTAATCGTCTTTCTAAGGTCATCACGTAGGAGTCTGTCCCTGCATAGGAAGTTAGGGAAATACCACCGCGCCTGTTTCGAGCGCGGGTTCGGCCACATAATTGTCATCTCCAGGGGCGCATGGTCTGAGAGGCAAATCGGGTGAAACTGAGATCGTATCATAGAGGGAAGCAGGGATTGACTCATGAAGATGTGATCAATTCGGGAATACGTTCTATGGGAATGAGAAAAGAATGAGTAATCGCGTAACGTGGGATTAGCATCTCTCCAAACATCCACTAGCCCCATACGTTGAAACTGTGAGCGCAGCGCCTTTCCAAATGCCCCTCCTGTTGCTCTTTGTGTGTGCGTTGTGTCCATGCTCAAGTCCCAGACTAAATTAAAATCCCCCAAAAGCAAGATGTCCCCTTGCGCAAAATTCTCCAGGGTCATAAGGAAGGTGAGAATGAAGTCCTGTTGCCCCGTATTGGGAGCATAAAGAACTGCGAATGTACATTGGCGACCCCTAAGTGTTCCCCTGACCATAATGTACCTCCCCTGCTTGTCGGTTTTGGTGTCCTGAGCCTGAAAGGAAACTCCCGAGTGGAACAGCAGTGCCACCCCATTTTGTTTCGTGGCTTGTGAAGAGCGGAATACTAGGGGATAAGCCCTGTGACGAAGTCGGAGCTCCTCCGACTTTTTGAGGTGCGTCTCCTGAAGGGCCACCACCTGAACATCATGATCTAACAGGTATTTCCAGAAGCGTTGGCGCTTGTTAGGGGAATTCAGTCCCCGGGCGTTCCAGGTAAGAGTCCTAACTGCCATCAGCCCCTACTGGGTGGTTGCGCCTCGAGGAAGGACTCTGCTGAAGGACCCCGCTCGTAAAACCCCTCTCCTCCCTCCTCCCGCCCAGAAACCATGATAAAAGAAAAAAGCACCATGACATTGAAATAACCTAAAAGAAACCCCTAACAAATATGCAAAATGAGTGCATGGAATCCCCCTCCCAGAGGAAAATCCCAACAATAAAATACACTCAAGGAACGAAACCATTTCCAATCCTCCTGCCCTTAACATACTATCTAACAAGGCTGCTAGTCCATACATCTTCCCTCCTAGAAACAATGAACCCCGGAGATAATCTCCTCGTAAGAGAAATAGATATTAAGAGACTTCCGTTACCTTTCAAGGTGACCAGAAAGAAAAAAAGCAAGTCATTTGACACCAACACTTCCCTGCCCAGATTTCTCCACCCTTATTGTGGATATAATAGACCCCCTGATCGTTCACTGCAGACATAGTGACCTCACATGGTGCCCGTGCCAAACATTGAGTTCGAGGCAGTGCGTAATGACTAGGCATCCGGGCCCTACTTAGATAATGGAAGTGCAAGTCGTCCGCTTCATCCAGCTCTCCACCTCTTCATCGCATTGCCCCCCTAGGGTGAAGAGGGGGAGTCCCACCTCCCCCAATGTAACAGAGTGATCCAACAAAGAAGCTTCCTGCCAGATGAGCCTCTAACTAGGACAAATGAAGGAGTCTCTCATAGGTCTCTATGCAATACCCTTAGGCCGGTGCCTTCGTGATTCTTTTACCCACTTTGCGCCATTGGCCTCCAGAGCTCCGACGTGATCGATTCCACCCCTCCTGACCGGACGAGGCCGCAGGGAGCTCCAGACCCAGCAGATCTGTCGCCTCCGATAATTCCACACAATGATGTTGTTTGTTGAGCCATTCGAAAGTGATCCCAAAGGGATATGTCCATCGATATCTGACTTGCTTTTCCCGTAGAAGATCAGTGACTGGGCGGAACCGCTGACGACGCATGAGCGTGGCTTGCGCCACATCTTGAAAGAGCGTACATGTGGCATTTTGGAAGGTGATTGTTTCCTTAGCCCTAGCCTTTTGCAGAACCAACTCTTTGACTTTAAATGAGCTGAATTTCGCTAGGATGTCTCTAGGGCGACGATTCTCCCCCAGCAGACGCGGACCAACTCTGTGTACTCTCTCCAACCGCACTTCAGGGCCATCCTCCCCCAACGCTGAAGAGAAGAGGCCTACCATAAATGCCTCCAGATCCGGGCCTTCACAGTCCTCCGATAGGCCTCGGACTCTGATGTTATCGCGGCGCGAGCGGTTTTCCAAATCTTCGCACTTGAGTATGGTATCTCGCAATTGACCACGCAGCTCCGCCGTTCCGTCCTCCAAGGACTTAATCTTGGCGCAAACTTCCTCCTGCTTCGCCTCTAGGTCAAAGGTGCGCGTGCCCACCGAGTCTACGTCTGTCTGCACGGCCGCCATCTTGTCTCTCACCTCTGCCCGAAATGTTTCAAATGAGGCCTCCATATCAGCTTTAATGTCCGCTCTAAGCTCCGTCCGCAGCTCCTGCCTGAACTCTCGAAGGGAAGCCATTAGATCATCCCTTGTCAGTGCCATGGTAGCCACTCTTGGCGTCGACCCCTCCTCTGTCGCCCCTGCTCCTGATGATGCGAAATAGTTGGAGACCTTGTTACTGGGAGCCCTCTTGGGTGGCATAGGGGGAACCCCCACCCGGGACGCACCCGGGCGTGCCCTCCGTCGCGTAGAATCAGACCACCTCCTTGCACACTTCTCCGGGCAATATGGAAGATACCCCACAATTGACCACGGGCCCAGACGTTGCCGCCTCCTGTTTGCTCCTTCGGAGATCAGTGGGCCTCCATCGCGGCGCCAAGTCCCCCCATGCAAGTGACTTGTGCTAGCTGTGCATCAGAAGAAAGGGCCTCCACGGCGGCCTTATCCGAGTCAGGCATCGACCACACCGATGATATTCACGGCCTCCACCCCTGCCCGTCCGGGTGTCTGATTGCTGGACTTCAGAGGGACGTAAGGCGCACCCCTCCCCAGCAGCACCAAAAGGTCTACAGCGCCGCCATGAAGGGCCCCAGGCAGATGGAAAGCCGCCAACCTTGCCAGCTGTCCCGAATAAGGATGGGCGCTGCACCAGACGACGAGGGGGCCCCCAGGATCAATCCCCCCCGCCTCCTCAGATCCCAACAGGTCCGCAGCGGCCGCCCGCCATCTTGCGAGGCTGGGCTCGCATCGCGCTGAGCACTCTCACCGGGGGAAGCAATGGAGCCGCTGCAGCGCTTCGGGGTCCCCTTTGGGTAGGTCCGCTTCAGATCTCGGTTAGTGACCGCTGGAGGAGACGCGAGGACCTCCCGTCCGTCTCCGATCTGTCCGAGTTCAGGCGGCCGCCATGTTCTCTGCCGCGCTAACGCGCGCCTCCACTTTCCTCAGCGCTCTTCCGTTTCGGATCCGGGGCCGATGTCCGCGCAGGGTGACACCGTGTTGACTCCGCCACCTCTACACTGCTGGGAAACGCTCCACAGCCGATTTCAAAGCGCCTTATTTCATGTTACTTTCAGGGCCTGGGAAGGAGCCGATCGGATTCACGTCCGATCGGCCATGATGGTTGGCCACGCCCCCTAAAATGCATTTTTATATGATGAACTGAAATAAAATGTATTCACCTAGTCAGTGGTTATCCTGAAACTCTGCAATGGATCCGATCCTGCTGGAGGCCGCTGGACACCCTGCTCTCTGCACAAGGCATGTCACAGGTGAAAACTCTCTGCCTGTGTGCTCATCTCCCCAAAACCTACTCCTGGGCAGAGGGGACCATGTCTCACTCGCAGCCATCCCCTCTGAGGCTTCTCGTGTTCTGAGGCCCCCCTTAGTGTGCACATTGGACATCAGACTTCTGTGGGGCTCTGCTGAGGCCCTAGCTATGAGAACAAGTCCCTGGCCTTCTCTCCATGGCAGCCATTGCACAGCGTTCCCAGGAGACCGCGGAATGAGTTCTCTAGCGTACGGCAGAGACAGCTCTGCAGCGTGAGTGATCGATGTACTGTTTCCGTGCAAAGACCACGGGCTCCCAATGAACTCTGAGGACGTAGCCCGCAGGGAGAGCGACCGGATCCCCTGTCATGCCAAACACAACCTTACCCACTGCAGTCAAATATGTCTATCTCTATGCACAGCTGTGAGACATTTTAAATGCTGAAGAGCATTATCCCCCTAACGCTGAGGCCGGCACGTAGGTTTGATGTTGACGCCTCAGCCGGGCTGAGAAGCAGTGTGTAACCTGGAGACTGAAGAGGGAGGGCAATGAGTTGACTCCTTGTCACTGTGCCACCGGGAATGCCCATCTGCCTTATAATCCAGGCATGCAGCGGACAGAATGACAATCCGAAGGTAGATCAGGGCAGTGTCGAAGTGCAGCTCGCCGTGCTGTGGGTAGGACTGAGGTGTGAGGGCTTTTCTTGGAATGAATCCTACTTTCCCACTTCTTTGGCTCAAAGATTTAGGCAGAGCCCTTATGGCTGAGCTGGAGATCTCTCAGGGGTCAGTGCTAGGTTGCCAAAACGTATCTACTCCGCCTGATTGGAGGGCATATCTCACCGTCATCGAGGCTAAGCTGGTGGATGCCCCACCTGCAGCTTCTGATGGTGTGGCAGACCGCCACACTGGTACAACTGGGTTGTGATCTTCATCCACGGAGACCAAGACTGGGAGTAAACCACCCCTCACACGTGCTGTTTCCCCTTCTACCACCCAACCATATTGCACTCACCCTTTCGAGCACTGTTATAGATTCACCAGGTACCTATGGTCATACCCCACATGAACTCATAACAACGGTTTGATATGGCATTCTGGTAACTTATTTGCAATACATTACATGCAATGCTGAATAGTAAAGACTCCACCATCACTGTTATTTTCCTTGATTTTTTCTCTATCCTTTTGTATATCGTTCATGTTATTAATTGGGTTTCTCTTGGTAATTAGGGCACCGGGTGTAACTCCTGCTCCAGTCTGTGAGCGCCGACAAATGAGTGAAGAGATACTGCAAACTGTGTCATAACTATTCTAGCAATTTGTACGGATGTAACTTGAAACAGTATGCTGATCTGTTGTGCTCTATTGTTACACCTTATTGATATGTACATCATACATGTTGTATCTTAAAAAAGCCAATAAAGAAATATCCCCCAAAAATAAAAACTGTCCTCAGTGTCCACATCTTGGACACACCAATTGGTGATTCCTGGAGTCAGGGAGGCAAACTGTCCCAGCACCTGGCGACAGTCCCTCTGCTGCTCTGGGGTCAGAGTGGGAGACAGGTTCACACCATCCACTGACCCATCATGTTCCTTGGCAGACAGGAGGTCAGGAAGAGGCTCACTCTCCTCTTCCATTCCATCATCTGTAGCCAGGAGCATTGTTACTTCAGACCTCTCAAAGTAAGGTTTGAGGCGGTTCACGTGCCGGACCCTCAAAGGGTTCCTAGGAGTCTCTAAGTTCACCAAGTAGGTTACTTCACTCTTGCGCTCCACCACCTCAAATGGCCCAGTCCACTTGTCCTGGAGCGTACAGGGCTCCACTGGTCCCATCACCCACACTTTTTGGCCAGGCTGAAACTCAACCAGAGTGGCATTCTGGTCGTACCATCGTTTCATCTCCTCCTTGTTGGCTTCCCGGTTCGCCTGAGCGAGTTTCCTGAAGCACTGAGTTTGGTCCCTGAAGGCCAGCATATAGCTGAACACATTCTGGGGGGTCTTACCAGGAGTTTTCTTCCAGCCCTCCTTCACTAGACTGAGAGGCCCTCTCACAGGGTGCTCATACAGCAATTCAAAGGGACTGAACCCAAAGGATTTCTGCGGTACCTCCCTGTAGACAAACAACAGGCATGGTAAGAAGACGTCCTACTTTCGTCTCATGGGTTCTGTAAGACCCTTAATCATGCCTTTCAGGGTTCGGTTGAATCTCTCAACCCACCCATTTCCTTGGGGGTGGTAAGGAGTGGTGAATTTGTACATTACACCGCCCTCCTCCCACAATGATGTCATATATACCTAGATATAAAGTTTGTACAACGGTCAGAGACCACCTCTGTGGGAAACCCCACACGGGAAAAGATCCCCATCAATGCACGGCTCACCACAGGGGCCGTGATTGTCCTGAGAGGGACTGCTTTCGGGTACCGGGTGGCCATGGTCCACCAAGACCAAGCTATACCTGTTGCCTAAGGCTGTCTTGGGTTCCAGTGGCCCCACAATATTAATGCCCACCTGCTCGAAAGGGGTGCTCACCACAGGAAAGGGTTGGAGGGGAGCCTTACACTTCCCTCCACTCTTGCTGCTTACTTGGCAATACTGACAAGTCCTACAATGTGTGTCAGTGTGCCTTCGCATTTGGGTCCAAAAGAAGTGGGTGGCAAGCCTATTAAAGGTCTTGTCGCGCCCCAAATGTCCTGCCAAAGGCACATCATGAGTTAGACCCAGTAGAAAGGTCCTGAAGTGCTCGGGTACCACCAGTGCATGGACTGACCCCGGCTCAGCAACCTTAAGCTCACTATATAGGAGACCATTCTCCCAATAAATCAAATGTGATCATGTCTGATCACCTGCTGCCTGGTTTGCAGCCTGCTGCCGCAAACCAAAAAGAATAGGCACTCCCTTCTTACTGCCAATGGGTGAGCTCAGGCAGGTCTCTCAGTTCGGCCACTTGCTCCTGTGTAGGTTCCAGGGCATCCCCCTCAAGGTCTGCCTCCTCCTGGACTGTGGGAACTTCTGGGGCGGGTTTCCCATGCCCCCTGCCCCTCCTCTTTCTGGCAGGCACCTGGGCCACTGTTTCAGGATCCAGGTTCTCTTGATTACCCTTACTGGCTGTCATTGACCGAGTGGTCACACACGGCCACTCAGGCAGACCCAGCATCTCAAAAGGAGCACGGCGTTCCACCTCCTTCCAAGGGGAACTCTCCAGGTCAATGCCAAGTAGACAGTCAACAGGCATGGATAGACTAACAATGATCTTCAAAGGACCTGAGACCCACCCCCTCACTCAAAGGGAACCTGCGCCACCTTACACAGGCGCTCAGAGTTGTCTGCGGCAACTACAGTAAGTAAGTTTTATTATGCGTGATTAATTAAAACCATTGCATACAGTACATTAACAATAAAATTAAGGAATATAACACTAATACAAAGTTACAAAATTTAAAATGCATTTGTTTTATAGATAAAAAAGACGTAAAATAATCTCGAAGGTAGTAGCACCGCTGCCATTGTTTTACTAGTCTTTTAAAAGTCAATTGGATAAGAACTTTCTATTTAAGCCAGTAAAGTGGTCCTGTGCAGCAATTACAGTACTCTGTTGCCACTGGTTGGGTTAACCAGGTGCATTTGTGATGTGGCATTGTTTTATATTATGGAGCAGGCTCATGTAGTGCCCAAAACCAAGTCTCAGTGTCACTAGCGCACAGACGGCAAAGCTGATCTCTCCCTCTTCCTTCCCAAGGTGGTAAAAACGGATTGATTGGGCCAACTCCCAAGCGGAGTCTTAGGAATTTTTTCTTGGTCACAAACTTAGTACCGACCTTGAGATAGGGTTGGGGTTTGAGATCTTCATAATTATTGAGCACAACCCATCCATGAGCTCGTTTGGATACCGCTTTCTTGTCCTCTATGGCTGATATGAGTCTTGTTGACTTTGTTACTAGTTTTTTAAAAACCGAGTGGCCCATTGAGGTGTTCCAGGCATCTATCAGACCTAGAGTCTGTCAGGATTCCTGAAGGTACACGTTGGCTGGCAGTTTTCCAGTGCGGGACATCTCAAGCCAGAGCTGATTATTCAAGGACCCTGTGTCAGCAGCTCTGATTTTGTGCCAGCTTTTTACAAAGGCTACCTTTCTTTCTGTTACCTGATTCTGGAGGCCAAATTCCAGCCTTATTTGGGCAGGTGAAACCTGTTTGGGGAGCTGGAATATCGCTCGGTAGGAGGTTGCTATTACACTGTCCAGTATTGCTGCGTCTCTTCCAGTCAAAGATTCACTCCCATAAGTGATTGTTGGCTGCAATTTGGCTCGCAGGACTTTTAGAAAGGGATCAAGCGTTAGGTCCGGCAACAGTTTCTTCAGGGGTTTTAGGGCCACGTAGATCATAACTCCCTTCCTTCGTAGGGATTCCAGCTGT
This sequence comes from Calotriton arnoldi, assembly GCA_963921515.1. Classification (NCBI taxonomy): domain Eukaryota; kingdom Metazoa; phylum Chordata; class Amphibia; order Caudata; family Salamandridae; genus Calotriton; species Calotriton arnoldi. The sequence goes on from CAWUFW010000653.1 coordinate 276,029, forward strand.
GGCTTCAAAGAGTTATTTTGATCTAAAAGTACGCCCAGGTATTTATAGTTTGTTACTTGGTCTAGACGTTTGCTGGCCAAGTACCAGCTAGGATTTGCCTTCTTATGATGGTTTACTCCCATAACTTTTGATTTTTTGAAGTTTATTTTTAAAGCGTTCCGTAGTGAGAATTTGTAGGTAGCATCTAGAAGGTGCTGGAGTCCTATTGGTGTTCTGCTGATCAGCACTAAGTCGTCAGCGTAAAGCAGGTTTGTCAATGTCATGCCACCTAGCTTCGGGGCGTGTGAGAAACAATTGTCTAATTCTGCCGGCAAGTCCGCCAGGAAAAGGCTAAATAACAAAGGGGCCAAAACACATCCTTGCTTTAACCCCTTTGTAGTGGTGATTCTGCTTGAGAGATGCTTCCCAGTGCCTAGTTTAATTCTGATCCATGTGTTGGTGTGCAGTTGTATAAGTTGGTCTAGGAGGGGTGGTGGTATCCCCCATTCATTCAGCTTTTGCCAGAGCCTGGCACGGTCGACATGATCAAAGGCTGCTGAATAGTCTATGAAACAGAGGTATAGAGGATATTTACCTTGCTTCGCTGCATCCATGAGCATAGTTAAGGCCATTATATTAGTTATGGTTCCATGCCCGTGATGGAAACCTGTTTGAGTTGTAGGTATAATGCAGTTTCTGGAGGACCAACTCTTTTAATACAATCCCGCGTAGTATTTAGCCTCAGTATCTATGAGGGCTATCAGGCGATAGTTGTTTGGATCAGATCTCGCTCCTTGCTTGTATATAGGGCTGATGATTGAGCCTCTCCATGACTCTGGGATTGCTGTAGTTCTTAGAGCATGTCCTATAACTGGGACTAGTGCGTTGCTCCAGAAGTCAGGATCCTGTTTGTATAGCAACGGTGGTATACCGTTTGGGCCTGGTGCTCCTGCCCGTCTGCCTCTGGATATTTGTTTACTTATTGCTTCAACCAGGGATTCTATTTTCTCATCTTCTACACTTAATGGACGGAGTGGACTAGATGGAAGTGCTGTCTCCAGCTGCATCGGGTTGAATAGTTCACTGCCCTCATCGCTTGGGTGGTACTGATTTGTTCCTGCCCTTGTAAAGTTGTTGAAGGCAACGTGACCCGAAGGAGCCGAAAGAGTTACTGTTTCTGGTTCTAGATCATTGAAATGTTTAGAAAGATAGTCAGCCCAGGTAGCTTCAGTAATGTTGGAGTCTATGCCATGGTGATTTGGCCGCTGCAGTTTGTTTACTGATTGCCAGAATTTGGCGCTGTTTTTCTGGTTTGCGTCAAACATAAGTTTTGCCCATAGGTCGTTTTCCTTTGTTCTTTTGTTCACCCATCTCCTCCGTTTTAATGAGGTCTTTAGCTCACGGAGAGTGCCTTGCAGACTCAGATTATTTGGAGATTTACGTTGTTCTTTTAGGGTTCGGTTTATGGTTTGCTTTCGTTTTTTTGAGACTGGGCTCCTTAATGCATCGATTGGAGTAGCTACCACTTTCCCTTTTTTCCGGTCGTTGCTATATGAGTATTTCTCTCCTAGGGATGTGACAAAATTTTCCCAGCTTTCCAGCGGATGGGCAGAGTTGACACTTCCTTGGCTGTATAGAGCTTTAGCAGTTGCTGTTATTTCGTCTATGTTGTTAGAGTTGCACCTTATTCTTTTAAGATTGCTAGTTACCTCCACCACGATAGAGTTGCTGATTTCTGGTGTATGACAGGGTCTTGTTTGAAGACTCAACTCTTGCGGCAGATGATCGCTAAATTCGTTATTCCCGATCTTGAAGGTAGCGATTTTGTTAAACAGAGTCAGAGTCATAAAGGTGAAGTCTAGGTGTGATGATACGGTAGTCAAGTGATACATGGCTACTGGTGGATTCTCGTCTTTAAACCGCCCGTTTAAAGCTCTCATATTTAAGTGCTCCAGGCCCCTGAGTAAGTTCTTTGCAGTCCTTGAAGGTTTGGTAGTCTCGATTTTGCCTTGTGTTGGGATTCCCCATGCGCCCGAGAGGTCCTGCGTTGGATCTTCATCCTGAGTAAACCCTAAGAGGTGCATATTAAAGTCACCAGCCAGGATGATGAGATCTGTTGACTCTTCTTCCATTACTCTCTGTAACTCCGTTAACAACTCCTTCGTTGCCTTTGATTTTTGTTTAGGGTGCACGTAAACATTTATTATTATTATATCCTGTTTGAGCTGGTTAAGCATGAGTGTTACTTTTGCAGCCTGAATACTGCTTGGTGGTGTTAAATGTATTGTAACGGGAAGAAGCTCTCCTATTGCAGTTATTGAGGCAAGAAACAATAAGCCCCCCGAGCGGCGGCCTAAGGCTGATACCTTGGTCGCCGGGAGTGGGTAGGTGGTGTAGCCTTGCAAGTCAAAGGGCTTATCTTCCCAGGTCTCTTGAGGCAGTATTATGTCAAAGGTCTTCAAATAGTTTGTTAACTCCTGATTGTGCATTTTAGAGGCTAGGCCGTTAATATTCCAGACGCATACAGAGGTACCATCACATTCTGTTTGTGGAGATTGTGCAGAAACTACAGGGAGAAGTACATGGGGATGACCTGCTCCTCAGACACCCACTGACACCTGACAGATGTCACACTGGCTCCTGTGTCTCTCAGAGCATCCACCCTCCTCCCATTGATGGTCACCCACTGCAGGTACTTTTTAATGTTATCCGGCAGGCAGGTTTCCTGGACCATCTCCTAATGAGATAAGGGTCATCACAGCTGGATCCCTACCCTCACTAGGAACCAACTCCTCCTCCAGCACTACACTGACTAACCCTAGTGATGGTGCACCAGTGGGTGCTGGTGGTGACTTGGGGCACTTGGGATTCCCCTGTATATGATCCTTCTAACCACATGCATAACACCCGCGGGGACCCCTGTTGTCTGGCCTACCTCTAGGGACCTATGGCTTCTTACCACTGGGGGCTGGGAATCTTTACCCTGGGAACTATTTTGAGGCCCTTTAGAGAACTCCTTTTGTTTACCCTTGTTCCCCCTCACTCTTCTGCTGGGGACCCTGCCCACTTTAGGCTGGGTTTCCCACACACCCCTTGTGGACCCTGGTACTCGTCCAGCTGTCCACCTCCTTAGCAAGCTTCCTGGGGTCAGTCAGCTTACTAACCATCAGATGCTGGCGCCGCTCTGGAGCACAAAGACTACTCAAGTGTTCCCAACCAATCAAGTTGTACAGCCCCTGGTAATCAGTTACCTTGCTGCCCTTTATCCAACCATCCAGCTCTGCAATAAAGATTCACACATTCCACCCATGTATTTGAGTCAAGTTTTTTAAAAGACCTAAACTTTTCCCGGAGCTGCTCCGGTGTGAGCCCATACCTGAGGCATAAGGCCTCTTTCATATTGGGGTAGGTCAGAGCACCCACCTCCATAAAGGTGTCAGGGTGTTCCTCCCATTGGCCTCAATGTGTTTCCCCAGGCCTGCCCCCAAATGGTTCTCAGGGACCCCATTCATAGGCAGTGCTGCCTCATAAGATGCAAACCAAGCATAAATATCCTCCCCCTTCTGGAAATTCTGCACTAGGTCTTTGGAAATGTATACCTTACCCCCTTGCACTGGCTGTACGCTGCCACCATTTGCACTGGACTCCACCTGTTTGGCCTTGATGTCCAGCTCTCTCATGCTCAATTCATGTGCCAAAATCATTTTCTTTTCTTCCAAGGCAAGAACTTTCTAGCTCTCCTCTGCCATTTCCTGGAGTCTCATGACCTCCAATTCATGATCCCTGGCCCTTTGCCTTTCCTCCAGTTCCTCTGGAGCCAAATTCCTTGAAGAATTATTGCCGCCAGCCACAGAGGCTGCTCTCCCTACAGGCAAATCCTGGGATGTGAAGCTGCCCTCTGGCACACCCACATCTGCATTGTCTGCCTCCCCAGCTTCTCTGGCCTCCCACCAGGCACTCAAAGCCTTCTGCAGCTTCTCTTACCTAGAGGTGCTTTTAATGGGGCATCCAAAGTTTTTGTAAAATTGCTTGAGCTGATCTTTGTAGGTATGCAACATTTTAATGCTAAACTCCAATTTTGCTTCCTCAGCTGGATTACCATTTAGAGACATGGTGCGTGGATACTTCAAGGGTCAGATCAAAAATAAAATAAAAAAACACAGTATGTGGTTGCTTAGTGGTCTTCATTACACTAGTGATGTACACCAATCACTGTGGGTCAAGTACAAATACAAGTTCAATCCTCACCGCTGACCACCAATGTTAAAACTGGGGGTCTCTAATTGGCAGAAAGAGGTAGGTATATTTGTCCTAGTAGGGACCCTTGCTTCTAGTCAGGGTAAGGGGGATACACACTTTAGATAAACCCTGCTCACCTTCTTTGTAGCTTGGCATGAGCAGACAAGCTTATCCCAAAGGCAATGTGTAAAGTATTTGTACTCAAAAGACACCGTAATATAGTGAAACACCACAAATGGGCACCACACCAGTTTAGAAAAATAAAGTATCTTTATCTAAACTCAACAAGGCCCAAACGACAAAAATTCAACATACCTGTAGTAAAATAGCACTTAAAAACAGTTATTTCCAAAATAAAGCTTGTAGAAAACAAATAGCTCCACCTGGGGCTATTACGACGTCCTGACAGCAATAAATCTAAAGTACGGCGCAGACCGCGAGGTGCGTAGCGTCGGGCATGGAGTCACTCGGACCCCTAGACAAACAGTACCCTGGAAAATGAAGTCTATGACGATGCACGGAGTCGTGGAGGTGAGGCGTCGGTGCTGAGGTCGAGGCTGGCTCCCTGGCTGCCACGGGGAAGGGGAGGTGTTGTGTCTACCAGGAGGCGACGTGTCGAATCCAGGACAGGGGAAGTCAGTTGCATCTGCAGTGAGGCGTTGGTTCCGGTGAAGCGATGTGAAGTTGGCGAGTTCGTGGAGTCACCCTCGGCGTTATCGGCGCAGCGATAACTGGATGCAGGCGCTGGCGGAGTCGGTGCGAGCGATGGTGTCGGAAAGGCTGATAACTGCAGGCGTCAGAGCTGTGGTGCAGGCCGGGCAATGCATCGCGCACTTCACGAGCGGTGCCCCTGGCCTCAGGGCAGGTCACGTCGTCGGCTCTGACGGCATCAGAGGTTGATTTGTACATGTCCCAGCTTTTACATACACTGCACCCTGCCCATGGGGGAACTTTGAGCCTACCTGATAGGTGCCTTACATGTGAGAAAAGGGAAGGTTAGGGCCTGGCAAGTGGGCGTACTTGCCAGGTCGACATGGCAGTTTAAAACTGCACACAGACACTGCAGTGGCAGGTTTGAGATACCTTTTCAGGGCTACTCATGTGGGTGGCACAATCAGTGCTGCAGGTCCACTAGTAGCATTTGATTTACAGGCCGTGGCACACTCAGTGCACTTTACTAGGGGCTTACCAGTAAATCAAATATGCCAATCATGGATAACCAATTGCAATAGTAATTTATACAGGGAGCACTTGCACTTTGACACTGATCAGCAGTGGCAAAGTGCCCAAAGCATTTAAACCAGCAAAAACGCAATCCAGCACAGCATCAAAAATACAGGAGGTAGAGGAAAAAAGTCAGGGGAAACCACGCTCAAGATGCCAAGTCTAACAAAGGAGCGCTGAAACTTTTCAGACACTCACCCCCAGTCACAGATCTGGGTTGAATCCATCATCGTTATTTATCTCACTTCGCCAACCCAGTTCAGACCCAGCCATATGCAAATCAGTCTTGACCCTGCTCCTCATGGGAACAGTCCAGCCCGAACTGCCAAGCCTGGTCCTCCCTGGACCGGAAACAAGCATCCTGGGACTGGTTTTGGGGTAATACCCCTACCCTAGCATGGTCCAATAGAGGCAGAACCTTCCCCCAAAATCAAATGAATGTTGTTGTGGTATTTGTGGTTCCGCATACGGATTTGCAGATTCAGCAGGTGGACATTATTTGTTAGATTTCTGATCCTGACTCTGAATATGTGAATTTTCTAGAAATGCAAATGTGTAACTTTTGTTTGGCTGCAGACTTGAGAATCCTGCCTGTGCTGGGCACAGGGTCTGGGCTTGTGGCCAGAGGCTGCTGTGTGGCAGATCTGGCACATGAGTATCACCAAAGGCATTGCACAGAGGGTTTGGGTGACAAATGGGCTAGTGTAGGGCTTGGTATGACCACCTCCTGCTGCACACACCTGAAGTTCTTGCTCACTGCCCAAGAACAATAGTCCTGCACAGGGGCTGGAAATTGTGCAGAATAAATATATGGGAGCTGAATGTAGTGTTCTACCCAAAACGACAAAAAATCAGAAAAAAAACTTTAAAGGTAAGTTATGGTTTCTTTTGTTTAGAATTCATTAAAGTATGGTTACAAAAATGCAGAAATTGTCATAAGAAAACACAATTAAAGTGATGTTATGGTGGTCAAACAGAACCTAAACATTCTGAAAATGGGCAGTTTTAGTTAGATAGATGCACAACCATTACTTGTGCCCCTGCCGTGTGCTGACCCGACACATAACATCACTGATGGTATCTCAGATGATATCAAATAACATTAGTGACGACATCCCTGACGAGATCACGTATATCATCATCAATAAAATCACTGTTACAAACACTAATTTCACGCATGCTAACATTAAAATAGAAATCCCAGAGGTCTTGTTGTAGACAGACCTCACTACTATTATCCCCCTGCAGACCCGCACCCCACATTGTACATTTTTTTTTATTCCATGGTAAAGCAGTGGTTTTGCGGTACTGCTGCTTAAACTTCACCTCCATGTTACTAGTGGACCGTGCAAGCTTCACCCAATGAAGCTTGCATGATACCATGAGGTGAAGCTTGAGCGTCTGAGCCGCGGGAGTACTGAAATACCTAACAGGATGACACGCAAGTTCCTGCAAACCTCTGGCACGAAAAATAAATTAGTTTTTGTTCCAAATTACCTTGTGGATGCCCGAACACATCAGTGCTAGGGGGTCGGAGTAACTCTACCCTGCCCCATAATTCCTTTATTTTTTACTTCAGGACACAGTGACTAAGTGCTGTAATGGCGGCCGCAACATTTTTCTCTAAAGGGCCTATTACGATCTTGGTCGGAAAGCCTTCGACCGAGATTGTCGGTTTCAATTCCAACCACCTGATTACAGTACAGCCAGTCGGAATTGAAAATGGCCGGTCATTCCGGCTCGATTCAACGGGCTCAAGGAGCCCATCGGCCAGTAAGAAGCCGGCCCGTAATCCATATGGACGGTGTTTTACGCCGTCCAGATTAATATGCACGGTTTCCAACAGGCTTTCCATGCCGGGCTTTCCGACATGGAAAGCCTGTCGAAAGCGTGTTTGGGGGGGGCCTAGCAGGGCCCCCTTCTGTTTGCTGCCTCCGGCTGGGGGCCCACCTTGTTGATCCCTGCATCTTGTGGCAGGCACGGGGTGCAGGGATTAACACAATCTCCAATTTCTCTATGGGAGCTTGTGTCACAGCCGGTTTACGGCCGTAACACAAGTTCCCATGGAGAAATGGGATTATGCGACCGCACCATGTGTGGTCGCATTGTAATAGCGGTGTCGGGACCGCCGACCGGAGGTCGGTCGGTCCCGGGACCGCGACAGTGTCGGGCAGACTCAAGTCCGCCCGACATCGTAATCGAGCCCTTAGTTGTGGCCAGCCAATCACATCTCTCAGCACCGTGGGACTGGTACCGATCCCGCAGAACTGAAAAGGCCAACTGAAGAAGAAGCTGTCTTGACCAATCAGAGGGCCCTATTTGTTTTTTTTTAAATGATGCTACAGCGGGACTCGCGCATACAAAACTTTTTAACCCTTTCATGACCACCTCGAACACCTCTTTAAACACAAATTTCTTGAAAATGGCTGAAAAGATTTGCAGCAAATAATGAAAAGAACTCTTTCTGAATAAAGTTTTAACTTTTAGTTTCAAGGTGGTTCATAAAGTGGGGGCTAAGAAAAAGAGGGCCGCCCAAAACACAAGTTCCCCATGCAATTTCCATAGGGAATTTTAGACTACAGCCAAAATGGCTGAACAAAATTACCAAATTGGCAGAAAGACAGAAAGCGTACTTTTTGTGATTTATTGTAAACTCATTCAGGAGGGTTTTTTTTAAAATTATGGTTAAAAATTTAGAAATCTATTGACAGATGAGCTTGAATTAAAAAATTCAAGCATATTATTTGGCCGAGGGGGCTTTTACAGAGCGAGTACTTTGATTGGCTAGCAGTAACATGAAAAGAAATGTTGGGGCAGCCATTACAGCACTTGGGGACTTGGTCCCTTGTCCTGAAATTGTTTTAAAAATAAGGTATAAGGTGGCATGGTAAGTGGCTGAGGGGGCTTTTTGGAGCGAGCAGGGTAGTGTTAGCCAGACCCCCTGGGTCTGTCTGGGGGAAAGAAGGGTTTCAAAGTGACTACCCGGGATAAAATAAAAAATTAAAAAAATTAGGTGGGGGTTGCGCAATTTTGCAGGACTCTGAGGGACTCCATTGACTCCTGATGGAGTCGAGGGAGAATCCCTCAACTCCCGAAGGACCCGGATTTTCTTAAAATTAACATCTCTAAAACTAAGGTGGTTGCTTTTAAGGGCAGGGAACACTACAAACCCTTTGGATGGTACTGAGAGATTATAACAGGTTAAGACATACACCTACCTTGGCAAATCATTTTCTCATGACCTTGAAAATAGATACCATTTCCTCAAATAGGAACTAAGGCATTAGCACACACCGGTGCATTAAACACATTTATATAAATCTTTGGGGAGGAGACATTTTATGCATTTATTGGACAAGTTTAAAGGAAAAATTCCACTGCCTTTATCCTATGCACTTGAACATTACCCTCATAAATAAATGGTCTTCTTTGAATTTATATGAGGGAAAGAACTTATGAAAAATTTGATGCAGTAAGACCAACAGTTCCAGGTCAGGCACTGAGGCTGGAATTTGGCTTGTTCATACACCCAGACAATTGCAGAAATGATTTGCTGGGCACACTGTATAATTCATGCTTCTAGGTACTATACCTTCAAAGTAAACCTCCAATTGACGCTAGAAAGACTAGAGTGTCAAAAGGAATGTCTTCATTTATGCACAACTAAAACTGTTTCTGTAAAACACTGTCCTGAGATTAAATCACACTTTAGACAGCGATCATTGCAAGCAACTGAAATTGTTTAGGACTTTTCTAAATATGTTCTGCTTCAAACAAGCTCAAATGTATATATCTTTATCTTTGGAGCATAGTGTACAAAGACTGGTACTACTATTAAGATTCGACACCCTTTCACTGAATACCTACACAGACGAATAGGTAGATAATTTTTCTTTTTTCTTTTCCCGGAGTTTTCATATAGCGCGAACTTGACCCTAAGGTTTCCGAGCGCTTTACATGAGCACCAGTTACGTTACACAAGGAGACATTCGTTTTTTTTGTTAGGCACGGGGAGATTAAGTGATTTGCCCAGAATCTCAGGATGTTGAGCGTCATTGCCGAGACTCGAACCCGGTTCCCCAGATTTGAGATCATTAAAAAGTTTCCACCTTGTGGCGTCTCTGTCGAGGAGGAAAGCAAGATTTGAGAACCACAGATCTTACGTTATGCAGGTGGGCCCCCGTACGAAAAAGATTTTTCAATTTAGGGTAGGATCTGCTAAGGTTCCCCGCACTGATGCCTTCTCGTATCTGGGAGTTGTATTGGATGATCAGATGAAAAGGGGCCCCCTTAAACAAAGAAAGAGGGGAGACCAGGTGCGGGTGAATACGGCCATTTTTAACTTTGCCTCCAAACTGGGTAAGAGACCGACCGCGGCCCTTCTAAAAATATACCAGGCCAAGTGTGCCGTGACGGTCTCCTGTGGTAGTGAAATATGGGGGCATGTTACCACAGATATCTTACAAGTGGCTGAGAACGCATTTCTGAAGCGCCTATTAGGCGTGCCCCGTAGTACATCTAATATGGTGGCACACGAAGAACTGGGGGTGCCTTATTTGAGTGATATGCTGGCCCTCCGCCCTTTAATATTCTGGTTGAAAATCTGGCTTAGTGAAGGATTATCATTGAACCAGCTATTATTGAAAGAGTGTACGACTCTGGATTATGCTCACCACATACCTTGTCTCAGATACATTAAGAGTAGCCTTGGACGCCTAGGAAGAGAAGAATTGTACACCAATCCCGAATCAGTAACTAAAAAGGATTTAGAGTGGTTAAGAACATCTTTTATCAATCTAAGGAAACTATAGATGGAAGAGCTGGAACTGAGGAAACCTAGTGTGCGGAAATGTATAATGTTGAAAACAACACCATTGACCGAGCCATATTTATTGGGGTCTTTTAGTACATATGAACGCTTTTTATTGACCAGATTTCGTCTGGGCCTCTTTCATTTTTTGCTGGCTTTGCCACGGGGGAGCTGTAGAGGACAGTTGCTAGCACCCTGTGGCTGCGACCATGAGTCTCCACAGGATTTGCTACATTTTTTGATATTCTGTAAATTTTATGAGGTCCCCCGGAAATCTTTTATTACCCCTATTTTAAAGAGGTTGAATTTTAAGCAGGCTCGCCCAGCGCTTATTTATTTACAATTGCTGCACGAAGATTGTATTCTTTTTGTCCTCAGTTTCCTGAAATCTGCTGTGAAGGCTAGGACTTGTTTCGATTAAATGGCTGAAGGAATGTGCATTTAACTCTGTATTTTATAGACTTCCATCTGAATCAGGACTATTATGTGATGAATTGTATAAAATGTTAATGAACTACTATGTGATGAATTGTGTAAAATGTTAATGGATTTTTTATGTATTGGTAACTTTTATGGTTTTAATCGCTAAAACCGAATAAAGTTGTTTGAATTTGATTTGAGAACCACAGAACGTTTTTTGAAATCCATTTTATGTATATAACTAGACGAGATGAGCTCATGGCTTTTATATTAATTCCACCAAATGAATATGCATGTAATAACCTTTTTTAATTTTTTACGTGCTTTTTAAAGTTATTTTAATTGTTATCTATACATTTCTGGATTATTGTCAAAATTGTAATCTTGAATTACTCTTTCATATTGTTGAGCTCAATTGAGGTCTAATACAATTTCATAAATTTGAATGTGAAACACTGGGCATGTGGGCCTTCATTGGTGGCAGACTTGCCCTTGAGGGCAATGCTGGAGGATCATGGTCTAGCTGACATTTGGAGGATAGGAGTGCTCCAGAATAAACTGATGGCTCGGCATGGAAGATGTGTGTACTAGGACAGAGACAGTTGCACATTGGCCAGGACCCTTTATGATCAATCACCAGTGAAGCTGTGCATCAAGCTCCCTGATGTCAATGCATCTCGACCAATGTGGTGAATCCCAGCATTTGCCTTGTAAGAAGATATGGTGTTTTGCATGAAGGTCTTGGATATGATTGCAGACTACTTGGAGGACACGTGCACACAGTTGATAGCCGATGAGCGTTGTGGAAGGCATTTAATGTGGTTATCAAGGTGTTCTCCCTGGCTAAACTAGCCGATGTCCTCAAAGCAATACATGCCCACCTATATAGGCTGGAGGACAAGCTGTGCTGATTAGAAACGGAGCGTGTATCTACTGGGATCAAGGGACTTTGCTGAACTAGCTACAACAATGCAGTAGCACAAAGATGAGGTGGAGCATGACGTGAAATTTCGGAGCAAATATGCAATGACTAGGGGATAAGATAAGGGTGAGCATTCTTGCAAGATGCTGGTAAACTTGATTCAGTGCCCATGGGCACTGGCCAATAGTATGGCCAAAGAGGCCCATAGAGGGAGAATCAGGTGCGCTAATATACTGTCCTGCTGTTATATGGCAGACGTTCATGTCTTACCACTCTGACCTATATAAGTCACAGACCACTCCCACTCAAGAATCCTTTCAGGATTGTTTTGACAACATTGCCTTGGCTTGGTTGATCAATGTCCGGTGCCAGTGTCTTGATAAACTGATCTCCTTGGCTGAAATAAAGACTGCAGAGTAGGGTGTGCAAAGCAAGCGGGCCCTTGGTAGTGGTGGCCTCTCAGTTGAATTCTATAAAGGATACATAGATATGTTAGGCTCTCATCACCTATCCATGTATGAGGATTCTAGGGCTTGTAATGTTCTGCTGCTGTCACTGAGAGGCTCTTCTAGTAATTCGGCACAAACCAAGCAAACCCCAAAGACCATTATCGCTCATAAATACAGACAATAAAATATTAGCTTGCAAATACGCTTCTACCATTGCTCCCATACAGGGACGATCCTCATGCCTCAACTTTTGTACAATATTTACAATTGTTAACCAGCTAAACCCAGTGGTACAAGTGGAGGAGCCCTTTTTAGATGCTGTCAAACCATTTGACTCCCTGGAGTGGAGTTTCCTTTTTGCCACCCTGGCAAGAATTGCTGTGGGGTGTGAGTTCATTGGCTGGGTTAGGCTTATATACCGCAAACTGATCACCCATATCAAGCTTAACGGTGCTGTATCCCTGCCGTTGCCTGTGGTCAGGCCAGGAATCACTCTGTCCCCATTTTGGTTTGCATAGGACAGCTGGCTTGTGTTCTTTGGCAGTATTATTCTACTAGAGGAATCAGTTATTGGTCCCAGAAGCTACTATTATCAATGCATGCAGGTGACATCTTAATGTTCTCTAGAAATCCAAGTGCCAACCTCGCTCCTGTTATCCACGAGATTTTCTGATTTGATGGGCTTTTGCTTGTTAGGAATAATTTGGGAAAGTCAATATTGTTCCCCATGACACTGGGACTAGCAGGGGCTACATGAACTGCCTGCTAGAGGGGCACAATGACACTGTGAAATACTTAGGGAAAATTAAGGTACAGCGTTTACTAAATATGCAGAGCAAGTGGAGAGATGGCTGCGCCTCCCGCTCACTCTAATGGGGCTGATAGTGCTGCAGAAACTATTATGTCTATTTTTCAGTTTTCCACATCTGTTGAAATGCCACTTCTTCACTTAGCTCAGAATCCTCATGATCATATTGGTGTGCACTGAGAAACAATGGGATACTCTTCTCTCCTTGAGGCCTAGGTGAATTTGTGGCACTAGACATTAAAATGTGTTATTTATGTGCCCATGTGCACTTTGCTCATTATTGGCATCACTCGCCACCCTTCCTTCCTCACCTCGTGGCAGAGGTTGATGCAGCACATCCCTACTCCTTGAAAGTGACATTATGTAGTCGTCGTCATAGACCTTTGCCTTACTTTGATTCTGGGGCCCCTACAGACTGTGCCAGGAATAGGGTGGCTAAGGATGTGGGTATGATCCTACCATATTCTCCAATTCTGCCATTGCCGCATAATCCCTCTCTTACACTCAAACTTTAGTCCAATGATAAATTTCAGCTCCTGAAACTAGAATTACAACTTTAGGCAACATCTTCCCAAAGGGCCAGTTTCTGTCTATACATTGGACCAAGGATCGCTCAAGTAGGACATTGCTTGATGTCCTCCTCTATTTTTGCCTCCGGGCCTCCTAACGGATGCTGTACCAGAAGTTTCCTGAGGTGCACTTTCAGGTACCTATTTCTACATAGTTGATAACTAGTGCTTGCCGCCAGAGAGATACCGATTTTCCAGGCATTGTATACAACAGTTACCTTGAGATTATATCCCTCCTTGAAGCATGGGTGGTTTCAATTTTCCTGCTTTATGGAAGGCTTGGTTATACATCATTCACTAGTCCCATTAAATACCTGCAAAAGTGCTGACTGCAGTTTTGTACCTGTTCAAGGCGGATCAGTGGGTGTCAATGTATTTTAACTATGTCAATCAATGGAAGATTTCTTCACAGACTATAGATTACTCACATTTATCTAAAAAGGGGCTATCAATCGATTTCTCTTCTCTAGAGATGGGTGGAGGATTGTGCCTTCCAAAATTTGTATACGTTTTGGCGGAATAATTTCCAATCGTTCATTCATAGATTTTCAAGTGCGTAGTGTTTATTCATATTCTCATTGTACAGGGAAAAATCAAATACGGAACACGATCGTCAGACCAAGACTTTTGCCTTGAGAAAGCCTACGGCCAATGGGCCACATGGGCAAAACACGTGTCGGCTGTCTCTTGTATTTGATTTTTCCCTGTACAATGAGAATATGAATAAACACTACACACTTGAAAATCTATGAATGAACGATTGGAAATTATTCCGCCAAAACTTATACAAATTTTGGAAGGCACAATCCTCCACCCATCTCTAGACTTACCCTATAATGGCTCTTGGGTGTAGCCATTGTGAGGAACGTGCCACCACCAAGATTGGGCCCTGACAACTGTAGCACAAAAGTCCAGATATCTCCACCCATTAGAGCAAACCCGATTTCTCTTCTCTACTGCCAGATACTAGCCCCATTACTACACACTGGCCTCAGAATCTACCCAGCGGAAATTCATCATTAATCTAGGAAATCGGGATCTCTTGTTATCTTAGGACTTGAAAGTAATAGCAGTTTATTTCAAGGTCCAAGCCCGTGCTATATTACTTCTGGAACAATTGGGGAAAAGATATAAGGGGATGCCTGTACAGACCAGACTGCTGCAGAGAGAACAGGTGTGAATTGGCTCCAGATGCAAGAGGTCATGGTAAGTGTTGGTGGCATTGAAACCCTGCGTTAAGGAGGTTGTCAGGCGTATCTCTCGACACTGAATATATTTGTGTTGTTTTATAGCCCCTTATTTACAGCATGCAGCTTTGAGATATCATGGGCACGCCTGCCCACGAGTTACTTTGCCTCTCATCTTCTGCAACAGTAGGAACAGGCTTCAAAAGCATTATGAGGTTGTAACTCCAGTTTTCTGAGGGATTTCTAAGTCCATGTGGTGATGGTTTCATTCAGTAATTTTTCACCAGTGGAGTACATCTGCCTCACAATACGTAACAGGCATTAGCGGACATGAGTGGTGGATTGGTGTGAATGACTACTCTGGATACCAGGTTTGATCACAAGCTCTGTATTTTTTCTAAGTGCCAGAGTATTTATTTTGGAAGTAATTGGCAGTTGTCCAACTGGCTCTGCAGATGATCGCCTTGAACTTCTGGGACAAGTTTGCAGCAATAAGAAAGGGCAGCCCCATGACCAATTTGGGTGTAAAGTCAAAACCTCTTCCCTCCTTGAATTTTTATGTTGGCATATGTGTGGAAAGGGACTTGATCATCCTGTTCGCAGTTCACAGACTGGATGAACAAGATAATAGAGAATTGGCTGAGAAGAGTGTTTCCATCCTCCCAGGAATTTTGTCTACTCTTCCCTGCTCTATACAAGACATCTGATAGTCTTGCTGATCAGTCCAATGCTCTTCTCCCCTTATGCCTGTCAAGATTCCGAATGGTAGATTTGTGCAGAGTGCATACCCATATAGACCCTTGCTCGTGCTGCAGCTGTAGACTTCCTTCGCCCCACTCTTTTCTTCTGATTTCTGGGCCCCTAGCAAGGATCTGGGAAGAGCACTCTCACGCAATGGTTGTATTATACTTTTGGTTATGGATATCGAGGTTCATGTTTTTATATTAGTTTGTAGTGATCCTGTAGTGGATGCCTGTACTCTGTGGAGTATGGTCCTCTTAACCCTCTTGTATCTCCAGCTGCAACTAGTGGTATGGAAGCTCAGAGGACTGAGTTTCATCATTTAGAGCAACAAAGGTG
This sequence comes from Calotriton arnoldi, assembly GCA_963921515.1. Lineage (NCBI taxonomy): Eukaryota > Metazoa > Chordata > Amphibia > Caudata > Salamandridae > Calotriton > Calotriton arnoldi. Next base: position 291,716 of record CAWUFW010000653.1, read on the forward strand.
TCAGACGTGCTGCAGTGCATGGACTATGAGATCTTGCAGTCATCACTGGTCTTTAGTCTTATGCTATAGGTGGGTGGTCAGACCGTGGTATTGTGACACACTGTTGTATTCAAATTCCTGGAGATCGATCAGTTGCCAACCTAGAGAGTCGAAGGGGGGCAACTGCGGCTTTTCGATAATTTTGGGGTAGACTGTGCAACTGAAGAACTTGGGAGTCAACTTCTGAGACAGGTTTTTGATCAGATGATCTTAGCTAGACATCTAAGAGCATTGGGCACCCTGAGGACCAAATCACCATATTGGAGATCCATCTGTGGCTCAGATTGGTCCCAATATCTGTCTCTTTCCTCCACTTCGAGGAGGAGAGCTTTCTTTGTGTTGTTTCTGTACACGTTCTCATAGAACCCAGGCCTCACCTGCTGGACATCACTTGCGTGGTGAGAATTTATCTGAAACACTTTGTGGTCTACCATCACTGTGACATTTTTGTTTTATTTGGGAACAGCTCAGTAAGAGTTGATCTATTCCTCTTCCATCTGAAATTAAATTAGGATTTCAGTAATCCTAGGTAAACCTGAGATGGTGTTACTAAATTTGGTTTGAGGCAGGGACCATAGGGTTAGATGATACCTGGGCATAGACAAAATGTACATCATTTATAGATATAGGTAGCCACTTGTCTGCTGTTTCAACTTTCACATCTGAATACCTATTTTTCTTAGCGGACATGAGGCAGGCTGGATGCAGCCTTGATTTCCTGATTTGTTTATTAAATACAATAGAAGTTTTAGGATAACCAATGAAGACATGCTGCTCTCTTACATCCTCATTTACATAAGAGCTGGAATTGGATAGGGGACAAAGAAGGGGAAGTGGCAATATTGCCAGTAATCCTCATTTTGCAGTTTCTCCCCTTTGCGACTCATTCCTTACATGAGGTTGCCTCAGCATCAGTGTTGGTGAGCTGAGAATATTCACGAAAGGTGATGTGTGAGGAGGCCTCTTATAGCCAATCCTAACTTAAGAGGGACCTAAGGTGATTGAGGGTAAATGGGTGGCCACACCCTTCTGCTTACCGGCTCCTGAGAGCCTGACCCGCACTCTGCTCGTTCACTTGAAAGGAAGGAACAACGGTGTGAAATACAGTGGCACTTTATTAAGCAATTCAATAACGCAGAAAATTGTTCATTTAAAGCTGCCCATCAACACATGAGCAGGATAAAAGCATCGACAATGTTATAAATCAGTTGTTCAAAATGGAGCAAAAAATATATGTAGATATTATTTAATGCACAGTTGCCTAAGGGGCAACCCTGAATTCAGAAATGATGAATAGGCAGGCGCCTAGAAGGCAAATTTTACATGAGAAAACAAAACCATCCAAGGCTACACAATTTAAACTAAAACAAATGCAATGGCTTGAGTTTGGATGAGCTAAATTAGAGAGGCTGACAAAGCCAATAGGCTAGTAATTAGAAAAGAGCATTACCACCTTGAGAGTAGAAGTTCTAGGCCCAATCAGGATAACGATCGACCGGGAACCCTCACCAAGCAACTAGGCAGTGGTTTGAAAAGTTCGGGCGTTGGCCTAGGTGTAGACCTTTTATATGGCTTAATGCAGAACTCCTACCCACGTCTGACGTGGGTCCTGACGTGGGCCCTGACGTGGGCCCTGACGTGGGCCCTTGACCGCACGCTTACAGTAACAGTGGAAAGTTTTACGGACAATTTGAGAAGTGGTACCATGGTGAAACTAGGGGCTTTTTTAGCAGGTGGTTGGTGCTCTTGACCGCAAACAATAAACACACATAAACAAAGGATAACTTTTACCGTAAAATGCTCAGAAATTAATATTTTATCTATTATTTCTCTGTCACGTAGCCGTCTTTCCAGTTTCAGTTAAGCAAGCGCGGAAAGTTTCATAAGTAAAAATATTGCAAACATTGCTTGTGAAACAGCCAGGTGTACCAGCAGAATGTCACGTACGCAGTGACTGTGGAAATTTCCAAGGGGGCTAGTGTCACGGTGGATGGCACAGGTCCCTGCTGTCAGATCAGTGAAGCCTACGAGATCTGTTTTATTAAAAAAAATAATAGCAAGAGGCACTGGGCTTTTAGCCTATGTGTATGTATCTAAAGTGGCATACTTGGGCCTACATGTGGGTATCTAAGAAGGTGGGCTTGGGCCTACATGTGTGTGCATCTAAGAAGGGGGGCTTCTTGTGGCACGTGCTAAGGGGCGGAAGGAAAGTGGACAACTTAAGACATCTATCAGGGCCTGACTGGTGGGGCCTATTTGGGAGTGTCATGCTGCCTGAGCAGAGCAGGATGGTACTTTGGGGTTTCTGTTATATAGTAGAACGGGACCCTCGTACAAAGGTTACATTACTGATTTAGAACGTTGGTTCAACAATGGACTGCATGTCTAATGTGGTAGGCGGGCCTCGTTTATTAAGGAGTGTGATGTGGACGCGAAGATCTAGTTAATGACTTTCCCTTATGCATAATCCATATCCGTTTTTCAGAAGCACACCTGTATGGGAAATTTGATATTTTCCTTGAAAGGTATTTTAGGTCTAATTCCTGGATCTAGACTTCTCGTCCAAAGTTAGTAATATGGTTTAGGAACTATGTAAGCTCTGTTGAAAACTTAAGTGCCACTGCTTTAAATTTCACTTAATTTTGAGTGCCTTTTTGTGCTTTTAAGTACAATCTTTTATTTACACATTTGCAAGACTGAACATTGTTAGTCTTGGCTTAATGGTGGATTTGAGTTCCCTACTCTCCGATGCCTGTCCGCTAAAAGCGAAGCTGCTTCAGTTATAGACCTCCAGGGAGGAATAGCCACAGTGACCGAGTGCATGCAGTTAAGGGGATTTACATAGCCCATCTCTCTGCCGGACCTCCGCCTGATGGTGATAACGTGTTTTACGCCTTCTTGGGGATTCAGGGGTTTACCACCTTGGGTCACTTGCCGTGTGGAACTGATGGCTCTTCACAAGGGTTGACAGCAGCGTAACCTTCTGTGACTTGTTTCTGCTCGGAGCAGAAATGTCAGTTTCTTGCTATTTAACCATAAATGTTCGACACCCATCCACCTAAAATGAAGCAGGAATTCAGTGACATCAAAAGGAACCAAATGCCATAAGGGCAATCACTGGAACAGCTTGGATTGTGGCAATCTACAAAGCCACAGTACATCAGATTAAGCAAAAGTGTAAGACTCGTATGTTTATGAAATGAGTGGGTACTGTTTTGTAGCTGGGCGACTTCCTTGAAATAAGCCCGAGCTAACTAAAAGGGTGGGAAGGGAAGAGAAGTGTGTGGGGTGGTATGGAACTTGTAATGGGGTGACTGGCAGTGACAAAGCCATTTCATTTGTTAGAAGCCTCACCGGCCAAAATGTTTTAAAAACAGTGAAGAGACCCCTCACTGTTAGAAATAAAGTATGAATAAACAACCATTGAAAGCGCCAATACGGTTGGTCTTTGAATAGTAACAAGCTTTGGCAATGCCAATAAGTCTAGCTTTAAAACAATGTTGACATTCCAAGTATATAGCATGGGAATGGATACGTGTTTGTGTGGAAGCAAAGAAATATTGATGTAGGTTAAAAGGCCAGGTGACAGTGCACTATCAAGCCAACCATGGGAGAGGATGTGGCATTGTGGTCAGACTGCCGACTTTGGAACTGGGGAACCAGGTTTGAGCCTCAGCGACAGCTTAACATCTTGCGTGTCTGAACAAATAACTGCCTAAAAAACAAAAAATGAATGTGTCCTTTGGTAATGCAACTGGTGCTCATGTAAAGCACGCTAATACCTTCATGTCGAGTTTGCGCTCTCGCTTCGGCAGAAATGGGAGGATGACTATGGGAGAGAGCTGCATGACAAGGAATGGACACAAGCCCTGGAATTCCCCCAACAAGATTCTCAGAATGCTCGTTTCAAGAACACACAATACCTTCTTCTCCACAGGGCATATCTCACACCAGCTCAAACAAACCGTCATTTCCCCAGCACACAGGCAACCTGCCGACGCTGTCAGACACTAGACGCAGACTTAATGCACATGCTTTGGTCATGTCCGGCCTTTCAACACTACTGGCAAACAGTACATGACACTCTACGAGAAGTCACGGAACTGTCCGATATACACACCTGGGAAGCAGCTCAAATGCCGTAAACAACAAAGTGTGAACTCGGTTTGCCTCCTTGGCACTCCTTCTTGCAAAACGTACAGTCACCTTAGAGTGGCGCTCTCCAACAGCCCCGCCGCTTGAGGCCTGGTATGGAACAGTGCGTAAATGGGCTATGGCGGAGGAAGATGCCCTTCGTTACAAAGAAGTGTGACACTTATGAAAACTACCAATATCTCCACACTTGGCGACCCTCCTAACACAATTCTTACAGCCCACCAACAACAACGACCTCCCTCCCTGATCGCATGGCTCGCCTACTTCCGATACCACAGGCATTTCCCACCTTCACATTGCAGGCGCAACACCATGCTGTGATTCCCCTACACTTCCCCCTTTCTTTGTGGGTCTCCCTCACTGCACCCATCTCATGTCACTCTCTCCCAGCTTTATCTCCTGCCATATCCTGCCACCCATACCTGTTGTTCCCAACCCCCCGTTTTAATCAGTTAAAGAGGTTTGAAAACATATGACCCTCTCACTGTCAATTACGATACTTGTCATGGATACCATGTAATGGTACTGAGAGTGATAAAACTGATAAAAAATGATTTAAAAAAAAAAAGAAAGTCTCATTTGCACTATCTAAAATTATTTAAAAAAATATAAAAATGCTAGACCTAAAAATCCATGTAGGTTAATTACTGCCCTCTTCCCATCTGTGCTGCTGCCGGAGTAAAAACCCATAAATGATCTAGTTATATAAGACACTTTAATAACACTACCATGGCAGGTGTGTCCCACTGAAAATTCAAGCTCAGGCAGCTGGATAAATAAACAAAATTATCACAGCTTTGTGGTGGGCAAGCACTTTTTTGTGGAAGCATTCAACTTCTGCCCAATCAGAACATATTTTCCTGGCTCCCAACATGTGGGCGGAGCCAAATCTGCTCTCCTGGGAATTCTCCAATGATTGCCTGGCGACAGCTGCGCTGTCAATCCAGACCATAAAAATGTTTGCTCAAGGCTCACTATCACATATAGAACTGGTATGGCACAACAGCACACAACAGAGATGAAGGCGGAGCAAGCAGAGAGAGAGCAGACAAAGAAAAAGATCTTACAGGGCTATGGGGCTGGCTGGTGGGACACGCAAGTGAGAAGGGACAGACAAGGAGATGAGATAGGCAGAAGCCTAGAAGAACAGAAAGCACAGTCAGTTATGTGGAGCCTGCTAGTAGTATCTTATATCCCTCACAGAACTTCTTTTGTTGACTGAAATTAGTGTCAGATAATCAGACCAATATCTCTAACCATATCTCTTTGCGGATTGGCAGTTGCCTGGTAGTTGACTAATTTGTGGCCCTGGTTAATGTCATTAGAACAATCCATACTAAAACGGTTAGGGGAAATGATCATTGTATAGTCTCCTGGTTTGACAAAGCCATTAGGCTGTTAAGAAGGAAACTTCATTTTGCCCTAGGGAGAATTCCTAGAAACAGGGATGAAATAGCCAATTGTAGGAAAGAATACTCATGGGCACTGAAGACAAGTGAAGCTGAAGTGAGAAACATGAACTGGGACGAGCTGGTAGAGACCTGCAACCTTAAAGACTACAGGGCCTTCTGGAACCTGGTTAATAACTACTCTATGGCAGATGCACCCAAGCAAGCTTTGGAGTGTAATATTGCCCCAGAGGACTGTGTGAGCCACTTCCAACGTATTTATAATTTGAAAGTAAATGCACATAGTGAGCTGTCTTCTTCTTACTTAATTTTCCTATGGAAATTTCCTTCTCTTTGGAAGAAGTCCCTGTAACTATCTAGCATAGTCCAGCCAACAAAGCTCCTGGCCCAAACGGTGTCCCAATGGACTTGTACAAGGCTAACATTAATTTCTGGGTCCCCCTGTTTACAAACCTTTTTAACTCCTCTTGCAAGGGTGGGTTTCCAGAGTTTTGGCGATCTACAATTATAGTGGCAGTTTTCAAGAAAGGTAATAGACAAAACCCAGCTTGTTATTGTCCTTTTTCTCTTTAGGATTGCTCTGTTAAAATCGTTGGCCATATCATACTTGAAAGGCTGGGATCCTGGATCAGTGAGATTAATGTCAAATCGGAGGTCGAGTCTGGATTCCGCCCTGGCCTGGAGACGATTGAACAATGTATTAATCTCCACCTCATAGTCAGCAAATACAGACTGCTTAAGCGAAGTGCTATTCACCTTGCATTTATGGATCTGTCTAGTGCCTTTGATAGCATTAACAGATCCAAACTGTGGGGACTTATGATTGAAATGGACGCGGGGAAGGGGTTAGTACAGTTCTTGAGAGAGCTGCACCGGAATTTCCAGGCCAGGGTGAGGTATGGGAAAAATGGGGAATGTTCTGCGTCTCTTAGCCTGAAGAGAGAGGACTGGCAGGGGTGTTTGCTGGTACCAAGCCTCTTTCTATTGTACATTAATAAGTTAGAGACAGCCTTAGTAGGCTTAGGCACCGATGTCCCCAAAAATTAAGAATAAGATGGTGCTGGCACTACTTTTTGCCGATGATACCATTTTACTGGCCAGGTCTTCTAATGGGATGAAGATTCTCATTGATGGCTTTGTCAACTTCATGAAGGGCCTTAACCTGGAAACGAATAGATGTAAAACTTTTATAATGGTTTGTGGCCCCAGGATCGTGAAGGCCCGTACAATTCATATTAAGGCTTATCGAGTAGAGCGAGTGCGATCCTTCCCCTATTTAGGTATTACCTTGAATGAAAATCTTAGTTAGTCCGCTTGCATGGTTAACAGGTGTTCCAGCTTTACACGCACCACTGGGTCGATTTTTAATGTCTCAGCAAGTATATTGAACAAGCCAATTCACCCACTTCTCGAGATCTATAATCACATATGTGTTCCTGTTTTGCCTTATGGTGCTGGGATCTGGGGTTGCTCAAATACGAGCAACCTGCAGTTGGAAGAAAACAGGGTGCTGCATAAGGTTTTAGGGGTTCCCGCCACCTGTAGTAATATTAAGGTGCTTGAGGAGCTTGGCCAAGATTACGTTGAAGATTGTATTAAGCTAGCTCCTTTGTTACTCTGGTGTTCCATCTGTCTAACGCCCAGCCTTCCCTCAGAAGACCTGTAATTGAGGACTGTCTGGAGTGTGCCCAGTGCCTTTCGTTGTCCTGGATACAATACGTACAAAATAACCTCTCTAGACTTGGTAGACCCAGTTTTTTTAACGATCCTATATCCATCACAAAGGAGGTCAAGAGGTGGGTCAAGGAAAATTTCCTTTTGGAACGGTCCAGGGCAAGGGAACTGGCCTTTTCATCCTCTGACTCTTATAAACAATATGTGATGATTAAAATGCGTCCTGGAACAGAACCCTATCTAGAGTGGGTTAAAAGTTCCTGGGAACGGTCACTCCTCACTAGATTCCGTCTGGGCTTTGTTAGGTGGAAGCTGTGTTTTTCCCTGGGTCAGTATAATGTCTCTACTATTTGCTGTTGTCCTTGCGACGAATCATCTGATCAAACCTTACTGCACTTCCTGTTTTTTTGCAGGTACTATAGAGACTTGACATCTGAAAGAAACACGTAGTGATAGATTCCTTACCTTAGAATATCCCTAGGCGTCAGTCTGGATCCGGAAAGTTTTCATCAGCAGTACCCCTGCGCGTCGGAAGGTGGAGTCGTGCGGCTCCGTGTCCGTCGTAGGCGTCGTGATCGCCAGGATGACGTCGCGGCAGCTACTTAGACGCCGCCCTCGCGCGCTGACGTCAGTTCTTTCTTTTTCCGCGCCAGCAAGTGCAGATCCGGAGAGAGCGGTACCCCCAGTCATTTTTTGACTGAGTTTTTTGAGATTTTTTGTCTCACCTCTTTGAGTCGATACGACTCCTGGTGCAGTTAGGGTTGCCCGGGTTTAAGTCTTGCGAGGACTGTCATCGGATGATGTCGGTGACGGACCCGCACCGCGTGTGTCTCTTCTGCCTGGGGCGCGACCACGACCCCAAGTCATGCCCCGACTGCCGGTCCATGGCACCGAAGTCTTTGCAGGAGCGGTCCCGAAAGCTGCTTGAAGCCCGGCAGTCGGCTCCGCGCCGTGAAAGGTCCCGGTCCAGAGGGAGGTCGAGGGACCGGTCGCGGAGCCACCACCATCTGAAGTCGTCCGAATCGAAGTCTTCGCACTCGGGGTCAGGTAAGGCGAAGCGCCAAAAGAAGTCGAAGAAACGTCATCGTTCCCCGCCTTCCCCTCGCCAGTCGCGCGACTTGGGTGCGGGTGGTGCCACCCCCGCGGCTCCGGCGGAGCCTTCGCAGTCGCCGGTGACCTACCCGCCCTTCCCGGGTTCATCGGCGACTCCGGCCCAGGTGCAGGAATTCCTGTCCGCTATGGCTCGCCTATTTGGGCCGTCAGGCCCCTCCGGTGCGCCTTCCGGCCCCGCGGGCCCGACTGGGAGTCCTCGCCCTTTGACGCCGGCAGCTCCGGCGTCGCCGTCGGCTCCGGCCTCAGCACCGCAGGACTCCCGTGGATCCCGTCGTGGATCCCGTCGTGGATCCCGGTCGACGCCGGTTGACCTCGTGACACCTCCACCGACGTCGACCCCACCGGCACCACGTTTCGCGTCGCCCGGCACGCCGGACGACGTCGTCCCCGGTTTCAGCCCCGAAGTGGAGACGGTGCCGGAACGGTGTCGACCGACGCCAATTCCGACGCCGTTTGGGAATCTGTTTCCCTATCTCCATCCTCCTCCTTTTAGGCCTGTACAACAGCATGAGGAGGAAGGGGAGGACTGGGAGGGGTCTGAGGACCCTCTCGCTGCTCAATGAGAGTATGACCCGGACTGGGCAGAGGAGTTGGGGGATGCCAGTGGTCTGGAGACACCTCTCCAGACCTTGGCATGCTGTCTCCCCCTACCGTGGCTACGGAGGAGGGTGCTTCTTTTTCTGTGGTGTTGCGTAGGGCAGCCGGGGCTCTCCACCTCCAGCTACCTACTGTGGCTGTCAGGACTAACCTCCTGACGGAAGTGCTTCAGCCAGCAGTTACCTCTGCGGAACCACTGCTGCCCTTTAATGACGCACTTTCGGACGTTCTTTTGGGCTCTTGGACCAGGCCCAACACAGGGGCTCCTGTGGACAGGAATGTGGCCCGACGCCATCGCCCGGCCCCGGGCGACCCCATCTTCCTCTCCCAACACCCCACCCTTGAGAGCTTGGTTGTCCAAGCCTCCGCTTCCCCAAGCGCATTCCCTACCGCACCGCAGGGAATCCAAGAGGCTGGAACAATTTGGGAAGAAGGTTTTTTCTTCCACCAGTCTAGGGCTGCGGTCGGTGAACACCGCATGCCTCTTGGGCCGTTATTCTCACTCTCTGTGGGATACGGTGGCGCAGGTGCTGCCTCAGTGTCTGGAGGAGGCTCGGACACTACTCTCCCAGGCTATTGCTGAGGGGAGAGATGCAGCCAAGTTCATGATCCGTTGTGGCCTTGACACTGCCGACTCGCTGGGCAGGGCGATTTCCACGACAGTGGCGCTCCGCCGCCACGCCTGGCTGAGAACAACTGGCTTCTCGGGGGATGTCCAAAACACTTTGATGGACATGCCCTTTGATGGCATTCGCCTCTTTGGCAACAAGGCAGACAGTGCTTTGGAGAGATTTAAGGACTCACGGGCTTCGGCCAAGTCCTTGGGCCTTTCGGCCACATGGCCTCCTCAGCCTTCTGCCTTTCGCTCCTTTCGTGCTCGCGGAAGGGGCAACCCACCACGTTCGCAACAGAGCCACAGGCTGGCGCAACAGTCCACGCGCGGATGTGGGAACCGCCGCGGCAGTTCAGGAGGCCAGCGGGCGGGTCAGTCCACCACCACCCCAGCCACCACTGCCTCCAAACCTTCCTAGTCCGACCTTTCAGGCCCACCAAACGCCAGTGGGTGGAAGGCTTCGCCTTCACATCCCCCACTGGCGCACCATCACGTCGGAGAGGTGGGTTTTACAGATAGTCCGAAGGGGCTACTCCCTCCCCTTCGAGACTACCCCTCCAGCCATGTCACCTCAATACTACCACATGTCGGGGGATCACTTGGCACTTCTCCAGCAGGAAGTTGTGGCCCTCTTGGCCAAGGGGGCCATAGAGCGCGTTCCAATGCCAGACGTAGGTCGTGGTTGTTATTCCCACTACTTTCTGATTCCAAAGAAGGACAAGGGCCTGCGTCCTATCTTGGATCTTCGGAACGTCAATCTCTTCCTCCGAAAGGAGAAGTTCAAGATGCTCACGCTTGCTCAGGTCTTGTCTGCCCTAGACCCACAAGACTGGATAGTAGCGTTGGACTTGCAGGACGCTTACTTTCATATCCCCGTCCTGCCGGCCCACAGGCGTTACCACGAGCATTTTCAGTTCACTGTGCTTCCTTTCGGCCTTACCAGCGCCCCTCGGGTGTTCACGAAAGTGATGGCGGTGGTCGCAGCTCATCTGCGCAGATCAGGGGTTTCAGTCTTCCCCTATCTCGACGACTGGTTGTTGAAGGCGGGCTCGCCCCAGGCAGTCGTCTCCCACCTCCAGACTACGGCCGACCTCCTGCATTTGCTGGGGTTCTCCATCAACGTGCCGAAGTCGCACCTGATTCCCTCTCAGAAGCTCCTCTTCATCGGAGCAGTTCTGGACACAGCGCAGTTTCGGGTCTATCCTCCCGAACAGCGAGTCCGGGATATTCGGGCTATGATTCCAATCTTTCAGCCCTTGTCCTGGGTTTCGGTCAGGATGACCTTGAGGCTGCTGGGCCTCATGGCCTCCTGCATATCAATCATGCCAGATGGCATATGCAGGCTCTGCAGTGGGACCTGAAGTTCCAGTGGGCGCAGCATCAGGGGAATCTGTCCGATTATGTCCAGATCTTGGAGGGCACTGCAAGACAGTAGCAGTGGTGGCTCACGAACCAGCATTGGGTCAGCGGCAGATCCCTCTCCCTTCCCCAACCGGAGCACACAGTGGTGACGGACGCGTCCCTCCTGGGATGGGGCGGCCACATGGGAGAGGCGGAGATCAGAGGCCTCTGGTCTCCGGCGGAGTCTAAGCTCCATATCAACATTCTGGAGTTCCGGGCGATCCTACTTGCACTCAAAGCATTCCTTCCCTCTGTCAAGGGGAGAGTAGTGCAGGCAACACCACCGCCATGTGGTACTGCAACAAACAGGGCGGGGTGGGGTCGTGGACCCTATGTCAGGAGGTTCTGCGCCTCTGGACATGGCTGGAACATCAGGGCATTTCCCTGGTGGTTCAACACCTGGCAGGTTCACTGAACGCCAGGGTGGACGAACTCAGCCGCAGGTGCATGATGGATCACGAATGGCGTCTTCACTCGGACGTGGCGCAAGGTCTCTTTCAACAGTGGGGAGAGCCTTGGTTAGATCTATTCGCCACCGAAGAGAACGCGCAATGTCAGCAGTTCTGCGCGTTGGAATTTCCAAGGCGGCACTCGCTCGGCGACGTTTTCGTCACGAGTGGAGTTGCGGTCTATTGTATGCCTTTCCGCCTATACCACTTCTACCCAGAGTGCTGAAGAAGATCAGACGCGACCGGGCCCAAGTCATTCTTGTGGCTCCGGACTGGGCTCGAAGAGTTTGGTATCCCGAGCTACTCAGTATGAGCGTGGATCCCCCGATCCGACTGCCTCTTCGGGAGGATCTTCTGTCGCAGCAGCAGGGGACGGTCCTCCACCCAAACCTGTCCAGCCTCCACCTCCTTGCGTGGAGATTGAGTGGCGACAGTTGATTCCATTTCACTTGCCTCCCTTAGTCTGTGATGTCATTCTGGCAGCCAGGCATCCCTCCACTAAATCGGTATACGCCTGCAGGTGGAACAAATTTGTGGCATGGTGCACAGCAAAGGCTGTGGATCCCCTTTCTGCCCCTCTTTCTGAGGTCCTACTGTTCCTTCTCTCTTTCGCCCAGCAGGGCTCTGCTCTGGGCACTATCAAGGGCTACCTTTCTGCAATTTCAGCCTTTCTCAGGCTACCTGATCAGCCCTCTCTTTTCAAGTCCCCTGTTGTAAATAGATTTCTCAAAGGCATTACTCTCCTTTTCCCTCCTATTCCGTTTGTGATGCCACAGTGGGACTTGAATCTAGTTCTTACTTATTTGATGTGCGCTCCCTTTGAGCCGCTTCACAACTGTCCTCTTCGTTTATTAACCTTGAAGACTGCTTTCCTGGTTGCCATCACCTCCATTAGGAGCATGAGTGAGCTCCAGGCTCTTTCATGTAAACCTCCTTTTCTGTCTGTTCATCCGGACAAGGTTGTGCTACGCACACGTCCATCCTTTTTGCCAAAGGTTATTAATGCCTTCCATATCTGGCAAACTATCACCTTGCCCACTTTCTTTCCGCACCCTTCCAGAGAGGAAGAGAGGCTCCACCGTCTGGACCCAAAACGTGCGATCTCATTTTACCTCAACCGCACACAACAGTTCCGGGTGGATGACCAGCTCTTTGTTGGCTACGTAGGCGCCAAGAAAGGCCGGGCTGTACACAAGAGGACTATCTCCCGCTGGGTTGTCTTGTGTATAAAAGCCTGCTATTCTCTAGCTAAAAAGGAGCCTCCGGTGGGGCTGCGCGCCCATTCTACCAGGGCAACAGCAGTTACTACTGCATTGGGACGTGGTGTGCCCCTGCAAGACATCTGTCAGGCAGCCACGTGGGCCTCGCTGCACACTTTTACTAAGCATTATTGCCTTGACAGCCAAGTCCGGAGAGACGGCTTCTTTGGCCGTTCTGTTCTCCGTGACTTTCTGGTGTGATCTTGGTTCGCAGACCCACCACCGGGGTTGGTATTGCTGGGGTATCTATTCTAAGGTAAGGAATCTATCACTACGTGTTTCTTTCAGATGAACAAGTTACTTACCTTCGGTAACGATATATCTGGAAGAAACATTAGTAGTGATAGATTCCTTACCGCCCCACCCATCCTCCCCGTTCTGCCAACTGATTTCTAGGGTTAAGGTCATCCCTTTCAGGGCCCTAGTTTCAATGCACCAGTGGTCAGTATCTTACATGGCTCTGCGTTCCTGGCGCGGAAAGTTGTGTACAGAACTGACGTCAGCGTGCGAGGGCGGCGTCTAAGTAGCTGCTGCGACATCATCAAGGCGATCACGACGCCTACGACGGACGCGGAGCCGCACGACACCACCTTCCGACGAGCAGGGGTACTGCTGACGAAAACTTTCTGGATCCAAACTGACGCCTGGGGATATTCTAAGGTAAGGAATCTATCACTACTGTTTCTTACAGATATATCGTTACCGAAGGTAAGTAACTTGTTCAATAGGTTTACTTATACCGGCTCTTCGGAAAGCTAAGATAAAGAAATGTAGAGCAGCGTTTCATTATCTTCAGTCATTGCCATCTCATAACACAATGTGTATTTGTAAAGCACACGTCCACCCAAGGGTATCTGGGCGCTGAATAACAGATGTTTATTGTTACCCAGCACACTGGTACTCATTTATTGACCTCAGAAGGATGAAAGGCTGCGTGGACCCACTGGGATTTGAACCTGCGACCATGAGGTTGAACACAGGCCCCTACAGTGGACGCATTAGTTCACTAAGCCACCAGACCGAGCTAGGGCTCAGGATATCTGCTTTAGAATGGGCTTATTATTAAAGTCTGCTGTAACACTCCATAACTACTTGCTGTGGTTTAACTGATATTTTACCTATTTTTAGCTTTTTATAAAAATCTGGGTACGGATCGTGTTTTTTATCTGTATATTGTGGTTTTAACTTTTATATTGTATAATGCTTGTTGCTTATTGTTCTGTATGTGCTTTTATGGTCAGTATTAGTGGCTGAAATAAAGATTCTGATTGATTGACTGACTGAAAGTTCTTATGTGGACGTGTTCTGCCCTCTTTGTTGCTGTGGACGTGATATGTTTAACGGTGTCCGGTGCCTCGCTTCAGATGTCACAGAGCAAGGAATGGCTTCTCTCAGGCAGACATTAACTTGTCTTTCTGGGTCCTGCTTGTGCCACAACAGCTCATGTGGCAGAACAGCACAGTCCTATGAGGGCCTGTGACAACCATCTTGTGGTTAAGAGGCGGGCCATGACCGAAGTAATGCACATTTTCCCCATGGGAGGAAAACATGATTTTATCATAGCTGTAGTAGCTGATATTATGCCCTTTAATGCCCTTCACCCAGGGCAGCAAAAAGCACATAGATATTGGAACACTGAATAAAGCACATTATAAAAGACCTATTTTTAAGGGCTTCCACCCCTACTAACTTGCTTCTTTCTTTGATTGCAAAACATAGAAACTTTCTAGACTGTAGCAGTAAGAACTCTTTTTCAAACAGTCCTCTGTCCAAATCTTTCTTCTACACTGGATCCAGTGTTTGGTGGCGGGGGTACTCTGTCACTGCTGCAATAGAGTACCCTGTCAGCCAAAATCTAAACCTGGCTCTATTTTTTTTAGCTCTCTTAGGAGTGCATGGGCTTTCTAGCTCTCTTCCTTGTGGACTGCTACCCTCCTAAATACCGCTTTCGCTCTTTCCTTGTGACTCTCTCCCCTCCCTGCCTCCAGCTCATCCACTGCTTCCCCACCCTGCCTTTTTTGGTTTGTTATTTTTTTTTTATTCCTCCATCTCAAACTGCTCTGGTACTCACCTTCCCATTCCATGTTGCTCCCCCACATAGACTTTACTCCCACCCACTCCTCCTTTGCTCTCCACCCCTGGACCTGGCAGATGCTATTTGTTGCCATGCTGTTCTTTTTATGTACACATGTAAATTATTTTTATGTAGCGCTCCAAGTGGCATCCGCCATCTTGGATTGGTAAATATAAAAATTAACAATAAAAAGACAACTTCTTGGTATTGCTTCCATGAGGTCTGCAGTACACTTTCTCAAAATGTTCTTTTTTATTATTTGTGTATGTTAGTGCCATTATGAATGTGTTCAGGGCCGGCTTTGGGGCAGTGCGACAGGTACGGCTTCACTGGGCGCTGACCTGTGAAGGGAGCGCTGACCTCAGGGAGGTCGCTGTTTTTAGCAATACCTCATGATTGGAGAGCTGAGGGGCACTTTTGCCTGGTCGTAGTGAGAGAATCCGAGCAGGCAGTCATGGGGTATGGGGGTGCCAAAAATGTTTGTCGCACCGGGCGCCACCAGCGCTAAAGCCGGCCATGAATGTGTTATCTGTATGGTGAGTATTCATTCTATTCCTAAATGCCTGCAAAAATAGGTAACAGCCTTTGTGTGGTCAGTTTTGTCCAATCGTATTTGATATCTGCTGTGACACCTATTTTTTTTAGGATTTAGACTTGTAGAACTCTCCATGTTTTTGGTCCTGAACCTGTCAAAGGAGAAGAGGCAGTTAATACTCCAAACGTGGAGCACAAAAGTGGTTCTGGGTTTCCCCTAGTGCAAGAGCCTGGATTCTGGGAGAGGATTCTTCACACACTGGCTGGAAGCTTCTGTTTCACCTTTGTACAAGGGCTCCAGGCAGATTTTCTGTACTACAAGAGTACAGCACTAGGACCAGTTTCAGACAGTTCTTGCCATTTGCTTATTCCTCCAAGACTGTTTCAGCCACAGTCTTTGCCTTCAGGAGCCAGCAGGAAGGTGGCGTGGAGTTTGGAGTCTCCTGTCCAGGGAGACCCAAAACAAAGGCACAAAACTGGAAGGAGAGGCTGCCCAGCTTAACTACCTGTTAGCCTCTGGGGGGTAGTCCTTTCTGAGAACAATGGAGCAAGAAGTGGCAGGAGAATTTCCATATACTTGAAAAGACCGGTCTTTCTTCTCTCCTTCGCACTCTGGGATCTGATCCACTACAAAGGGTCTCAGGAATGTCCTGGAGGAGCCTAGCAAATCACACCACTGTCTTAAGTACCACTTGGGCTTCAGGAACTCAAAATGGATTCCTTTGTAGCCATAGTCACACGCAACAGACACCTGATATATAAGGGATAAAATACCCCCTGCCATACATGATAAAGATATTGCAAGTCATCGAGGAGTTCCATAACCATATAGAGGAACAAGGCCAAGGTTATGAAACTCCGAGGCGACTTGTGTACGTCAGGGGGTGCTTTACGCCATATAATTAAGGCTCCTGATTTTCCGTTTTTACTTATTTTTACAGATAAATACATACAAAAAACAATGCATTTTATCTCTGCATTTATTTTTAGATGCAGAAAAATACAGAAAATTGGGCTTCTTTTAGTGGCTCTCCATGCTATCTTTCACGAATACCACGCCAATAGCTGAGGAGATAGATAGCAAGGGGAGTTTAAGAAAACAGGATGTAATTTCATTAAATACTGTCATATGTCAACATATCAACATCTATTTGTAGAATGATGCTAATATTTACCTGTAGGTGTATTGTTATGTTATATTTGGCTGCCTAATTTGCTAAAACACGACATGCATCAAAGTATGAGTGCTTGCTTATAGATTAAATAAATGTGGAAACGTACCATTTTACAACTTAATGTAGTCGCAAAATAAATTCGGGTAAATACTGATATGATGGCTAAAAAATAAATATGGATAAATACAGACTGAAATGTTAACAAATAAGTAGCATAAAACCGGGAGCTTTACATATAATACATGGACACACCATCACCTTTATCAGAACCCCCACTTAAAACCTTGGTGCGTAGCTTTTGTATATGAAAGAGCGAGCATGTTTACAAAAATTAGGAATAAAAATAAAACTTCTAGAGAAAAATTAACACATCAAAAACCTGTTAGTTATTTGTTGCAAACAGATATTAGAAACAGTTCAATAGAAGTCAGTTTGTTCAAATTTTGTTTTTTAAAAAGGCGGCACTAGCTCGGAATATGTTGAAACATCAGCAAGATTTTAGCTTTTGTCTACCTAAGGAGTGCAAAAAATAAACATGTTCTTTCTGCTTGTCCTTGTAAGCTAAAATAAATAGAGCAGAAGAAAGAAAAGCAACGCTCAGTTCTTGTTGCTTAAAACAGCTGCTTCAATTATGCTCTGTAACCTGGCCTGCCTTTCACCTGGGCTGGTCGCTCTGGCAGCGGGCAATGTGACGTCAGGAGTCTTTTCTTTATAATCGGCGACTGGGTGCGTCACTGATTATAAAGAAATTAGAGACTGGCGTTTATACAAGATTACAGAAGCCCATGTATTATATAACCTCTAGACACTGAAGTTGCACATGCAGCATCCATATCCCACATGGATGGAGAGAAGGATTCAGTTGCAGGGGACTTGCTCACCAATTTAAATATACAGGAGAGGACATTAGGCTACTCTTCCTGGCAAGTGAAAGGCAAAAAAGGACTGTCCTGCTACTATAATCCATTACTGCCACCACTGTCAGTCCTCAGCAGCCTAGTGGGGGAACAGTAGTCAACGTAGTCCAACGTAGGTTGCAAATGGTGTGCCCCTCCAGAACAAAAAGTGCTGCTTTTTTGCACTCTGTGTTACAGGTAGCCCTCTGCACACATGCATCATTTTCATGTGTGCTGTGGGGGAAAAAAAACAACAAAAAAAACCTACAGACCTTGCTTTGGGGAACTTAAGACACGGACACACGCTCTTTGGAGCCATGCAGGGGACTTTTCAGTTCCGAACATAAAGTCGCTTTATATCGGACCTACACCAAAAATTTGAATTTGTCTGCTAATGATTCTTTAGAGCAGGCTTCTCCAAGTAGCTCATGAGCTACTGGTAGCTCTCCAGTTACCTGCAAGTAGCTCTCCTGTGTGTAGCCCAGTGTACTAAATCAGAAGCTTTTGCTTGGTTAAATTAATATGTGTATACCAAAACTGAATAACATGCATTCGAGACAAAAATGTGTGCATTTTTAGAACTCATATGCTGTTGTTTGGAGAAAATGGTTGAATTTTCAATATATCTTTAAAGCCGATATTTAAATGATAAAAAGATTCAACGGTGTTGGGAAGATTCATTATTAATATTAACAGGGCCGGCTCTAAGGCAGTGCGAGAGGTGCAGCCGCATCTGGCACTGACCTCAGGGAGAGCTGTGTTTAGGAATAGCACAGGTGTAAACAGCACCTGCTGCAGAGTTCCTTGTGTGTCCAGCAGTTTTCAGGGAACAATAAAAATGTCAAGATAACACTGGTGATTAATGCTGCTGCTGGAGAGAGATTGGAGTTTTGTCTAGTGGCAGTTTCCACTCATAATAAAGTAGTGCAGAGGGTTATATGCCTGCTGCGAAAATTGTGTACCAAGTCGATTGCAGAACTGCATTTTATGTGGATCGCTCAATAGGTTACTGCTTTTGTTACAGAGATCCTTTTGTTACTTTTACTTCATAAGTTACAACCCTAATATAGCACAGTGAGCCTTGAACTGTCATCAAAGAGCTGCATGCAAACTGCATGGTATAGGTAAGAACTGTATGATTTTCCAGTCTTTCATTATCCTAATGTTGCTAAAAAGGGCATATTTGGGTAAAAAACAATCTTATTAGTAAAGCCAACCACTGTGGTATGTTTTAAATCCTGTGTTTGTGCTTGTCCAGACCAAACACTTAAAATATACTACCTATTGGTGACTACTACAACTTGTAATTCTCATTGCCTTATGTAACATTTCCTATAGAGTTATTTACACATGTATGATTCATTGGCTCTGTATAATGTGTGTGTGCTGTGAAGTGCTCTGACACCCTACACTGGTATGAGCAGCGCTATAAAACAAATGAAATGCATGTGAGAGAGGCGCTATGGAGAGATGAGGGGCACTGGTGGATGGTGGTAGTGAGGGAATCCATGGAGAAGGTCATTAAGGGGGCTCTAAAAATGTTTCTTGCATTGGGTGCCATCGGCGCTAAAGCCAGCCCTGATTATTATTTTGGTGCTAGGGGCATTGCAGTTATGACTGTTATTTACTACCCACGTAGGGGAATTTCACATTGACAAAACATTTTTTTACTTTACTGCTGGCAACCGTGCATGATCACTGCTGGTAATCCTGCATATTAAACCCACTAATGTAACTTGTCTAATTTGGTTACTATTACATCTTTAATACTATTAGTGGCTTGAGAGGATTTTCATTGAACATAAGTAGTTCTTAATACAGAAAAGTTGGGAGACTCAGCTTTAGAGAATGTCCCTAAGAAGGCAAATAGGAAAAGAGAGGATTTGTAAGGTTACTGAGCCAAAAAAAGCAAAGGTGTCTGGTGGTTATGGGTTAAGCAGCAAGCGACATGAAAGAGGTCAAAAGAAAAGCCTAATTTGTAACTACCTCGTTAGTGGGGCATGGGAACAAAGTTCATGACGTGGGATCAATGTCCGGTAATTGGACGATGGTCAAAAGCTTATATCACACTATATAGAATTTTGCAGCCCTGCCGAGTACCATGTATCTCTGGTTAGTCAAGCTCATTAAACGCTTTTTAGGTCTCGCCTAGCGACGCAGCGCATGCGCTGCCCGCCTTGGCGAGATCTATTGTCGTCGGTTTTGCTAGCGAAGGGGGACAGGAGATGTGCACGCGCCCGGACAGCAGATGTGCACGCGCGGCGTGGGATTACACGTGACATCTCTGCACAACGCGCGCATTCGCTTGTTTTATTTCAGTCTGTTACTAGCGAGAGCTCTGCGTGCCCCCTATTTGAACTCCCAGCGTTGGCAGCCATACTTAAGGGCATCTCAAGTTGCCAGTGTTCGCTGATGGGGAAATAAGGTCAAGAGATGTCACAGATAGCTCCATCCGCTTCACGTTACTGGTGTAGCTGACTTTAGGATATTACAGTTCCCGTGGCCATTGCCAAAGGTGCTTTCTCTGGAAAATCTATACAATCTACCATGTTGATTGAGGACTGGGTAGCTTGTAGTGTACAGTGCGAAACTCGATTGTTACACAACACACTTAAAAAAGATGGGTTTTTTTAGCTTCGTCAATTACTTTCTTGGTCCCTCCTGGTCCCATTTGTAATCATGTAGGAAGCCGAGAATGGATTTGAGGCGTACACGACTGGCTGCGCTAAACGAAGTGAACTTGGAGTTTTGTTTATTCCTAGAAAAACCGGGACTACAAGTCCCAGAATTCAAAGGCAAAAACCCTGGCCTGGAGCAGCTCATCGCGCATGGACCTGAGAAACTTGGCAGCTATGCTTTACTGTTACAGGCTCTATGCTTGTGTAAAGTTTTTATTACAGAAAGGCAGATATGTAGTACCCCTGACATTGCTGTCAAGTTTTCAGACCGCTTATGTGTGACATTTCTATGTTTTGAGTGTACTTGCATGTGACACTTTGTTGCCTCAGGTGTGATACATCGAGTGACACTACAGCGAATAGCGACAAGTAATTCGGTCTTGTGCACATACCGAACGTGGACTTTGTACGAGTGGCTGTCTGATGAGCAATGCATCAGTCGCTCTATATACACTGTATTATAAATAACGATAGGATTGAATTCAATTTTACATCTTCAGACATAGGTGTTTCACACGTGAATATTTCTCAATGCTATTAAATCGTCTTTGGAGAAAACATTTGGACCTACCAACATTACTGTGTCACACTCTTTTTGTGAAGTTAGTTTTTCATTCAGATCTTGGCCCCAGTCAAGACCCTCTGCTTTCAACACAAGGAGTAGTAACTCTTGACTGCTGCCTTTGAAGAAGCATTATGCCACGCCAAGTAAGAGTGGTGGTTTGCTGCTCTCATGCATAGCTGCAAAACGTAACCCTGTCCCCATGATTGTGATAGCTTAAGCCAGTAGTGGCATTTTAGCTACCAGCATAATGTATTATGGGACTTGTAGTTGTATATTTTATATGGGCAGTTGGCATATACTCGCTGAAACTCCCTTACACTCTTTTGTTATGTTATGTTATGTTATGTTAAGATAGCTTGTAGAGCGCACAGCTGCCCCAGCTACGGGGCGTCCCGGCGCTTAGCAAAAAAAGCGGCTAAAACTGCGAGTATCCCTCCTAAGAGGAGAGAGAAAGGGCCAGGAAAGACAAGTGGGACAAAAGAAGGGGAACCTAATGAGGGAACAGATGGGTCTTTAGCGCTTTACGAAAGGATAAGTAGTTGTCCATACTCCGGATGTGAGACGGAAGATCATTCCAGAGCTTGGCAGCCAGAACGCGGAACGAGCGACCACCAGCACGGGCCCTCTTCACCTGTGGTATAGAAACAAAATGTTTGCCAGTAGAGCGCAAATGGCGCGAAGGAGTGTAGATCGAGAGCAGGCCGGAAACTATACCAGAGGTGGAGGATTTCAGGATCTTAAAAGCAAAGCAGAGAGATTTGAACTCCAGCCGCCTCTCCATTGGCAGCCAGTGTAGCCGTCGAATGGTGCTAGAGGTGGGGCAGCGGCTGGGCATAGCAAGGAGAGTTCTGGCGGCGACATTCTGGACCCTCTGAAGTCTTGAGATCTCGGTCTTATTGACCCCAAGATAGAGCACGCTGGCATAGTCCGGTCTAGATAGGACAGATGCTTGCACAATGGTCTGCCGAATGGAGGGGTCAAAGAAACCCAACATGGGTCTAAGACTACGCAGAATGCCAAGACATGTCGCCGCCACCTTCTTAGTTTGAGCTTGGAAGCTCAGCGCCGAGTCAACCCATACACCCAGATTGTTCACCACCTTTTTGGAATTGGGGGAGGTCCCAGGGAGGAGGGCCACCAATGCTCGCTCCACAGCTCATGATCCTTCCCAACCAGCAGGACCTCAGTCTTGCTGGCGTTGAGCTGTAGGCAATTGGCAGTCAGCCACTCTGCTACATCCGCCAAGCCACTTTGAAACTTGGCCGCATCATTTTGGCAGTCATTGGAGAGGGCGACTACAAGTTGAGTGTCATCTGCATATGACACAATCGTCAGCCCTCTCCTTTTGGCTAGATTAGCCAGCGGCTGGACATATAAGTTAAAAAGTGTAGGGCTTAGCGCAGAGCCCTGTGGGACCCCCTGTTTGATGGAATACACCCTAGATGAAAAAGGGGGAGCCGAGACTTGGAAAGACCTGTCTGAGAGAAAAGAAGTAAGCCAGGTCAAGGCAGCGCCTGCAATGCCGGCCTCCTTCAGTCTTTGAATCAGGATCTGATGCGAGACCGTATCAAAGCGGCACTCAGATCCAATAGGATCAGTGCCGAGGTCCGTCCCTCATCCAAAGCTGCTCTAAGATGTTCAGATACAGCTAGGAGGGCTGATTCAGTACTAAGGCCGCGACGGAAGCCACACTGGGAGGAATCCAAAATGTGATTTTCCTCCAAGTAGTTAGACAGAATAGAATTGACATGCGCTTCGGTGATTTTAGAGATCCAAGGCAACAAGGAGATAGGGCGGAAGTTCTCCAGTTTAGTCGGGTCTAACGTTGGCTTCTTTAGAAGTGGCAAGACAACGGCCTGCTTCCATGCCCTGGGGACAATGGCCCTGGCCAGAGACAGGTTAATAACCTGGCCCAGTGGTGTGAGTAAAACAGATAGTAACCTCCTCAGATGTTCCGGCTTCATAGGGTCAGTCGGGGAACCAGATTTAACCTTCCTGCAAAGTGTTTTAAGTGCTTCTTCAGTAATGGGTGAAAAGATGGCTAATGTATGGGCAGAGGGAGATGGACCCTCGGGATCACTACCCAAAACCGTCGAAGGGAAGGTTTTGTAGATGTTTTCCACCTTGTTTATGAAAAGGTGGCTAGGTCCTCACAGTACTCGTTCGACTTGACTGTGGGTGCCTTTGGTGCCCCAGCGTTTTTGGGTTAGAAATGATGGAAAAGATCTTCTTGCTGGGGTTCTGACTATTTCTGATCTCCTCCGAAAAATAGGAAGCCCGTGCTTTCTGAACAGCCCTGTGGTATTTTTTATGGCGGATTGATAATGGCCTTTCAGAGTGATATCGAAATCTCGCCTCCACTCCCGTTCCAGCCGTTTACACGCTTTGCGCATGGTGGAAAGGTTGCCATTATACCAGGGGTTGGACTTGGTACTTCGTCCCTTCGACCATTTGGCCGGGACCATAGCATCCAGCGGAAGCCTTAGCCAGTCGGTGAAGACATCACTGGCCAAGTCAGGCTCGTCTGGCCAGCAGGGCATGCTTGATGAAAGAGAGGTGCAGAGCTGGTTGAAGTTTAATTTATGCCAGGGACGGCGGAAAGTGCAATTCTGATGGGGCCGGCGAGCTGACACCACCCCAAGAAGCTTCATAGAGATCAAATAATGATCCGTCCAGCATAACGGAGTGGGGGTTAAGACAGAGAGACCCGGAAGGTTAGAGAAAACTGGGTCGAGTAGATGGCCCGCAGAGTGAGTAGGACCATGGACCAATTGACGCAGCTGGCAGGCCTCTAGGTCCGTGGACAGATTAACCGCTTCAGAGTCGTGAGGGTTGTCAAGGTGTAGGTTTAAATCACCAATGACCAAAAAGTTGGCATACCTCACGACCAGAGTGCCTACTAGGTCTGCCAGCGCAATCCTCCCCTCCTTGGAGGGGCCCGGAGAGCGATAAACTATTAGGCCCGACAAGGTGAAATTAGAGTTGAGAGAAATCCCAAAGCGGCCACACTCACAACCCGCTACATCTTCCTTAACCAGTGTGCAGGTGAAGTGTGATTTACAAACAACTGCCACCCCACCCCCCCTTGACTCTCGATTGAGGGTACAAATGCTATAGCCTGTGGGAAGTGCCAGACCCGGTTCAACCAACGTGTCGGCTGACAGCCAAGTTTCTGTCAGGAAAAGGACATCCGGAGACTCATCTTGAAGTAGGTCGAATATATCTAAATATAGCCTACATAATATGTGTTACTAAACTTTAATGCCAAGAAGCAGTTGAGGGGACTGTAGCAGCCGCTAAACACATTTTAAGAACAGCCCGATTTCACAGCTGCCTTATTGCCCACAACTTCCTCTTCTTCTATAGAGATATTGTGCTTTTTATACACAATAAAATGAGCAATTAATCTGTTTGTGTGTGCTGGGTTTGAATATAGCAGCCCTCATCCTCCTGGACCTATCAGCCGCCTTCGACACGGTCTGCCACCACACACTACGAACACGCCTTCACGACGCCGGGATCCAAGAGAAGGCCCTGGACTGGACCACATCCTTCCTTTCCGGCAGAACACAAAGCGTCCGCCTCGCCCCCTTCCGATCCAAGGCCACCAAGATCATCTGCGGCGTACCCCAAGGCTCCTCCCTCAGCCCAACGCTGTTCAACATCTACATGGCACCCCTCGCCCACGTCGCCCGACAGCACTAGCCTCAACATCATCTCCTACGCTGACGACACCCAGCTGATCCTCTCCCTCACCAAAGACCCTCACACCGCCAAAGCCCACCTCCACGAAGGAATGAAGGCCGTCGCCGAATGGATGAGGACCAGCCGCCTGAAGCTGAACTCGGACAAGACGGAGGTCCTCATCCTTGGTTCCAACCCTTCAGCCTGGGACGACTCCTGGTGGCCAACATCACTGGGAACAGCCCCGCCACCCACCGACCACGTACGCAACCTAGGGGTCATCCTCGACCCCACCCTCTCCATGACTAAGCAGGTCAACGCCGTTTCCTCATCCTGCTTCAACATCCTCCGAATGCTCCGCAGGATCTTCAAGTGGATCCCCACCGAAACAAGAAAAACAGTCACCCAGGCCCTCGTCACCAGCAGGCTGGACTACGGAAACGCCCTCTACGCAGGAACGACGGCTAAGCTCCTGAGACGGCTGCAACGCATCCAGAACGTCTCTGCACGTCTTATCCTCGACATCCCCGACGCAGCCACATCACACCCCACCTGAGAGACCTGCACTGGCTCCCTGTCAACAAGAGGATAACCTTCAAGCTCCTCACCCACGCACACAAAGCACTCCACAACTCCGGACCAGCCTACCTCAACAGACGACTCAGCTTCTACACCCCCACCCGCCAGCTCCGCTCGACCAGCCTCGCCCTCGCCACAGTCCCCCGCATCCGGAAAGCGACCGCCGGCGGCAGATCCTTCTCCCACCTCGGCGCCAAGACCTGGAACACCCTCCCCACCAACCTCCGACAGACCCAAGACCTACTGGCCTTCAGAAGACTCCTCAAGACCTGGCTCTTCGATCAGTAGCAGCACCACCCTCCTCTTCCCCCAGCGCCTTGAGACCCTTGCGGGTATGTAGTGCGCTTTATAAGTGACATGATTGATTGATTGATTGATTGATTGAATATGTTATTTCTCTTAAAACCACGCTGTAGCTAGCTATTTATGCAGTCTGTTTCTTACGATCTAGGTATGGCCATCCCCTAAGCAATTTCTCAGGCGAAACTTTGACTGGGTAACCAGTACTGCCACTTGTACAGTCAGCCAGGAGGCACACATAGCAATTATGCTGTTGCAGACAGGACACGCTCTTTCCTAACACTTAAAAAAAAAAATATATACCACACATTTGTAATGCAGTAGGTTTGCATTTGCAAGAGTTTAAGCTATTGGCATTGTAAATGACAATCCCTTTTATTTATCTGTTTTAAAAACAACACATAAATAAAAGGCATTGTCATTTACAATGCCAATAGCTCAAACTCTCATAAATGCGAGACCTATTGCATTGCAAATGCTTGTTAGTTCTGGTGTCTGCATCCCCACACTAAAATGTAATGTCACGCATTGTAAAATCCTTGCTGCGTCCTCATATGCACAACCAGACTTGCTGCAGCTCAGTGAGTGGTTGTGTTTTGTACATTTGGAGGCCTGTAAGCTGTTCACAGGTAGAAAGAGTTACTGGTTGTTATGGAGATCACAGCATTGGTCCGGTTAATTGTTTACCTTATGACTGTTAAAGTTTAAAAGCTGCCTCTGGCTGGGGCCAGCCCTTGTCTTCCAAATGGGGCATCCTCCAGACTGTCCCCTTTGCTCTGATTGGGCTTCTTTGTTCCTGCTGCTGCTGCCTGGGGTGGCGCTCCACTGCCCTGGCTGGGTCCAGGATCTAACTGCAGGCCGCGTCACGCACAGTCATGAGCTCCCGCCGCAGAGAGTGCGTGGCGGCCAGCAGCCGGCATGCAGGATGTTGTTTAATTCACAGTCTAATATTCTCAGAATTGAAACATTTCCAATTCTAATTATTCACAGCAAATCATTCTTGCTACTCATTGATCTGGACTGTTAGCAAGCATTGGCAACGCCAGTAGGACTACTGATGGATTTGGATACGATAACTGAAAACTCAATAGACAGGCACTCAAACACTAACGATTATAAATGCCGTGGGCAAAACTGAAATGTTTGGCTTGCATTTCGAGTTGTGACTAAAGCACTTAAAAAAAGGCAGCTGTGAAAAAACAAAACATAAGAGCATTGGTAAAGCCCAATAGGTCTTGTCTTTTTGACCTATTTGGTTTGCCAATGTTTTTGCCGATACTCAGCAGCATCAGCAAAAATTAAAAAAACTGAATGAAAAAAGACGCCAGTTTTTGCATCATGATGCTATGGCAACCTAGGGTGAAGACGTATGTGTGTGCTTTCAACACCACCCTGCGCGGATACAGCATGACACACACACTATTTTGTTTCTTTTTTTATTTACAAATCTAAGATGGCATTTAGATATATAAATAAAAAAAAGAAGAAAAGCCATCAAATAAGAAGCAAGCAAAAGAGAATGACAAGAAAGTCAACCAATGATAAGCTATGGGCTGGTTCTAAGTCCACTGTAAATATTATTGTTATGGTCCATAGATTGCTTTCTCTTTACAATACACCTGTGAGATAAATAATTTAATGTGTGTTGATTCAGTGTACTTTTGAGATGTAAACTAGTTCCTCTTGCATGGCAATGCAGGCCTCCGTAGTAACAGTATGTATTTCAGACAGTTGCGCCATCAAGCCAGACCTAATAAAAAGGGACAGGGTGAGCATATGTTGTTCATCAAGATTTTAAATGGATTGGGAGGGTGTCAGCATGAGGGCCCAGTGGTGGCAAAAATGAACAAATACCTCTGGAAAGAAAGAGGGAAGCCATTTGATCCGCCCATCATTATACACCCACTATCCCCAGAGTGACTAATAACGCCATATTTTGCAGATTATGTAGAAAGGCGGTTGTGGAAAGTGATTTCAGACAGAGTGAGGGCTAGTATGAGGTGCAAATGCTTGAGGACAGCCATGGTGGCTAAAGTGCTGTAGGCACCAAACGTGGATGTTAATGTTAGTGGGGGCCGGCACAAGTTAGCGCGGTGGGGCGGCGGTGTAGAGGGATCCAGTGTGCACCTCATTAAGTAAAGTGATAAGTATAGGTAGGGTCCTGAGTATAAGGTGGCAGCACCACTCAGCACTGAATAGGAAGGGTCAGTGTCAGGAGGTAGCTCTCAGAGCCAGTACAGCAACACTTAGGTGATGGCAGGAAGGAGTATCCCCGAACACGTGTGAAGATAAAGGGAGGTGGTCAATTGGATTAATCAGACCAGACCCACTTTGTGCTGCTTTTGTAATGTGTTAAGACACTTTTTCAAACCTTTTTAATTGTTTGTGTATGTTAGTGCCTCAATGAATGTGCTATCTTTTAGGTGAAGTTTAATTCTATTCCTAGATGCTTGAAAATTCGGTAATGTACTGTGTTTCGTCAATTGTTTCCAATCGTATTTGATGTCCGCTGTGGAATTTTTGTTTTGGTTATGTGTATATTAGGACTGCTACAAGTCTGCCTAGAGCAACACTAAGTATAACATGCTACAAAAATGGCACGATTCTCACCCAAGCCGCCAACAAATATCTGGAAAAATTTGACGAATACTTCTCAAACTTAAAAGAACACGTCCTTAACAGTCCTCCATCAAGAATCCGACCAAATAACAATTTGCAAACCATCTCCCCACACAGGATTCATTCTGCTGTGATAGAAAACGTCATCGCTAATGAACCCCAACAGTTGAATCAATCTGTTTGGATAGAAAATAACATTGCTAATGAGCGCGAACAGTCGAAACAGGATTCCAGTAGCTCCAAAGCTATCAGTAACAGAGCACATTTATCTAAATCTACATTACCCCCCACTAATCACAGAGACCTCAGCTCCGAATTAAGACCCAACACCGATTCCAACCATCTACTGGAAACAGTCATTAGGAGGGAGTCAAGAGTCTTGGACCAGGATAACTGGAGATGTACTCATAGGTCCGTCACTAAGAAACGCGAAACAACAAGATATAAAGAAAGATGCACAGAAAAGCCAGACAGTAGCTCCAATCCACCAGAGTCCATCTATGCCAGCATACCATCAGGGTTACCCATACATCCTCCTATAACTCCTCAACCTACAATGGAGTCTGAAAATCGCAGTGCCCGTCACCCAAGGATGGAGACTGACAATCTCAACTCGCAAGCCATCAAGACGTATAAAGCCATGCAATCCGCTATTAGAGACATGAAGAACCTTCTACTCTTATCTGAAAAATGTCTAGCGAAATTGGATCTCCTACAGATATACACTAACGAAACCCAGAATAAAGTAAATTCTATCCCAATGGTAGCGGCAAACAGTCTATTCGGTCCTCGTGATCAACTTAGTTATCTAACAGACAATGAGATACAAACCTTATTGCTATCATATGAACCATCCCCCATTCCTCCGACTAATTTAGATGAACACAGTATTCAGCCAGTCCCAACTAACGCATGCAGAACTGCAAAGACTAGCAATAGAATGCTAAATCTGAACAACCTAAAAAATGTGTTAATAATTCCTGAAAAGCAAGACTCGCCAACAATCAAAACACAGAAACACATTCGGTGTATATTACTAAATTGTCGATCAGCGAAGAGACATGCAGCAGACATTGCCGACCTTATACTAAACCAGGAAATTGACGTAACTATACTAACAGAAACATGGCTATCTGACTCTTCTTCCCCATGCCTAGATCTACTAGTCCCCCCAAACTATTGCATTATGAGACTAGACAGGACAATAAAAAAAGGGGGAGGCATCGCCTGTATATATAGATCTGACTTTGCCATTACGAAAATACAATCTGACCCACTAGAGTCTTGTGAATATCTCGGTATGTCCTTAAGATCCTCTGACAATCAAAACTGCAAACTTCACACTTTCTACCACCCCCCAGGCAAAAATACCAGGTTCATAGATCAGCTGATAGAAATCATCACAGCAAACTCTTCTCCTCACTCCAATGATATTTTCTTGGGAGTCTTCAATCTTCATTGGGAGGACCATACAGATAATCAGATCAATTCACTCAAAGCCTTCCTCGAGGATCAGTCGCTGGTCCAAGAATGTCATCTTCCAACCCACTCCAAAGGCTCTACTCTAGACTGGATCATAGCTAAAGAAAAAGCTATCGATAACATTGAAATCAACCCCCTGCGATTGGTCTGACCATCACATTGTTTCCTTCCTAATACCCTTCATGAAAACTAAAGCCTCGTCACAACCAATAAAACCCAGAAAATGGATTTGTGACACTAGAGGGCTCAATATGGATAACATCGCAACACGCTGTGAGACAGAACTGCAACCTCCTAGTAATATGGTGGACGTTAGTGACCTCACGGAGTACTACAACAATACAATGACGAATATTATTGAAGACATAGCCCCGTTAAAACTCAAAAGGATCCCTGACAAAGACAAAAACCTGTGGTTTAACGGCGCCTTCAATGAAGAAAGACGCTCACTCAGATCCACAGAGCGGAAATGGCGACAACACCCTTCCTCACCCCATCTAATCCAACTAAGACAGGCCAGAAAAGCATACAATAAAAGCATTCTAAACTAAAAAAAGACTTTTCAGGAAAGAACTGGATAATGCAAAAACAGACCTAGGAAACTATTCGATCTGCTAAAAGATCAATCCAATAAAACGGCCAAATCTGCACCAACAACTACAAAATCGAATATAAGCAGTGAAGATTTCTCCTCCTTCTTCACTGCCAAAGCCAAATCGATGGAAGTGGAGCTCAAAAAAGCAGCTGAATGCCTTTGGATTTCTAAGAGCACCCCAGATGAGCATCAATCTCAACCAGAGCTGGAAACGCCTAAAAATAATGCCGGATGGTCTGAATTCAAGCCCATTAATGATATTGACATTGTAAAGATCATCTTGTCCACTAAACCAAACAATCACTACAACGATCCTCTACCGGCAAAGTGTTGGTCTACAATAAACCATCTGCTCATCCCCTCATGGACAAAGATCATTAATGCTTCGCTAGCACAAGGCTCAATACTGGACTGCCTAAAAACAGGGCAAGTCACTCCAATCCTAAAAAAACCAACAGAGAACCCCGCTGACCCTAAAAATTTCAGACCAGTAACAAACATTCCAATCCTAGCCAAAGTTCTGGAAAAATGTGTACAACAACAATTGAGCCAACATATCTCAGAATTTAATCTGTTGAGTGACTTCCAATCAGGATTTAGACCAAACCATAGTACGGAAACAGCAATTCTGCACATCGTGGATGACACTCTACTTGCCCTCGACCGCAACGAAACCTGCCTTCTAGTCCTGCTCGACCTTTCTTCAGCATTCGACATGGTACACCATGCTAAAATACTAGATTGCATGAAAAATAGGATGGGTTTAGATGGTACAGTCCTAAGATGGTTTAGTTCATTCTTAGAGAACAGATCGCAAAATTTCATAGTCAACCAAACATTATTAGCTTCATCCAGTAATGCGATCGGAGTTCCTCAGGGCTCAACTCTATCCCCGGCGTTATTCAATCTATACGTAGAGCCACTCACAAAAACCTTACAAGCAAACATCTCGTTCCACATGTACGCAGATGACACACAGCTTTACATCAAGATCACATCGTCAGAAGAGATAGGTATCATGAACCAAGCATTAAAGAGAACCATCCATTAGTTAACCAGTAATCACCTGAAGCTCAACCCACATAAAACCGAATTCCTGTTGATTTCCCCTCAGAAAAGCGCTACGAACATCCTAGAATGGACCAATCTGATCACAGCACTAAACTGTACTCCGAGGATTGTTGATTCTACCAAATCCTTGGGAATTGTACTAGACAAAAATCTGAACATGCTATCACATATTAACATGATGGCAAAAAACGCCCGGTTCCATTTAAGTTACCTCAGAAAACTGAAACCTTTCTTAAACAATTCAGACCTGAAAACGGCAGTCCAGGCACTAGTAATATCAAGGATCGAGTACGGCTGCACAACTCAAGCTGGTCTCCCCAAGATCTCAACAGCCCCTCTGAAAGCCTGTCTCAATGCGGCCACAAGACTTATAACGGCTCCAGAAAATTCGACCGCATCACCCCCCATCTGAAGGTGCTTAACTGGCTGCCTTGATCAAGACTTGGCAGGATTTCAGAGCCAAAAGAGAAGTCTCCACTCTGTGAAATGAGCTACAGGAAAGCTGGACTCTCCGACTGCTAGAGAGGTTCCCCTGAGGATTGCCATGTGGGTCAAAAAGTCTGTTTTCACAAAACAATTGCTCAAAAAGCAGATGTTCATTCCCTTGGAGATAGATATCAGGTCCATGTGAAGGAGGATGGTTCTACTCCTCTTGGTGGACATGGAAGATTAAGCAGCCCTAAGGAAAACCAATGTGCTTG
Source organism: Calotriton arnoldi (assembly GCA_963921515.1). Classification (NCBI taxonomy): domain Eukaryota; kingdom Metazoa; phylum Chordata; class Amphibia; order Caudata; family Salamandridae; genus Calotriton; species Calotriton arnoldi. Next base: position 323,378 of record CAWUFW010000653.1, read on the forward strand.
TGTCCACCCTCTGTAGAATTCCAGATCTGCTTCAAAAAACAAGGCTACTACCTTTTGGAATGTGTTCTGAAGGTGATAAGTGGGCCAATGATGAGCCCCTATTTTGCCTGCAAAAGGTATCTAATTCAGTACATTATGTAAAAGGTTTCCATTTCAAGGAAGATCTTGCAGAAGGTATGCAACACAAAGAACCTTGTGTGTGGGATAACCAAACCAGTTGTAAAAAGGTGAGAAATCTGCCAAACAGGAAACATCTGCAAAAGAAACAATTGATGGACGGAATGCTGGACAATGCAAACATTCACCCCCAGTCACAAGGATCTGGGTTAAATCCATCATTCTTTTGCTCACCACACCACCCTTGTTTCCAGGGAGGGGAGGACCTGGCCTGGCAGTTCAGGCTGGACTGTTCCCATGAGGCACAGGGTCAAGACTGATTTGCATATAGCTGGCTGTGCATCTGCAACTTCAGGTAGAAGTAATTACCTTTGAAGATGGGATGGAGAAATATGTGCCTTTTAGGTCTAGCCTGCACACCCAGTGGCACCGAAGGAGCAGTAGTTAAGTGCCCAAAGATTTATAACTGGCCCAAGGCCCCATATTTTATATACTTTTATTTGCTGAAGTCCCCACTGTGTGACATACTTTTACTGTAATGTTTAAATTGATGTCGACTTGACCGGCTCCTAACTTAGTGCTTTAGTCTCCGACAGGCATATTATTCCATTACATCATAAAGTAGTAAGTCCTTTTCTATCCAGTGAGACTTACGGTTTAGCTGCATATTAGAGCCTTTGTTGCCCATCCCCTGTTGTACATTGCAAGGCGACTTTAGAGTTCATTCAGAGAGCATATTTATTTTATCTATCTTAGTTGTTTGTGAGCCTTTAAAATATATATGCCCTGGCAAGGGCAAAGCAGAGAAATTTGCTGAATGAGCCAATAAGTCTAAAAAAATCTAAAAAAGAAAAGTCTAGTTGTGTGATCTCTTGATAAGGGTTGAGTTGGTGGGCTTACTCTTGGGAAGAGTAGGTGGGCTTTCACTTCAGGAAGGTTTTCTGTATGGTAGATTAGTAAGGACTCGCATGCTCTCTTGGGTGTTTGTGGGTGATGTTTGGCAGGGATGGTGAACTCTTTGGAAGGGTTGAGATGGTGATCTCTCTGTTCATATCGGCTTGGAGTTTTATTGTGGTAATGACTCTTTGTCTTTTGTTTTTGGAAAAGGGTAGTTTGCAGTCTTTTAGAAAGGATCTGTGGTGGGGTCTCTATATTGTGAGTCTGTTGATTCTGTTATTGGAAGGTCTGGTTGATTGCCTATGGATTGGACTGTATGTTCTTTCTTTAGAAGGTGTAGTGAGATTTTTCATTCTCTTGTGTTGACTCAGGATTTCTCTTTAGATGCGACAGTTTACATGTCCCTTGCTATCAATCAAATATCCCCATGACCTTGCCACGCTGAGTTGATATAAATAATACCCTAATACATTGATGTCCTTCCTATATTAATAAATGGTATGGTAAAGGGTTAGCTAGACTGACATTTGGGATGTTGGGGTCCTATCATCGACTGTCCTCATTTGAATTAATACTCTAGGGCATCCCGGAAGCCTGGGAAGTAAGACCAGCCAGAGGACCTCTAAGTAAGGGAGGCAAAAAAGAGGAAAGAAGCCATAGCCAGCGTCTGCCACAATAACAAAAAAAAACTATCTGGTCATCTATTGGGTACAGACGATATTCATATTGCTGGGGCTGTGAAATGTGCGCCCAGAAACACTTGCCAAACTAAAGACTAACTACATCTGGACTGGAAGAAAAACTGCTGCCCCCAGAGTGGTATCGAAACAGTGTATTGTATTGTGGCATTTATATAGTGCTTCATACCCGTGTGGGGTGCTGAAACCAGGGCACAAGTCGGGGGTACACGCAGGTACACTGCGTCCACCCACTCTTTTCACAGGGTGGACGCTGTTCCCCCTGCCAAGAAGTTGGGCCCCACAGAAATATGCTGAACTTGTCCCGGTGTAATTTTCAGACACCGGACACGTTCAGCAGCGCCCGCAGGTTGTCTGCTTTCGATTCCCAGCAGCAACGTGCAGGCAGGGAGGGGGCTTTTTTTCACCTCCAGCTGGGCCGAAGTAAAGAGGCCATCAGACCTCTTTTTGTTTGAATATCCTGACTGGAGGCGGCCTGGAACCTCATACTTAAATGTAAATGTCACGGAGGGGAAACAAAGGCATACAGCTTGTTATTTATTCACAGGTATTTAAGAGAGGCAAGCTTTTGCCTTTGTTCAGTCCCTGTATATAATAGATGCATGCACTGTAAGAATGTCAGGTGTGTTTGTCTGTCCCAGTATTTACATAAATAACAATTTCAATAGCACTATTATATTTCTTTTATAACGCTATGCAACCCAGTGCAGGGTGTCAGAGCTCTTTACATAACATACACATTATACATTGACAATAAATCCTGTACATGTGTAAATCAATGTACAAGATGAGTTACATGAGACAGTGAGGGTTACAAGGTGTAGGAGTCACATGTCCTTTATACCTCACTGTGGTCTTTTAGAAGGATTGCAATTTATGAGCTGCAGTTAACAAAAGGATCTTGTGTTAAAAGCAGTAACTCACTTTACTGTCTACATAAAATAGAAATCTGTCATCTGCGTGTTAGATGATGTGCTTTGCAGGAGACACATTTACCTTCTCTACTACTTTGATTCAAATCTAAGACTTTACAAAAAACAGATCTCTCCAGCAAGTGCATTAACCACCAGTTATCTCACCATTATTACTATTCCCTGTGATTTACTGTGCACCTTCACAGCAGATGCCTTAACCAAATCAAATATTTTAAAATGTAGACTTTGCAACCAATTAAGCATAACAGATCTACTACCATGCTTCTCCTTGTTGCCAATTTCTTTGTGGCAGGGTTTAAAAAAAGAAATGTATCAGATGAGGCCCAGATTTTGCTTCGGGATTCCCCACTTTCTTTTTTGGCATAACCCCAAATCTTATTTGTTAAATCTCATAATGCGCTTAAATGTACTCATGATATACCTGATAAACATATGTGTGAGGTCTTCATATCTGATGTCACTTCCAGTGAGGTCACTTCCTGTGATGTCATGTGCAATGTCAAGCGTCGTGACATCATGCGCTGTGATGGCACGCGTCATGATTTCACTTGCATACTGCCTAACCTGGTTAGTCCCCCCACTTCTTTTTTTAGGACTTGTGCCCTGGCTGAAACTCATTGTTGGATGAATAGCACGTTACACCCTGAAAGAATGCTTAGTTGACCGATTGTTGTATTTGTTTTGCTCCTATGTAGGAAGCATTTTGTGCTGTGCAGAGTGACCAGAGAAGTCTTCTTATCTCGCCTTGGCGCACAGCACTCAGCAGTGTGAGAGAGAGGCGCTAACAGGGGCGTAGCTTTCACTGGTGCAGCTGGTGAAATGGCACGTCGGGCTCGAGGGACCACTGAACTTTAATTATTGCTGTATATCACTCTTCAAACAGCGGCCGCGGTGGGGGCGGCAATTTCATACTTGTACTAGGTTCCACCGTGACACACTGCACGCACATTACAACTGTAGTTAGGACTGAAAGCTATAGGCAGCCACACAGCATCGCTCAGGCTGGAGGGGCAGCATGGTGCAATATGCTCCTATACCCAAAAACGTGGCATGGGTGTTGTGAGTAGGCCCAGAAATGCATGCGGCAATGTGCATAAGTAGGACGTGTGGCAATAAAAACAGACATCCTGTGGCAGACCATGAGGCCTGTTCTCTGAGGGGACACAGAGGCCGTGGCTGTCCGGAGATCGGCGCTCTCCTCAGAACAGCAAGGGAAGGACGGCGTCACGCTGACGCTGTGCTCGGCGGGGCACGCGCACGAGCAGCCGCCCGGCTACGGATGCTTGAGGGGGAAGTAAACTCGCCACACCCGGCACACCTCCGCGGCTCTGAATCATATGACGTTGCGAGTCTGTCTCGACTAGATAAGAGCCCCCCTCGTGGATCTTAACTTGGTGCTCGCAAATACTGACGTAATTAATACATGTTCTTTTTCCAGTTTCTAAAGCACCCAACAGTCTTCCCTAACATATCAGGGCGTAGAACAACATGGCATATTGCAGTGTATTCATCGCATGACACAAATATTTCTCCAATGTACCTACCTAATAGACGGCAGGAAAGGAGGTAATGTCGATCTCGGAAGGATGAACATTGTTTGCTCTTCAGGTTCTCGGTTTAATTTAGTCTTACTGTAGTCATGTTTATAGTTTTTGAAATCGGATTGCTCATCTCGTGTGCCTGCATGCCGAATTAACGGTGTCTACCTTTTTAATAACCTATAGAAGAATTTACTTTTTGCTTTCTTTATGCTGTATTTGCAATATTTTAGGCAGATGCAAAGGCAGTTGTTTGCTTTTAAGGTAGGATAGCTCCATTTCCCTTCAACGTAATGTAAAATAGGCTTTGTTTCCAGAGCACCTTGGAAATCTCTAAACGCTAGGTGCGATCCCCAGCCCTACTATGGACTTCAATATTTACATTTGTCACCCAGCGGTGTGGACTTTTTGCAGCCTGCATTACGTATACTCATTCTCTGGAATTGGTTAGTGCTGCTGGCCAAAAGTGTGGATACTGCATTCTGTCCACTGTATAAGCAGGGACACAAAGGGCTACGCGCACCTGTATAGCCCAGTATTAGTATGTATTATAGCTAAGACTGTTTTGGGTGGGGTTGGTAATATCACGTCTCTCCCTGCTTTCTTTTCTGATGTTCTGTCAACTTTCATTCCAGTTTGACGCAGAATTCCGCCGATTTGCTCTGAGGAGGTCGAGCACGGGGTGCTTCCAGGACTTCTACCAGTTGATCCAGACTGTGCATCAGATTCCCTGTATAGACATTCTGCTGGGCTATACAGACATCCACGGGGACCTGCTCCCAATCAACAATGACGACAACTACCACAAGGCGCTGTCGTCAGCCAATCCCCTGCTGAGGGTGATCATTACCAAGAGAGGTGAGTCCAACAGTCACTGTACGGATGAGGGGTGCTTTTAGCCTCCATAGACGTAAGTTCCTGCAGACCCCAACTTGATGGATGAGTCCTGAGGCACTTTCTTCAGTTTAGCAAGCCGTTGCTAACCCTGGCCAATGAGATCTTCTCTACCCTGCAATGTCACGGTCGGTCTTTCCTTTCTTCAAACTAGCTTGCTTGGACAGACATTCTTCTCCTACATCAGTTTTAGACTGTTTCCACTATCTGTGATTTTTAGGTCTCGCGCCTAGCGTTGCAGTGCGCAGCCCTGCTCGCGCAGCGCAAGCCCTCTTGTATGGGCTTCAGAAAGCTAACCACACGCTCGTGCGTGTGGTTTTGCTTTCGGAAGCCCACATTGGCTGTAGCGTTCTTTTAAAAAAAAAATAAAGCACGCAATTGGGCAAAGGCGGGCGCATGTCCCGCCTTTGCCCCGCCCATTCCCACCGGTGTCAAGCACGCGCAGCAGCGCGCGTTCGCCTCGCTCCCTCCCCCCCGCTCCTCTGTGGTGCGCGCGCACCACTGGTTTTGTTTACGCCCCTGCACTTACCCACTGCCAGCCTGACTGAAATTACAGAATTTCTCCAAAGCTTCCTGTGCTGCCACAGCCTGTGCAAACCTATCTACTCCGGGTTCTGAGGATTTACCTAAATTTCCGTTCCTACTCCGGCTCTCTTATTGCGTGTTTAGCGACGCTGCCCTGCAATGACAACTGATTGCCCCTGAAGTGAGAATGAATGTGCAGAAAAAAAGCGATAATGCCTAATAAGGCGCGGCATGTCTGTTGCGCACGCGAGTGTCGGTTACAAGGTGCGCGGTGTAACTCGCACTTCAAGGCGCGCGCCCAGCTTTGAAGCACTGAGAGCTGGTAGCTAAGGTGAGAATATCAATTACAGCAGGTGGAGCATTTAAAAACCATATCTAAAGAAAGGCAGAGCCCGTTTAAATTAAATTCCTCTCCGCCGTCCCAACCCCGTGTTTTTTTCGACAGAAGGGCTGTGAATTCCGTTTGACTGAAGGCGTGCTCCTGCCACTGTAACAAGCCCGCTCCTGTAAGTCTGTGAGGCGCAAATACCCGCGAGGCCTCATACCTGACCCAGGAATTCCAGTCACTTGCATGATACGCGCACCTTATACAGAAGCCCTCCGGGGCGCCCCGTGCCCTCGGAGCAGCTCGCCCTGCCCACTCCCTACTTAGCTTGTTTAATTATTGCTTTCCGCCCGTTGCGGACTTCTATTTGCACCGCCTCCCCATCTGCTTTGTAATTGTTCATTTCCGCTGCCAGGGAGCATTGTGCAGGAACACATAGCTTTATGCATGGGCGCCGTGCTTTAAGTTTGAGCACGGCGCCCGATTTGCTGTTGAACCCAGTCTGCTCCTTCCTCTCAGGGAGCCAGTGTTTCTTGCCCTGGTCTGCCTGGGAGTCATGGCACTGTGGCAGTGTGCGCACTAACACGTCTCCACTGATTTGTATACACTTTAGGCCAGGTGCGCTGAAGGACAGAGCAAGCACTGTGTAGGCAGAGATAGGGCAGATACTGTGGTACTGCTACTCGAGCTCGGCGTGACTTTGTTGTTTACTTTAACCCTTTGGATGCGTCGGACGGCCCCCGGCCATCCGACGCTACGGGTGGCGTGTGCGTCGGACGGCCGGGAGCCGTCCGATTTGCGCACGCGTGAAATCACTGCGGGAAAATTTTGCCCGCATCCAAGGGGTTAAATTCAGCAGGGAAAAGGAAAGCCCGTTTAGGAATGGTGTACATCTAGTTACAATAGCACAACATTTCGTTACGTCTGATAACAGGATATTATTTCCTGCTGATTTGTAAGAACCCTTTACAGGGACAAACGTGTTTCAATATTTCCCAACTTTTCATGTTCGCTCGCCTTTTTTGTAGCAGGCTGTGCATGCTTTCGTTTGCTGAGCATTGTGAGGCACCACATTTCCACATGCTGTTTGTATTCGCATGTCTCATGATGTTTTTGGCCATAACCAGGGCTTTAAGTGGGATGAAAAAACTGGGGGGTCTCTCAAAGGGGCGTGGCTGGTGTAATTAAGGGTGTGGCTTAAAAACACGAAAGCCAAAAATCTGTGCTTAGCATAGTGTGCTGCCTGACTGGTATTTTGCTTTTTTGTCATTGTATCCAGATATATAATACAACATGTAACATTATGAGACAAGAAACACAAGAGTGCACATATATATGTGCACATGCATGCCTGCATGCGTGTCTGAGTGTGCACATATGTGTAGGTATGAGTGCCTGTGTATGTGTGCTTATATATATGTGCATGCGTGTGTGAGTGTGTAAATGTATCCTCTAGGTAATGCTGTTTATTTATGTGCATGCTTGCTTATGTGCATGTCTATGTGCGCATGTGTCTGTGTTTGTATGTGCTCGTGCCTGCATGTGTGTGTGTGCGTGAGTGTGTGTGAATGCTTGTGTGGTTGCATCTATCTGTGTATGCGGCTGAAGCTGGCTGTTTCCAAATGTGTGCATGTCTGTATGTGCGTTTGTGTCTGTGTATGCGTGTTTCTTTGTATCTGTGCTTGCACATTTGTGTGTGTCTATCTGTGCATCTATGTTTATTTTGAAGTTTATTTTTTATTGCACATAAAAGGCCCATGGGGTGGGTGAGACGGCTTTACTGAAAACAATATCTGTGACAATAACTACTGGCTGGGAAAAGATTAACCTCATTAGTACCAGTTTAGCATTTGAATTCAACAATCAGCAACTGTACGTTGACAAATTAAACTTTTCAGAGAACATGCCAGTGCCCAGCACCACGTGTCTTGCTTTTCTCTGTTTGAGCTACAATGTGTTTGTTTTTGTAATCTGAGATTATGCAGTAAATTGTAGATTATGTGTCATATTTTTGTAATACATAGTCCTGCTTAAAATCTTGTGGCTTCCAGAGCATATAATTCCATTGTTACTTTTTTTTCACAGCCAGCATATTACTCTTGTCTCCACTCCCTCATAACCTATTTCTCATTTTCTGGTTCTCCAGCACCGCAAGGTCATATGAATGGCAATAGCGCTATGCAAATATCATCATTCCACTACATACTAAAAACTAAAGTAAAAAACATTGTTATTTCTAACACCAAGAGCTCTAGCTTTCACAAATGCGAGACCTATTGCATTGCAAATGCTTGTTGTTTTTGATTTGTAATGCACAAATGTGTCGCCAAAGCCCCTCCGCAACACTCTTGACGAAGGGTAGACCAACGACCATCATTAGTCAGTAGGTCTGTGCAGGGCACAGAAATGATTGACAGTCAAAGTGGGCGTGGAGAATACTTGAGATGAGCAAATACAAGATGGATAATTCCATTCCCCTTTGCTTTTTAACCATTCCAGGGTGCATGTCAACTACATTAACAAACTGGCTGCTCTCTTTATGGTAGTCTACTGTGAGTTACAGTGTTAACATTTCTGTTCCTTCCTATTCTGTTATGTTATAAGATGTTTATGTTATACCTCTTTAAATGTGCAGTGATCTAGTATAAAATACTACTTAGAAAACCAATAAAATGGTGGATTCTCAGCCACTGGCAACTACTTGGGCCACCTTTTAATCCATCCTTTTTTGCCCACAATCTCACTCCAGACAGAAAAGAGCTATACGCATATCATACATGGTCTGGCTCAGTTAGGAGTAGTGGATTCTGAATTGCCAGGCCAGGTCCTCTCCAAATGGAAACTCAGAGCCCAGACAGGTTTTGTCCTTGCTCAGTTAGGAGTAGTGGATTCTGAATTGCCAGGCCAGGTCCTCTCCAAATGGAAACTCAGAGCCCAGACAGGTTTTGTCCTTCTTGTGCCTCTTTAGTAAGGTGCATCAAAGGTTAAGGCACATTCTACAAGAAAAGTGGCTACATCTACAGCACAGTAAGCCAGAGACCGAAGCCTGGACATATATGTCTCAATTTGGATGTCTCATTTATAAAATAAAAAAAAGTGTTGGGTGGAGTGCTTGAATTAATCTCAGCCTCTCGTATCATTCATGGCACATTTCAGCCACTGGCAATTACATGAGCTGCATTCGAGACCCAGGCTAATTCATGCTGCAACACACTGATGACGTACAACATTTGATACCAGTTTCTGGTTGGTTTGTTCCAATTCAGAATAGACATGGCAGGGAAGAGGTGCAATTTCATAATTGTAATTTGTCACTTGGCCACATGAAGCTCAGGATGGAAGGTGGCGGCGCAAGCTCCCGGAGGCCCTGTAGCAACAGGGGCTTCTGGTGAGCCTGGGGGCTTGCCCGTGCTCACACGGCCATGTTGGTGCGGCAGCCACCTGGGGTTAGATTTGGCCTGTTGGGCACTGACCAGGTGAGACCTACACGAGAGCACAATGGGCTACTAAGTTCCTTCCCGACTGATGACAACTTCCCGTGAAGTATGACACAAAGCTATTCCAGAGTGCTCTATTCTTCCCTGGAGATGTGGCTACCTGTGGGCTACACACCCATGGAAAAAAACTGGTGTGGCCAGTATTTTCCCTCTCTGTCCCCAACGCCAACCTGTCTACCGGAACAAAAGAGCAGCCCTGCTCTAGTGTGTCAACCATTTGCCCTTCAAAGGCGGTTTCCACTTTGAAGCTCGCCTTTTGGGCCATCACCCCCTGTGGCTTCTTGTCAGAAGGAAGTAACGCCTCCTCGAGCTGCATGCTTGTATTGTTACCTAACCTGTGAGATGTTGATATGTCTCCCCAGGATGGTAGGAGGCTGTCTCATGGCCAGCCTCAGCAAATGGCCACCGGAAAACTGGACAACAGAGCAACAATTTTCTAAAAGTTGGATGTGGCAGCAGGTTACATCAATTCTGACAGGTATCAAGTCAGCCTTAATTTAACGAGTTGTATGATAACTTGAAGTACCAATTTAGGTAGTCCCATTTAGAAGTAAGCACAGTTGAATTGTCAGCGTGTAACTCTGTACTCGCCAATGGGGCTACCAATCTTTCACACAGTAAAAATGACAATGGTGGGTTTTTACTGTCAGACATGTTAAACATGTGCTCCACTTTTTAACATGCTGCACCCAGCCTTAGGACTCTATAGGCCTACTGTAGGGGTGACTTACACACATTAAGAAGAGTGTTTGGGTTTTTTAATTGATTAAAATGGCACAGTCGAGTTAGCAGTTTTAAACTGCCCTTACAGTCTGCCTTCGCTGACTGTAAGTCACATTTTAATTGGTCACACTCAGGGTGGCACAATAAATGCTGCAGTCCCTTAGGGGACACTTTGACTTACATACCCTGGATACCTCTGGTACCATATACTAGAGGCTTATAAGTAAGTTAGCTTGTGCCAATTGGGTATAAGCCAATTAAACAAACACATTTAAGGGCCAGGGCACTGGCACTGAGGTGTGGTCAACAGACCTCAGTGCACTCTGAGTCAAAAAAACAACAGCATCTGTCCAAAACTTTGGGGGTGACCATATAAGAAGAGGCATTTCCTTACAATGCGGCATTGTGATCAATCTGGGATGTGCCCTTCAGGGGTCTGGGGGCTCATGGTGAAAAGCTTCAATATATGTATATATTAGGATCATTATTAACTCCTGTTGATGTGACACTTGGCAGACCCTGCTGGAATTATTGCATAGATAAGTGGTTATTCACATTACATGGCCCTTATTGTGATTGCTGCTCACACCACTGGCTTCTTGGCTTGACTAATGCATTGAGCCCCATTCAGTGTCTCAATGGCATACTTTCTGTACCAGCTGTCAGGAGGCAATCTCTGTGACCAGTCTTCTCAGCGCTATGCGTAGGATGACATTAAACAGGTCAGGTTGCCTTTTGACACCAGGAAGATAACCAGGCCCTGACGGGAGGAAACATTGATGGATACCATCCACCAGTCATCTCCCCAGACAGCGCCAACAGATGACAGACTTAAGCAGTTGATACGTCAAAGGAATGGCAGATATGTCGTCTTAGGCAGCAGGGCTGAATGGACCATTTGAAGAAAAGATTTGATAAGCAGGCTAAACGACTCAACATGGTGGATCAGAGTGTGACTGACTTGAAGAATGAGACTGCCATCTAAGACAAAAGACTTGCGCAACTACAGAAGTAGAGTAAGACTGTTGCAATGAAAAATGAAGATTTAGAAGCCCACTCTATGCAAAATAACATACGCATTGTGAGTGTGTCAGAGTCTACGGCACTTACTAAACTTGAGCTCTATGTTGAGATGCAGCTGTGGGATCACTTTGGCAGAGAGGCTTTCTCTGACTTTTTGCTGAGTAAGAGGGCCAATAGGGTTCTGAGCCCCAGGCCTCTAGCCAGGGCAGGCCCTTGACTTATCGTAGTGTGTCAAACTATAGAGCTAGAGATGCTGTTCTCCGCAAGGCCAGAGAAAAGGTGGACCTTGAATTTCAGTGCAAGAAAATCACTATATACTCTGACTTTACCCAAAATGCTCAACAGGATAGGCATGCCTTTCAGTCAAGAGATTGCTAAGAAAGCATCAGGACTTATTAGCTCTGTTTTCCTGGTCAGATTTAAGTAGCCCTATGCGGATCAATGAGAATGTACAGTGACCCTGACAAGGCTTTACAGTTTGTCAAGAGATACTACTTCTCCAAGCACAAACAGAATGCACAGCTGCTAAATGCAGACGGATCCAAGTCTGATGATGATTCATCCAGCAGAGAGCCCCAATTGCAGTGGTGCGCCCCTAAGGTGTGCCACTTGCTGCATCGTCTTGATGAATACCTGCTCACATGAGTTGCTGCTATTGTATAGCCTCTGCCATGCACTGTCCTATTTCTAGTGATGGATTGATAAGCATGCATGCTAGTTTCCTGGGGGTAGGAATTTTCTCTGTTGTTTAATTGCTTTATTTTGTGTGGGTTGGACCGGCGGTGGGACGAGGGCGATGCTACATATCCCCTAATGTGGAATAGAGAAATTCCATTCTTTTTTCCTAGTTTTTAGTGATGTACATGCTGCTCAGTTTGGAGAGAAAAGTGGGAGGGGAAGGTTTGTGTATAAACAGGCAACACCACAGTTGTAATTGTCCATCCAGTAAAGGTTGCTTAGACCAGTGTGTCCTGCATTGGGTTGGGGGCTCGCCCTGGCTCTTGAGCCTTTGATGATGCATCTGTGGTTTGATATGAGATGAGCAGAAAGGGGAATTTGAAGCTGAATTTGCTATCATGGAATATCATGGGGCTATAATCTGAAGAAAATCAGACACTATTTGGTTTGTCTTCATAGACATTACATCTCAGTTGCCTTCTTACAAGAAACCACCTGACCTTAAACAGGGAAAATGGGATTTCCCATATCTGGGGAGAGTCCTGATATATTGCATTCTTTAGTTCACATGTTAGGGTGGTGACTATACTTATCCATATGGATGTCCTCTTTCATCATCTGGCCACAACTAGAGAAAATCAGGGCAGATTTATAATAATCCAAGGGAAACTGGGATGTAGGCATGTTACATTTGTCAGCAATGGCCCAAATATACATAGCATAGATTATTTCCCACATATATTCTATATATACAATTATTTGTCCCAAACTATAGTGTTTTGATGAAGGGATTTTAATGCAGTGCTAGACCTGTGCATGCACTGCTCTGGTACCTCTACGCATGCAAACTGCAGCCTCCAGCATACTTGCAGAACTGAGCCACCTTGTTGTCATCTGGAGGTCTAGAAACTCAGGTGTGCAAGACTTGACTTTCTGCTCTTCGGTGCACGATATCCAATCTAGACTTGACTATGGGTTGTCCTCCAGGGATTCATGCACATGGGTGACCTCAGTCAGGATATTTGCACGCATGCTGTCCAATCACACACCTGTGTCATTACAGTGCATAACCCCTGACCTGGAGTCAAAGAACCGTATTTGGAAAGTCCACTTTGAAGCACTCATTGATTTAGCCTTCAAGGCAGAAATTTGCCAGGCCATTACAGAGTTCTCTAATGTTAAGTTTGATCGCTGGACAGTTCTGGGCTGCTCTGTGAGACCTTTAAAGTAAACATAAGAGGCATGTGAGCCCCCACCCACTGAAGTTCAGGGATGGCGATTCGATGCCGACTGTTTTAATCCACTGTGCAAGGTATGTCTGTTCAAAGGCATATTTGTTTGTTGAACATGTTATTCTTTTTTAAATTCCCTGTTATATATGTGGCATTTCAATTTCCCTTGAATGTGCATCCATTCTATTGATGTGATAAGTACATACCTCCCCTTCGTAAAAGCAAGGGGCTATTTCTCGTGCCATAAAACAGTGCAAACTGTTAGCAATATATAGACCTGTCTAGAAAGGGCGATGGTTACCAGAAATAAGGGGATATACAGTTTTTCCTTGTACTATATGATATGATGTCATGTTAATAAGATTAAAATGGCAATAAAAAATACTTAAAAAAAAAAAAAAAAAAGAGGCATATGTATTTCAAGCAGGCGGATGTCCTCATAGTCCTATTTGACATGCATGCCAGATTGGAATGCAAAACCAGTGATGCAACAAAATTACCAGCACATCAGCGATAAAATGATTTTGGAAAACATTAAGACCCTGGTTGATGACTATAATGCAGTAGCTGAGTTGGAAGTCTCCACCACAGTACACCCAAGGAAATGCTAATATAAAACATTGTGAACACTTTAGGAATACTACCCATCACTTTGCAGTGCTTCCTACAGCCACTACTCCACTATACCCTACTCCACAACAAGAGCAACCCCTCTTACAACCAAGGGGGAAGGGTTTAAACACCAACAGAAGGAAATGATCTTCTTAGTTGGATATTTCAATAAATCAAAGCAATATAGCCAGTACCCAAAGTGCTGTGTTTCCACAAAAATTACATTCAATCTTAATTTGTAATACATTTTAATATGATAAAATATTTGTGAAATTTCCTATGGTAGTCTACCAACCACACTGCACTGCACTGCTTCCTAGTGGCACAACCCCACCATGCTGCACTGCATTGTAGGTAAATTGATGTGCAGCACTGCATCTTTGGAACACTAATCCACTGCACTGCCACACATTCTAGACACTAACCCATCACTCTGTCCTCAAGGGATGCTAAAACCACACTGCAATGCATCTTAGTAACACTAGACCTCAAGACTGCAAAGTACCCTAGGAGTACTAATGCACCACACTGCACTGCATCCTGGGGATGCTGGCATTCCACAGTGCACTGCAACACATGAACATTAACCCATGCATTACACTACACAGTAAAATGTGATGTGCCTCATGGAACTAATCCATCACACTACATTGCATTCTAGGTACACTGACAACTTGTACTGCATACCAGGGACCCTTGCACACTATACTGATATGTGTTATACGAGTATTAAACCACTGGACTGTACTTTATCGACACTAACATACCACTGGATACTGCATATCGGGGTAATAACCCTCCAAGCTACGGTGCATTCTGGTGACACTCATCCACTGCTTCATTAGGGACACTAACCTACTGCTTAGAACTGTAACCTAAGCCCTACACACCCAGGGATCATTAAACCACCAATCCTTACTAAGATTAACACATGTTTACTGCATCCCACTGGCACTAACCCACTCCACTGCACTGTATTCTAGCAACTGTAATGCACAGCACTACATCCTGTGGACACTCAGCCAATTGTACTGCAACATAGTGACATTAATCCACTGTCATGCACATTAGAGACACTAACACTCCTCACTGCATATCATCTTAGGGACTTCAACCCGGTATATTTCATCTCAGTAACGCTAACTAACCATATAATACTGCACCCTGGGGGGCGCTAATCGAACCAAAATGCATGGATGTTAAGAGGACACTGCACTGCATTGTACGAACACTAGCCCCTCCTGCTGTATTGCATCCTATGGACACTAACCACTGACACTGTACTGCCTCTTAAGAGAAGCTATCCCACTACATTGTATCATCGTGACACTAACCTATGTGCTGCATCCTGTGGACATAACCCACTGCCTGCACCCTGGGGATACTAAACCGCCACATTTGGTGCATGAGACTGCCACTAATGTACCGCTGATGCATTCCATATGCACTAAACCACTCTGCTGCACTGCATCTTTATTATTCTAACCCACTGCACTATTCGAGGAAAGGAGACTGGCCTTTCATGAAAGGAGGGTCAAGATGGGCTTAAGACCCAAAGATAATGGTGGCAGAAATTTGAATAGGGAAAAGGAGGAAACCTTTGACCCTAAGATCTCCTGAGGGATTGTCCCAAAGTTTAGTGATGGTGATGACATCAACAAATGGTTTGCAGTCTTGGAGAGGGCCTGCAAAATGAGGAGGATAGCACACCAGCACTGGGGCTCTCTTTTGTGGTAGTTATCTTCGGTGAAGGGCAGAGATAGACTTTTGACCCTTAATGAGGAAGAGTCCTACAAATATATCAAGGAGACACGCATAGAAGGGTTTGGACTCACCAAAGAAGAGTATAGGCCAAAGTTTAGGGACACCCATAAAGATCAAAACTAGACATGGGTGGATTTCGTAGACTCCTCAGTCAAAGCACTGGGAGGCTGGATAAAAGGCAATAAGGTGAACACTTATGGGGGGGGCGTGGCCAACCGCCAAGCATGGCGGACGCGTGCTAGTGAGGCTCCGTGCAAAGCCCTGACATCGAGCTGACAATCCTGTAAGCTGGGGACCATCCATGCCAAAGAAACAGCAGCAAGTGTTGGGGAGGTCCGGCGGAGTGCGAAACTACGGAGCATTGCGACAAAATACGGAGAGAAATACCGAAACGCGGTAGCTCTGTACGGCCGCGAGGAGAAGGGCGTGAACAAGGCCGGGAGCCTGGAAGTGCTGAGCCGAGCGCAACATCGCGGAACGAAAGAGGCGACATAAGTACACGTGGCAGGATGCCTGAGTGAATCGGATTCTTTTGCCGGTGTGGGCGCAGCGGAGGACAACGTATGCACGGTGTGTCGTAGCAGCGCTGCAGGATCTGTCAATGAGATCCAAGATGGCGGACGGCAGAGCCGGCAAACACTGAATAAGAGCGGAGTGGCAGAGGAGCGCCTGCGGGCTCCGGCACGACATTGCAGGTAAAGTGAGACCGAAGGAGGACAGAAGCAGGGAAGAGAACTGTGGCGCACGATGGTCTGCAGGAAACACGCTTGTTGGTGAGCGTGAGGACGAGGGTGCTGTGTGGGCTGCAGGCCGGGAAACAAGCGTGTGCGTCTGCGGGGAGTACGGAACTGGCAGATGGCAGTGCTTCGGAGGAGCGGACACGGGCTGAACTGAGGCGGAGAGATAGAAAAAGTCAGGGGATCCTCTCTGTTGCAAGGAACACTGGCTGTGACTGCAAATTAAGGGCGGTAGCTGTGCAAATTAATGGTGGGCACTGGCGAGCTGCCGGGCACGAGTGGAACAACGTGAGTGAGACACAGCTGGCTGTACTGTGATCCTGGGCGGGGCCCTGGTGGGGGAGAGACAGTGGACTGCGGACAAGAGCACCGGGGACTGCTGGATATACTCAAGTAGGGACCGGTTGGTTGTGCCATATGCGAGCAGTGGGGGACATAAACTGTAAAGCCTGTGAGAAACGGTGGATACCTAAAAGCTGGTGGGACCAGGCGGAGTGGCACATTGGCAGTGGAGAAGTGAGCAACTAATCTGGGCATAACATTGCGCACTGGTGCGCAGACGTGAAGCGGCCTGTGGGGTGGAACTTGGAGGCGGTGGTGTGCGAAAACCACAGAGGCATAATACGAGCGCAGCAACGTAATATCGAGCGGAGGTGCCCCTTCTCTGCAAGTGCCCCCTGTGAGACGGGGGGAGGAGAAGATTGGTGACGTACCCACTCATGATAATGGGGCGAACAAGAAACAAGCAGCCTGATCCACAGACTGCGGGAGACCCAGACACAGCACGACAAAATGTCAGTTCGCAAAGTCAGGAAGAGGAAGTGGTACCACCCACGGAACGTGAGGGCAATGTGGACAAGCTGGATTTGATCCTGAAAGAAGTCCGGGATTCACGACGGGCTATCGAAACGCAAATAGGTACGCTATCGGTCAGTCTTAACCTGCTGAAGGCGGACCATACGAAACTAGCTGACAAGGTTCAAACGCACAAAGTGGCGCTGGATGATTTGATACCTCGGCAAACGGCAAACTCTTCACAAATAGAGCAACTGCAACGACAACTCAAAGGATTGCAGGATAGAGTGGACGATGCGGAAGGAAGATCCCGACGCAACAACGTGCGCATCTTGGGAATCCCGGAGAGAAGCGAGGGGTCCAACCCCACACAATTCGTTGAAAAATGGCTGCGGGATCACGTGGCGCGTGAGGGACTCACAGACCTCTACAGTGTAGAAAGAGCGCACAGGATGCCGTTTAGGCCTCCCCCCCCGGGGGCACCGTCCAGGCCACTTATAGCACGCATACTGAACTATAAAGATCGTGACACGATATTGCGCGCAGCAAAGGAACACGCACCCATACAGTTCGAGAATAAAACAATCTCCCTGTATCCAGACTTTACGCCAGCAGTGCAGAAAGCGAGAGCCACGTTTCAGGACGTTAAAAAGAAACTTCGGGCGCATAATTTGAAATATGCGTTACTATTCCCAGCCCGCTTGAAAGTTATTACAGGTCAAAAAGCATTGTTCTTCGACAGTCCGGAGGAGGTATCGGACTGGATGGAGACCACTTTCACGCCAACTGCATCCCAGGCCTCGCTCCCGCTGAGTCAATCTGGCCAACCCACGCAAAGGCGTAATGGAAGAGCTGAGGTGGAGGAACAGCGGCACCCCCGAGCTGGTACTAGTCGGAGCCCAACACTGGAACAGATTTCGAACAGCCAAAAAGACGCTCTCCTGACGGTGGCGGCAATGGCGGAACATGATGCCAGATCCACGGAGGAGACAGTGGACTCGTCGGAGATGCTGCTGCGAACTTGGACTCTGAAAACAGCTTGACATTGTTCTCCACGGTTACCCCCCAGACTGTGAACGACTACCTGGGCTGAAGGCTGAAAGCAATAGCTGTTGGTGTAATATACTGTACAGATGAGTATGCTTAATTATATACTCCGATACAAGATGGTCCTCCTGCTCATAGTCTTTGAACAAATATGGGGCTTGCACTAGAGTGCTATGGATAATGTAACTGCATACAGTGAAATGTGTGTTAGGAATCTGGTGGTTGCCGCTCCCCCTCTGGCGACTGCACTAAGTTATGCAATATGTAACGTTTCTATAGAATTGTGTTTCATGGTTTGGTCCTCTGTTGTTGTAAGGGGGAACCTGGTATTGGGGAAATTTCAAGGGAACGCAGACTCAGACATAAGTTATGTTTTAATTAACGGGATCACTGTGATTAACACTCATGGCAGATCATATCACGCGCGGAAATAGAACACAACCCAGTAAATATACGTACATCTCTTGGAATGTGAGAGGCCTAGGCTCAATACATAAAAGGCATAGGCTTCTGGCGCAGTTGAACCGTAGGAAGGCCCATTTTGCGTTCCTCCAAGAAACTCACTTGTCGACAGTGGAGGCGGGTAAATTGCAAAAGAAATGGAGGGGTCAACTGTTTTTTACGTCATATTCCGCCTTTGCACGGGGGGCTGCGATATGGGTGAGGAATGGCGTCCCATTCAAACTGCTTGAACAAAAGGTAGACACCAGGGGTAGATATGTTGTGGTGCATGGACTACTAGACGGGGAGCACATTGTGGTAGGTAGTATATATGCCCCGAATACAGAGCAGGATACATTTTTGGAGGCCCTTAGCACGGCACTAGTGGGGTGGGAGGAGTACCCCTGGGTTTTGGGGGATGATTTTAATGCAGTATTTGACGTGGATTTGGACAGGTCACACCCCCCGTTGCATAACACAGTCTGTATAAAAATTGCTGAAACACTTAAGAGCTGGGCTAAGGGATGGAGAGTGGGAGATGCTTGGCGCCTGATCCATCCCACTAGCAGGGAATACTCCTTTTACTCGTACCCACATGGGTTACACACTCGCATTGACCGGATATACTGCTCCCTGCATTTGGTGGGCTCTGTACATGCCACAACTTATCTGGGCAAAACGCTGTCGGACCACAACCCCTTGGAGCTTACGCTCGGCTGGGGTAGGGTACCTGTGCTGATACCAACATGGAAATTGCAGTCCTCGTTACTAGAAGACCCGGTCTACCACAGCGCACTGTCAATTGCAATAGGTAACTACTTTCAGGAGAATGCAGACACAGCGAGTACACGTCAAATTGAATGGGACGCTTTTAAGACAGTGATCCGGGGTGTTGCAATAAGTACGCGGGCAGGAGTACGAAAGGGCCTGCTAGAACAACTTACCAAGGTTGAAAACCGGCTGGGTAAAATAGAGCAGGAAGCAGTAACAGATGAGGCTCAGAAGGTAATGCTGCAAGAGGCACAAATAAAATACGCAGAGCTTTTAGAAGAGCTGCGCATAGTAGACTACTGATTATACACGCAGAAACAACACGCAACAGCAGATAGAGCAGGTCCACTATTGGCTAAAATTATTAAAGATGCCCCGTCAGTGCTGCCTATGTGTGAAATTCGAAATATGGATGGTGATACAGTCTGTACCCAATTAGAAATAAACGAAGCATTTAAAAATTATTATGAGAAGCTGTATGAGGGACCGGAGGACTTAGACGAAACGGAGTATGAACCATTCTTTGAGGGCCTGCAACTCCCACAACTATTAAATACACATAGAGAGGAGCTGGAGAAACCGGTAACTACCGTAGAAATCAGAATGGCAATAAAGGCATTGCCCCGTAATAAGGCACCAGGGAGCGACGGCTTAACTATTGAATTTTATGCCGCATACCTGGACCTTCTGTCTCCTCATTTACAGCAGCTCTATCAAGCGGCACTAGACACTGGCACACTCCCTCTGAGTACATTGCAGGCAATAGTGATATCGTTGCCAAAGCCAGGGCGGGACAGTACAGATATGGCAGGTTACAGACCCCTCTCGCTCCTAAACACGGACTATAAAATCCTGAGTAAGCTACTGGCGAACAGGCTGGCTCAGTTTATCCCACAATTAATACACACTGATCAATGTGGCTTTGTACCTGGGAGAAACACGGCCCTCAACATTCGGAGATTGCACCAAGTGATGTCACACACGCCTACAATGGTTAATGCACAGGGCTGTATATCGCTAGATCTCCGTCAAGCATTTGACTCCATACACTGGCAGTATATGTTTTATGCTCTAGCGCGATTCAATATTCCAGAGGTATATATAAATTGGGTGAAACTGCTATATACGCAACCCACGGCACGGGTGCGCACATTTCGCAACAATATGGGATAGCAAGGGGTACTAGACAGGGATGCCCGCTGTCACCACTGTTATTTGTACTGGCGCTTGAGCCTCTGCTGCAAAGGATAAGGACCACAGCAGGTCACAGAGGGATAAAAGTGGGCACCACTACAAATGTCATCTCAGCATATGCAGATGATTTAATATTATACATTGGTGACTTGGACGAAGATTATGAGCCCATACCCACCATTTTCGCCACATTCCAGAGGCTCTCCGGCCTCTCGATAAACGAGAGTAAGTCCTATGTGTATTACTTCAGGGACACAGCACGCACAGAGCCAAGGCCTTTTGGTGATTGGATATTTCAGACGGCACCTGTTACGTTTAGGTATCTGGGAATCCAGATATACAGGGAAAAGGAGGATGTGTTAGACGGTAATTTAAATCGAGCCATAGCTGCACTTAAACCCCAAATAAAATTTTGGATTTCTCTGCCAATATCAGTGGCGGGCAGAGTGGCAATTGCCAAAATGGTGGTGCTACCAAGATTGTTGTATTACTTTACTAACCTCCCTATTATTGTACCAGGACAGGTGTTCAAGCTCCTAGATTCCCTACTGGTAGAGCTGATATGGGGGATGGGCAGAAGGCGAATCGGACTAACGAAGCTGCAGTGTGATACGAAACGGGGAGGAATGGGTGCGCCGGATTTCAAGGCGTATTGCTATGCAAGCCAGCTACAATCGTTGGCCTATTGGATCTCAGGGCGTAATCTACACGAAATTGCACTGACTCAACTGGCTTGGGAACGAGGGGAACTACATACACTTTTACTACCTGGCAGTAAAATCCCTCGAACTGCGCCACTGCTACTACAAACAGCACTACTATATTGGAGAAGGGCATTAAGCTACACGAAGATAAGAGCCCCCTATGTGCCTAATATCCCCCTGTTAGGGCTTCCACTGCCGACGGGTATAGTAACACTCAGGAAAATATCGGCCTGGGGTGACGCAGGAGTGACCACAATGGGCATGTTCTTTACGGATGGTGCACTGATGACACATGATGCATTTGTGAGGGAACACGGGGTGCCGAATTCACTATTTATGCTGCACGCCAACATTACACGCTACATTCGCACTAACTGGTCTCCAGAGGGGACAGAGCCATTGACACACGAACTAATCAATATGCAGTATCTGATGGGTAATGGTGGCCATCTGACGAAATGGATATATCAAGGTATAAGAGCGGTAGTGGCAGTGCCACTCCAGGCCCTCTGCGACAAATGGGCTATGGATGTGGGACATGAGATTACTAATAAAGAGTGGGAAGGTCTGTTGGAATATCCAAGGAAAGTGTCCAGGAACCCTAAATTCAAATTTATACAGCTAATGATTGTGCATAGGGCTTATTTGACTCCGCACAGATTGAACACCATGTTTCCAGAAATAGCGGATAGCTGCCCACGTTGTCAATCGGCAAATGCAAAATTATTGCACATGATATGGAGTTGTCCGAGATTGGTACATTATTGGGCGTCGGTACATAAGATAGTAAATGACATTGCCCCAATGAGAAATAGCGATACACTGGAATTCTGCATACTGGGGCTGGGGCCCAAGGGAAAAAAGGGAGGGCTTAGTTGTAAATTCACTAATTTGGCCCTAATACTAGCAAAACGCAATATAACCATGCGATGGAAGACTGCTAAGCCACCAACTGTGTTGGAATGGTACAATGAGGTGATAAGGTGGAGAAGAGCAGAAGGGGCTGAACTAAAAAGAGAGGAACAAAGGGGGCTGCGGAAAAAACCTATTTCACTGGAGTGGAATATGTTGTTAGAAGAATTTATAGCTGTGGATGTGCAAGCGTATTGATGAGAGTATCCCACGATTCCCGGAATATGGCATAAACAGGGGGGCCGCATGCAAGAGGATGTAGGAATATAATTAAATGGGATAATTACTGTTCATAAATTGGGTTGCCGCAAAGAAATGCATACATAGTGCTACTGTTGTGACATCATACTTAGAAGTTCTGTTTGAGTATGTACGGGGTGGGGGAGGAAAAAGTTGTTAGTAATTAAGTTATAAAGAACATTAATGTGACAACAAACAGCAGAGAACAAAGCTATGACTGGTTAAGAATTGTTGTCTTCTAAACTGTGAAGAGGGTACAACAAAACAATAGTAAATAACAGATGCAGAGATGTAACTGTTATATAACGCTAAAGTGGAATATTGCAGGAATGGTGTTTCACGCTGTGAGCACGAGTGCTATCTCTTCTCATTATGTGTTCCATTTATTATGTGCATTTATGTAATGGCAAGATGCAAGAAAGCAGCTATTGTTACTAGAGATGGATATGGAAAAACCAATAAAATATGTTTAAAAAAAAAAAAAAGGTGAACACTTATGAGGGGCTGTATAACTTAATTGTGAAAGAACACATTTTAACTAACTGTACATCGACAAGTTAGGCCAGCATCTGGTAGTTTCAGAGCTTTCTAGACCTAGAGAGCTAGGCAAGAAGGCTGATGAGTGGGTAAGAACAAGAGTACCCAAGAAAACCCAGGGGTGACCTCAGGAAGGGGGGATAGGCCCACAAAAAGCAAAGTAGGGAGGTGGTAAGCCCACCAATGAGACCCCCTCAGGACCCCAGAACCCTAAACAGGAGGAAATTCAAACCCACCCCACCTCTGGCAAGCAGAGTAAGGGGGACCCAGGGCTAAAAACAACTTTTGGATAATATTCTGTTCTTTTACTGCCAACAGGCAGGGCACTACAGAGGGGATGTAGCCTGTCCCAAAAGGAAGGTTAGCACTGGGCTGGTCAGTGAAGCCTTTGAGGAGGACACCTCAGATGAGGAGGACCTCATAGCTTTTAACTGGGAGAAGGGTTCAGATGGTACGCTGGTGATCCCTGAGGGTGGTAGTAAGCACTTCCACTTCATTCAGGTGAATGGGATCCCTACCACTGCCCTGAGAGACACAGGTGCCAGTAATACCATAGTGGTTGACCAGTTAGTGTCCTCAGATCAGTATGTGCCAAGAGAGGCAAGGAAAGTAAGGATAGTCCCAGGGAAGGTCACAACTAGACATGTAGCCTTAGTGCTACTAGAAAAAGGGGATACCATTATCTAACATAGCGGGGTAGTCAGTCCTGACCTCCCCCTAGATTGTATCCTAGGCAATGACCTCTCACAGGTTGGTCTGATTCCAGAAGGGGTTGACGCCCTGGGTGCCGCTCAACCCCAAGATTCTGGGGGTCCTGTCCCTAAGGTTAGGAGACGTAAGGCCCAACAGAAAGGGAAAAAGAGTAAGAAAAGGAAAGGGAAGCCACTCTTAACTAGAGATCCAGTAAGCTAAGGGCATTCAATCCCAGTGAGGGAGAACCCCAAAGTTGGCACTGGTGAGGCCTCACCTGACCCCCAAGAAGTCCTGAAAAATCAGGCAAATCAGGTTGTCACCCATGAGCTGACAGAAGGAGGAGTGGAAGCAGAGTGTCTGCCACAGGAGGTGATAGCCCCCCACTCTGAAGAGTAGGGGAGGTTCCAAGAACCCTCCCTTGCCCCTAAGGTAGGTCATTCACCCGTCAGTGGCGAGCTCAGGATGTGGTTCTGGATTCTGACAGCTGTCAGTAGCCTCTGTTGGATGTTAGCCTTCAAGGCAGCACTCTACTTGGCATGGTAGGCAGAACCCACGGCCAAAAGTAAGTTAGGCCCCCTGACACTGCTGGTCATGGTGGGTTGCTCAAATATTGGGTGACCCCTATGTGTGAGCTAGGTGTTACCCTAACTAAGATATGGTTAGAAGAGGTGAGCACCTCACTACCCAAAATAAAAGGGGAGGAAGGCAAAGACACAGCTGTAGTTAAGGTCCAGTTTAAATTGGGTCTTGTCACTGTTGAGGTAGGTCAACTGCCCAAAGGGAGTGACCATGACAGATGGATGTGAGGCACAGTAAGCCCTGCAATAGATCAGCCAGTTTTCTTTACATTCTTCCTCGTTGACAAGTCTGTAAAACTCATCCAGGGTTGGGCTAAGTCTCCTGGACGTGTTGGCTGGGGGGGGGGGGAGGTAATTGTTTAAGGAAACAGGGCTTTTTGCAGATGTCCCCCCACTTTCTTTCATTTGGACTACTAGATGCTCCTTTTGTTCGACTCTGACATGCACTGAAGCCTGCTGATAAGGTGCCAGTGTCAGTGCTCTCTCCCTAAAACTTATGTGTGTGAATTAGTAACCCCAATTGGCAAAGACTTTAACCCCCTTATAGGTCCCTAGTATATGGAACCAGGGGTACCCAGAGCATGGGAGTCAGAGTGGTCACTAGGGCCTGAAGCACTAGTTGTGCCACCCTGAGTGACCCAAGTAAACAGATGACAGCAAGCCTGCCATTGCAGACTGCAGGAACAGTGCAAACTGCTCCAACTCGACTTTGCGCTCAACATGTGTGGCAAGGCTAAAGCACTATATTTAATATATGTCAGTCACCCCTAAGGTAGGTGTCCAAAGCCCAGAAGGCAGGGTGCAGTATGTTAAAGGTGTGGACATATAAATGCAAGTTTTATACCCATATAGTAGCCCTTTCCCTTAAGGACTACTATAAGTGTTGAACAGTCCATAGGATAACATGGGCTGGCACCCCGGCACACTGGAGGTTGCCAGCTCCATTATGGTACAGCAGAATATGGTAATGTTTGGTACCAAACAACATTGCCTCCACATCCCTGATACTATTCCCATGTTGAGGTTGATGTTGCATGCGCCCAGGTGGCTACCTTAGAGGCTGCCCACCTAGTTGCCCCAGCCTTTCCTTTGCTCTGGCTTTCAGGCCACGTGTGCTGCCGCCAAGACAGGAATCTGACCTCCTGCCAGGCAGCATGAACACTCCCAGGAGTCAGTAACAAAGACCTGGCCAGGAAGGAGATGACACCCCCTTCCTAAACAGGATGGCTAGTGAAGTGGCACATCAAAGCAGTGAGCTTCAAAGCATTGATCATTAATGTAGAATATTCATTTAAGTAGAAGTAGCAAACACCAATGCTTTTCAGGTCCAGCTGGAACCAAAATGTGTTGGTTTTTGCTACCTGTACTTAAATCAAGCATAGGAGAGGAAGTAGGAAGATTATTATTCATGAAAAATATATATATATATATATATATATATATCTCCAACAAGAACAAAAGACGTCAAAGCCATATCTCAGAGTTTTATTTTCAAGTTGAAAGTGGCACCATGCATTTTGTAAGATAATACTCCTGCCTAACTCGATTCAGCTCAGTTGCAAGGCTTGATCACAGGTTAATTTATAGTTACGGAACAATTCTGAAAATCCTCTAGTGGGATGCTGTGTGAAGTCACGCTGGGTCCCTCTGAGTAACCAGGCCAACATCGGTAACGCCGTTCCATGCACGTTATAAAAATCATCCACGCGCTGGAGCCACTCTTCCGTGGCGGGGCATGGGCGCCCATGGGCGTAACTATAAATTAAGTCTGCAAGTGCGGCATAGTAATCAGCAGCTGTACCTTTCTGTGCCAGTGAGCAAGGCCTAGGAAGCCCGAAACATGTTTGGCTGAACTTTTGCTGAGGGAGTGACGCTGTATTCCCTACAACCTGCCAATAAACAAGGTTTTAATACGAACGTGTGTGGCGCCTCACCTGTTGGGTCTTCAGCATATGGATGTATAGCGGCCCCGCCCAGGGTCGCGAGGTGCCCGCCACGGAAGAGTGGCTCCAGCGCGTGGATGATTTTTATAACGTGCATGGAACGGCGTTACCGATGTTGGCCTGGTTACTCAGAGGGACCCAGCGTGACTTCTTACAGCATCCCACTAGAGGATTTTCAGAATTGAAGGGTTCTGCTGCACCTTAAACTACAATAACCACAATGCTGTGTGTGTACACGCCCATGGGCGTAACTATAAATTAAGTCTGCAAGTGCGGCGTAGTAATCAGCAGCTGTACCTTTCTGTGCCAGTGAGCAAGGGCTAGGAAGCCCGAAACATGTATGGCTGAACTTTTGCTGAGGGAGTGACGCTGTATTCCCTACAACCTGCCAATAAACAAGGTTTTAATACGAACGTGTGTGGCGCCTCACCTGTTGGGTCTTCAGCATATGGATGTATAGCGGCCCCGCCCAGGGTCGCGAGGTGCCCCGCCACGGAAGAGTGGCTCCAGCGCGTGGATGATTTTTATAATGTGCATGGAACGGCGTTACCGATGTTGGCCTGGTTACTCAGAGGGACCCAGCGTGACTTCTTACAGCATCCCACTAGAGGATTTTCAGAATTGAAGGGTTCTGCTGCACCTTAAACTACAATAACCACAATGCTGTGTGTGTACACGCCCATGGGCGTAACTATAAATTAAGTCTGCAAGTGCGGCGTAGTAATCAGCAGCTGTACCTTTCTGTGCCAGTGAGCAAGGGCTAGGAAGCCCGAAACATGTTTGGCTGAACTTTTGCTGAGGGAGTGACGCTGTATTCCCTACAACCTGCCAATAAACAAGGTTTTAATACGAACGTGTGTGGCGCCTCACCTGTTGGGTCTTCAGCATATGGATGTATAGCGGCCCCGCCCAGGGTCGCGAGGTGCCCCGCCACGGAAGAGTGCCTCCAGCGCGTGGATGATTTTTATAATGTGCATGGAACGGCGTTACCGATGTTGGCCTGGTTACTCAGAGGGACCCAGCGTGACTTCTTACAGCATCCCACTAGAGGATTTTCAGAATTGAAGGGTTCCGCTGCACCTTAAACTACAATAACCACAATGCTGTGTGTGTACACGCCCATGGGCGTAACTATAAATTAAGTCTGCAAGTGCGGCATAGTAATCAGCAGCTGTACCTTTCTGTGCCAGTGAGCAAGGGCTAGGAAGCCCGAAACATGTTTGGCTGAACTTTTGCTGAGGGAGTGACGCTGTATTCCCTACAACCTGCCAATAAACAAGGTTTTAATACGAACGTGTGTGGCACCTCACCTGTTGGGTCTTCAGCATATGGATGTATAGCGGCCCCGCCCAGGGTCGCGAGGTGCCCCGCCACGGAAGAGTGGCTCCAGCGCGTGGATGATTTTTATAACGTGCATGGAACGGCGTTACCGATGTTGGCCTGGTTACTCAGAGGGACCCAGCGTGACTTCTTACAGCATCCCACTAGAGGATTTTCAGAATTGAAGGGTTCCGCTGCACCTTAAACTACAATAACCACAATGCTGTGTGTGTACACGCCCATGGGCGTAACTATAAATTAAGTCTGCAAGTGCGGCGTAGTAATCAGCAGCTGTACCTTTCTGTGCCAGTGAGCAAGGGCTAGGAAGCCCGAAACATGTTTAGCTGAACTTTTGCTGAGGGAGTGACGCTGTATTCCCTACAACCTGCCAATAAACAAGGTTTTAATACGAACGTGTGTGGCGCCTCACCTGTTGGGTCTTCAGCATATGGATATATATATAATTTTGGTTTTGCTTAAATAATTAAGCATTTTTGAATATATTATGAACACGGAAACAACTAATAATATATGTATAAAACACATTCAAAGATGGCGCATAGTTATGGAACATCTGGTGGTACATGCTAATCGCAAGTCCACTTTCTATGTCAATGCATGAAAAAAGTACCTGCTGTCGCTAAAATATAAACATGGCGAAGCTGTAAGTTCACTGTCAGTCGAGAAAGGTGTGAGCCGAAAAGCGTCCTGTTTGCTTGCAGATTCGGTAAATAAACTGGGTCTTTTCACCTCTAACGAGAGTGCGGTCTCTTCATTTTTTTGAAGTATTGAGCTGGCTATGAATCCGTGGACCCACCGCCACGTATAGGACCGGCACCCGTTCCAGAGTGCTCAGTGCGTTTGTTGGTGGACCGGAGCGGGAATATATATATATATATATATATTATTTTTCTTTCACTGAATATATATATATTATATATATATATTCACTGAAAAAAACAAAGGTTACAGGTACGTTATATTTAAGCTCAGATTTCACTCGTACAAAACCATCGAAATTCAGCAGTTATAGTTAACTGAGCTAGCTATAACTTACGCCCTGCAATGCACTGCTTATGACCTCACATATTACATCACTATGATATGGTCAGTGACATCACTGATAACATCTCAAATACAATCACTGATGACATGCAACTTTGATGGCCTACGGACGAATAAAGTATATTGAATGAATCACTGATGACATCATCCAGTGAGTGTAAGTATTTTCTTAGAGTTTATGATTGTTATACATATATACTAAGCTACTACAAAAGTCACATTAGTATACTAGGTGCACTACTAATGAGTGATACTAGTTTTAACATGTATTATGTGAGTGGCTGTGTGTATCTGTGTGTGAGTGGGTGTCTGAGTCGCTGTATAGGTGTGTGAGTGGGTGTTTGAGTGGCTGTATGGCTATATAAGTGGGTGTGTGAGGAGCTGTGTGGGTGAGTGAGTGGCTGTGTGGGTGGCTGCATTAGTGAGTGAGTGGGTGTGTCAGTGGCTGAATGGGTGAGTGAGTGGCTGTACGGGTGTGTGAGTGACTGTATGAGTGAGTGACCCGGTATGTAAGTGGCTGTATGATTGAGTGAGTGAGTGGCTATATTGAGTGGGAGTTTGGTTAAGTGAGTTGGTGTGAGTAGTTGTATTAGAGAGTTTCTCTGTATGAATGGCTAATACAAAAGTCACATTAGTATACTAGGTGTACTACTAATGAGTGATAGTAGTTTTCACATGTATTATGTGAGTGGCTGTGTGTATCTGTGTGTGAGTGAGAGTCTGAGTCGCTGTATAGGTGTGTGAGTGGGTGTGTGAGTGGCTGTATGGGTATATAAGTGGGTGTGTGAGGAGCTGTGTGGGTGAGTGAGTGGCTGCATTAGTGAGTGAGTGGCTATGTCAGTGGCTAAATGGGTGAGTGGCTATGTGAGTGGCTGTATGGGTATGTGAGTGGCTGTATGGGTGTGTGAGTGACTGTATGGGTAAGTGAGTGGGTGTCTGAGTGGCTGTATGAGTAAGTGATTCGGTATGTAAGTGGCTGTATGAGTGAGTGGCTATTTGAGTGGGAGTTTGGTTAAGTGAGTAGTTGTATTAGAGAGTGTTTCTCTGTATAAATGGCTGTATGGGTAAGTAAGTGGTTGTGGGAGTACTTGTAGGAATGTGAATGGGTATGTAAGTGATTGTGAGGGTGTGTGAGTGTTTGGATGGGTGAGCGAGTGACTGTTGAGAGGCTCTATGGGTGTGTGAGTGGGTGTATAGGTGGCTGAGGGAGTGTGTAAGTAGCTGTATGGGTGAGTGTGTAGTTGTGTGAGTGGCTGTTTCAGTGAGTAAGTGGGTGTGTGAGTGGCTTTATCGATGAGTGAGTAGTTGTGTTAGTACTTGTATGGGCCTGTGAATGGGTATGTTAAGTGGGTATGTTAAGTGGTTGTGTGGGTCTGAGTGGCTGTATGAGTGATTGTATGAGTGAGTGAGTAGCTATATGGGTGACTGCTTCAGTGTTTGAGGGGCTATATGGGTGTATGAGTGGAAGTGTTAGTGTCTATATGTCTGTATTGGTGAGTGAGTGTGTGCATGAGTGACTGTATGGGCAAATTAGTGGTTGTGTGAGTGGCTCTATGAATCAGTGAGTGGGTGTGTGAGTACTTGTATGGGTCTGTGAGTGGTTGTGTGGGAGTGGGTGTATGAGAGGTTGTATGGGGGTGTGAGTGGTTCTGTGGATGATGTCACCCATGATGTCATTTGAGATGTCATCAGTGATGTCACTGACCATGTCAAGAGTGATGTAATTTGTGCGGTCATAAGCAGTGCATTGCGGGGGCGTAAGTTATTGTTAGCTCAGGAAACTATAACTGCTGAATTTTTATGGTTTTGTATAAGTGAAATATAACGTCCCTGTAATCTTTGTTTTTTTCAGTGAATTTCTAAGGTTTTTTCAATTCTTTTTCACAACTAGAACATCCCTGTAATCTTTGGTTTTTTAAGTGAATTTCTAAGGTTTTTAAAATGTTATTTCCTAACTGTAACCAGTAACCTTTGACAGTGGGTGTGTGAGTGAGTACAGGAGTGTCTCAGTAGGTCTGTGAGTGGGTGTGTGAGCCTGAGTGGGTCTGTGAGTGGGTGCATGAGTTTCTGAGTGGGTGTATGAGTATCTCAGTGGGTCTGTGAGTCTCTGAGTGAGTCTCTGAGTGGGAGTGAGTGTCTGGGTGCTCTCTGTTTTGCCCTCTTCTGCTCTGTTTTGCCTTTTCTGCTTGTTTTTTTGTCATCTGTTTTGCCTTTCCTGCTCATTTTCTGCCTCTGTTTTGCCCCCCTGCTCGTTTTTCTGTCCTGTTTTGCCTTTTCTGCTAATTTTTCTGCCCTGTTTTGCCATTTCTGCTAGTTTTTTCCTTTCCTTTCCTGTTCTTTTTCTGTCTTCTGTTTTGCCCTTTCTGCTCAAATTTCTGCCCTCCGTTTTTGCCTTTTCTGCTAATTTTTCTGCCCTCTGTTTTGCCCACTTCTGCACAGGAGAAAGGGCCCATCCTCTGGGGTCCAGTCTTAACTGAATGGGGTAGGGGGGCTGTGTGGCCCCCCTCTCTCGGCTATAACGTCCATGTACCCTTTGTTTTTTAATGAATTTCTGTTTTTTAATGTTATTTCCTAACTATAACCTTTGTTTTTTTAAGTGAATTTCTAAGGTTTTTAAAAAATGTTATTTCCTAACTATAACGAGTAACCTTTGACAATGAGTGTGTGAGTGAGTGCATGAGTGTCTCAGTAGATCTGTGAGTGGGTGTGAGTGGGTCTGTCAGTGTGTGTGTGAGTATCTGAGTGAGTCTGGGAGTAGCTGCCTCAGTGTTTCACTGGGTGTGTGAGTGGGTTCGTGAGTGTCTGAGTGGGTCTGTCAGTGGGTGCGTGAGTGTCTGAATGGCTGTCTGAATGGGTGCATGTGTGTCTGAGTGGGTGTCCGAGTTTCAGAGTAGGTTTGAGAGTGCCTTCTTAAGTGTCTCTCAGTCTGTGAGTGCATGAGTGGGTCTGTAAGTGGGTGCGTGAGTCTCTGGGTCTGTGAGTTAGTGCATGAGTATGAGTGGTTCTGTGAGTGCATGAATGGGTCTGTGAGTGAGTGTGTAAGACGGAGTGGAACTGAGTGGGTGCTTGAGTCTCTGAGTGGATCTGTGAGTGGGTGCATGAGTCTCTGAGTGGGTGCAGGAGTCTGAGTGGGCCTGTGAGTGGATGCGTGAGTGTCTAAGTGGGTCTGTGAGTGGTGTGTGAGTGGGTGTGTGGATGTCTGAGTGGGTCTGTGAGTGGGTGCATGAGTTTCTGAGTGGGTTTGGGAATGGGTGTGTGAGTGGTTTTTGTTTTGCCCTCTTCTGCTCGGTTTTGGATTTTCTGCTTGTTTTTTTGCCCTCCGTTTTGCCTTTTTCTGCTCGATTTTCAGCCCCGTTTTGCCTTTTTCTGCGTGTTTTTCAGCCCCGTTCCGCCTCTTTTTGCTAGTTTTTCTACCGTTTTGCCTTTCCAACTCTTTCTGCTTGATTTGCCCTTTTTGCTAGATTTTCTGCCTTCCGTTTTGCCTTCCAGATTGTCTTTTCTTCCCTCTATTTTGTCCGCTTCTGCTCAGGGAGGGGGGGGGGTCATAGGGTAGGGCCACCCTTCCATACTGTTTTTGGGCCCGGGGACCCCATCCTGGGGTCCAGCCTTAACTGAATGTAGGAGGGCTGTACGGCCTCCTCAATGGGCAGATTTCAGCCCCGGAGACCCCACCCCGGGGGCCCAGCCATGTGTCCCTGGGTGCCTTGGTCCCACCCAGGGCACCCAGTGTGCAGCATGAGGACTGCGCGGGAGCCTCAAAGCCCCCACGGTCCCAGCCAGCTCCCCACCTCCTGAAGGAGCCAGCATTGGTCTTGCACGCAGGGAGCTGCTGGAAATGCAGCTCCCTGTGTGTGAGAGCTATAGTTTCATCTCTTTACCTGCCCGCATGTCTGCACCAAATAACTAAATGCACAATCTGGTGACCAAAAACGAGCTTTCTGCAAAATTTGGTGTCATTTTGTCCAGTGGTTCGGGCTGCAGGCATGTCTAAAGAGTCTATGGGAAATGCACTTTTTTTTTACCCCCCACCTTTTTCTCGGCCCCTGCTCCATGGATCACCCCAAAACTTTCCATGCACAACTAATATTACTGGCACATTTGTTTGGGAAAATTTTGTGGAGATTCATCAACCGGTGCCAAAGATATAGGCAAGTCAAAAAACCATTTTTCCTATGAAAACATGGTCTTATCTATAACTACCTACTGGTGACCGCCAGTAGGCCACACATACACAGGGACACACACTCTCTCTCTCTCTCTCTCTCTCTCTCTCTCTCTCTCTCTCACTCTCACTCTCACTCTCACTCTCACTCTCACTCTCACTCTCACTCTCACTCACTCACAGTTAAAATCTGACTCTTGGTTCTGGCTCAAATACGCAAAGCTACAAAAATTCGCCAGGTATGTTTGCAAATGAGTGTTTTATGTTAGGTGGGGGAAACAAGTTATGGGGTGCTTTGTGTGTGTTGCACACCACAACTATCTCTTTTCCTCATTACAGACTCTCACTTTGGCAGGGAATCACAGTGATGCCTCGAGTTTTGTTGATAAAAGTTCCTCTTTAAAGTCTTGAAGGGCTTAGTGATTTCTCAGTGTCATAACAGCAAATCACTTTGGCCAGCATCCCCTAGCTCCTCCAACACTGTCCTTACAGCACCCCACTGTCTCTTTTATCACCGTCACTGGAACCTCTATATCAGCATCCAGTACGTTCTTCAGCAATTGTTGGACCTTGGGCTGGCAACCCCAGAATGCACTACATCTTGGCCTTGGCCTAATTTATAAGGAGCCCTACCTTCAATTCCAGACAGGCGATCAATGGATATGCCTAAACATCAAATCGACATAACTGTTGTAGGGTTTCGCTGTGTATATTTTCCACTGTCCACATCTCATCAAGCTGATACTTCAGGACGTAATGTTGTGCTCAGCCCCGAGAGCTGGCACTTAAACTCCTCCAGGGCCCTTCCATGTTGGATATCTTTTTTCCAGTGCACACAATGGAGCTGTGCAAATCGCTCAGTAAACATGATAAGGAGTTGATCCTTTGTCCCTAGTGTCAGCACAATTGCCATCTTGATGCCTATGGGAATAGGGAACATCTGGGAAAATAAATCTCCCCTGTTCTTCTCAGCTTTCTGTTTACTATCCTTGGATAGCTTTCTCAACCTATGTGGTATAATAGGCCACTCGGTACAGGTAGCCTCCACATTGTGGGAGGTGAGGGGGTCGCCAATGTCACGGACGACCGACTGCGTCATCTAGGCAGCCTCGCCTAACACCACACCTCGGTTACACCACTGCTTTTATGAACAACAGCTCGTCCTCTGCGAAACAATTCTACCAGGGGAAGGAGGGAAGATCACACAATCCTCTGGGCTCACTGAGAACAGTTCTCTATTACGGTTTGCTGCAAATCCAGGTCTAACTGTGCCTGCCACAGTTCTGACTGCACAGAGGACTGACTGGCTTTCTCAGTCCGTGGGTCTCTGGCAGGGTTGAAGGTGCTCTGAGGTCCCCAGTTGGTGCCTTTGAACCCATGACCTCCATCCAAGTGGTGTTCAGTCCCACCACCTGACCTCAAGCATGGAGTACAGCCAGTGGTCGAAGTGGGGGGGAAAAAAGTAGGGGAACTGTGGGCGGAGAATCAGAGGGCAGGAATAACCCGTGGATTGGGTCAGTGGGCGGAGTCAGAGGTGTGGCAGAAAGAGCAAAATATCCCAATTTTTAGTACTTGTTTCCCATTTCACCAACCGGTTACAGCTTATTACGTTATTTAATTTAACCAATGGATACACATGTTTATTTAAGGTTTAATATGAGTTATTGACATTAAAATACATTCACAAAGTGGGATACGTTTCCAGTCACAGAATGTCCCAAATATCCTTAAAAGTGGAATCGCAAGCCATTTGTCTCCCACCCATGGAGTTTCTGTCATCAGCACTTCTCCTCCCTTTTTCCACAAGAGCAGTTCAAACATGAATGGCAAAATATCTTAGTTTGCAAATGTTTTCCACATAATTATGGCTCTGCCATATTTGCCACATAATACATCATCTGCTGCATAATCTGACAATTTTAACTAGTAAATTGTTTATAGCTCAAACGGATCAAAGGTTCCTAAAAAATGTGACTTGTGCTGCTGTGAAGTGGAGGGCCCTTTGCAAAAGTTGACTGGTCACCTTTCTCACTGCTGCAGTTTTATGTTCCACTGGTACTAATAAGGAAAAATCTTTGCAGAGACTGTTAGCATGTGTAAAAATGTCAAAATAATAAAGTATCAGAAAATTTACAGCACCACTAATATCAGTGTAGGGTGTCAGCACTTTACATCACACCAATTACACAGAGACAATCAATCATACATGTGTAAATCACTGTATAGGAAATGTTACATAAGACAAAGGACTACAAGGTGTAGGAGTCACATGACAACCAAACTAGTAGGCAGCATATTTTAATAGTGAATGGTCTGGAGAAACACAAACTCAGAATTTAAAACGTAATACCATGGTTGGTGGTTCTCTTTAATAATCAGAATTGATTTCTACCCAAATGAACCCTTTTTCTGCAACATTAGGATAACCAAAGACTGGGGAAAAAACCATAACGCTCTAATTTATACCTTGCAGTTTGCATGCAGCTCTTACATGATAGTTAAGAGCTCACTGTTCTATGTTAGGATTTTAACTTATTAACTGAAAGTAACACTAGGGTCTCTCTGACAAAAGCGGTAACCCACTGACCTATTTACATTATGTGCACTTTGTGATCCGCATGGTACATGTTCTTAGCAGCAGGCACATAAACCCTCTGCGCTTCCTTTCCATGAGTCAAAACGTCCACTAGACAAAACACCATCTCTCTCTACTAAGAACATTAATCACTGGAGTTATCATGACATTTTTATTGTTGCCGAAAATTGTTGGAGCCCAGGAAGGAGGCAGCAAGTGCTTTTAAAAATCATATTATACTTGCAAACAAGACGACCCCACCTGAAGTCCGTGCCAGCCGCGGTCCATGCAGGTAACAGCAGTGGGATGGTGGGGCCGGTAAGGGGATCTCGAGGACGATGCAAAGGGAAAATTAATTATTTAATTTTCCCTTTGCATCGTCCCTCGAAATCCCCTTACTCGCCCCTCTGCCCAACCGCTGTTAGTTGCACGGACCGCGGCTGGTCAGCACCTGGTACGGTCGCACTGCCCTAGAGCCACCCTGCTCAAGGGTCCTGTGACCTCAGTGACAGAGTCACTGTCACTCTAAGGTGTGCTGCTTAGGCCTGCCTGCAAGACTGGAGGTGAATTCAGAATGAATTGTGGCGGACAGGCCTTCAAGGTTAACCCACACATGCCACTGCTAGGGTCCACCTGCTGGTGCTAAGACACCAGGGCTTTTAAGATCTTGCGGGGCCTTCTAAGGTCTAGCATGGGAATGTGCTCCCTCAGGGGGGTGGTCTGGTGGACTGGTCATGAAGGCTGAACCTGGTTCCCCAGTTCCAAATTCAGCAGCTCTGACCATAGTGCCACATCCGCTCCCCCACTGAACACCACCTGCCCCACTGAGAGAAACTTGCACTGCACTGACCCGCTATAAACACCTGAATGTGACTCAATTCAAATTACGCACTAGACAAGAGCAATATGCTGCCTAAAAAAAAAATTAACAACATCCTAGAAAAAGCAAACACTCATAGGGAATGCAAGATTAAGTAAAGCATGTGAAATGTAAGCAGGAACAACATGGTTACCTTTTTCTTTTGACACTCATTATTCAGAAATTAGTGAGTGCTTTTGCCTGAAAAGTTAAGGCCATGACTACAGGGCCCAGAAGGGCCCTGCTTCAATGCCCATTGCTTATATCCTTACAAAACGTAAGCAGTATGGTTTAAAAAGACCACATTTGTAAATACAGACCCGCAGTATGCATTTTGTTTTCCAAGTCACCCATCAAGCAGGTATTTCAGTACCTCCAGGAGTAGTGCACTTTCCCACCCAGGGAAAACAATGTTGTTCAAAGAGCGACAAGAAAACAAAAGTAGCGCTTCCCTGGCAAACACTGTAAAGTGGCGCTAATGTGTTTAGGTGTGAATAAATCAATCTGGCCACCTTGCAACCACTCTGTCTTGCTTTAGTTAGTTAGTTATTTTTCATATTTTGAATGTTTTATTTCTCTCCACCCCGAGGCTGCACTTAGAAATTGAAAAATGTCACAAAAAGACGACGTTTCCAGCAAAAATGTTTTTCTTTTTTGGATCCATTTCACGGGGAGCAAATAAACGAAAGGAGACCTGTTTCTTGAAGTGTCGGTTTTCACTAAATGAGGAGCGAGACAGAAAGAGAAGGAGGAGGGGGAACAAAGAGGGGGGGGGGGTCAGCTGCCAGCGCAGGAGAACTGGACTCTGTCCTTGTCTTCTCTGGGCACGAAGGAAAAGACAGAGGAGTCCTTTTCCTTCTCTGCCCGTTCCGCGGGTCCCCAAAAGCCGAGCCTTAACTATCGGCCTTGGCGATTTCTGCCGTCGGGAGACATGTTTAAAATGAGAAAGTAGGGGAACGGACTCTGAAATTAAAGAAGTAGGGGCACGCCGTGCCCTGCCGATCCCGCCCACTTCGACCACTGAGTACAGCACCACAAGTGGAGCAGCACCCAAGCTTCACAAGCCTGTGGCCATCTCGGAGCCTGGCAAGCCCCACCCCCTTAACTTTTTTTGTCATTAGTTATTTCAAGAGTAAATATCAAATTACGACAGACATTAGGTCTTCAAGACCAGGATGATTAGCCAGGAGTGATATAGGGTGGTTAATACCCCTTACTTGAGCTTACCGGTAACAAATAATTCCTGGTACCGGGGCAGCCTACTTCATCCTGACTGCACTCCTTGTTTTCACTTGTGAATACAGGGAGTTCAGACCAAATTTCCCACCCCATGTGTGTTTCTCTGAGGTGCCCAATTATGAACCATTCTGGCGGAACTCTAGATCAAAAAGATGAAAGTTATACTAGAAACAGCCATCACACAATTTTGATGTGGGTGACCTATGCGCCTGATTTCCAAAGGCTAAAGGACTGGAGTGAAGGGATGGAGTGTAAAAATGGTTGATTCTCAAACTCTGTAAGATATAAGAAAGCCAATGAAAAGCAATTGATTAGTACAAGTGGGACATTTTGCAGCCTTTAAGGATGCCCCTGATGTGGCAAAACTATCAAGCGATGTAGAATAAGGCCACATATGTTTCATAATAGCAATGGATAGAGCTATACATGCAAAATAACGCAGGTGCCTGCCTCTAGAGTTGTTGTAAATTTACTGTGTATCGTAGTACCACAGGCATTCTTATTGCTGATTTAATATTTATGTTACTTTTCCTTTTGATGGGGTTGATAGTTCCTGAAATTAATTTTTCACCTTCGCAATAGAACTAAATAGAACTGTTAGTAATTTGCGAAGTGAACATGGGCCAGTATATTTGGGATACTTTAATGAAATGTTGTACACAACCAAATAATTCTTTCCATTCTTTGTGTGACATCACCAACCATAAAAATCCAGCATTGTAAGAAAGTAAATTTGATTTTTTTGATGTCATTTGAAGAGTAGGACATCAGTTAAACTATCCAGTTTATTGGATGATCATTGATGTAAATAAAATGAAAAATGTAAATAAAAGGTAAAAATAGAAGATAAATACAACATGCTTTCACGTATATCTGTGGAGATTACAGTTAAGAAAGGTGCTCTCTTTAATGCACTGGATACAACTAAACAGAGACATTATCAACTCTAAACTAATTTGACAAAACATAAGTATCATGAGGAACTAAGAACTTTTAAAAATATATATCTTGTTATTATTTAGTGAGTAAACGTTTCACAATCAGGAACTACGGACTTGCTGGTATACTTGGCTTCACCAAACAGTAGTTCAGATTGTTGTGGACATCAAGAGAGAAGGTGGGCAGAGGGAAAATCACGCATCCGATCTAGTACAAATAGTGCTTTAAACAGTGGCTTCAAGGCACTGCAGTGAGGACAAGGGACCACAAAATGCTTCAATTTCAATCTTGTTTGTAGTATACGTGCAAATCAAGTATATTGCTGGCACGTTCTTCCATTCTTCATGCACAGCCTAAACAGGAAGATTCCAGAGTCTGAATTTAAAAAATAAAGAACTCAAGTTCTTAGCACCCAATCTCAATAGGATCCAACATCCCATGCCCCTTTCCTGGACTGATCATTTTGCAATTCCTTATACTATTCGGGTCCCAGGCAAATCAAACACTCAAAATGTCTGTACAGAAGTCCTAAAACGTGACTAGAACAACTGCAATCAAGAAGTATTAACCTCAACCATAATGAACCTTTCCTGAAATATTCCTGCAATGGGAAATATGACGTTACCAATGAGCTACTTGTGATCCTAGCACTGTTCTTGGTTCTTTGCCACTTCGGGAAGGAGAAAATACCGCTGGTTCTCTCCCGAACTAAAAATTCTTCAACTCAAAGTTCAGAGAGCAGAAAAAGCAAAAGCACAGAGACACCGTTCCAGACTATAGAATAGCCTACAAGAATGCTACCAATGCCTATGAGTATAAAAAGATATCAAACTCTTAACTTAGCCAAGGAACTCTTTCATATTGTCCCAGAAGTACAAGAACCAAAAACTCAAAAATATAGACTCACCTAGTCCAACCAGATTTACAAAGACATTGTCTACTTCTTCAATGACAATATTCTATCAATTAATCAATCAACCAGAGAGCATTTGTAGAGCATGGCACTGTCAACTTTCGGGGTATCTGGGTACTGGGGTGTAAGGTCTCAGTCAAAAAGCCAGGTCTTGAGGAATGGACAGGAAGAGGGGAAAAACGTGCAGGAAAAAGGCAAAACAGAGGGAAGAAAAACGAGCAGGAAAGGCAAAACAGAGCAGGAGAGGGCAAAACAGAGGGCAGAAAAACGAGCAGAAAAGGCAAAACAGAGATATTTCTATCTAGGTTACCCTCACTATGTGAGCACAGGGATATATTAGTGATCTCTGGGATTAGCAATAGATCCCATACGGGTGTGTGTAGTTGGGTGTTGTGCATCATAGGTGTAAACTCAGTTTACACAAGTCCGCTGCCTCCGTTCCAGGACTGGTCTCTTTTCTGTAATTCTCCTCTCAGTCCCCCAAGATGCGAGTCAAAGTTTATATGATCAGAACGACTGTGTTGGAATTCTGCAGTTGTGCTACCTTGTTATGTCTAAAAACGATAGGAGATATTGCTGAACGGGCACAAGAAAACAGTATGCCATGTTGTTCGACCTTTGTACTAATTGTTCATACCGAATCCCAAGAAGAGTAACCGAAAAACAAATAATATGCACAACGTATTTCTCAAAAGCATCATGTCACAAAAACAAATGTATTGTGCATGTCTGTGCAAAGCAGTAGCAGGCTAAAACAGCTAATACGTAAAACTAAGGGAGAATCAGAGTGGGCTCAGAAGGGGAATCCGTACACTATATACAATTTGGGGTCAGGGGGCTGTCCACAAATCAACGGTTCAGTCAAGGCCATGTCCACAGCACACAAGCTGAACAAAGCTTCGCATTCGCTGCCTGCTGGGACCAAACATGGTAAGAAACACACAGTATACCAAGAAAGGACTGAATAGCTGAATTTGCTGACCGGGCAGTTTAAGAGATAGAAAATAAATTGCTTCCTTCTAGTTTGATAAACCTGTTCTTTGCAGTATTAATATTCAGATCTATTTTTTTTTACACCAATTATCAAAAGCTGTTAGTTAATGGTTCGGTCAATTTCACCCCCTCCCGCTCATTCTGCATCATTTTCACATATTATAATATAATGAGCACTGTTATGAAAGTTGGGACCATCAATGTGTACAGCTGCAGTGGTGCCCAGAAACTGAAAATAGGTTAGAGAGAACAGATGGCAGGTGCAATGATGATGGGCTTCGAAAACTACCATTATCTCCTGGGGCCACTTCCTCTGCCATCTCGTTACTGCATTAAGTAATGTCCCTGAAATTCGGACCTCCCAATTATTTATGCACACACAGACTTGAAGCCAAACACTCCTCTCCTTGAACTCTGGGGAGGAGCCATAAATTGGGTGCACACCTCAATCCTTCCTTTTTTGATTGTATCCCCATGAAGACAGGTTTTTGGTGTCAAGTATCAGCCACACCGCCTAATAAGCCAAGTGTGAGAAGTGGCTGCAGATCTAGGGCCCTTTTCCCAGCTGGGGGCAGTGCAGATAAGTTAAAAAGGCAGGGCTTGGTGGGCTGTAAGAGAAAGTGACACAGAAGTGGCACCCCCTGTCTTTGCTTAGTCT
This sequence comes from Calotriton arnoldi, assembly GCA_963921515.1. Classification (NCBI taxonomy): domain Eukaryota; kingdom Metazoa; phylum Chordata; class Amphibia; order Caudata; family Salamandridae; genus Calotriton; species Calotriton arnoldi. The sequence goes on from CAWUFW010000653.1 coordinate 364,151, forward strand.
CAGTCAGTGTAGACAGGCTCATGTTTACACAGTGCAGGCTCCAAGGAGTCTTACTGTATGGAGGATTAGGCCCTGTTTGGTGCTTAAAGCCCTTCTCTTATCCTCCCTTTTCAGGTTCCACTCAGTCTCTTGACTGCTTAGGGCCTTACATATCGGGGAGGCCAGGTTTGTTTATTGTTCCCTTTGCCAGGCAAGAGGTGTAGGACTACCAATTCTGATGGGTTTACGATTATCCCTGTGATTATTACGCCCGTTTAGATATTTATGAACCTGCTTTTGGGGGGGGCTTCATATATTTTGGAAATAATGGTATCCTTTCGCCTACACCTTTGGTGCTTGGTTTTAGGTCTTTAGCAATTGGGAAGTTTTTTCAGCCAGGCATCTCAGGGAGCTGCTCTCCTAGACCTTTTTGTTCCTATTTAAGGACCTGGGTTCCGAGACCTTTCGTTTTGGTATTGTACTATAGTTCCTTTATTTTGGGCAAACATACACAGAAGATAAAGCATGTGGCTTCTTTATTGGGAGAGCTCTTTGAAGTTGATCCTGGCTCTCCTGCGCTGTCGTCTTATCAGTTTCCTGCTGAAGAAGAGGCAGTCTATACTTTACTGGCAGGGCATTTATGTGAACGACATCCTAAGACCTACTATCTTTCGATGGTCGACATCTGTAGCACAAGATGCACCATGATTATTCTCCTTCTTCCTCGTCTTTCTCTGATCAGGAAGGATGTATTTTAATCTACTTCACAAGGCAACAGTTATGGTGAATGGGTAGAGACTCTTCTTCTATGTGGCTTAGCTGCCACACTAAAAAGGGAGACTTTCTACACACAGTATGAAATTGTAGCATCGTCCAGGTCTTCGTGAAAGCAGTAGAGGGAAGTACTAGGCTGCCACTGCATTCTCCCCACCCTCACATAGCCTTACTAAATATCTGAGAGGATTTGGGTCTCAATAGATAGAAGAGGGATTGATTTTGGTTATCACTTATGAAAAGGGATACTTCCCAGTGATGGTGATAAGAGAACTTGGGGCCCAATTTAATTTTTGGCGAAGAGGGAACTCCGTTGCAATGGCGATGGAGTTCCCTCCCCACCAAATGTGTGTGGACCATAGTTTAAAAAAATATATATATATTTTATTGTTTTAGAGCATATTAAAACACAGTTTTTTGCATGCCAAAGTCATAATAGTTGACAAAGGGTGTATAAAGACAAAAGAGAGCAAAACAACCATGTTAGAAATATATTAATCAACATTTAGCATTTGTGTGGACCATAGTTTAACTACAACGGACACTACTCCGTATCCACTGTGGTCAAAATCCTCCGATGGCCTAACGGAGTAAGGGCTGTCGGAGGTTTGGCTGAATGTCCGCCAACCTAATTTATGTGGGCGTACATATAGACGTTTTCCAATGGCTGTCACTGCCAGGAAAAACCTGATCGTCAGGGGACCTGAAAAGTGCTCAGTGTACCCTCGCCATTGGAGGACCTCCCATGGTGACAGGGCCATTGTCTTTTTTTAATTAAAAAAATAATCCCACTTTGGAATTTTCATTTTGAAAATAATTTTTTTTAAATATTGCCGTACGGCTCCGTCATGTTTGATGGGGCTGTCTGGCAAAGTTACAATGCACTGGTAGGAACCGCCTTGACCACGGTTCCTGTCAATGCTTTAAATGCCTGCCGGGACAACAGGCATTTAAAAATGTGGTCTTCCGTACCTCCGCCAGAGCAATGGAGTAAATTACTCCATCGCCCTATCAGAGGATGGGCCGACCTCCAAAATTTAAATCAGGCCCTTAGTCTAATCCAATGAAAGACTGACCTGGATACCTGCAGGCTATTTGAACGTTCTATATATGAAGCTAAAGGGTGCCCGCAAAAACATCCTAATATATGGGATAATTGGATGCAATATCGGTACACAAGGGGAACGGCAGTCCCAATACCTTAATGTCAACTTTATTATAGCAGGCACAAGTGACTGAATCTGACCGAATTTCTTTACCCTGAGCTGTAAAAGTGTTGTTATGTTCTGTTATTGTGTTGGTTACTGATCTAAAATGCCAATAAAATGTTTTATAAAAAAATCTACTCTAGATCACACCACTGGCAAAATTATTTTGTTGAGAAGGCTTGACTGAGATGTACAGCTGTCTGCTGGGGTATCTGGCATTTGCAAAGGTAGTGGCTTTTCCTAGTATCGGTAGAAGTGTGTTTCATCAGTAGTACAAGGATCTTGATACATTTGAGAAAGCTGAGTAACAAAATAAAAATGTATGACATCATTTTGTAGTTGCTAACACAGCAGGCCTTTAAAATGTGCACAACAAATAGATGTGTATGCGTCTCTTTCCCTGTGAAATAGAAAAATATTGTGAATTAGTTTTAATTTGCCTTGCTTGCTGCTTTGCACTGTATCTTTCCTTAGCTTACAAAATGTAACATTACAAGGGAAAGTCTGCAGCATGTTTTGGCAGAAGTGCAAATTTCTCACATTGTTATATTTTTTGATAAACATCCCCCCACATCCAGTCACCCACTTCCCCCCGAAGATTGACTTATTTATATGATTCGCCAGAGAGTCCAATGTTGAAGATAAACCATAATACTCACACCATTTACCCCAATTTTTTGAGAATTTAGCATGCATCCCAGACAAGGTAAATAGGTTCTTCCTGTTTAGTACACCAATCCATTCCAGCATGCCATTGTTTCAGTGTCTGGGGGGAGGAGGGGGATGGCTGCTTCCAAGTACAAGCAATATCTCTCTTTGCTACCAGTGTCGCTAGTCCGATTAGCGTTCGCTCCTCACAAGATCCCTCTAACCCATCCAGCACCCCCGGCAGTGCCATTTTAGATGATAATAGTATGGATTGGTCCAAGATCGCCGATAGGGCAGAGCCCATGCGGGACCAGTATGGGGCAATTCGTGGGCATAGCCACGTCATGTGAAAGAAATCGGCTTCCTGGGAGTGGCATTGAGTGCAGCTAGTATCAGTGAGGATCTGCATGCAACCTAGCCTCTTGGGGGTCATATTGGTATGGTGGAGATAAAGTAATTGAATTAATCTGAGTCTGGAGGATATCGCTAGCTCTCCGGGAGCCATAAAAGCTTCCAGCCGCTCAACCTCATCTAATTCTCCAACCCAGCCCTCCCACTTCTGACGCAGCCAGTCCAATGACCAGGGTGCGTTATCCACCAGGGCACGATTTAGTTGGGAGATCCCACCCTTGCCCAACCTCCCAGGAGCAATCTGGCCTCAAGAGGATTGAAGTCTGGGAGATCACGCAGCTCCTCGCCGTAAGGGGCAAGGGTATGCCATATTTGCAAGTATCGATGAAATTGAGTGGTCGAGAGAGAGAACTGTGTCTGAAGCTCAGCAAAAGAATACATAGTGGGCCTGTGTCAAACATCGGCCAGTGTGGTGTTACCCATCAGGTCCCAATGAGAAAACCCCTTAAGCCGAGTTAATTGTGTTAGCCAGCAATCTCTCCACAAGGGAGTAATCCCCGCCAGACGCCTTTTGCAACCCGTAAAGGGAAGGGCTGCTCTCCATATCAAGAAGACCACCATGGTGACCTCTGGAAGTGAAAGGGGAAGTGGGCACCCATACAAATAATCCATTACACCATTTGGATCAATTTCACTGAGTTCCAACTGGTAAGCTAGGTCACTCCATTCCCCCCATCAACCAGTTATTTATAATCAGAAGATGGGAAGCCCAGTAATACAGATGGATGTCCACCGCTCAAATCCCACCTTCGTAGACCGAGGGACGGCATGTGTCATGGGCTATATGGGGGCGCCCGTGCCAGAGGATAGAGCGAAACATAGATGTGACGTCTGTGAACCACGCGTTCCGGATACAAAGTGGGAAATTTTGTAGTATGCAGCGAAAGCAAGGTAGTATCATCAATTTTATCACTGCTACTCTACCAAGGAAATTCAACAGGAGGTCCTGCCATGCATTCAGATAGGCCTGAGTACTGCGCAAGAGGGGGGTCAAGTTAAGGGTGCGGGTAAGTTTTGGCATAGTCGCCACATGCGTTTTCAGATATTTGAACCTAAGCCGGTGCATTGGAACGTCTGTCCTCCAGGCGGTCGAGGCAGTATCGCCTATCAGGGGGACAAGGAGGGATTTTGCCCTGTTAAGGCGTAAGCCAGATGCCCCCTTGAACAGAGAGAGGAGCTCAATGGCTGGAGGGCCCAAGACTGCCGGATTCGCAAGGTAAAGCAGAACATCATCCGCATATAGTATAATTTTGTCTTCAAAGTTAGATGTCCAGCGACAACTTTCGAGCTGCGCATCGCATCAGATCAACCGTGCCTAGGGCTCAATGACCAAGGCAAAGGCAGTGGGGAGAGGGGACACCACTATCGAGTCCCCTGTTCAATTGGGAACCCATCGGATAATGTACCATTGACTCGCACCATGGTGCAGCACTACCGACAGATAGTCCCAGCCGATGGTGTTGAACGCTTTTTCGAAATCGACAAGAAATAGCATTAGATCACCTGACACTTCCTCCATGTGAGTATGGGCACATTGCAGGCGCCGGATGCTATGCCGGGTACTGCGATTTGGCATAAAGCAATATTGGTCAGGATGAATTAAGGAGGTAAGAACCGGGTGAAGCCTCGATGAAAGGATCTTGGCATATAATTTAATATCCGCATTGGTTAAGGGAATGGGGCGATAGGACCCACGGTCGAGTGAAGGCGGATTGGTTTTAGGAATCACAACGATAGTTGCAAGGTCCAGGTCTCTAGGAAACAAACCCTTTCTGACAGCCTCCTTATAGAGATGCAGGAGATGTAGGACCAGAGTATCATGAAATATGGAGTAATACTCCAAGGGGAAACCGTCTGGGCCAGGGGTCCTCCCAGACTTCAGGTCTCTGATGGCAGCATGTATTTCATCAGCAGTGATGGGTTCCTCTAGAGCTCTATGTTGGGTCGGAGTCCAGGAGGGAATTGGGATATCATTAAGGAGTGGTTTAGTGTCCTCTATGGGAGCCACGGGTTACGAGTGTAGAGCTGCCTATAACAGGCTGCAAACACCTCCGAGATCTCAGGGGCTGTAGTAACTACAGATCCGGAGTCATCAGCAATCTCAGGGATAAACCGGGAGGCAATATCACAAGTTATCAGACGATACAAGAGTGCCCCATTTTTGTAGCCGTGTTCTAAACCTGTTGGGTGGTAGCCCTCCAGCAACAGTGTGCTTCACATAAGAGCAGTTGCTGTAATGTGGTTCTATCTATGTCAAATTGTCGAGTGAGCGTCTGAGTGGGTTCACAGGCCCACCTCGACTCATTGTCAAGTATGCGGGTCTCTAGGCTCACAATATCCTGTTGCCTGTCTCTCTCCCGTCGCTTGAGGTAGCTCTTCGCTCGTCCTCAGATTGTGGGTTTACTGGCCGCCCAGAGTGTACCAGGGTTTTGTACAGACCTGGTATTAGTGTCAAGTAAGAGGTGAGCTCATCAGATAGGTGTTCTACTAGCTCCTCATCTAGTGGTTGAAGATGCCCCAGGGAAGCATAGACATTTCCATCTCGGCGGAGATGTCTACTTCCAACAAAAAGACATAATTGAATCGGGACATTGACTTAGTGGAGGCCGATAAGTGGGAGTAGGCCTTCTTGCGAAGATTCCATGCCCTCCAACCGTCGCAAACGCCCAACGAGGTCGATCAATCACTGAAGGATCAGGCCTGTTGGTCCGAGAAATCAGGCCAGATATATCAAGGAGAAGATTGACCACCGCATTGAAGTTGCCCCCAATGAGCCATTGGGCAGTTCCAACACGGTCTGAGTCAGGTCGTGGAAAGTGTGCATGTGCAAATGTGGGGGAACGTACACGGTGAAAATGCTATAGTGCTTCCCCTCAAGCCCACTCAACACCCCTACGTATCTGCCTAAGGGGTCGTGCAATATTTGGGTGATCACCAGGTTAAAAGTCTTATGAATAAGGTCACTGTACACCTGGGCCCCCTGGCAAAGCCAGCATGAAAGACACGGTTGTAACCAAATCTGCCTAGAAAGAGGCATTTTGTACCCAGGAGATGGGTCTCCTGCAACAAGACTATTCCTCGCCGATGTATAAATTTAAGGATCATTGTCGCTTTGATGCAGTCCAGGAGACCACTGACATTCCAGAAGAGGAGATTGTGGCCCGTCATCTAACCGGTTGGGATCTATAATGTACGTGCATTAGAAGAAGAACGGGTACGGTGTCTGCAGAGAGGCGATAGTGGCCAGAAGCAGAGAGCAAAAAAGGAAGAAGTAAAAATAATAAACAACCAGGGGTATGCAACCAAAACGCACAACAAGCCCCCCAACTCCCCTTTGCCCCACACCTCCACCCAGAAGCACGTCGCCCAAAACATTCTCAAACAATCATCAAACATGTAACAGGGCCTTCCTCCTCCATATGAAAGGATGAGCATGAAGGATATAGGCATAAGCAGACACCCTGGGTCAAGGTTAAGTAAATGCCAATGCAAGGAAATTTAAAAGTCACTGTGGGCGAATCACCAGACATAGGTGTGTCATGCAATGTGGAGGAGTCACAGGGGAGCTAGCGGGCTGCGTCATCCCCAGAATGAGGTTGCGACCAAGGATGTTTGGAGTCTGAAGATGCAGGGGATCGAGCACGGCCTCCCCTCCTACCCCTCGATTTACAACGAGAACTGGAAGGAGCCGCAGTCGATTGCGAACGCTATGAGGCATTCAGTCTGTTGCCCCTGAGGAATCATGACTGTGGAGGGTCTGTGGCCCACTCCCACACCGCCTCTGGGGTGTCAAAAATGTAAGTGCGGGAGTCGTGTCCCACCCACAGTCTGGCAGGGAAAAGCAACTCATAGGGAACCGACATGGCACTAGGTTTTTGCTTCACCGCGTCGAAGGATTTCCATTGCAGATGGGTCGCTCTCGTATTGTCAGGGAATATCATTATGCGTGTTAATAGATATAAGAGAATTGCTTAGGTGCGTGCCTCGTCCAAAACGGCGTCTCGGTAGTTGAGTATGCGTATGATCAATGGGCGAGGGGGAGCCCTGGAAGGGGGTTTCTCTGCCAGCGATCGGTGGGCTCGTCCACCACGAACCATGGAGATAGAGCACCTTCAGGCACCCAGGATTTGAGCGAGTTCTCCACAAATTCCACTGCACGGGGCTCTTAATGGCCACTGTAAATCATACCCAGCTGAGGTTATTTCGACGGGATCTGTTTTCGGCATCTTCAGCCGAGGCTTCAAGGGTACGGACCATAGTTTGCAAGGTGGATACTTTCGTTTTCATATCCAAGGAATCATCTTCGAGGGTGGATATGTGACTGTCAGCCTCCTTTACCTGGCCGACTATATTTACGGAGATCCTGTCGTAGGAGTGCCATGTTGATTCCAACCTCCCCTATTTTTGACTTTAGAGTTTCTTTGGAGACCAGAATGGCTTTGAGGATGTACTGCACATCAGGGGAGACATCAGGAGAGACAACGCAGGTCTGTGCGGGATCTCCCCCAGTGGATTTCCTCTGAAGGTCGGGGGCTAGGGTTGCAAATCTTTATATTTTGGATTGGGAACTTGAGACAGGTGGTTTGTCTTTCCCCATCTTCGTCTCCTCAGATTCATGCTGGATCCTGGGTTAACATAGGGCCACCGGTGGGTAACAGTGCTCGACTCTCACAACCCAGTCCAGAGTGTAGACAGCCAGGGATTTAGAAATAGGTCTCCCACAACCCGCTTGCTCCATGTCAGGGGCAGCACGAGCAGGTGGGGAAAGAAGGCTGTAGGTGGCAGGTGGAGTGCTCCCAGTCGTTGAATAAGTGACTGTCCTATAGAGGAGGCCCGTGTACCTCCAAGCCTCCTAGTGAGGCAGAGACATCAAGGTGGCATCTGTAACATTGCACAAGGAGCCCAGCACCGCACACACAAGGAAAATAGCAACAACACCTTCGTGAGGCAAATGTGGGATTACAGAGTTTCACAAGGAAACATTCACAAATCAAGGCACGATATCCAGGGGCCCCAGTCTCTAGTATCTCACAGCCCCACCTCAGGGAGCCCGCAAACGGCAGTCGCATCAACACTCGGGCCGCACCCCCTCCTGGCTCACATCCTCGCCAGCTGGGCTCAGATGGGTGTCTTGTGCCCCCTCCGGAGACCACCTCGGGCCCCCAGGAAGGATCATTATGAGCGGTTAGGGACAGACAGCGCATCTCCTCCTTGCCGCTGCACGGGTTGCAGCCCCTTCTATACCGGTTTGTAGCGGTTAAGTGTGTTTGCAGGGCAATAATGATGAGTAGGCTGCAGCTTCCGCAGTGCTGCTTCAGCACGCCGGTCACCGCAGGTAGGTGCCATGGGTCCACTACGCAGCCTCAGTCAGCACTGCCACACGGTCCAGTCATGGCCAGACAGCTAGAACCTGTGCAAGTTTCAATCCCCGGAAATCAGGTAGAACAGCATTGCTGGCGCCTCAGACGTAGGTCTACAAGGCAGATCGGCCGTCGATAGGGCACTCTGGACCGGGGACGCTGCTCCGGGGAGGACAGTGTTTTACGCTGTGAGGGTCATCGCCATCTTGGTGTAGTTCAGGCGCGGCCCGATCACAGTCATATCCGATCTTATCTGCCCCCAGAGGAGGTGAAGGGCAGAGCAAAGCGGATTCCCTTGTGTAGGAGGTTTAATGAGGTAAGATCAGGGTTTTAGGGCCCCCAGAATGAGCCAAGATTGCAGAAGAGGCAGTGGGAGCGTTACTAAAACGCGTCTTCCATCTTGGCTGCGTCGGCCATATCCGTCTCACATTGTTATATTTATGCGATGCTTCCTTCCAGCGTAAAGTACATGCAGGAAAATATTGTGCAAAAAACAAATTAATACAATATATTTCAAAGCTGGTATTTTACTTCTGGGGGAGATTACATGAATGTAATGAACGCTTGCATATAAATTTATAGTGTATTTGCTTTTAAAGATACAAGTGTCCAGATGGAAAACAAGAGAAAATATTTTTATATTTGTGTAACTTCTCAGTTCCCGTTCCATTGCTGACAAAATGTTATGTATTAAATGCTATGTATTAAATGTCACAAATTTGTTCTGTATTTATGAATTGTTCATATTGTTCAAATCTCTATAGGAAGACTCAAAATTATTGGCTAGTAGCTCACTTAGCTCATTTTACAGACACACTAGACATGGGCACATTTTAAAGCGCAAACTTATTCTAACAGCTCATTTTTTTAAAGTTCTTTTTTAGCAGCATACTTTAGCAGGGCACATATTAGCCATTTCAGAATGCTTACTTTATGGGCACAGTTTTTGATGACGACACGTTGGTCTTGTAGTGCAGAGCACTGTTGTTCAATCTAATTTTTTGACTCTTTGATTTTGCTGTGATAACTTGGCTTGCATATTTTTTCCTTCTTGACAATTTATGAGCCATGAGCATACCATTTTATTAATTATTGGTTCTATTTTTGTTGGTCACATTACAAATGTAATGTTAATGATATTTACTGAATAAATCTAATAAAATGAAAAGATCAAGTGAGTGCCTGGGTGGAATTCTTCACTGTGGAGTTTCTGAATCCACTTTACCTCCCACTGACCAAGTGGATCAACCTTCTTGGGAGAACAGAACCATTCACAGTTTTTGATGGAAAATTGTGGTGGGCACTAAAATAATTTGGCCCTTAAATTGGAGTATTTTGTGGGCAAGTGAACTGTCTGTTGAGAGGTGATCCAGTCCAAGACTGGTGAGTATAAGATGCTTTTGATGTGAGAGGTATCAGGGTGCGTCTAGTGCGGTGTTGATGTTGTGTTATTATTGTTGGTGGTGTATCAATATAATGTCACGGTTGTAGATTATGTGTTGACATTTTCTGTATTCTATGTTGTTGATTTTTTGTTTTGCTAAACTCATGAGTTAGGTATAGTGTTTGTCAAGATTAAGCTGTTGCATGCCAAGTTCCCAAGGTTTTAAGTTTTATGATTTCCGTAATGGGAAAGGTGTGAGTGAGTACTAATTTGGAATTGAACAGTGGTAGTGGTTTATTTGCACATCTGGCTAGAAGGCAAACTATTGGAGAATGTATCCTGCTATAAGGATTTGGGATATTATATAGATAACAAGTTATCCCATCGTGAGCAGAAAAACTACATGACACAGCGAGCTGGTGCCTTAACATTTGCCTTCAGGTCATTGGCAAAGAAAATGGGGGGACCATCACTAAGGCCATTGCCTCGGTTATAGCCGCCAAAACCCTGCCAACCCTAACTTACACTAGCGCTGCTATGTATGAGAAAGATTCTGTAATTCTTAATAACCTAATAACAAGCATTTATAAAAAGGTTCTTCAACTTCCCACAACTGCCTCGCCAGCGAAAATGCGCCTAGAATTCAGGATAATGAACGAATCACTGGGTAGACTATATATACGTTTATAAAGGTCTGGTACCGGATAAAACAAAACCTGGAGGAAAATAGCCTCAACAAAGCACTATGGTCAGAACTGGAAAAGGATAAATAAATCACCGGTCAATCAATTCCTGTACCACGCACTTAAAGCAACCTGTACCAATGACCTCTGGAATAAAAATATGCCTTTCCCAACATTCAAGCTAGCAATAAACAAAGCAGCAAAATGTCATTCTTTGATATTGGATAAAGGCATTTTCTTCCAAAGATCTCACTCATGGACGGTGATTAACAACCATAAAGTCCTTAAACCGGCAGCCTACCTAGATTCTACATTCTCTATCCACATAAAAAGACAATTAATGGCATTGCGGTTCGGGAAGTTCCCTACACTGGCAGACGCACCACACTGGAGGCACACTGATTCAAAGGAGTGCCGTCTTTGCGGCAGTCAAAAAGAAGACCTCATTCATCTTATATGTCACTGTAAGAAATTACAACCAGCACGAGTCACTTTCTTAAGGAGAGCTTTCTTGGACAGAGGAATAAGCTCCTGTAGAACTGCCGTTATTAGAGGAATGGACCCATTCGACCGCCTAATGAACTGCAAACTGATAAAGCTTTTACGCGCTTACCATCAAGCTGTGAAAGCAGAAGCACCTCTATGAGGCAACCTTAACAGGGGAGAAATGTCATTCCCACCCCCTCGTGTAAAATCGCTACTGCAAGGAGAAGGAGACTGCACAGTCGGTCATCACCGATTACCTGGATTAACGCATTGGACTCCCAATTAGCAGTATTGCCAGTACAATTCTGTTAGTTAAGGGACTAAGAGACCTACAGACGTAACTCATAGCCGGGCAGAAAGTAAATAATCAGACTGACACCGCAAATGCTCAGTTTTTTTTACAAATGCACTTTACTTGTATTTTAGTATGCTCAGCTAGTAAAACAAGGAATCAAGAGCAAAGTTTAATGTAAGTTAGACGTGTTATACATTGATTTTAAAATAAAATTAGTTCACACCTGTTGCTTTTGATACACTGCATGATAAATTTTTATTCTGTAAAATACTGAAACGATTTTAAATTGCTGAGTGAAGGATGTTGATTTACGTAAAATTGTTATGGTTTTAACTAACTAAACAATAAAATGTATTATTTTTTATTATTATTATTTGCACAAAGGGTAAAACTATTTTGGGTCTTGAGTGTGATGTCGCTGGTAGAGTTTCTGCCACCATTCTCAAACCCACTCCCACCTCTCTAAGCCCTAATGTTAAAATTAGTGCAGACCTTTTGGACTTTGTCAGTGATGCTTTTTGGATGCAGTGTGATCGCAAACTATACTGCAGCACCAATGTATGTATATAAGTACTTTTTTTAATACATATCACCAACGTACAGAAGGTGACCACATTAAGGGTATGTCGGGCAACACGAGTCAGTTCTCTAACACACCAGTCTTCTTTGTAGCAGCTTTTATAACACTTTTCTTAAAGAACTAAATCCATTTACATTTTATTAAATGCTAAAATATACTATTGATGATTGCAGTGGAATGTAGGTCATCTGACAAGTTTTTTTTTATAAACACATTTTATTTAAATTTTGCACAGAGAATATACCAAGACACACAGGTGGCATATCGAAATAAATTATACAGTGTTTGGTCATGGCATAGGCTATCAAATGGCATGATACAGTAGCATAGAGCAACAGCAGCACCCTCATCCCCAAGCGAGACCCTAGGCTATCTGGCCAAGCCATTTACCCCATACTCAACCGTGTTTAAGTGGACAACCCCGGGCCTTGTAGACCGGTCTCTCCTGCTGTATACACCAGTCCACCCCTGGCACCACTGTGAGAGGGTAGAGGGGGCGGGAGTTTTCCAGCGAGTGGTAATATCACGCTTGGCAACCATAAGGGCCGAGCCCAAGAATGACCAGTCTGCCCTCGTACCTCAGGAGCCATCAAGGACCTCCAGCAGTAGCACTGGGGGGAAAGGGTGACCTCCCACCCCAACACTTCAGTTAGCTCTCCCACCACTGCAGACCAAAACTCTTGAATCTAAGGGCACACCCAGACCATATCATAGAAATCGGGGAAGCGTCACCACAGCGGGGCAAGTGGGTTCAGGGAGGAGGCCTGCTCAGTGTAATTTTGCCAGGGAAAGGTAAGCACCATATGGGTAGTATTTTTGAATCAGGCACAGTCTAGAAGAGATGGTGATAATCCTAGTCGTCATCTTTGAGAGAACCTTTCCAGTTCTCCCATCGAGTTCTAAGGTGGTCTAATGTGCCTGGGGCATTAATGATCAGTGTTCGGTACATTTTGGAGATCCCACCTTTGCCTAGTGCACCCATGAGGAGTTTGGCTTCCAGTGGGCTCAACTCAGGAAGAAGGTCGGTCTGGGAGACATGGGATTGAAAAGCGTGCCTCAATTGAAGGTATTTGTATAATTGTGTGTTGGTAAGGGCATAAGTGTTTTGGATTTCTTGGAAAGATCACGTGTGTCCCTGACCAAACATCGCCTAGCAGCGAAATACCAATAAAATTCCGTCTCCCAAAGCCCTGCAATGCCGCCACCTCCTACAACCAGGTACCGTACCAGAGGGGTGTTTGTTGCATGAGTGTTGTGTCCCAGTTAATTTGGGTAGGGTGGCCCTCCAAGCCAGAAGAACCGTTTTGGTCACAGAGGGCGTGTCGTGGGAGATCGGGGAACTGTACAGCATGGCTAGTATTTGGGAGAATCCTCGGAGAGATAGTTCCAGTCAATGGCGGGATCCAACCAGCCCCAGTTAAACCAGTTGTGAATCACCAGGAGGTGAGAGGCTAGGTAGTAAAGGTAAAGGTTGGCCATACCCAAGCCACCATCATATGGGCCATGCTGGCAGTGATTAAGAGCGAGGCAGGGCATGGACCAGTGCCACAGGAATGAGGTTGCGATCCTGTGCAGAGGCCAGGACCATGACTGTAGTATGAGGAGTGGGAGATTTTGAAAGATATATAAAAACCTCTGCAGGATCATCATTTTATACAGAGCTACGAGACCCATTATGTTCCGGGGGAGGGGCTGCCATTTAGCGAGATCAGTTTTAGCATTTTAAGTCAGGGACTCGATGTTAATGGACCAGGTAAGTTCAGGATGGAGTGCCACCCGGATACCCAGGTATTTGAAACAGAGACGACGGGTGGGAATATTATCTTGCCAGTCAAAGCAATCCTGGAACAGGGCAAGGGGCACCAATACTGATTTAGAGGGGTTCATCCAGAGGCCCGAGGCCTCCCCTAAGTACTGAAGGAGACGGTTGTGTGGTCCACCAGGTATAGATGGACGTCATCCGCGTATAAGGATATGCGGTCTTCGTGACCCTCACTCCATCTCCATCCACGTAGCTGAGCATCATTACGAAGGAGGAGCACTAGTGGCCCGATCGCAGGTGCAACAAGCATTGGCATAGCCAATAGATCTCGCCTTTGGGACCTTATAAGTGTTTAGTTATCTAGCACAATATCCTTGGTGCAACAACATCAACTGTTGCATGGCTAAACACTTATAAGGTCCCAAAGGCGAGACCTATTGGCTATGCCAATGCTTGTTATTTGTTGAGAGGGAGAAAAGGACACATTACTTACACATAGATTTGGAAACTGCAAGAATATGCAGAGCACGGTCGCGAAATTGATGAAGATTTACAAGTTAAAAACAATATTGTTGAGAAACTGTTTTCGCTGTGTCATGTCGGCTTTTCGCCAGATGACGGTGTGAAGAAAACCGATCACTTGTGACACAGAGATATTGTTGTCATGTCTGCACTCCTCTGTAATTGCGGGGACAGGTTGTTTCGACTGAGTTTTTTTAAGACCCAATCCATACCTGCCGACAGTTTCGAACAAAAAAGTGGGTGGTTTTGAAAACAAATCGTGGGAATGTCTTTTTTTCCATTGACTGATAATGAAGCTGATGTGAACATATGTGACTTTCTTGCAACACCCAAGTATGTTTTTTTAAATAGATGCAATTGACTTAAAATCGTTCTCTTTGTTAAGTCAGGGGATGCGGGTGATTTCTTCATAAAAATAACTTACCGAAACTTTCCTTAACTTTGCATTATTTTCCAGAAAGGCTTTTTGGGTCAACCTTGTTTAATATGTAATAACGGTATGCACTGAATACAATGCACTAATCTAGTGCCTCAGAGAATTAAAAATAAAGCATTAAGCTTTGATATAAAACGGGGGAAAGAAAGAGATAACCATATAGTGGCTGAACTGCACAATGTAAAACTCGGAAACCTTGCACCAGTCCCTGCTGCCACTTGACCACATTGTGTGACCCTAGGCAATTACTGTTTTCACAGTGCCTCATTTTCCTTCATCACATAAGAGCACCTTGAAACACATCAGCTCACGGTGTAAGCACGTATAGGGAGGGGGGCTTGCCTCTAGGTTCACAAACAGCCTGGTCGTCAGGGCAGAGGGGGCATACGTGGTTCTACGCACGTGTTTGGAATCTGTCACTTCTAATAACTTCAGCTCGGTGCAATGATGTAATCTAAAAATAAACTAAAATGAAATGCCTCACGTTATACAGGATTGCACACCAATAAGAGCCAAGATGCAACTGGACTCTCAGCTGTAGCTGCACAGACCTCTTGTAACTAGTGAACAGGAACTCCAACTGTTAAGCCACATCCTCTCTAATGATGGATTCCCCCGTGTAAATTTGGTGAACCCCTAATGGCGTCAAGCGAGAGATGAAGTAACACCCTCGTGTCGTCCTCCCAGGCTTGGCGTGTGGAGGTGGCCGGTGTTTTGGTGGAATGCCCAGTGCAGCAGCAACCATGCTGCGAGCGCGCAGTCCAAGCACCGCACTGTCCGCACGAAGGAACTGGGCCCCCTGGCTGATGTTTGAATTCTAAATGACAGCAATACCCAGAGTTCAGTGGGCACCTCAAGCCTGTGGGCCCCGGTGCCACTGCACCTGATGCACCAGTGGCAGATACGCCTCTGGAAACATCTGGATATCCGCCGGCTCGTTGAAGCTCTGCAATGCTGACCCCGTGCAGCGCGACCACGCAAGCTGCAGGGACAGTGGACGCAGAGCTGACACTCACCTGGGGTTTGCACGGCTGCCAGCCCCGCGCACGCCTCCCGTCCCAGGCATGTCCGCAGCACAGACAGGCTGTGGGGGCAGATCCCGCCCCTGCCTGCTCCTCACGAGGCTCCTCTCTCTGCAGGTGATGGGGTTCGCAGGGATGCACCCTGCACGAGCTCGCACCTCTCTCCTCGGCTTCTCTCAGAGCTCTCGTCTTGCTTTGGGAATCAGTTCATTGATGTTTGTCAGGGACCCTCAACTCCTCCTTCCTCCCCACTGAACTCCTCCTTCCTCCCCACTGAACTCTCGTCCTGACGCCCCAGGAGCGTCCCCCGCAGTAGACGTGGGTAACGCACGCACGCTTTTAGGCTTTCCTTAAGTTAGGCCTAGGCCAGGGAAGAGAGAAGGCGGGACATGCACCTGCCTTTGGCCAATTGCGTGCTGTCTTTCTTAGAAAGACGCACGCAAAGGCCAATAGCGTAGGAGCAAAAAAAAACCCACACGCACGAGCGTGTGGTCCGAGTTAGAAGTGCTTACTAGACGCCTCGCAGAGCAGCGCATGCGCGCTGGCTCAGGCGAGACCTAAAAAGGAGTGGGGACGGGGCAGCCCTGTCTAGTCCCTCATCTGATGGGGAAGGCATGGGAGAGAACACCATTGATCTGGAGCTGTGCCGCAGGATTGGAGTAACAGGCATGGACCAGTCCACAAAAACGGGGCCAGACCCGGCGTGTATCAGCACTAACCGTAGGTATCTCCAGTCCACCGTATCAAATGCCTTGTCAAAGTCGATAAGAAGCAAGTCTAAGTCAGGAGAGGACGGTGTGCCAGTGTCACATGAAGGCGCCGGAGGCAATGTCTTGTGCTACAGGCCGTCATAAAGCTGCACTGGTCTGGATGTATCAGTGTGTGGAGGACCTGTTTAAGAGGGATGGGCAGAAGTGTGGCAAAGATCTTAACTTCCCATTAATGAGGGATATTGGATGGTAATCAGCACATGCTGTGGAGGGAGGCTGTGTTTTTGGGATCACCACAATCATGGTGGTGTCTATCTCTGGGGGAAAGGCGCCTTTCCTACTCTACTTCCTTATAAAGGGCTGGGAGTTGAGGGGTCAGGATGTCACGAAATGTTGTGTAGTACTCTGCTGAGAAGCTGTCGGGGTATGGAGTTTTCCCTGGGGCCACCGCGGCCAGGGCTGCGTCTATCTCCTCGGTATTGAAAGGTTTATCCAGTATTTGGGCTTCGGTCTGGCACAGGCGAGGGAGGGGTATATCGTTAATGAACCGGGAGCGAGGGTCTGTGTCTCCTATGGGGGAATCCGTGTATAAGCGATCATAGTAGTGGGCGAATGCCTGTGTTCTCTCTGGGAGAGTAAGGGAAGCGTTACCATGTTCATCAATGATTTCAGGCACAATTCTGGTCACCTGTTGGCCGGAGGCCAGCCAGTACAACCGCTTACCATTTTTATCCCCTCACCCAAAGACTCTGGCAGGTTTTTTTAGGGTAAAAAGTTTCATTAGTTTTTCCAAATTCTCTCACATTAAGACAGTTTAAAGGTTAAGAAACAACACATACAAATCGTAGACCATTTGTTCTTTACATTATCTTTAAATATATCCCGCAGCAGCGCCCTAATTGGCACTTAGCAACCAGAGTCCATGGCTGGTCTTGAATAAAAGTTCTCCAGTGTGCTTGTGACATTCATACACATCAACCTGCTTTCTGCTGCCATATATAGTGATGGTGGAGAGCAGGCTGAAGTAATGGCCGCATACTACTTACTACTCCAGCCAGGCGTGCACACACCGACACTGGCATAGAACTGAATTGATGCTGCTGCAGACAAGTGTAAACATATTGACCCATCAGTGGCCAGGCTGACTTCTTTAGCCAGTGCCTATGTAAAGACTGCTTTTTACAGTTTTGAAAATTCAGTCGATTGTTCATCTATTAAAGCGGCAAGGGATTGAGGATCTATCTGTAACTTGGCTTTTAGCACTGAACCTGACAAACAGCTGAATTTGACTTTGTGGACCAGCAGGAACTTAGCACATAAACTTTACTCCACAGGAGCCACAGAAGGTGATTACATTTTTTGAGTCCTACTCTTTTTGGACTTCTCCTCTCTCTTAAGGAACTTAGAGCCTGATGTGTTCCCCGCCGCCTTATTACAAATGCCATAGGATATAATGCACATGTAATACTGAAGACAGGATAGATATCGGTCACATTACTACAGGTAACCCATCGGCCAAATTCTAAATCAGGCCCTAAACTGCTACTGGGTCTCATATGTCCTTAGTTGTCCATCCTTTCATCAGGGTGCGAGCCTGGTGGAATCATGAGTTCCTTCATCCAAGTCGTCTCTGACATGCGATCTTCATTGTGGAAACTACCCCCTTTGGCTGTGAGTGGGTGTCGCATTTTAGAGTGCCAGCCAGAAGTGTCCATGCAACGTCAAGCTGGCATGCGGAATACAAATCACACCATTCTCCAATGACCATGCATTCCCGTCAGAAAGGTTGCAGTAATGCAACACAAAGTGTATTAACTGGACAACATTGGTGCATCAATAGATTTCTGCCTGCTCTAATAATTTGGTTTCTGAACTGAAATAATTTGGGTGAAATACCAAGTAGTCTACTTGGCTTATATTTACTCTTTTAAAGGTATCACTGAAATTTTGTGTAAGAAACAGTTTCATATAATAAGGGATGATGGTTGAATGCTGAGTACTGCTTGGTTCAGTCAGGGTTAGTGGCAAACTAAAGGCTACAATGGACAGCTGCCTAACGGCACTACCACAAATGGGTGCCAGATTTAAAAAAAATAAAAATTAAAATCGCCTTATTGCAGAGAGACGGGGAGCACCCAGACAACAAAATGTAATCTTACCTTAGCTCAAAATATCTATGCACCGATGCTGGTATATAGGCTAGAGAATCTTCAGTGTTTGCTCTCAAGACGTTGCAAAACTTATCCCCAAGCCTACTACAATTAAGAAAAAACAAACTCATGTACAAACAGCTTTTTAAGTTGATTCATGGGCCATGTACCCCCTGCACCTCTATACCTACTGTAATCTATGTTGACCATGAGTTTTCTACTCAGTATTTTTGTGTTTCATGTAATCTTTCCTGTTCAGTGTCGAATGACCATTTTAACCTCTGGTTCGTTTCCTCACCATATGAAATAAAACAAAAAAAGCTCCAAGCCTGTATTGCTCAGGTGTGTGCCCCATTATGGGCCTATATGTGTTTGCGAAGTACGCTAAAGAAAATATGCTGGTGCAGTAGCGGACCATGCGGGGAATCAAATACCGCGGATGAGGCCTAAGCAGGTATAGGGGGCTGTACTTGGATACATCCTCTGAGAGTTATTGTTGGATGCCTGTTCATCTCCTAGCATCACTAGTTCTTCAGATCTGCATGCTGACACTGACAGGGTCCCTTAACAGGTTATGAAGAATTGCTGCATTGTGGCTTTTGCGGGTGCAGTGTCACTGTGCAGACAAACAATGGACGCGGCCTGGGACCCCAACTTTTGTAACTCATCCCTGATTTCGCCTCTACCTGAAGGAGGTCTTGTGCAGCCTTATTTTGGTTGCAATTTGTTATCCTCCTTTTTTTATCACTTAGGAGTTTAATCAAGCAGATGTGTATCTGTGTAAGATATAAGTTGTTAAGGGTTCTATCCAAGTTCAAATTTCCAGAAAAATGTACTTACTTCTTTAGAGCTGACTGAACCTCAAATATTTCTTGTCCTACCCCAGTCCACCCACAACTGGCCGTATGTCTTTCATACCACAGGATAAGATTAAGCATTAGAAAGTGAATATGTCCGGCATTGGGTTCAAGCCTTTTGGCTTTGTCAGTGCTTGTTTTATTTCCTCACGGATTTTGAAAAATGTTGTTGTTGGAAAAGCTTCCAGGCTCTGTTGGCTAAAAGTAAAAATAATTTTTAGGCTCACAAAGCACAAAGTGCCATAATAGACCCTGGCACTGAAGCAATCCACTTTGTGTGTGGAGTGCTCCTTGTGGATGTTGTCACTCACAGTGAAGTTTAGCCAATGGTTGAAGTGGGCTGACCCATTGCCCCATGATGTTTACTGTAGTGGGCGGACAGAAAATGCGAATGATACAACAACAGACCAATGGATTAAGAGAACTATCTGACAGTCCCTATAAGTAGGTATGTTACAAGTAAAACTTTAGTAAAATCAAAAGATCATGGCCAACGCCAGATCTAATGATTCTATACCCACTAATAGTGAATTGTATATTGTTTCTGGCTACAGTAGGGTAGAGTGATATGTTATTAAGGCTGCATCTAACAGAGGTCAGACATGTAATTCTCAGTGATGATGGCTCTTGGAATTAGGAAAACCAGCACAACAGTCCTGGTAGCTGTTCTTTGCACAGAATCTCTACCTTTGGTATCAGCTGGTCCGCCCTCGAGATATATTATGATCATCACAGTGGCCACGGACCCTCCATGCATGAGAAGGTCAGCGAGGGGACATCGATTCTACTGGTGTTGATGACCTGGGCTCAAATCATAATAATCAGCTGGACTCATCAGATAATGCTCTAATGGGGACTTTCCATTCCATTCATGAAGTTATGCATTCCTTATTAACCTCATTCGAGAAGGATTTTATGTTTATAATAAATTTCGAATGTCTTGTAAGAAATTAAATCAATTACGCCAGCCGTGAGTATGTGGTCTATGCACGGTCTGTAGAATCCCCAGGGGACATCAACAAGCCCCAGAGGTCTTTAACCTGCCATTGGTGTAAATCTGAGTGTTTTTAACAGATGCTGTGTGGAAAAGAATGAAATGTCAGGATTTTGACTTAGAGTTTTGCTATTTCTTCTAACTACCACACATCTGGGTCTACCAGGTCTACGGTTTAACTTTGGTTCCTGACTCCTCATGACCAGTCTCCTGGTCCTCTCTCACCTTCTCTTCCCTGCGGGCAGACAGGAATCTTTGAAAGCTGGTACAATATTAGTAGTGGCTGGGCCTCCTTACCCTACACGGATTAGGTTTTGTAGGGTACAGAACTAGTCCACTAACTTTCCTATTTTAATTGCCAGCATAGTGTGGCCCTGTGCTGAGGAGGTGGGTGTAATTTCTCTAATGGAGTGCCGAATTGCAGTGTGCTTACTCAAACCCATTTATACTGTGCTGGCTCATACTCCTACCTGTTAATATTGTGTCCAACAAATTTAACAAAAGGAGGTGCACGGAACAAACCACATTCAGTCCGTTGTGATTTCTTTATTTTCTTCCTTTATTCCTGGAAGAGATCCTGATCTCTTCAAAGTAGCACGAAGGAAGGTCTCGGACCGCTTATCACGGCGGTACACATTATTACTTGGAGTACTTCTCCACTAACAGGAGTACATCTTCCTACGATTTAAATCTCAACGGCTCATTTGCAAACCCTCATTAAAGGTGGGAGAGTTGGATTATTTGGAGCACCACTCCGCTACAAAGGATTACCTTATTTCCGATCCAGGATCATACGGCATACTTGCATTCTGCCTTTAAAGCCCTGATGAAGTTCCAAAGGCTTGTGTTTTTGACAAACGAAACGCGTTGGCTGTTTTTATGAGCATATGTTGATGTCAAAATAAAGGAAGAAAATAAAGAAATCACAACGGACTAAATGTGCTTTGTTCGGTGCACTTCCTTTTGTTAAATTTGTTGAACGAATCTGTAACCAGTGGCACCAAAGGGTGACAGGTGCTGGAGCATTGTGCACGACCATTCCTAATAAGACAGCAGTGAGAGAGTGAGGTGCTATCCATTAGGTCCGTCACCTTGCATCGTTTTTTTGTTAATATTGTGCTTTACTTCCCCTGGCATTGGGCAAGTGGGCGCATTATTTTATCTCTTAAAAGTATACATAAAGTGATGGATGGAATGTTGGAATGAATCTCAGTCACTGCTAATTACTAGAGGCTGCGACTCAGTCCATCGTTAAATTACACACCATGCCTCCTCAGCTTTCACCCAGCCATATATAGAAAGTCACCCTTGACTCTGCTCCAATAGAAACGGTCCAGCCTGAGCTGCCACACCCGGGCCTCCCTAAACCATAACACAAGCAACCCAATACCTGTTTCACACTTTTGGGGAGTGTCAGTCAGGTGCAGCTTTGTTCCAATGGCACAGAGGGCACAAGACCCAGGCCTGGGCATACCCATTACACTTAGGGCATCGCACGGAAGTATACAAAACAGTGATGGATGAAATGCTTGAATTAATCTCAGCCCCTGGTAATTACTCGGGCTGCATCCCAGTCCATCATTATTTTGCACAACACGCCACCTCAGTTTTGATCCAGCAAAAGGCAAATCAGCCTTGACCCTGGCAGTTCGGACTGGACTGTTCCGATTGGGGTAGGACCAGGCAGATTTGACTGGGATGCAGCCTAAGTAATTACCAGTTGCTGAGATTAATCCAAGCATCCTACCCCTCACTTTTTTTGTTTACTTAAGTGCACCGCACTAAGTGCGATGGGTATGCCCAGACATGGATCCTATTCTCATTTTGCCACGGGAACTAAGCTGCGCCTGATTAACGAGCCCCAACTAGGGCGAAACCTGTCTTGGGTTGCCTGCGTTCCGGTTCAGAGAGGATCTGGCTTAGCAGTTCGGGCTGGAGTGTTCCAATTGGAGCAGAATCAAGGTGACTTGCAAATTGCTGGGTCAAATGTGAGCTGGCATTGTGGGCAGGAAAGTGATAGACTGGGATGTGCCTCGAGTAATTACCAGTGGATAAGACTAATTCAAGTATCCAACCCATCACTTTTTTAAGTGTTTTTTCTTTTTTTTGTTTAGTTCATTTTCTCTCTTTGGAATCTCTTCTGGTCACGTGGTCTTCAGTGATAGCGAACAGATGTTATAACAGTCATGGCCCACATCACCTTGGAAACGAAAGCCATCCCAGAGCTCCGGAGCTACCAGGTAGAGAGAGGGGCGTAAAGAGAAAAAACAAAACCACAGACCTTTTTCATCTATGCATCTAGGATCTGGAACAACACCCCTGTATCCATCAGGACCGCTTAAGCGCTTCTCCAATTTAGGAAAGAGTTAAAGACTCGCCTCTTTAAAGAATACTACAACACAATGCATTAACCATCCACAACTCAGCTTCTTCTCCTGTTTGTTTGTTTATTTATGCGTTTTTCTATAGTGTGAACTTTACCGGAAGGTGTCGGAGCGCTTTACAATACAACCAGTTACATTACATAAGGAGTTCAGAGTACATGAATTAAATAAAAGATACGAAACAGATAAAACTCTAACCTCACATAAGAATGGTAGTAAGTACATATGTCTACTACAGATACAAGTGGTTAGAGTTACAAATATGCAAGTTGCAAATTCACTCAAGATTACATTTTAAGGAAAGTTGAAGCGATTAGGGTTGGACAAATATATATTACATATTTACAGAGCATGATCTTCTTGCCATTGCTGGGGTTCTTGCAGTGCTCGTTCAGCCAGGCCATCAGGGTGCAGGTGCACTCACAGGCGGTGTTCTTGGGCCTGCAGGGATCCCAGAACTGGTGCTGGACGTAGGGGTAGAAGGCCGGGTGGTGGTGGGCGAAGGCGGTGTGTGGTAGTCTGCAGGTAGATCTCGCTCTGCACCGGGGGAAATCACGCCAGGTTGTAGACATCTTGCGCCGAGATGGGCCCAGCAGAACGGCCAGGCCTCCGAAAGGGCCCCAGTCCTCTGCCGGTCTCGACCGCCTAAAGGGCTAGGGGTGAGCGCCCCCTTTGAAATGTTATACGGGTGTATGTGCACCTACTGCACTGTGGCAAGCCCTCTGGGGAAGCTCCAGCGTCCGGCCGCAGACGATGTCGTTGCCGCTGTCCGCCACCGGGTCCCACCGCGCCGCAGCTTAAAGACTCACTCCAGGTCTCGGGCCATGCTGCAGGAGCCCCTGCAGACTGTGGGACCAGATTTCCTCTGGAGCTCCGTGCGACTCACAGGCCTGCTGCACGTAGAGCGGTGCGGGCCCGTGCCACAATCTTGCCTCCAGCCACTTTCAGCTGTTCCTATTACTCGATGACTTTAAGCTTGCCTTTGACCATGTACAACGCTCCACTGTCTTTTGTCTAGGTTCGCGCTACAGAAATTCCATATGCATACACACACACATACATACAACAGTGCCAGCAACCATAGTCCTTTATTAAGGGGTTGCAGGGCAGAGAGGCATGGGAGTTCCTTGACTGACAAGTCGCACTCTTATTTTAGACAGGGCAAGGTTGGAGTGAAGCAATAGTGTTGGTGGTCTTAAGGAGCATGTGTTTTGTCCCGTTTTGCAGAGTAGTCTGTTAATGCTTTCAAGGTAAATCACTGCAGTTAAATACCACATACTGTGAGCACACACAAACGCTCTGTCTCTCCCCCCTGCACAACCCCTCCCCCCACTCACCGGTAATCTCAAGTTCATTTTGGGAAAAACAAAGGAAAGGTTTCTCTTGCACCACTATTGCCATGTTAGTGAATTTGTATTATTTATTATTACCACGGCGGACGTTTAGACGGCGGGCTGTCTCGAAATCTGTCAGACTATCACTTCCTTCCCTCATCACGCTGCACGTCCCCCCCTCCGTGATATATGGTTTGACCTCCGCATGGCCTCCCTCGGGGACACCCCGGATGTCTGTATGAAGATGAATGTGTCCCGCTGCCATTACATCATCTCTTTCATTACAGAGAGGGGGGGGGGGGGTCGTCTCATCATGGAAGACTGGGGCTGGTCCAACCTGCCCCTCCTCCTAATTTAATCACTCACAGTGCACGCCTAGCTTCTCCAGAAGGCTGTTTGCTATCAGTCACTGCTGTCGACTGCACAAGACCCCTTGCTGTCTGACATGCGGCCTTGGGCGAGGGCTCCTCTTTGGCCGACACTGCATGGGAGGTACCATTTCTGCCCACAATCAGGGCCCGCCGTCTAATGGTGTAAATAAGGGCCCGCTCCGGTGAACTGATGCACCCGCTGAAAAACAAGGCCCATTTCCTCCCTTGTTCAGACACAGAGGCTCCATCCACTTCCTGCCTTATCAAAGGGGGCAGCTGCCAGTCACGCAGCAGGGCCAGTGCACCCTGCTCTAGAGGGAAGGTGGGTTCATTTTCCTTTCCGTCCCTTAGGGTCCCTGGCACAATTGCTTTTCCACTGTGATTCACCCTGGGTATCCGGAACTCACCCTTTTCTGGGCAGTTATAAGATTTTTGAAATTTAGTTTCTTTTGGTAACTGAAATTCTGTTACACCAGGTGCGTAGCTACCATTCGTGCTGGTGGTGCAGCGGCACCTGGGCCCTGAGCCCAATTGAACCCTGTTATTTGCTGTATATACTACCCCAACAGCTGTCAAAGGGGCCAATCCTTGCTTGCACCAGGGCCCATGGCATCCTCGCTATGCTAGTGGATGAAATGAGCATATGATGGCTATTTTACACTTGCCGTTTGGCGAATATCTGATGCGTTCTCCTCACGACCACAGGCGAAAGACACCACGTACGGTTTGTTTTCAATGCTGGGCTGTGCAGTACCTCCTGTCAGCCGGCCTCTGCCTGCTGTGGGAACAGCCTGACCGGGCCAGGGGCACCAGCCAGCCTCAAGGCAGGAACCCGCACAATCCTGGAAGCCAGCTCCCAT
Source organism: Calotriton arnoldi (assembly GCA_963921515.1). Lineage (NCBI taxonomy): Eukaryota > Metazoa > Chordata > Amphibia > Caudata > Salamandridae > Calotriton > Calotriton arnoldi. Next base: position 389,361 of record CAWUFW010000653.1, read on the forward strand.
CCCATTACAAGGTATGGCTCGTTGAGAAATCCTATATAGCATAGCATCTCGCCAGCGGCCTTGTCGCGACCCTCCTGAGCACTTTCCATACACGGTGGTTTTATTATGATGGCGGGGTCGTAAATAATGGATCTACGTTGCTTTCACCCCTAGATGATCAGCACAGAGCAAGGTTCAGTCATTCCTTACTACAAACAGGCGCTACAGAGGGATATTTGTTCCGAGTCACAGGCACAGTGGCGGGACAGGCATCGGTCCCACACCGGCAGTAGGGGACCACGTCCTAAACAGGGGTATTACCCCATTAAGTGGAGCTGGTCCTGCCAGGTCTCAGACTCGGATGTAATTCGCAACTGACTTTGAAACGGGCCCCTGTCATGCCCCCACATTCCTTCGGTTTACAGGCAAACACATCGATTTCTGAACAGTGACTTTAAAATCCCTTTAGCTAATTAAGTCCGCGGTGCAGTTCCGGGTTACATTTCATATGTTTTACTTCCTCTTGAATTCCCGAAGAATGTTTTTTTTTCTCCAGATTTAGTTTCTTTTGTCTTTTTCATGTAACACGTGGCTCTTGTATGGTGCATATGTTACCTGGGTCGCTTCCTGGTGTCTGGGTGATTTCACGTTGTGGCTGGGTGTGCATGGCGGTGCACACGTGACAGCTCTGGTGCGGAGTCTGAAGGCAGGGCGGGTTTCTCACAGTGCCTCCCACGCCATCCCAAAGGGTTTCAGACCAAGTGATGGTCCCATAGGTGCCCGTTGTAATTACCATTTTGTGTAAGTGTGTGAAGGAGGTGTTCACAGCTATTGAAATGTTCACAAAAGAAAAGAAAATGGGTTTACAGGTGAGGGGAGAGAGAGAGCATGTGACGCAAGCAGGTACATGCAGTAGGACAGAGTGAAAAGACGGGGATGAAGTAGAAGGAGACTACATATGAGACATGCGGGTGGAAGCTTTCAGAAAGGGGTTGGGGGGAGGGTGCAAGTGTCTCATGAACAGAACGAGAGTTGGCAGAAGAAAGCGGTGTGAAGGGAAGACCAGTAGTGGCTGGGGCACTCCGAACACCAGGATCCCTTCCACGCTCCTTAGTTATGTTTAATTCACCATCTCTTGTGTTCACAATTGAAACATCTTCAATTGTAATTATTCAGAACAAAACCACTGCCGTTACTCGTTTATCTGATTCTACCAACAAGCATTGGCAAAGGCAGTAGTTCTGGCTTCATTGAGGCATATATTCATCGGAGTAGGATATGCCTGGATGCAGTAAGAGGTAACCAAAAGAGAGGCATTCAAATACTGGCCAGGGAGCAGGCTGTGTGAAGCACAGGATTGTATTTCACATTTTAAGCCACATCCTTAATTATTTGGGCAAAGCCTTTCGGTAAAGATTCATTGTTATGCCTCTTTAGCCACACCCATTTTAGAGACCCCCCTACCCCGCCTTACGAATCCCACCGGAGGCCCCCTACACATACTTGTGTGCGTCCAGACACAGCAACACCAGAGGGACAGGCACCATCATACGCAGGAATGTACAGCAAAAGTGGGGGAGTAAGTTACCTGCACACATACGGAGTAGACATCCCACATACACACACACAGGCACAGCAAAGACACTCTAGGGCAGAGGTCTTCCAACTTTTTTACTCTGAGCCCCCTAAGCAAAATGTTTTGAGGTCGGGCCCCCCTCCAAAACTTTATGGCAAGGATTGGGGGAGCGGGAGGGACATGGCTGCATGCAGGGAGCGGGGCTTATTAGATGATTTCAGGAATACTTTTTCTATAGCTTATGAACCGCACTAAATATGAGACTTATAAAACAGCAAATGCATCAAACAAAAACAGATATTATCCCAAACAAACTGCTCCCTATAATTGGGGTGTTGTGAGCCCCTCACACTCTTTGACCCCAATGCAATTACACCTGCTGCACTAATGAGAACTGCAGTCCTGAGTAGCAGGCTATCTCCCCTGCATCTTTTACCTCTTCCCCACCATGATGGATCGCCTCGGTCCTAATGCTTGAAAGGAAAATAAGCTCCGATGCCCCTTTTTTAAAGGTAGACAGTCTTAATTGTGACGCAGTGGGCCCCTCAACCCCCTGGGCCCCAGTCCTGCTGCATCTGCTTCCTTAATGATAACCAGCAGTGGCCACTTACACACTTGGCAGCAGTACCAGCTTCACTAATGAATGTCCCTTTAAAAAAAGAACACTTATATTGTCCCCTTCTTTGGGGTATCTCTCTGAAGAAGCTGTCTCTGGTCATTTGTAAACATAAAAATGAGTCCCCATACAGTGCTCCCTATTCTGGGCCTTCTCTTTGACAATATCTATGAATCTCGCTCCTTTCCTCTGTCTCCTAGACCATTACTGTGAGGCCCCAGGGATCGAGAGGATTAGGGCTCTGCATCTGAATGCAACCCTGCTGGCCTTCTACCTGCCGCCCCATGGACTCAGCTTTCACCAAAAAATTGCCCCTGAATGATTAATACTGACTTTGAGGTGCCTCTGCCTGAAAGCGAAAGGGTGTGGTAGTAGTGCAGAAAGTTAAAAAAAGAAACCAGCCTTCTTACCAGCCAGCAATTGATTCAGTCACTTAAAGCCAGGGCAACTGGAATTATGAGTTTCTGCAGCAGCAGTGTTTTCCACATAATTATCAGTTTACTGCATTTGCTACATAATCTGCAGATTTCAACAAAAAAAACTTGATTCTAGCTCAAACTGAACAAAAGTTACTTAAAGCATGACAAAGTGTTCCGGAGCAGTGGAAGGCCCTTTGCAAAGATTGACTGGTAATCTTGTAGTTGCTTACTGCTCTATTTGGGTGTTAAACTGGTACTAATGAGGTGAAATATTTCCCCTGACAGCGTTACCTTGAGTTAAAATGACAAAATAATGAAGTAATGCTAACCACAAAATGTGGCGCATTGTGCCACATAATTTACATTTTCTTGCTGCATAATTTAGTCAGACCTGCAGCATAATGTGGTCCTCTTCTGCTGAATAATTCCAGTGCAAAAACAACAGTTGATGGACAGAATGCAGAACAATGTCATACATTCACCCCAGTACAGAGATCTGGGCCTAAATCCATCGTTTTTTTGCTCACCATGCCATTCCAGTTTGGACCCAGCCATATGCAAATAAAGTCTTGACCCTGTGCCTCATGGGAACAGTCCAGCCCTAACTGTTTTGCATTTCGCCCTAAGTGGGAAGGGTATGCCCAGACGTGGGTCCCGTGCTCACTACGCCACTGGAGTCAAGCTATCCTGGCTGATGAAGGCTGATAGCCTGAAACCGGTCCTAGGATGCTTTGATTCCGGTCCAGGGAAGACATGGCTTGGCAGTTCGGTCTGGACTGTTCCCATGAGGCACAGGGTCAAGACTGATTTGCATATGGCTATGTCTGAACTGGGGTGGCGGTGAAGCAAAATAACGATGGATTAAACCCAGATCTGTGATTGGGGGTGAATGTTTGCCAATGTGCAGCATTCCGTCCATCATCTTGTGTGTTTTGCATTTCGCCCCAAGTGGGAAGGGTATGCCCAGACGTGGGTCCCGTGCTCACTACGCCACTGGAGTCAAGCTATCCTGGCTGATGAAGGCTGATAGCCTGAAACCGGTCCTAGGATGCTTGATTCCGGTCCAGGGAAGACATGGCTTGGCAGTTCGGTCTGGACTGTTCCCATGAGGCACAGGGTCAAGACTGATTTGCATATGGCTATGTCTGAACTGGGGTGGCGTGGTGAAGCAAAATAACGATGGATTAAACCCAGATCTGTGACTGGGGGTGAATGTTTGCCAATGTGCAGCATTCCGTCCATCATCTTGTGTGTTTTGAATAATTCCAGTGGCTCTGCTTAAAGCTTCATGGTGGCAAAGAATTATTCTTTTTGAGATGTAATATAAGGGTGTTATCAGCTGAGATCTGGAATAGTGGAGACACTTACAAAAATGTCTGCATTAGATACAGTTTGATTACTTATTACTAAAAAGTATATTTTGTAAGAACTTGTTTTATCTCAATCACTGCATCATTTTGCAGGAGCCTAGCTTAGAATATGTAAATACTATTTTAAAATAATGACTTACATATTCACAGTGCTTTCTGCAACAGGCTGGAACCTCACAGCACTATAAACAGGGCCACTGGAATTATGTGGCAGGAGATGGCCAAATTATGCAGCAGGGTTGACTAAATTCTGCAGCAAGCAAAGGCGCATTATGCTGCATAATGCTGCATATTTTGTGATTGCATTACTGCATTATTTTGCAATTTTTACACTTAACACTGTCCTGGCTTTTATTGCCCCTCATAAGTACTACATTAACACCCGCATATAGCAATAAGCAACAGAAAGGTGACCAGTCAACCTTTAGAAAGGGCCTTCCACTGTGAGGTAACGTTTTGCTGCATTTTTAGTAACTTTTGAACCGTTTGAGCTAGAAACAAGTTTTTTTTAAAAATCTGCAAATTATGCAGCAGATGATGGATTATGTGGCAAATGCGGGAAATCCATAACTATACGCTGTGAGTGCAGGGTGAGCGTGAAAGTGAAGGGTGCAAATGAGGAGTGAGTTGTCTGAATGCAGGGTGCATTCACAGACACTTGAAGTAAATCAGCATGTTATTGACGGCGGCGTAGGGTTTCACATATAAGTTAAACTATTGCTATTATGGCATTAATCAGGGATCGAGGGTGAAGGAAATAAATAATGTGCTGATCCTGCAACAAACTTCCAGTCTTATGATTAGGGTTGCCAGCTCATTATTTTGATGTCGTAGACGGTACAAAAATAAACAGTCACTTAAAGCCGTAGTTTCAGCACTTATCTGTGCGTACTTCTTACAGCAAATATAAATAGAAAGCACTTTTAATTGTGTTCTAGGGCTGCCTGAATGATTCATGACTGATAATTAAAGGGAACAAAGACAGAAAAGTCACATTACAAATGAATACATACTTTTTTATTTATAACCCTATTTAGGGCCCGATTCTGATGCGGGTTGGAAAAGCTTCCCGACCGAGGGCCTGATTCTGATGCGGTTAGGAAGGCCTCCTAACGGCATTTGCTCCTTCCAAATCGGATCGGGAACGTGTCTTCCCGACCGAGGGCCCAATTCTGATGCGGTTAGGAACAAATGTTCCCATTGAAGTCAATGGGAGTTCAACCAAATCGTATCTGGAAGCATCCGGATGCATCCTACTCCGCCGGTCGTTCTTTCCCGATCCGAGTGGGTCGGACACCATTTCCCAACCGATTCGGTCGGGAAGCTTTTCCAACCCGCATCAGAATCGGCCCCTCTGTGTCAAGACGAGGTCTTTGCAGTCTCTTTAAATAACACATGGCTGGCATTTTTCTTTTGGCAATCCTACTTTATATTCCTTTTCATGAAATGCATTCTCACACTACGGCAGTAAATGTAAAATACAAATGTAAGGAATAGGCAGAGTGGGGGCCCAGGGGGTACTGGAACCAGAAAAAAACTAAGCCTCAGTAACCAGTTTAACAAAGGTATGTAAATATGCAAATGGTCTTTAAAGACCTGTGAAAAACTCGGGCGTGCCGGAAATAAGACTCCAGACACTGCCCAGACGAGCCCACAGCAGCACACTCACTGACCTCCTGCCCCACGGCACTCTGATCTCACTTCAAGTGCTTCGGAGTAAATGAAGACAGCCTGGAAATGCAGCAAATAAACATCGCCGCACTTCCAGGCCATCTTCATTTACACGTACTTGCAGAGGCGTTTGCGCCCCCCTGGGAACCCATCCACGCCCCCTCCAGGGGGGCATGCCCCACAGTTTGAAGACTTCTGCTCTAGGGACAGGTGCCCTTCAGGTACAATAGGGCAACCCTTACCTACACAGATACAGGAGATGGGCAGACACCCCTCAAATACACACCCATCTGCTGCAGAGGGGCATACAACGTTCCGTCACACACAGGTTGAGCAGAGGTAAAGGTATCAGAGGTCAGGAATTCCTTTCTGCACAAAGGTACAGCGAAGCCAGCAGCATAGAGGCATCCTACACATACATGGACACTGCCGGCTGAGCAGCATTGTAGCACCACCCACACCAGTGGAGCACAGAGGTATTGTACTAGTATTCTGTACATGCAGGCGGAGCACAGGCAGCAGCAAAACAAAGTGATGCACATGTACTGCAAAAGAGGCAGCAATGCAAGCTTCTTTCACATCCGGCTGCAGCACAAGCAACAGTAATAAAGGCACCTCTCAGGCACACTACATCAGTAGAGCAGCAATACAAGCATCAACGGCACACACACCTCTAGCACAGATGACAACACTGCTCATTCCCCGGCCCACACTCTTTACCTAGGGATTGGTCGTTGGGATTTTTGACTTAGCTGCCATAGACAAGAGCCACAATTGTTGTAAGGCTCCGTCCCATCCCTAGGCCTGCCACCGTGCACCCTTAACCAGTGAGCAGAGGCAAGGACTGGAATCTGAGGTGGGAAAATCTAGCTAACAAACACCAGAGGGAAGGGGATGCCTCTCCTATGTCCCTAGATTCCCCCAAGTCTCCTGGAGAGGAATGTCAAGAGTAACCAAAGCCACAACTTTAACACCACTCCCATCAGCATTCACAACGCACCATCATTAACCTAATGACATCAGCTCACGTAGCCTTACAGTAGGAGCTAGATGTATCTTCGTACTGAGCTAAACGACTGAATTGTGATCTGGCCGGCCTATCCGCCTTTGGTTTCTCAGTGTAACTCTGCCCTTATGGTGCCACTTAACCCAAAACTTAAATCTTGTTTGCAAAATTCCAGAGTATGTTCCTCTCACTGAGAAAATCCCTCCTTTGATGGCGTTATTTCTGTCCTCTCTGCTCTGGAATTTTGGGGATTGCAACAGTTCGTCCCGTTTCTTTTTCATACAAATTATCCAACCACAGAAAGACAGATAGACCCAACAACCCTCATACTATTATAAAAGTCTGGATTATAGGTAGGGATCCCGGTTTTATGGTATTTTTTTTTTTTACATTTCCATCTGTATTTATCCATATTTATTTCCGGTTTTGTGAAAAAATGAAGTTGAAAGTAGTATATTTCCACATTTATGTACCCGATAAATGTGCCTTCATGCTTGAACATCTGATAGGTTTCAATGAAATGAACACCCACAGATGATAAATCAATGCACATATATGAAAACAAGAACATTTTAGTATCTAGGCTGTGCATATCTACTGTTGTTTAAGCCTCTTTACTGAAATTCCTTTCTTTTTTTAAGCCCCTATGTCAATTCGCACAGTTTTTAGCCAAGCAGTCATGACTGACAGCATTTAGATTCACCCAAAAAAGATTCCAATTTCCGTTTTTATCCACATTTAAAAATAAATACTGACAGGAAATGAAATGGTTTTCTGACTGTATTTATCTGTAAAAATCAGTAAAAACGGAAAACAGGGAGCCTTAATTATAGGTGTAGGTGATCTGTTTCTTCGAAACATTTCTTCGAAACACACTCACTTCAGTTCCTGCACAAAAAATTTCTAATCTCACCTAGTCACCTTCATCGCTACTTTGTCAATTGCACTTGGTATCCCCTAGGACCACACCAAACTGTACAGGAATTAGGGAAGACCAAATCGATTTGGTGTCAACCGCTGTTGCTTCTAATCCATTGTATCCCTTATTATGGCTTTAATCAGTTACAGTTATGTAATATGCACCTGGGAATGACGTCTTGCTGCCTGCCACACTCTGGGCTACAGTGAAATAAGCATCCATTAGTCCCACAGCATATCTTCTCTACTAAGCCAATGAACAGAGTCTTGATTCCAGCCTTAACATGTCTGGCTCCCCCATCGCTGCCTGTGCGTGAATGTCAACCCGCTTCTGGGGGTGTAGCTGCACCTTGGGCTCTAGTCCACTAATCAGTGTGCCTGTAAATGAAAACAAAGACACATGTTTGTACATAACCTTAGGTCACATTCCCGCCAGTATGCCGACGCTTCCCTCAAGTACGTGTGGTCAACACATCCTGGTGCCTACGGCTTGACTCATCCATATCCAAAGCCATCCATGTCACTCCTGCATAAATACATTTACTTCAGGTTCAATTGGGTCTGTCTCCAGCCTCGCTGGTGCCCTTCCTGATACCCCTAACAACTGGCCCTCCGTCTGCCCAAATCACACCATCCAGATTTATTTAATTAGTGTTCATGTACAGCACACCGCCTTTGGCCTCTTCTAAGCGCTGCCCCAGTTGGGAGTGGTGAACGGGATTCAGCAAAAGGAGAGAAAACCCCATTTAATTTGAGGATCAGTTTCTTGGGAGGGTGTTACAGTTCTTCGGCTTCTTGCAATGTGCTTTTTGCACATTTATTTAGGACGTCTAGGTCTAGGTGCAGGTATAAACTTAACAATTGTAGGCCCAAAAACATATCCTGCCAAAATATTTAGCACAAGTAAGTATGAACCCTAGAGAAATGTCGACAGGCTTAATAGTGGGTTCTGGTTCATCTTAAAATGTCTGTAGAGAGATGGTTTTGTGAGCTAGATATTTTGACGAGATTTTTTAAATCTGTTTTTGAGTCTGTATTTTTGCAGTGTTTTTTCAGTCTTTATGTTTTTTCACATGCTGCTACTACTGCCCATGGCGGGGCGTCTACTAGATCCGAGGCTCTGCCACTTGCCCTACTGACCTTTGTAGCAGTCCATTGCCCTCCGCACTAGGCCGCTCTTCACGTCTCACTCGCCTGTGCAGTAAGTAGTTTAATTATCTCTATCAATTTCCCGGCCCACATCATCTCTTTTATAGCGGCCATTAAGTGCTCCACAGGAGATGCATGTCTGCACATAATCTGCTCTAGCCTCGGCTGTTTGCCAGACACATGGCTTTGTTAAACATTCGCTGCTGGCATATGTTCGTGTCGTCCAAGTCAGATTTGAATCCAACAGGGGCGGCTCTGCCCTTCATTCTTCAAAGAGCGAGATATAATATCACTAGAAACAATGTCATTAAATGGCAAAACTATGGAAGCAGGCACTATGTTAAAAAGTGTTATTAATAGGTCAGAGTCGGTGATTTCAACTGTGTCGGGGATGGTGGTCCTGACAGACACCCTCCTCGGCTGACTACTAAACTTAGGATGACACTCTCCATACAGAAGACAGTCGCTAACTTTGGGCTCTAAGACATATGGAGAGCCAGTCACTCCGATGCAAAGAAGTTCACTTGCTACTCCCCTGCTCACATCACAAATAGTCGATTGGACCGTATACTGGTCTCAGACTCCCTGGCTGGGGAGGGCGAGGGAAGGTGCGCTCAGTGGCTTATTTGTCTCGGTACCTCTCCGATCATGCCCCAGTGCTCTGTGAGTTCGGCTGGGGGATTGTGTTCTGCTCACCAATGGGATGGAGACTTGCCCCTGAGATCCTCCAGAATGCAGAAGGACGGGAGACTGTTGCAAAGGCTGTCTCGGACTACTTTGAGGTGAACTGGTTCTCCACCCTACACCGCGCTACCGAATGGGAGGCAATGAAGGCGGTGATCCAGGGGAGTTGTGTGGGGCTCTCCTGTGGGGTGAGGCAAACACTTCAGTCCGAGCTGTTGCAGGGGGAAAGGGAATTGGCACGTGTACAATAGCTGCCACTTCAGGCGCCAGGAGGAACTGGCTGTGCAGCAACATGTTGAGGAAGTGAGGGATAGGTTACAGAAATATACCCTAAAATCATATCGCCAGCTCCTCCACAGGGAGGGTGACACTTTAGGGCACCTGTTGGCCCGAGTCCTTAGACGGGAAACTCCTCATTACCCTGTACTCCCCCTCTAGGACTTTATGGGAAGGGATGTGCACACACAATGGGGCATAGTCGAAACCTTCCGGGCCCACCTGGAGGGCGTCTTCCGCAGCTCTTTTCTGCCCACCCAGACTGTGTCAACACTTTCCTGAACCTCGTACCTCTACCCCATCTGGATGAAGGGGCGGTCATGGATTTAGATGCAGATTTCACTTTAGAGGAGATCCGAGTAGCACTCCGGCAGCTCCCCCACAGTAAGGCCCCGGGCAGCGACGGCCTTCCCGGAGAGTTCTACCAGGCTTTTTCCCCTTTCCCTACACAGAACCTACTTGAAATGTATCTGGAAGCCTATAGCGCTGGGGTCCTACCAGAATCTATGCAGGAGTGCTACATCTCCAAGATGCTCAAACCGGGGTCTGACAGCTCGGATCCCTCCTCCTATAGACCTTTGTCCATGATTAATACAGACATTAAAATCCTTTGCAAAGCTCTCGCTCTCAGGCAGGGTTCATTCCTGGTCATAACACCACCATGAACCTATGGATGCTGACACATCTTGCACAAGGTGGACGGTAGGGAGGTCTCCTTGCCATTGTCTCCATAGATATCGCCAAAGCTTTTGACACGGTGGAATGGTCATACCTTATGCAGGTGCTGAGCGCCATGGGGATTGGCCCATGATTTTGCTCCTGGGTACAGGTATTATATACGCGTCCTGTTGCCAGGGTGCAAGTGGGTAAACTATGTTCGGAGAGCTGGCCCATTGGCAGGGGAATACGGCAGGGTTGTCCCTTGTCCCTGCTTCTTTTTACCATGGCCCAGGAACCGATGGTCATCTGGATTCAGCAAGAAATGGCACCCTGGGGGGTCACCGTGGGAACACCAATCACCTTGTGTCCCTGTCCACGGACGACACTCTCTTTTATTTGTCTACACCACGATACTTGCTTCCTCTACTGTTGGATCTTTTAGATAGGTTTGGGGAGGCTGCTGGCCTTCGGATCAATTATCGGAAATCCCTGCTCTTCCCATTGGGAAAATTACGGTCTCAAGATCTTGCCAGCAGTCCATTTTTGATGGGAGACTGATAGGTTTCCTTACTTGAGTGTGATGGTGGCACACACTACTCAGAAGCATTTACAATACAATATCCTCAGACTCATAGAAGGCCTCCGTTCATACATTCAATTTTGGAATACCCTTCCACTCTCCCTCATGGGATGTGTAGCTATATCAAAAATTGGCCTTCTGCCGCTGTGCCTTTACTGCATCCAACACTTGTTTGACCATATCCACTCGGCTGTCTTTCGACAACTGAACACCCTGCTCTCCTCTCTGATACGGGTGGGGGAAAGCTCCCGAGTTGCTAGGGACATTCTGTTTTGCCCGCTGGTGGAATGGGGCTTGGTAGTCCCAAATCTGGAGCAATATTACCTTGCTTCACAATTACAACATGCAACGCACTGGCTCATGGAGGGGGACAACTGGGAGAAGAAATAACTGCTGAACACCTCCAGTGCCTTTTCATTATCTCAGATCCTGATGGCAGGAGGGAGGGTTATATGCCATTCTTGGTAAAACACATTGCAACTCTGTGGGAACGCTCAGTCAAATTGATATTGAAGAAGACCCCTTACCAGGGAGTTTACTTTCTGGGACCTAGTAGCGTTTAGGGCACTCACGAGTTCGGTGGACAGGACCCCCATGGCGGGTCAGAGGGTGCGAAACCTTAGAGGATCTGTTCCCCAAAGAAGAATTCATATCCTTTGAATCCGTTCAAGATGCTTTTAATTTGGCATTGGGATACTTCCTTCAGCATGCCAGCCTCTCAGCTATTGCCAGAGATATCTGGACCTCTTTCCAGCAACCGCACCCAATTTCCAGACCTTCCAGGCCCTGCTGGTGCTGGAAGGAGGGCCACAACTGGTCATGCACTTATACAAGGCCCCGTCGGCGGATAGAAGGCAGGTTTCACCCCTGCTAGAGTGGCCTGGGATGGAGAACTTGGGCTACAACCGAAAGACGCGCAGTGGGCACGAATGTGTAGTCTGGTACAGTCTATCTCCAGCAACGCCAGATTCAAACTCACGCAACTTGACTTTTTGCATCAAACATACAAAACACCACCCATGCTACACAGAATAGACCCTCCAGGCCCCAGCAATGCCCCGTTACTGTCATCTGACAGCATCCTTTCTACACCTCGCTTGGCACTGCCCAACGGGGCATGCCTTCTGGGCACGGGTGGTTGAGAGAGCAACAGCAGTGGTGGTGAGTCTCTGTCTGGCGGACCCAATAACATACATTTCCCAATTACATGCATTTTGAGGGACATTTGCCTGAAGTTGTACTCCTTGATTGGCACCACATACCCTCACAAAAGATGTTGAGTGTGTTCTTTGCTCTTATTTCTTTTTGTAGCAGGGTGCCAGGTAAGTATTATTCATACCCTAAGTTGTGCACTAATATGAGTGGATTATACAGCACATCTCCATAACTGAGTAATCAAAGGTGTACTTTTTGTGATTCTTTTGTGAATCGGCGTCATACGCTGGTGGTCTGGGACTGTTAGTCATGCACCATAGGATAGCAGAGTTTTTTGTAAGAGCAGCAGGGGTCTGCACATCCTCTTTCCACTTGTACTTAGTCAAGTGTGAATTTTTTTCTAGCTGTCCTGAGGTAGTGAGTCTGTTTTTTTTGGGCTGGGCCCACAGTGGTGTGTCACACCGAGTGGTTACCGGCCACATACCACTTTGGGGGCTTTATGTGATGCCTTGCTTATCTGGTGTTTTCTAATGTACCCAGGGTCCAGCATTAGATGTGCTGAGCGGGTATTGACTATCCAGCATGCCAGCTGTACATCGCTGTTGATTGGGTTTCTCTTTTATGTACCACAGAGGGCGGCAGGATGTGTTTGGGCATGCTTTTTAGGTCGAGCCTGGGCAGTGCATTCTACGAGGCATGCTGTATTCAGGTAGGGACTTGAAGCTCCGCCCACTCTCCACCCATATTTCTCATTGGCTTGTGTCATTGTTCACTGTAAACTGTGGCTGTTCATTGGTCAATAAGCTTAGTAGTTCCTCCTTAGTACTGCCTAGTCTCATTTTGTAACCTCCCATGGCGACACCTCCGTTACAAGTGTTTTTACCCAGTAGGCTTTATTCACAGCCTCCGAGCACTATTTTCTCAAATAGCTTTGTCCTGTCTGCTGTTTCAGGCAGAACACGATCTCTCCTAATGCTTTTTTTTCATTTTTATACCACAGGCGCCGAACGCATTTGCAGAGCAATAGGTCTCACATTTGGAGAGTTTAAGCTATTGGCATTGTAAAAGACAATGCCTTTTATTTATCTGTTTTAAAAACAACACATAAATAAAAGGCATTGTCATTTACAATGCCAATAGCTCAAACTCTCGTAAATGTGAGACCTATTGCATTGCAAATGCTTGTTATGTTTGAAATCCTTCATATAAATAAATCTGAGCATGGTTGGGGTGCAATAGTATTGTGAAGTGGATTTGAGCCTGGTAGTTCGTTGGTGTATATGTGTGAGCATTCCCAGTCTAAGTTGGTGTTGATCGATGTGCTTGTGTGCATTGCTCTTTCTAGGCTTTTGGCATTTTTGGGGTGAGAGAGAATGAACCAAACAGGCATATGGGAGTGGGACAGTGCTTCATTTTAGCGTGCACTCATTTTAGGGACCCAGCACTTATTTTTACATCTGCTGTTCAGCACGGCTGAAAGTGTATGATGTGGCCAGCGCAGGCCACGTCATAGCGCTTTTTTGTGTTAGGATGGGCTCAAACAATAAGCACAACATGGGGGGTGAAGAGACTCCGCAACGGCTCAACATCCTATGATTTTGGGCTTTCAGTAACTTTCAGCCATGTTGAACAGCAGATGTGCTGCTAGACAACATGGCTAAAGGACATTCACATTGATGAAGCCAATAGCTCGGCCATTGAGACCTATTGGCTATGCCAATGCTTGTCTTATGAGGTGTATAGTCTTAAATTGCTTTCTTCAGTCACTGCTTTATGCACCTCCTTAGGCAAACTGGGGCATACCACAGTGAAATAGCATCTCGGCTTCTCAGAATTCGTGATAGTTGAATACAAAATATACCTTGCTGGTATCTCGAAGCAAAATCAGGTAGCTTTGCAACTTTCTATTACTTCACAGCAAGCCAGACACTCAAGAACCCATTCCCTGATTGATGGTCTAAAATGCCTGGAAAGAGCATATCGTCCAGTTGGCTGGCCTGGTAAATTATTGTAGCGATGGTGTGTGCACCAAAGCATGGGGATGGATACAGAGTAATCCTTGTGGGTCACTTTCATCTCCACTGCACTGTGATCTAGGTGTTTATATAAATTGCACATACCACTTTTTTAGTCTGTGGTCGATGGCTCAGAAAGCAATCGAAACCCAGGGTAACTTGTTTTGTAGATTTCCAAGCAGCTTTTGACTTAACTAAGAGTCTATGGTAAAAATTAGAACCCCTGGATATTTCTATGGGGCTTCTACCAATGTCAAAACAATTGCACTGGAGAAATTGGATCACTGACAGAATATCGAGGAGAAGAATATCGAGCTGCCACAATATCGAGGTAAAATATCGAGTGACAGAATATCGACTTCCTATCTACAAACGGGTAAGTACAAAAATATCGAATCCTAAATATCGTTGTTAATAATATAGTTTGCTAAAATATCGACTTTTTAAATGTCTTAAAAGTAATATAAAATTAATGAAATAATAAATATAATTAAGTAAAACATACTTAAAAATGATTAAAAAAGGTTAAAATTAATAAATAATAAATGTAATGTAAAAAAATAAATAAACATGCCTTTTAATTTATTTTATATATATTAACTTAATAATATTAAAAATAATTAATATTTTTAATTATAAAATGTTAAAAACAATTTAAAATATAATTACATATATATATAAATAAACCTATAATATAAATACAAAAGTAAATTATATATAATAAGTTAAAACATTAAAATAAATATTTTCTTTTAAATAATATTTTGCACTACATTAAATATAACAATACTGAAAACGTTGCATAGCGTAGGGGATAAAATTACTATTCCCACTCCAGAGAGTGGTATAATAGGGAAAGTGTTGGATAAAAATGACTATTCCCACTCCAGTGAGTGGAACAGTAGGGAAAATGTTGGATAGCGGGTGGGTAAAAATTACTATTCCCACTCCAGCGAGTGCTACAGTAGGGAAAGTGTTAGATAGCGGGTGGGTAAAAATTACTATTCCCACTCCAGTGAGTGCAACAGTAGGGAAAGTGTTGGATAGCGGGAGGGTAAAAATTACTATTCCCACTCCAGTGAGTGCAACAGTAGGGAAAGTGTTGGATAGCGGGAGGGTAAAAATTACTATTCCCACTCCAGTCAGTGCAACAGTAGGGAAATTGTTGGATAGCGGGTGGGAATAATGTACTATTCCCACTCCACCAAGTGTAACAGTAGAGAAAGTGTTGGATAGCGGAAGGGTAAAAATTACTATTCCCACTCCAGCGAGTGGAACAGTAGGAAAAGTTTTGGATAGCGGGAGGGTAAAAATTACTATTCCCACTCCAAATAGTGCAACAGTAGGGAAAGTGTTGGATAGCGTAGGGGTAGAAATTACTGTTCTCACTCCAAAGAGTGCAACAGTAGGGAAAGTGTTGGATAGCGTAGGGGTTAAAAATAACATACTTATAAATTAAATAATTTTTGTAATTAAATAATGAATTATTAATAAATTAACAATAAATTAATTGAAAATACCAATAAATGAAACTTAATAATTACTTGATTAACATTAAATTACTTCCCACCCCATTCCCCAATAAACACACAACCCACTCCACAAATCTCATAATTAATATAATTATCAATTAATCAATTAATATAAATTAATTACCAATTAATAATTAATTAGCAATAAATTATCAATACCAATAAATAATATAAATAAATTACCAAATAATAATTAACAATAAATTAATTATCAATACCCAAAATTAAAAATTAATAATTACTTCATGACAATTAAATTACTTCCCACCCTATTCTCCTATAAACCCACAATGCGCTCCAATAATAATTAATACAATTAATTTAATTATCAATTAATCAATTAATCAAAATGAATTACCAATTAATAATTAATTAACAATAAATTAATTATCAATACCAATAAGTAAAAACTAATATTTACTTAATTCCAATTAAATTACTTCCCACCCTATTCCCCTATAAACCCACAACCCACTCCTAAAAAAGACACAATTAACATAAATTAATTATTAATTAATATCAAATTAATAACTAATTAATAAACAATTTTACACATTAAACATAATTATCAATAATTTAATAATTATTATAAATCAATTTATAATTAATAATTAATTAACACAATTAACAATATAAATTATTAAATACAAAATTATTAATTAATTAATTTAAATTAAATTACTTCCCACCCTATTCCCTATAAACCCACAACCCGCTACGGAATAAAATTACACAAAAATTAATTAACATATAAGTAATTAATTCAAAAAATTTTAATTAATATATTATAATTAAATTACTTCCCACCCTATTCCCCTATAAACCCACAACCCGCTACGGAACTAAAATACGCAAAAATAATTTAACATAAAAATCATTACTTTAAAAAATTCCAACATACATTACAAACATAATATATACTTTTAACACATATACTAACACTTAAAACACTAAAAAAACAAAACGATATTTTTAACAACGATATTATGACTGACAATATTACTAACTTCGATATTATGACAATCGATATTTCTTACCTGCATGTCGATATTCTGTACCACTATATTTTTGTAAGTCGATATTCTGTCCACTAGATACTTAAAACTCGATATTTTGTCATATCGATATTAAAAACTCGATATTTAGACTGTATACCCCCTGGTCCAAATGGTATCCCCCAGGCCATCTTCAGAAGTGATCCCGACTATTGGGCGATCCAGTTGTCGGGGCTATATAATGAGGTAGGAACAACCAATACTCTGCCACTGAGCTGGAAAGGGTCAATAATCAACCCGATATTTAAGGTGGGGCGACAGGTCGGATCCGGCACACTACAGGCTTATAGCATTTATGGATGTTGAAGCCAAATATTATGCATCACTAATCCTGGAGGATCTGGTGGAATGGTCTAACGGCAACAAGTTGATCCCTCTCAACCAAACAGGGTTCCACATAGGGTTTGGTACAACAAAAAACATACTAGCCCTAGCCATAATAGCGGAAAGGTGCAAGCGTCAGCAGAGAAAGTTACAACTTTGTTTTATTGATTTTAAAGCAGCGTTTGACCGTGTAGACCGAGGGTTGTTGTGGAGCAAAAAAAAGAATTGGGGCCTTCCTGAAACAACACTAAGCGCCATAATACAATTGTACATGGGCACTTAGATCTGTATAAAAATAGCAAACGGCACAAGACTGTCAATACAGACAGAGATAGGTCTAAAGCAAGGCTGTGTATTAGCTCCTCATTTATTCAATCTCTTTATGGCGGACCTCTCACTAAGATTAAATCAGGTGAATTCTCATCCACCATGTCTGGGCCCATTACCTATAGAGCATCTTTCTTACGCTGATGACATTGTCTTGCTCAGCCTAACAAGAGTTGGCTTACAAAGATCGCTAAATGAATTATCAACGTTTGCAAAGGACAATGCCTTGGAAATCAGCATCACAAAAACCATGTCAATTGGGAACCGGCGCGGACCTCAACACCCTATTAAGCTGGAAGCAACAGCTTTAGGGGTAGTCAACACCTATAAATATCTGGGGCTGTACACAGATGATCGACTGAACTTCCAATTTCATAAACAGTATCTCGAAAAAAACAGGAAATGGCCTAATCTACGCATTCTGTGCCCATGCAAAAAAACATGAGGGGCCTATCTTTCAAGCCGATGCTTGCAGTTATGGGCGCCAAATCACTGCCGACAGTGGCTTATGCAAGCATTGTTTTAAATGGTAAAGATGCAAAACTTTTAGATAATTTACAAACGAAAACGTACAAAAAGTTTTTTGTTTACCTCAGAATGCATCCCCGGAACAGGTGCGATTGGAATTTGGTCTTACACAACAAGCGATTGGGAGAAGATATGCTGCTATTAAAACTTTGTCTAAAATTTGGTTAAATCGAGCCAATGCCTTACATGATGCCTTGTGGCGGGCCCAGGAAGAAGATCCGCATTCAAGTTATGGCAAATTCCTGAAAAAAGCTCTGGAGGAAACAAATATAACAGAACTCTGGGCGCAGAATTCCTCTTTTCCTATTTTTCGTAGGGTGATAAACAAAATGGCCAAATTCCACTCACTACTAGAAGACAAAAAGTAAATTAGCCAAGCGGTCTCATGCCTGGATGGTCCTGCAGTCCTACACAACAGCTCATCCGGCAGAATATTTACACACAACGTATGCATTCCATATGAAATGAAAGCTCATGGCCTCTAGGTTTGGGGTATTACCAAGTTTGGTCGATCAGCCTATATGGAAGTATAATGGTCCCAGCTCATGTAACTTATGTGGTGCAGCGAGGCAAGATTTTATTCATCTGATCTGTTTATGCCCCTTTTTAAAAACTATTCGGGCCCTGTTATTGGAAAAAAGCTTTCAACAATAAGGGCATTCGGTCTCGTAGATCGGCAATATTTAAAGGCCTCGACCCAACAGATCCCCAACTGAACTGTAAGATGATGACATTTTTGATACTTTATGAAAAGACAATACGGACCAAGGAAAAACACTCCTCCGCCTGATCCACTGATGAAAAAGAGACTACGAACACCCCTGAATGCTATGACTCACTCCTTGGAGGACTAAGTCGATCTCGTATCCATTCCCCTAGTTATAAAAGTAATTCATAGACCAGTTTTTAACTGTATTAATGCACTTTATATTGGTATTGGAAGTGATAGCAATATAGAAGACTGTTTTTTTAATATTGTAATATGTGTTGGATCATTACGTCCATTTTAACTAATCCCCCAGTTACAAAAGTTATTCACAGATTGGCTTTTCAAACGGTACTAATGCACTTTATATTGAGATTGGAAAGGATAGCAACATTGTAGACCCTTTTTAAGATATAGTAATATGCTTCGCCTTAATCATTTTAAAAGATACGAAATTCAATTTTAATAATTTAATTGTCTGGAAATTAATTGTCGTTTGGAATATTGTTATGGTTTTTATTAACTTATTAAAGTTTGTATTGTATTGTATAAAAAAATGAATGGAAAAACAAAAATTCTGGTACTTGGGCAAAAATGTAAATTTTTTACCCGGTCTACTGGAAAGTTGAGAGTGGAGGAAGTTATGTTTTGTAGGTAGGTATCTTGGAATGATTTTTTATACTAAATGAAATTGGAAAATGCACGTACACATTTTAAAAACTTGAGCGTCATCCTTCATAAAGCCAGTATTGACCGCATATAAAGCTATGGCACCACCATAAATGTTATATGAGGCGGAGATTTTATGTTTGAGTGCAAAGGTAGACTGGGACAAGGTGAAAGGACATTGTCTCAAAATCTCCTATGTCTACCCAATTGTGCAGTGGTACAAGCCATTAGGGTGGAAGTCAATTTGGAGCCCTGAAATTGTATTGCGACGACTCTTAATCTATGCTTTTGGCATAAACAGTTAACTGCCCTCAAATTAAAAGTGTCTAGCTATTGTATAAGATAAATAATTAGTAATGAATTAAGGTGGGCAAGAATGTTAACAAACTAACTGTGTTTGATTGCCAGATACTTCAACATTAATGATTTTATTATAGAAGTACAGCTATTTTTTTTATTGAAAAAGGAATTAAATGAAAGAGGCTTTGTGGAGTCAAGGTCCAGGGATCTTGGTTTCCTGGCTTTAAAGAGCTCTACCTATTATTTGAGAGCAACAAGGCAGGATTTAAAAGCGCATCCATACCTTATGGAATTACCAAACCCAGTAATGCGAAATGAATTAATAACATTTTAAATAGGGCGTCACCCTTTATACGCTTGTCGGAATGGAGTAAAAACATTTTTAGATTGCAAAGGGAATTGTACTTGTGGTCTCAGGATTGTGAGAAGCTGGCCTGGTATATGCTGTCCACTAATTAAAGTGGGCACCTTGCACCAGTCCAAACAACCCTTATGGTGATTAGGTTAAAGATAACCATTATAGAAAGCTATCCTAGTGGTAGCTATGGAGAGCAGCCTTCAGGCTAAGTCTTGAAGGAATGTTAAGCAGCTTGTTTTACCAGAAAGTAACCTTATTGTATTGGTTAAATGAACGGGAAACCACACAGTAGTTATAAAAATATGTATTTATTATATAGAACACTCTCTAGTATCCTCTACACGAGGGTACGACACAAATCAAGTAATACAGTTGCACAGAAACAATCGTAAATAGCACAATACACAGTGGGCTCCAGGGGGAGACCAAACCATATACTAAAATAGTGGTATAAGAACCACGACTTGGGACTAGACCTAGTCTAGGAGGTGTAGAATTGCTGGGACCCCAAGGAACCACCCAAGGTGAGTAAGTAGGGACCCCACGGAGGACGGGTGCAGAGTGAGAACACGACCGCGTGCTCCGTACAATTCTATGGGGAAGTCGCGTTGGAAAATGAAAGATTAAGGACCCCTCCCAGCAGATTACGAAGACACCCTTTGGAACTTAAGAGGTTGGAGAGCCACCCCACCCGTGGATACCTTTGTATCAGAGTTACCTATCCCAGAGGAGCCGGGTGCATAGGTACGAAGTGGCGTCGGAAACCCTTGTCGTTCTCTATGGAAGTCTTCAAAGAAATGCTGCTGCTGGAAGTAAGAAGAATGTCCGGTGGAATCCAAACGTGGATTCTAGATGAAAGGAACCTGAAAGCAGAGGGGACAGAGTCTGGGTCACTTTGGAGTGACCAGGGGCTCGGTAGACGAATGCCCACCGATGTCGGGTGCTTCAGGTGCGTTGACGGGGATCTTGACTCTTCAGCTGCGAGGACCAGGAGCCGGAGGCGAGCTGTCCCACGAAGGATGTCGAGTGCTGAGGGGTCGGTGTCCGGCTGGAGCACCAACGAGCCTTGGCAGCGGCAACCCACGAAGATGATCAAGTTCAGTGTCGATCTGGCCCAGCAAGGACCAGGAGACTCACCACAGAAAGGGGAGTCAGGGCAGGCCTGGAGCAACCAGGGGAGCCCAATTAAAGCAGTGTTGACCCTCAAGTGGACCCACAGGCCGGAGGCACAGGAGTCGCGAGGGGACCTCAGGCGAGTTCACAGAACAACAGCTAGCAGGGCACAGAGTGCGAAGAGGCCGGAGTCCTTTGTGGAAAAGGTGCGCTGGGGTCAGGGCTACAATTAGCCCAATGCACGGAATTGTTGCACGGCCACAAGCATGTGCTGCTGCAAATGAACGCGGTGCACAGAGGTACGGGTTATGCGGTCCTGAGGGATACTGGCCTCAAACTTGGTAAGAGGGCAGCTCGACCTCGGAGACCTTCGGAACCCACCTCCTGTGTTGCTGGAGCCTTCGGAGTCCGCAGGAGCTCAGGATCAGCAGACCGGTCAGATGTGTTACGGTGCCTGCGAATGCAGGGGAGTGACTCCTTCACCCCAAGGCAGATTCTTCTGATGTCTTGGAGGTCCACAGGGTCCTGCACGGAGCCTGTATGGAGCACAGACGAGGCTTTGGACGGAAAGGGAGACGAAGTCGAGCCCAATGGAGGTCCAGCAAAGTCCAGCGTGTCCAGACGGTCGAAGCTTAGTGGTTTCTTCTTATAGAATCTTGTCCACGTAAAATCTAATGTCCTGTAGCCAGGTAAGCCCATTTTATACCCACGGGAGAGGGTTTGACAGATTCAGGGGACCCTCCTAGGGGAGGGTCTGGACAGGGGGGAGGCTACTCTCATGTCCTTTGTCCAGTTTTGCGCCAGAACAGGAGCAAATGGCTCCCAGAACAGGTTTGAGCTGGACTACGCACAGGGACACCAAATGTGCCCCTCATGCAGACTTTCTGGCACTGAGACAGTGCACCCACCCAGCCCCAATACACTAAATCCTGTCTGGGAGGTGGTCACACCTTCCTGTGACAGGATGCCTATTGTGCTGCCTTCCCCTGCTCGAGCTTGGCTCAGCAGCAGGAGGGCAGAATCGTGTCTGTGGCTGGCAGCATCCATTTTGTGCTGTCCGGGTCGAGAAAGCTGGTACCGGTATACTAGGTACCCCCAGAAGCTTAGTTCTGAGGGGAGGAATCATACCTCCCACACCAGTTACTGGTGTGGAGGTATGATTCCAAGGTGTTTGATACCAAACACAACATATTTTGTTGCAGCCGTTTCCGAGATAGCATTTACCATGAGGTTATAATGCACCTCTACCTATATGTCTGGCTGCATCACAGACAACCCGGGAGAATGGTCTCCGAAGGCTGCAGAGAGGCCCTGCTCATGCAGGAGCACCCTCTCACGTAAAACCCAGCACCCTGCCTTCAGGATTGGTAAGGCCTGCTATAGGGGTGACTTTTAAGTTTTAAGTGTAGTGATATATATAGATATAGTGAACCTATATCTCTCGTAAGTGGTGCAAGCACCAGCTTACACAGGTTGCAGTAGCAAACCTGTAGTTCCATTTTGCATGGCCTCTCATGGGTGGCATAATACATGCTTCAGCCCATGGGAGGCCTCTGGGGTACCTATGCCCTGGGTACATGTGTACCATATACTAGGGACTGATAAGGGTACCCCAGTATCCAATCTGGAGTGTACCTAAGTACATGACATAACATTTTAGGGAGAAAGCAGATAGGCTGGGGTCCTGATTAGCAGGATCCCAGCCAGACTAGTCAAAACAGTGGGTGCAAAAAGTGGGGGTAACCATAAGAACCAGATCCTACTTTCCTACAAGGATGCACTGTACCAGTTTGCACATATATTTGTTAATATCTTTTCATCTTTAGGGCGTCATTTATTAAAACCTGTTTTAATTAAATACAAGATTAATGCCCATATGGATGCAATAAGGATTTTATTTGCAATGTAGTTATTAGATGTGATTTGTGCGGTGGTTAGATTTTTAGTACTGTAACTGCTTTGTAAGGTTTTATTTTTTTTAGCGCATTAATGTATATGAAATATGGTGTTATTGTTTAAAAGATCATGGTATTAAGAAACACATGTATTACTACTTCTACTTACACAGCGCCAAGGCAGCGCCTACGCAACCATTAGTAGATAATCCTCCTTGTTTGTTAATTTGTTCTAACAGTGTACCTCTCTGCAGTCTCAATTGTCAGCAAACATCTTCCTTCAATCGCTGTTAGTCATTGCTTGCACCTGTGTCTCACATGATTTAATATGCAAAATCCAGTTTCCTAAAGATTTTATTCTATGAATTTATCGCCCTTGTATGGTCGAAGGATCCACCTCTTATTGGCCTTTTTGCTTGTATGCCATATTACACCCCAGTTCTAACAGTGGTCTCTATTGTTTTTCATGCAGACATCCCGAGAGCAGTCAAGTGGCAAATGAAAGACCGGTGCAGCGCCCCAGCCCGGCAAGGCTCCTTAGAACGTAAGTCCTTCTTGGATGAGGGTACCTTCTGCTTTATGAAAATCATGAGGTGGGTGGGGGATACCAGACCTCCTTCCCGGGGAGTGGGGAGTGGTAAGGCAGCTTCCATCAGAGTTAGGACATGGAGTTCAGACTCATTTACAGATCTCTCCTGTTATGGGAGCACCTCATCTTTCTCTGATCTCTTTGTACAGTTCAATGGCTATATTAGCTCCTCCTCCAAAGTAGGCTTTCTCTCCTGTACAGTTATTTGGAAATATGAATATATCTTCTCTCTGAAACAATCCCACGTAAATGTGAGCCTCCCTTCTGCCTTTGTATCTTGCTTTTAACAAGCAGTGTCCTCCTATATGGTCACTCCCGTCCGCCTATGAGCTCCCAATCCTCTCCTTTGAATTTCCTTCAGCATATGAGATCTGATCTTGCTTGCCCTCCCTACCACCTCGGAGCTACTGGCTTGCCCTTTGCATTGGACCTATGAGCACGCCCTTCACATTCCTCTTTAAAATATGAGCGCTTCCCTTCCTCTGCTTTCATCACTTCTTCTTTTGGATATATCTGAGCTCCCAAACCTCAGCATTTGGACATATCTGAGCTCCCAAACCTCAGCATTTGGACATATCTGAGCTCCCAAACCTCAGCTTTTGGACATATCTGAGCTCCCAAACCTTAGCATTTGGACATATCTGAGCTCCCAAACCTCAGCTTTTGGACATATATGAGCTCCCAAACCTCAGCTTTTGGACATATATGAGCTCCCAAACCTCAGCTTTTGGACATATCTGAGCTCCCAAACCTCAGCATTTGGACATATCTGAGCTCCCAAACCTCAGCTTTTGGACTTATCTGAGCTCCCAAACCTCAGCATTTGGACATATCTGAGCTCCCAAACCTGAGCAATTGGACATATCAGAGCTCCCAAACCTCAGCTTTTGGACATATCTGAGCTCCCAAACCTCAGCATTTGGACATATCCGAGCTCCCAAACCTCAGCTTTTGGACATAGATGCTGTCCTGGCTTCCCCTCCTTCTTTGGACATAAAAGGCCCGATTTAGAGGTTGGCGGACATTACTCTGTCAGAATGATTTCCAGAACTGATTTCCTGCCCGTCTTATTACAAGTACCATAGGACAGAATACATTTATAATAAGGCGGACGGGAAATCCGTCACGTTTGTGAGGAAGTAACCCCGTCCGTCAAACTTTAAGTCAGGCCCAAAGTTTTCCTTTCTCACACCATCTCTTGATCATATAAGCGCTACTCTTCCCACTCCCACATGGACACTGCCTCTCCCCACCTCGTCCTCCCTTCAACATATGAAACTCTTCCTCCTCCTTTAATTATATGCGTCCTTCCCCTTCCCCTCCTTTGGACCTATGAAATGACCCTACTCCACATGAACGCTCAGAGATGAAGTATGCGATGATTGGTGGGTTACAAGTCTGAACCGCCAACAAGGCCTTCTTACCATTCCAACCTGTCATGGTTGATAAATTAAGTATCATTAAATGATGTATTAGTAACACCTGTTAATGACAGCACTTAGAAACACTGAAGTGTTACAGAAAAAAAAAATATATATATATATATTGTTATGAGCTTCCCCTTTCTCTTAGTCACGTGATCTTCCTCTGTCGTTTTCTTCTTTCACATATATGAACTTCCCTCCTAATCCCTCCATTACACACATGAGCTTCCCCTTCACCAACCCTCATTTAGGTACAGAAGTTTCCCTCCTTTCACAGACCTGCCAGCTCACAGGGTGCTACTGTGTGTCACACGATTTCGGCTCACTCCACACGGTCACCAATGAGGAGCAGAAATCACACGGTGGCAGGGAGAACGAGCTGGAAACCACTGTAAACAGTGGATTCCAGCTCGTTTTTGGAGACGGTCAGCAGCCATGTGCATTAAGAGGTGTGAAAACACCCCAGGACACCGACGACAGCCCCGCCCCCTACTCACACAGTGACATTAATTTGTTTCATTTGTAAGTTGTCTGGTGTGCTTCCACCTCCCTTGGACGTGACCTACCATCTCCACTTTTCATCCTTTGTATATGAGCGTCCCTCTCGTCTTGGTGAACCTCTGAACTCTCCCTTCGCTCCACTCTTCCTTACAAGTATGAGCCCCCCTTGTGCACATGAGCACTCACTCCACCGCCTGCTTCTCTCCCTACCATCCAGGTTTTGTGTGACAGATGATGTGTATCGTTGTATGTGTTCTTCTGTGCCAATCTGGTGTAGGCTGCTGAGATGATGAGGCCTCAGAGTTCACTTATCAATGGTGTCTGCCACCAGGCAGGGTGACGTGAACCCCCGCTTTCGCAGCTTTAGTGGAGGTGAGGTTCGTTACGGGTCTCTTCAGCCTGCAACTCAGTAGACAAAAGCTGATAAGATAAATGCTGCTGTAAAGGAACACAGGGTCAACAGAAGAGTAGACAGGAGAAAGGAAGAATGAAAGATGGGTAAATAGAAGAGGGAAAGATGGAAGGAACATTGAATGGAAGGAAGGGTAAAAAAGTGGGTGAATGAGTGGATTGATGAATGAGTGTGTAGATGAATAAGTAAACTGATAGGCGGATAGACAGGTGAAAGGGTGGCACAGTAAATGGATGGATGGGTGAGTGAATGAATGGATAGGTAGAAGGACAGGTGAAAGGATGGCAGAGTAGATGGATGGATGAATAGGTAAAAACAACTGAATAGATGGTAGAGTGAATAGACAGTCAGAAGGAAGAATGGATGAATGTATGATGGATCCATCGGTGGATGGCAGGATGGATGGGAGGCAGAGTGGACGGATGGCAGAGTGAATGGATGTAATAGGGAAAGATTGAATGGTGGATGAAAGAATTATTGGATGACAGAATGTAAAACTGAAATAGTGGATGTCGGCGGGTAGATGGAAGGGTGAAAGGATGAATGGATAGATGCTTGGATGGAAGAGACAGGGGAGCAGTTCTAGGGAGGGATGGGCTCACTTGCTTAGTATTAGAGGTTTAGTTGGAAGTGGGGGTATTTAAATTTTCTTGCTACTGCCTTGTCTTCCACCGCCCGTCCATATCACGGAAATAGGCCTTCCGGGCGGTGGCTGTAAAGACGGCTTATAAATAATGCAGTTGGATGCAAACATGACATTTGTTGGAGAGGTGTGAACAGAACATCACTGTGGCGACAAGTTACCAGTCGCCCACTCCTTGAACTCTCATGCATTAATGATGTCTCGTCGCACGGGGCCCCGTGTTTGCACTGCAGACCAGTTGACCCCGCTGGGAAAAGGTCACGTCTGCCACAGGAGATCCCTGCATGTCCCCGAGGCGGCGGGGAGACGCTTTCCGCGTGAGTATGAAGCGCTGTCAGGGCCCATGTTAAACGAGGTACAATTGCCCCCTTCAAGACATAATTAAAAACCTTTCTGACAAGCTTTTTATTATATGTAGTCAGACTTGCCTTTCTGGGCGGATATAAATGTTTTACTGTAAAGAATGTTGTTCTTAAACCAATTCATTTACTTTAAATTGAAAGAGAACTTGTAAAACCTGCATTTTCTAATGGTTTCTATAGATTTTATATTTTTCCAGAAAAATGATTTAACCCTAATCTTATCACATTATGGAATAGTCTAGGTGGGAAGGATCCTATTAGGGCACGGTGTTTATAAGGAGGGGGGGGGGGTAGCATGATTTGGGGTGTTCTAGCAGAGAGTAGTCAAAATGGGGTGGTGTGGACGGGCAGTGCAGTGATCTGGAAAGGAAGAGACTGACTCTGGGGTGGTCTGTATGGGAGTTGACCTCTTGCGGGAAGATCTGATGGGAACAGAGTGTAGTAAGGCCTAGGACAGGACGGATCTAAAGGGGTAAAAGGTCTAAGAGAGAAGAAGATCTAAGTAGGAAGTGGTTTGACTGTCAGAGGTGTGAGAGGAGTGCAAGGGGCGGAAAGGAACAGGCTGGAGAGGTCAGGAGGTTATTACTCGACAGAGGTGCATTTGTTTCCGCAAGTGACCACGGACTCATTGTCAGTGAAATTGCTCTCCCACCCTCGCAGCTCCACCATTAAGTAAGGCCTGCCCCTGCCCCTGCACTCTCGAGTGTTGGTGATCGAGGCCCTCCTCCACCCGCAGGTTTCCCTGCGCCTCATCCCTGGTGGTCCAGTGGACCTCTGTCTCCTTCCTCTAACTCTGCTCTTTTACTCGTTTTTCTACCCTTTTTTATCTTTCACCTTTCTGCACTTTTCTGCATCTCTGCTCTTTTGTGCCTTATTTCTGCTCATTTTCCCTTCCTCTCGCTCTGCCCTTTCACTAGTTTTCACACGTTTTTCTACCCTCTTTTATCTTTCACCTTTCTGCACTTTTCTGCATCTCTGCTCTTTTGTGCCTTATTTCTGCTCATTTTCCCTTCCTCTCGCTCTGCCCTCTCACTAGTTTTCACTCGTTTTTCTACCCTCTTTTATCTTTCACCTTTCTCATCTCTGCTCTTTTGTGCCTTATTTCTGCCTATTTTCCCTCTTTTCTTTATCCCTTATTTCCTCCCTTTACCTTTCCCCGCCGCTGCTGCCCCCACGCGCCCCTCCCCCCAGCGCGACCGGCCCAATCCAGCTCCCCTCCCCGCTCCCGCCTCCCAGCTGTCCAGCCCTCCCCGACCCCTACTTAATGGCGGCCACTGCGGGGACAGGCGAGCAAGACCACTGACTCATTGTCAGTGAAATTGCTCTCCCACCCTCGCAGCTCCACCATTAAGTGAGGCCTGCCCCTGCACTCTCGAGTGTTGGTGATCGAGGCCCTCCTCCACCCGCAGGTTTCCCTGCGCCTCATCCCTGGTGGTCCAGTGGACCTCTGTCTCCTTCCTCTAACTCTGCTCTTTACTCGTTTTTCTACCCTTTTTATCTTTCACCTTTCTGCACTTTTCTGCATCTCTGCTCTTTTGTGCCTTATTTCTGCTCATTTTCCCTTCCTCTCGCTCTGCCCTTTCACTAGTTTTCACACGTTTTTCTACCCTCTTTTATCTTTCACCTTTCTGCACTTTTCTGCATCTCTGCTCTTTTGTGCCTTATTTCTGCTCATTTTCCCTTCCTCTCGCTCTGCCCTCTCACTAGTTTTCACTCGTTTTTCTACCCTCTTTTATCTTTCACCTTTCTCATCTCTGCTCTTTTGTGCCTTATTTCTGCCTATTTTCCCTCTTTTCTTTATCCCTTATTTCCTCCCTTTACCTTTCCCCGCCGCTGCTGCCCCCGCGGCCCTCCCCCCAGCGCGACCGGCCCAATCCAGCTCCCTCCCCGCTCCCGCCTCCCAGCTGTCCAGCCTCCCCGACCCTACTTAATGGCGGCCACTGCGGGGACAGGCGAGCAAGACCACTGACTCATTGTCAGTGAAATTGCTCTCCCACCCTCGCAGCTCCACCATTAAGTGAGGCCTGCCCCTGCACTCTCGAGTGTTGGTGATCGAGGCCCTCCTCCACCCGCAGGTTTCCTGCGCCTCATCCCTGGTGGTCCAGTGGACCTCTGTCTCCTTCCTCTAACTCTGCTCTTTTACTCGTTTTTCTACCCTTTTTTATCTTTCACCTTTCTGCACTTTTCTGCATCTCTGCTCTTTGTGCCTTATTTCTGCTCATTTTCCCTTCCTCTCGCTCTGCCCTTTCACTTGTTTTCACTCGTTTTTCTACCCTCTTTTATCTTTCACCTTTCTGCACTTTTCTGCATCTCTGCTCTTGTGTGCCTTATTTCTGCTCATTTTCCCTTCCTCTCGCTCTGCCCTTTCACTAGTTTTCACTCGTTTTTCTACCCTCTTTTATCTTTCACCTTTCTGCATCTCTGCTCTTTTGTGCCTTATTTCTGCCTATTTTCCCTCTTTTCTTTATCCCTTATTTCCTCCCTTTACCTTTCCCGCCGCTGCTGCCCCCGCGGCCCCTCCCTCCCAGCGCGACCGGCCCAATGCAGCTCCCCTCCCCGCTCCCGCCTCCCAGCTGTCCAGCCCTCCCCGACCCCTACTTAATGGCGGCCACTGCGGGGACAGGCGAGCAAGACCACTGACTCATTGTCAGTGAAATTGCTCTCCCACCCTCGCAGCTCCACCATTAAGTGAGGCCTGCCCCTGCACTCTCGAGTGTTGGTGATCGAGGCCCTCCTCCACCCGCAGGTTTTCCTGCGCCTCATCCCTGGTGGTCCAGTGGACCTCTGTCTCCTTCCTCTAACTCTGCTCTTTTACTCGTTTTTCTACCCTTTTTTATCTTTCACCTTTCTGCACTTTTCTGCATCTCTGCTCTTTTGTGCCTTATTTCTGCTCATTTTCCCTTCCTCTCGCTCTGCCCTTTCACTTGTTTTCACTTGTTTTTCTACCCTCTTTTATCTTTCACCTTTCTGCATCTCTGCTCTTTTGTGCCTTATTTCTGCCTATTTTCCCTCTTTTCTTTATCCCTTATTTCCTCCCTTTACCTTTCCCCGCCGCTGCTGCCCCCGCGGCCCCTCCCCCCCATGGCGACCGGCCCAATCCAGCTCCCCTCCCCGCTCCCAGCTGTCCAGCCCTCCCCGACCCCTACTTAATGGCGGCCACAGATGGCTGGCCGAAGGCGCGTCAAAGGCAAGCCCGTCGGCGCCCGTCCGCCACCCGACCGCGACCAGCGCCAGGAACCCTGGACCTCCGCCCCGCCAACGCTACGACCCAGTAGCACTCCACGCACTCAACCCAGGCCGCAACAACAACTGCAAGCTAGCATCACCAGCCGACTCCCACGGATCCTTCAGCTGTCACCGCTGCCGGCACACCTGCAGCACCGCCAAGAACACGGATCCAGCACAACCCGCCCACAAGAACACAACCGAACCGAAGACCCTGCAATGCATCCTCCTCAACGTCCGATCCCTCCACAAACACGCCACCGAAATCTGGGACCTCCTCGACAGCACCACCCCGGACGTAGCGTTATTCACCGAAACCTGGACCAACACCACCTCTGGACCGGACATCGCCATCCCCCAAGGATACAAGATCTCCAGGAATGACCGCCCCACCCGCCCAGGAGGAGGAATCGCCATCGTCCACAAATCCAGCCTCCGCCTGAGCACACTCCCTGACGAGCCCACAGAACTGATGGAACACCTTCACTTCAAAATACTGGCCAGCCCCACCGCCACCCTCCGAGGAACCCTCATCTACCGACCCCCTGGACCCCGCGGACCCTTCGCCAACTCCATCACGGACATTATCTCCCCGCAGGCCATCGCATCCACCAACTACACCCTGCTGGGAGACCTCAACTTCCACCTCGACAACCAACTGGACCCCAACACCACATCCCTCCTGGACAACCTCCACAACATTGGACTGCGCCAGATCGTGACCGAGCCCACGCACTCAGCAGGACACACCCTCGACCCCCTCTTCACTACAGGAAACTCCACCACCGAACTCCCATGGACCGACCATCGTTGCGTCCACTTCACCTTTCAGAACACCCACCATCCACAGACACCAGCACCTGCTTCCACGAAGAAACTGGACCAAAATCACCGACGACCAGCTCACCTCCTCACTCAACAACTCCACCCCAACCATCGCGGAAAACGACGACCCCAACACCGCAGCCCGAACCCTGCATAGATGGATCTCGGACAGCACCAAAACCATAGCCCCCCTCAAGAAAAACAACAATACCCGCGCCAAGAAAGCCAGATGGTTTACCACCGAACTTCGAGAGTCCAGAAGCACATGCTGCCGCCTCGAAAAGGCCTGGAGGAACACCAAATCCACAGAAGACCACGACAACTTCAGAGCCGCCGCCAACGCCCACCATCAACTCATCAGAGAAACGAGGAAAAAAGCGATTGAAGAGAGAATCTCCACCCACGCGCACAACAGCAAGGAACTCTTCAGCATCATCAAGGAGTTCGCCCAACCCACTAGCGAGTCTACCGACATCCCTCCCTCACAAGACCTCTGCGACAAACTCAGCACCTTTTACCACCAAATCAAGAGCATCTACGACAACTTCGACGAAGACAACCAACACACTGAACCCTCACCAACCACCCCCGACACCCGGAAACCAACGATTGACGACTGGACAGCCCTCACCACCGAAGACACACTGAAGACAATGAAAATCCACTCAGGGGCCCCCACGGACCCCTGCCCCCACCACATCTTCAACAGAGCCGCCGACACCATCGCACCCATGCTCCGCCACACCATCAACCGCTCCCTGGCGACCGCCTCGTTCCCCGACGACTGGAAACACGCCGAGGTCAACCCCCTCCTAAAGAAACCCTCAGCGGACCCCACCGACCTCAAAAACTACAGACCCATCTCCCTGCTCCCGTTCCTCAGCGAAAGTCATCGAGAAAGCCATCAACAGCCAACTCGCCACATTCATTGAAGAACACAACATCCTCGACTCCTCCCAATCCGGCTTCAGAAAAAACCACAGTACGGAAACCGCCCTCCTCGCCGCAACAGACGACATCCGCACCCTACTGGACAAAGGAAAAACAGTAGCCCTCATCCTCCTCGACCTATCAGCGGCGTTCGACACAGTCTCCCACCGCACCCTAATACGCAGACTCTACGACGCAGGAATCCAGGACAAGGCCCTCGACTGGATCCGCTCCTTCCTCTCCGGCAGGACGCAGCGGGTCAGACTACCCCCTTTCCTCTCGGACCCCACACCTACCACCTGCGGAGTCCCCCAGGGCTCCTCCGTCAGCTCGACGCTCTTCAGCGTCTACATGGCTCCACTCGCCCCCATCGTCAGAACCTACGGACTCAACATCGTGTCATACGCAGATGACACCCAGCTCATCCTCTCCCTATCCAACGAGCCCAACACCGCCAGACGCAACTTTCGAGAAGGCATGGAAGCCGTCGCCAAATGGATGAAAAACAGCTGCCTACAACTAAACACCAACAAAACAGAAGTACTCATCATGGGCCCAAACCCCGATGCCTGGAGCGACACCTGGTGGCCCCCGCCCTCGGAAACCCGCCAACCCCCACGGACCACGCACGCAACCTGGGAATCATCCTGGACTCCGAGCTCAAAATGGACCGCCAGATCAACTCTGTCTCGTCTTCCTGCTTCCACACCCTCCGCCTCCTTCGTAAGACCTTCAAATGGATCCCCCTCGAACACCGAAAGACCTTCACTCACGCCCTGGTCACCAGCAGACTCGACTACGGCAACGCACTACGCTGGAATAAACAAAAACCTCACCCGCAAGCTACAGAACATCCAGAACGCCGCTGCAAGACTGGTCCTCAACCTGCCAAAACACTGCCACATCTCCCAGCACCTGCGCACACTCCACTGGCTCCCTGTCGAGGCGAGAATCACCTTCAAGATGCTCACCCACGCACACAAGGCCCTCCACGGCACCGGACCAGCATACCTGAACAGCCGACTCAAATTCCACGCACCCCAAAGGACCCTACGATCAGCCCAGCTCTCCTATGCCGCGGTCCCCCGAACCAGAAAGACCAGATCGGGAGGCCGCTCCTTCTCCTTCCTCGCGGCCAAAGCATGGAACGCCCTTCCGCTCCACCTCAGACAGACAACATTGCTCCCCATCTTCGCAAGAAACCTCAAAACCTGGCTCTTCGACAGACCCCCTCCTTGATGGATGGAACCTGCACCCCCTAAAATACAATATCTGCCAACGTAATGTCAAAGGGCAAATGTTTTTTTTTTACCTAGTAGAGGTGTTCGATGTGTTTTTAACAGAAAAGGTTTAGGCCCAGATTTACCAAGATCACACAAAGCTGCGCGGAAATTTGAGGCATAGCATTGCACGAATTACAACACAATGCTGAGCCTTATTTACTGTGCGTCACATGCCAATGTTGTCATCATCCATGCATGCTTTAAAAATTGAGAGTTAGCCTGATGTTAAACACGACTTAAGGCCTTATTTCGACTATGGCAGATGGGCAACTTTATCAAAAACGTGGTTTATGTCCCATCAGCCATATTACAAGTGCATTATAGCCTATGGCACTTGTAATACAGCGGACGGGAGACCTCTGACGTTTTGACAAGAGTATCTTGTCCACCAAACTCAAACCCTCAAGTACAAAGCTATACATGCAACCACCCAAGGGAAAATCGCAAAATGTGAGCAATTTTGTGAAAACTGCCTATACTGTGTATGTTAAAACCACGTGGCTTTCCTTTTGCTCATCGCTGACGCCTTTGTTCACTTTGCTGTAGGATTCCACTTAAAAACAGGCTGTGCTACTTTGCATGACTTTATTTGCTCTGACTTGGTGCAGGATTCTAGCGGTGTTTGGACTGTCCGCGGCTCATCATCATGGCTGTGCATTGTGGATCAGTATTTTACACTATGTCCAACAGTGCTGTTAAACCCTGTGCTCGCGTCAACTTTCGGTACAAACATCCTCCTACTATATTTCGCGCTGCTTTGCACCTCTTTGCGTCACACTAGTACTCACGCTCTTGGCAGAAGAAAAAGAAGGTTTATAGAAGCCCCTTGGGTGATGTCTGAATGTGAGAATCTACAGTGGATCTTCGACTTTTTCAATTTGGGGCGGGGCTTCAAAGTGAAGCAGAAATTTGCTCCATCTACTTTCCCAGTAATTTTGAGTGTGTCCTGTAGGTAGCAATATTGGCAGAGTACCTAGTAGGTGATCATTTGAATTCATCAATGTAAAACGGCAGGTTACTCGTAAAATTATATTGTGCTCTTTACACAGGTTCCTCTTGATGAGAGACTGCACAGAGAGGCCAAAGACTGAATGGGCAGGAAGTCTAAAGCTTAGTTCCTAGTTGAGGCTTAGTGGAATCTTGAGGGCATGTGCGGAGTTTGCGATGCAGTTTTACGTCTTCCACCTTCTATGGTGCTGCATACATAGTCTGTACTGGCACTGTGCCTGGAGAATGTTCAGTGCGCCTTCCGCGCTCATTCAAAGTGTACTGTGGAACCAATGGCACAGATACGAGCCAAACGGACATTGCATGATATTTAATAGATTACGCCTGTACTTGCAAGCGTTGTAAGTTTGAGTAGTTTGCCTTTATTGCTTCTTTTTATCTGCATACTTAGATGCTTCACACACAACCAGGGTACTGTGGTGTTTTGCGTGATGCGGGCAGCAGCCGATTATATGCCTAGCAGCTGCCGGTGTGCTGACGGATTGGCGGCGCGCCGCACGTGGCTGCAGGCCCCTGAAATGATGCACACGGAGACAGGAGTGTTGCTGTGTCGTCGCGTGTGTCGGCTCTGACGTAGAGCGCACACGCAACGCTATTTATTGCCTACGTCCCACCTTACGCGGTCGGGACCACAACACTCTACGTTGCAGGGGGTATCAATCATCCACCCTGCAATGGCATGGCACACATGGTCTGGTCCACAGATATCGCATGATCGCGATATAACATTCCTCCCAAAAATCAAAACAATTATAAGCATTGCAAAAAGATTGAAACCAATTATAACAACCAATTAACTCCAACACACTGTTCTCACAGTTACTCACGACCAGTCCATCGGTCATCTGGGTCCCACTAGTTCCCTTTAGCAGTGGAAGTCACTTAGTCTGCTAGAGGGTGCCGGATTCCTCCGCAACTCATATTGAGAGTGCCGCCCGACCACTTCCATGCTCGCCGGCCAGCGAGGGTGACACCGGCTCTTCCGGCCGATCATCAGGTGGTCGCGAAACTGGCTCAGGCACTCCCACCACCGGCTCAGGGTTCTCTCGGGGTGGTGAGGATGAGACGGGAGGATCAATGTGCTCTTGGGGTCTCAGGGGTACAACATTGTCAGTCCAGACTTCTCCACCACTCTCCTGCTCAGGGGTTTCCCCCTGGTCACCTTCACCATCCCGACCCTCATAGTACCTTTTAAATGCTGAATTGTTCCTGGTGACTACTTCCGACCCTTTCCTCGCTGTCACCTGTGTTCCTTGAATGCGGATGATGCGCCAAGGATCTTTCTCAAATGGAAGTCTAAACTTACTCCCTGGGTGTCGATTCTGAACCAGCACAGCATCCCCTACTCGAAGGCTCGAAGACCGGGCCCGCCGGCTTCGACTCACTTGATTCTGGGCACTTCTTCGCTTGCTTTCAACAGCCGGCTCATCCACGCCTGTTGGTACCCATTGTGGATGGTGGGGAATCGAGTCCTTTATCACCCGTCCCATGGACAAGTGTCCTGGAGCACGCCCAGTGGTGACATGGTTGTTTAAGGAAACAATGGCTCTGATGTGGCCTAAAGGTCCAAGTCGAAGTGACCCTGTGGGGGGCACTAAAGGTAGAGGTTAAGAACTTAATTATTAAATGAGAGCGGTAAGCAATATAAGCAGGTACATGTAGGTCAGTATATGACAGGTTTTTATTCCACAACAATAGTATTCAGGTGCTCACACTTTAAGTTACAGTAGGCGTGACGTGAATTATAATTGAATTATTCGTTTACTGTGATGTTAATATACCTAGGGACTAGACTTACCTTTATTATTTTTTCTTTTGACTTCCACTAATTTTAGATTCAGCTTGCTCACCTATGTATGTCCTGAAGATGAACTCAAATAACTGAGTTCGAAACGCCGTCGACCCCCTACAACATGAACTCCTTCTACTCTGTTAAAATGTTCTAAAGGAGCTTCTGTCATTGTTGTCAATGCGATGTCTTTATTTTAACTTCACCCTCACTTATCACGTCACGCCTACTGTCACTTAAAGTGTGAGCACCTGAATACTATTGTTGTGGAATAAAAACCTGTCATATACTGACCTACATGTCCCTGCTTATATTGCTTACCGCTCTCATTTAAGAATTAAGTTCTTAACCTCTACCTTTAGTGCCCCCCACAGGGTCACTTCGACTTGGACCTTTAGGCCACATCAGAGCCATTGTTTCCTTAAACAGTTTACTACCCCCGGTTCATATATTGGGGTACCCTTGTCCTCCTTACTACCAGTGGTGACATGGGGCGTCTGTCGATAATCTTGAAGAAATGAGTATATAGACGGTTAGACAGGATCATCATTGGCCACAGCAATGCGTATGACTTTATTCACGGTCCTCATAAAGCGTTCCGCTTCCCCTTTCGCCTGCGGCCATTTCGGTGTGATCCTCCGATGACTAATTCCATATGACGCCAGATAAGATGCAATCTCCTGTCCTTGGAATGGAGGACCGTTATCTGTCCGAATCTCTTTGATGAGGCCATGGGTAGCCATGACTTTTTCCAGTTTGGGGATTACTTCTCCTGCACTCAGGGACAACAGTATTTCTACTTCGGGTTATTTGGAATAATCGTCTATGATGACCATAGAATGCTTCCCATCGGGGAGACTTCCAAAATCCATGCTTGCCCGCAACCAGGGCCCTTCCGGGCGCCTCTGTGATGATTGGAGCTGGGGGGTTTTGTTCCCCTGTGGCTTGGCACCAGGTACAGGATCTGACTACCTCTTCCACCTTAGCGTCCTTGAAGGGAAACCACACCTTAGTTCGCAGACGATTTTTTGCCTTTACCATCCCCTGGTGGCCAGCATGAGCTAACCCCACAACTCGATCCACTAAGGATGACGGGATGACTAGTCGATGACCCCGGAGAAGGCATCCATTCGGGTCCGCACTCAATTCATGCCTCACCGGGTAAAGGCTATCCATCACTCTTCTGGCATCGGGAGTGAGAACGGCTTCACGACTCCTGAGTTGGGGCCATTTATTTTCTCTTACAGCTTCCAGAACTTTCTGTAAACACGCATCCTGGTTAGTGGCACCACAGAGTTCTTCCAGAAAGACCGGGAGTGGCCTCGACCGATCCGATATGTACCGTACGTACTCCTCGGTCTCCTCCGCCTCACTCACTTCACTTCACATGGCGGGCCTGGGATGCCGAGACAGGTAATCTGCCGGGATGTGGGATCCCGGTTGGTGTTCAATGGTACAGTTGTAGTCCTGCAATTGCAGCATCCATTTCTCAATACGAGGTGGTGGTTTAGAGGCCGTTTCATTGAAAAGCGGGATAAGGGGCTTGTGATCCGTGGTGACTTTAAACGGCTTCCCGTAAACATAGAGATGAAAATGGCGGCACCCCCTGTGCACCGCAATCGCCTCCTTCTCTATTTGAGAGTAGCGTTGTTCAGTTTCCGTCAGTGAGCGGCTCGCGAATGCGACTGAAGCCCACTCATCTTCCTCAGTCGGCCGCTGTAACAGGACAGCGCCAAGGCCTTTCGGCCCAGCATCAACGGCTATCTGTGTCTGCATTCGGGGATCAGAGTATCTCAGCATAGTGTTACTGGACAAAGCATCTTTGATGTTTCGAAAAGCCGTTTGTTGTTCCGGGCCCCAAGTCCAGGGTACAGTGTCCTTTGTCAGTTCTCTCAGTGGGGCAGTCAAGGAAGATAGGTCCCTGATAAATCTTCCACAATAATTTATCATCCCTAGGAAGCTGCGAACTTCGGTGATGTTGGTGGGAGCAGGAGCCTCTTTAATGTCTCTAACCTTTCCAGGATCCGGAGCAACTCCACTGGCGGAGAAAGTGTACCCAAAGAATTGTAGTTTGTCCTGTAGAAATTCGCACTTTTCTCGATGCAACGTTAGTCCCGAGTCTTGGATTCGCTGTAGGACTTGTCTCAGCCGACAATTATGCTCTTCAACTGTCTTGGCATGAATCAATATATCATCGCTTACATTGACAACCCCAGGGAGATCTGCCAGGAGTTCTCGAATGGTGTTTTGAAACACCTCTGCGGCGCTTGACACTCCGAAGCTTAGTCTTCGATATCGCCTTAACTCAACATGTGTTGAGACGGTGGTGATGTACCGTGATTGTTCATCCAACACCAGCTGGTGATATCCTGCTCGGAGATCTAGCTTCGAAAACCCCTGTGCTTTGCTGAGCTCCCCGGTGAGGTCATCAATCGTGGGTGTGAGATGTCTCTCCCTTTTGATCGCCGTGTTGGAAATCCTCATGTTTACACAAATCCTGACCTCTCCGGGTTGTTTGTGCTTCCTGGCGATAACAATAGGGGATACCCACGGGGTCGGACCCCTCACCTTCTCTATTATGCCAGCCTCCTCTAGTTTTTGTAATTCTTTTTCCACAAGAGGCCTTAGGTGAAAGGCGACTCGCCTATGTCGAAGGGCTATGGGCTGCACAGATGGGTCAATGTGTAGGTGTATTTGCTGGCCCTTGAAGCATCCTATTCCATCAAATACCGTCGGAAACTCCTGTAAGATCTGATTCACTCCTCCTTGGTGGATCCCGAAGGCGAACGAAACGATGCCTAGAGCTTCTGCCGACTTGCAACCGAGCAGCATCCCTTGCCCTTCTTCTGTGACATACACCATCGATTCCACGTGGTTCGGGCCATAGTCCAGGGTGGTTCTGAATTTACCTCTGATTGCCAGGGGCTTCGACTGTCCATAGGCGAACACTGTTATTTTGGCCGGGGTTAGAATCGGGGTGTGGGTCAACTGGCGGTAGGCGTCTCTGGACATGATGTTGATGGTGGCCCCGGTATCCACTATGGCAACTGTCCGGCTACCACCCACTAGGATCGGACACTGTGGCAGCTTACTCACAGAGCCAGACGCCGACCCCACCATGAACACCGAGTGCACCGTGTGTTCTTCCTGATCATCCTCATCCATGTCACTGCTCCCCGTCTGTGTCTCGGGAATGAGGTTCACCTGGGGCTTCGCCGTCCGTCCTCGACTCGATCTGCAAACCTTCATAAAATGATTCATCCTCCCGCACGTAGTGCATCTCTTCCCTTTCGCCGGGCATTCCGATGGTTTGTGGGAGGGGCCTCCACAGTATCCGCAGCCTTGGATTTCTGACTTTCGCAGCAGTGGCCCCGCTGCTGGGTGTGACCGTGTTCACTGGTTCTTTCTTGATAGGCGCCTGTAAGGCCGTTTCCATGTGCGCTGCTCTTACTTTCGATAGCTTTTTTGTCCTTCCTAGAGTCAGGATATCTGCCAGAGATTTGCCCGACTCTTCCAGGATGCTTTCCCTCAACTTGGCCGACGCACATCCTTGTATGATCTGGCCTCTGACCTCTTCCTCACGAAACCCACACGCGATTGCTAGCTCCCTCAGATGCGCGTGAAATGTGTCTAGTGACTCCTCAGTTTGCTGCCTCGCTTGCCTGAATATGAAGCGTTCATAGTCTATATTCGCCATAGGTTCAAAATAGGCGTTCAATGCTGCAATCAATGTGAGGTGAGTCTTCGGTGTGGCTTCCGTGACTGCCTTGGCTATCCTGTATACATCTCTCCTTCCCAGATGTAGTATCATGGCTCTTTTCTGGTCGTCTTCAACCTGGGTGGCTTCAAAGAATAATTGCACTCTTTCCACCCACTCTCTCCACTTAGGGGCCTGAGAAGATGGTGCCCCTCCACCACGAAGGGCTCCATCGCAGGAACTGAGCCATGGCGGCCAGTTGTCACTGTCACCCAGCAGTCAGCCAAGCACAAGACGACCAATTGCCGCTACTCGCCCACACAGGAGTGGCACGCCGTGCCTGTACTCACAGTCACCTTGCCAGGACCAGCATGATACCAGCCACTTGCGGGGACACCTCCCCTTCGTACGGGACACAGCACTCTGACTCAGGCGAGCCACCAGGAGCAGCACGATTCAGTGGCCTAACTCGACCACCAGCACTGGATGCCACGCCCTGTGGGCCACTCGGCACTAAGGAAATCGGCAGCGCCGCGGCACGAGCACTGCACGCGCTCGATATGCCACGTGCAGCCGCCGCGCGGATCAGAGGGCCCCACCCTCGTCGCCAATGTGGTGTTTTGCATGATGCGGGCAGCAGCCGATTATATGCCTAGCAGCTGCCGGTGTGCTGACGGATTGCCGGCGCGCCCGACGTGGCTGCAGGCCCCTGAAATGATGCACACGGAGACAGGAGTGTTGCTGTGTCGTCGCGTGTGTCGGCTCTGACGTAGAGCGCACACGCAACGCTATTTATTGGCTACGTCCCACCTTACGCGTCGGGACCACAACACTCTACGTTGCAGTGGGTATCAATCATCCACCCTGCAACGGCATGGCACACATGGTCTGGTCCACAGATATCGCATCACGATATAACAGGTACCACAGTCCTTCCTCATACACAGCACACCCTTACAGGTTCAGTACTGAGAATCCCCACACAGCAAGTGCAACCCATGCCATGCCATCACACAGCAGATCGCGCTGCTTTCCTTCACATTACACAGTGCAGCCTATGGTTCTAATGCGGAGGTGCAACCCACACAGGCAGTGCACCCCATTCCTTCTATCGCACAGTGGAGTCCAGGTTCTAATGCTGAGGCACACCACACAGAGCTAGGGCACCCCATCCAGTTACGTAATGCAGCCCAGGGTCCCTATGCTGAGACACGCCGCACGGAGCCAGTGCACCCTGTTCCTTTCTATCACACAGTGGAGCCCGGGGTCCTTATGCTGAGACATGCCACACGCAGCCAGTGCACCCCGTTGCTTTCTATCACACACTGGAGCCTGGGGTCCATATGCTGAGACATGCCACACGCAGCCAGTGCACCCCGTTGCTTTCTATCACACAGTAGAGCCCGGGGTCCTTATGCTGAGAGACGCCACACGCAGCCAGTGGATCCCGTTCATTTCTATCACACAATGGAGCCTGGGGTCCTTCTGCTGAGACACACTGCACCCCATTCCTTTTTATCACACAGTTGAGCCCAGGGTCCTTATGCTGACACGCCGCACACAGCTGCTCCTCCCCGTTCCTTTCTATCACATAGTGGAGCCCGAGTCCTTATGCTGAGACATGCTGCACGCAGCCAATGCACCCCATTCCTTTATATCACACAGTGGAGCCCAGGGTCCTTATGCTGAGACACGCCGCACACAGCTGCTCCTCACCGTTCCTTTCTATCACACAGTGGTGCCTGGCGTCCTTATGCTGAGACACGCCACACGCAGCCAGTGCTCTCCGTTCATTTCTATCACACAGTGGAGCCTGGGGTCCTTATGCTGAGACACGCCGCACGCAGGCAGTGCACCCTGTTCCTTTCTATCACACAGTGGAGCCCGGGGTCCTTATGCTGAGACACACCGCAGACTGCTAGTGCATCCCGTTCATTTCTATCACACAGTGGGGCCTGAGGTCCTTCTGCTTAGACACACCACATGCAGCCAATGCACCCCATTCCTTTATATCACACAGTGCAGCCCGGGGTCCTTATGCTGAGACACACCGCATGCAGCCAATGCAACCCGTTCCTTTATATCACACAGTGGAGCCCGGGGTCCTTATGCTGAGACACGCCGCACTGAGCCAGTGCATCCCGTTCCTTTCTATCACACAGTGGAGCCCGGGGTCCTTATGCTGAGACACGCCGCACTGAGCCAGTGCATCCCGTTCCTTTCTATCACACAGTGGAGCCCGGGGTCCTTATGCTGAGACACGCCACAAACACCCAGTGCACCCCGTTCTTTTCTATCACACAGTGGAGCCCGGGGTCCCTATGCAGAGACACGCCGCACGTAGCCAGCGCACCCCATTCCTTCCTATAACACAGTGGGTCCTTTTGCTGAGACACGCCGCACGCATCTAGTGCACCTCTTTCCTTTCTATCACACAGTGGAGCCCGGGGTCCTTATGCTGAGACACGCCACACGCAGCCAGTGCACCCTGTTCCTTTCTATCACACAGTGGAGCCCGGGGTCCTTATTTTGAGACACGCCGCCCGCAGCTGCTGCACCCCGTTCCTTTCTATCCCACAGTTGAGACCGGGGTCCTTATGCTGAGACACGCCGCACACAGCTGCTGCACTCCGTTCCTTTCTACCACACAGTGGAGCCCGGGGTCCTTATGCTGAGACACACCACAAGCAGCCAAGGGCGTAGGAGACACTAAAGTTCTGGGTGGGACATAGTCAGCCTCGGGGACCAATAAAAATTGCCCATTGTCTTCACGTCGAGGGCTCCGACAAACCTGTACAATCACAGACTTTTGAAGTGAAATAGTGATATTAAAATAAGGTATTTTTTATACAAAGTTTAGCTGCTGTTTTATCAAACACAGCCTAATGTATGGTAGCTCAGGGAGTCAAGATATCTGCTGCCAAAGGCCAAACGCAACCTGGAGGTCATGGTTTGAATCTCTGCAGGATCTGCTTTTTATCCTTCGAAGGTTCATAACATGAGTGCTACTGTTTGGTATAACATTAACCCCTGTAATTTTCTTTTCTATTAGGCTATGAGAAAATGCTGGGAGCGATTCATAAGCAGGGACAGGACTCTCTTTTTTTGTTTTGCAGTTTTAGATAGCGGGAACTTGACCAAAAGTAATTGGAGACCTACACATGAGCACCAGTTACATTACACAAGATCACATTCATTTAAAAAAAAAAAAAAAAAAATTATATATATATATATACATATATATCAAAAAGAACTCCTCCAAACTGCAGAAGCAAAGGCCACACGAAGGGGCAAGATGGAAGCTCTTTAATGGACTGCACGGGCATAATGCATTTCGGCCTTGACGGCCTTCGTCAGATGCCGCTCCTCCCGGAATTCTCTGCCACTCCTGTTTGAATGTGTCCCGCACTTTTCCTAATTATGGAAATGTTGCTCCGCCCCCAACCATGTGATCGTGCATCGACTGGCTATACATCGGAACTACCAGTCCCAGAATTCTTCATTACTGGTAAGTGCTACGTGGGGATTTGATTTTAAAATCCATGTGGATTGTGCAACGTGAAGGATAAAACATGGTGTGGCCAAATAACTAAGTCCGGGTTGGTACACTGTCTCAGAGCTCCCTCGAGTCCCCTCAACGCTCCAGCCTCCAAATTCAAGCGTCCGCCAGGCAGGGGTACGGAAACCAATGCACCCGACCCATCGTGAAATCACCATCTGCATCGCAGCTGTCCTTGCTTGGCTTGATTTGTGGGGCGTTATCCTTCGAAGGTTCATAACATGAGTGCTACTGTTTGGTATAACATTAACCCCTGTAATTTTCTTTTCTATTAGGCTATGAGAAAATGCTGGGAGCGATTCATAAGCAGGGACCGGACTCTCTTTTTTTGTTTTGCAGTTTTAGATAGCGGGAACTTGACCAAAAGTAATTGGAGACCTACACATGAGCACCAGTTACATTACACAAGATCACATTCATTTAAAAAAAAAAAAAAAAAATTTATATATATATATATATATATATATATACATGATGCACAGACCTGGCTGGGGGCAGCCAGGTCTGTGCATCATGAAGTGGAGTAGTCAGGAAAGGAGAGGCAGTGTTTAATGCCACTATGGTGCGTGTAAGGAAAGAGTGAGGTTGTTTGGGTCCATCTGCCTTTTTCTTTCAAAGGTTTCTGATGAGCAGTGGGGCTAGGCCTCGGAATGTGCAGATAGAAAATGTATGTGCCTTGCTGGGGCTGCTGAAGTGCAATGGGAGTCCCAGGGAAGGTGTAGGGTAGAAAGGGTCTGGTTTTCTCTGGTTCTGCCAAAATAGGGGGGCAATCCCTGTGTAGTCACATCTCTGACCTTGCCTCCACTTTGTACTCAGGACCATAGTTCCCATAGTTTTCGTATGCACAAAATTCCATCGCTGTCTCTTTGGTGGGGGACATTCGTGACAATAGCCTCATTGTGTGACCCGCAAGGTAGTCAATAGTGATAGAGGCAGGGTCAGACTGGGACAGAAAACTGGCTTGGGCACCAAAATAAAAGTGGCCCAAGTAGCGCATCAGGTAGCTAAAAAAGTGGCCC
This sequence comes from Calotriton arnoldi, assembly GCA_963921515.1. Classification (NCBI taxonomy): domain Eukaryota; kingdom Metazoa; phylum Chordata; class Amphibia; order Caudata; family Salamandridae; genus Calotriton; species Calotriton arnoldi. The sequence goes on from CAWUFW010000653.1 coordinate 433,508, forward strand.
ACATTTGCAAATCGGGGCAGGACTGCACTTGTAAAGACACGCTGCATAGGTGTTTTGCAAGGTATAATAGGGCCACTCAAATTATGCAGCAGGGAAGGGCCAAATTATGTAGCAGAGTTCAGTAAATTCAGTAGTGGATCCCCTGCTAAGGCGGCAGAGCGTCAGCCCTCTGCTTTTTGCAGTGCAAAAAAGGAAAAATAAAATGATAATAACTCTACGTTATTATTATTTTATTTGTTCCTGCCGCAGCGTCTCAGCGAGGCGGGGCATATCTGCTCTGCTCTCAGAGCAGGGGGAGGAGTGGTGGGCACTATGTAAGTGTGCATGAACGTTTGACCAGTCCTCTTGGGCCGGCCAAACATTCATGCGCACTTTGCATGTTCTCCATGCAGGCTGCATTACAGCCTGGGTGGAGACATGCAGGCTGCATTACAGCCTGGGTGGAGAACATGCCCAGGCCCCCCTTACCTGGCTGAGCGCCGAACCACGGTGGTCAGACCAACCACAACGCTGCATTGCAACATTTATTTATTTGTAAAGCGCGACATTCATCCCAGAGGATATCACGGCGCTATGTAGCGAGAAGTTGTGGATGGGCTGCCAGTCTAGTCGCATGATCTGTTGGGGATTAGGCCTTCGGGAACAGATGAGTTTTAAGTTTTTTCCTAAAAGCTAAATAGTCAGTCTTGAGGCGTAAGTCTTGGGGGAGTTCGTTCCATTTTTTGGCTGCCAGATATGAAAATGAGCGTCCACCTGCTCTCACTCTCTTTATACGCTTTGTCCTGGCCAGCGCTTGATGGAGTGAACGTAGGCTCCTTGTGGGAACGTAGAATTCAATTCTATTCTGTAGAATTCTAGGGCCACGTTGATGCAGAGCTTTGTGTGTGTGACTGAGTAGTTTGAACACTGCTCTTTGTCGCATGGGTAGCCAGTGTAGATCTTTCATGCACTTAGATGCTGAGCTCAGTCTGCCTTTACTACACACCAATTTGGCTGCAGCATTTTGAAGATTTTGAAGCACTTGCAGGCGTGTAAAAAGGTATTCAGCCATGCCAACAAATAGGGCATTTCCATAGTCGAGCTTACTTATGAGTAAGGCCTGTGTGACCGTTCTTCTGCAGTCCAATGGGATCCAGGGAAAGTCTCCTAAGTAATTTCAGGGTTGCAAAACCCCTTCCACAGAGAGACCGCACATGGTCCTTCATGGAAAGGGAGTCATCAATGAGGATGCCTAAGTTTTTTGCGCATCGCTTAGGAGCTGGGGCATCTCCCAGGGTTTGTGGCCACCAGGTAGCATCCCAGATTAAGTTGGCTCCTCCAAAGAGCAGGATTTCAGATTTCCCTGCATTTAGCTTCAGACAATGGTCTGACATCCATTGTGCCATTTCTAAAAGGCAATTGTTCAGCTTTGCTTTGGTTGTATCAGGTCTTTCGTCCAGAGCTACCATCAGCTGTGTGTCATCCGCATAGGAGCAGACACTGAGGCCCCATTTCTTGCAAATTTTTCGCCAAAGATGACACATATGCGTTAAATAATGTGGGACTCAGAGATGCTCCCTGCGGGACACCACAGCCAATGGTGCTGGGCTTGGAAAGAGAATGACCCAGTTGTACCGTTTGAGTTCTGTTACTCAGGAGCAGAGCTGACCCATTCCAATGCTTTGGAATGAATTCCATTTTCGTACAGGATTCCCAGCAGCCTATTGTGTGAGACCGTGTCGAACGCTGCCGACAGGTCCAACAAAATCAGTACTACAGCTCCCCCCTGGTCAGTCCTAGTTTTGATATTGTCTAGGACGGCCAGCAGCGTTGCCTCAGTGCTGTCGGCAGCCCTGAAGCCGGTCTGCGAGGGGTCCAGCAGTTCGTTCGACTCTAGGTAATTAGATAATTGTCTATTTACCAGCCTCTCCAAAACTTTGGAGAGGTATGGCAGTTGGGAAATCGGCCGGTAGTTTTCTGGGTTGTGGGCGTCTGTTCCTGCTTTCTTAAGCAGGGGGGTCACTACCGCCTGTTTCCAGATTTCGGGGAAGGTGGCGGTGTTGAGAGAGTTGTTGAGAAGCTGCGTAACATAGGGGCAAAGCACAGCTGCAATTCGCGCAAATATGAAGTGGGGGCAAGGGTCTAGGGGGGATCCTGATTTAACTTCCCCCATTGCTTTTAAGACATTGGCTTCTGCTAGGGGAGAGAAATTGCCCAGGCTGGATGAAGCCTCTGGATGTGGGGTCAGTTGCTCCCAGTTGATAGCGTCTGTACTGGAAATCGGGCCAAAAGAAGCATATATTTTGCCTATTTTGTCCAAGAAGAAATTACTAATTTTTACGCATGCTTCTTCTGAGGGGGGCAGTGTTTGGGACATACTCACGGGTTTGCTGAGTTCCCTTACTATTTTGAACAGCTCTTTGGCTGAGTTGCAATTCTCATGGATTCGTTGCTCAAAGTAGGTCTTTTTTGCCTTTCTAATGGCGTTAGTATAAATCCTAAGTTCAGATTTGTACTTCAGTCTATCTATTTCAATCTTGGACAGTCTCCATTGGTGTTCAGTCGTTTTACACTTTCTTTTAAGCGCCCTGAGTTCGAGTGTGAACCATTTTTCATTGTTGGATCTTTGTGGCTGCTTATATTTTAGCATGGGTACATATAGATCTAGTGTTTTTATAATTTCTGTTTCGAGATTTACTGCTCCCGTGTTCACTGGGGGGGCACTCAGGGTCTTCACGTTATCAGGGGTGAAATGGGACTTGAAGGATTCTTGAGTAACTAGCTTCCAGGCTCTCTTGGCCACCTGCGGGGGCTTATAGGTTTTTGTTGGTTTTATCGGCAGGCCAAGTGAAAAAAATATAAGTGAATGATCAGTCCAGGTCACAGGTTTAATCTCCTGGATAGTTGTGGATTCTATGTTAGAGAATAATAAATCTAGTGTATGCCCTGCCATATGTGTAGGTCCCTTGACCCATTGCTTAAGTTGGAGAATTTGCATGTCATTTTCAAGTTGTATTACCGCAGGGATGTTTACTTTCTCAAAATGAATGTTGAAATCCCCTATTACTATGTAGTTCTCATGTTTCAGGCATACCGGGAGGAGTTGGGTAAGTAGACTAGTGCTGAGTTCGGCTTGGTGACCTGGGGGGTTATAAGATTAATGCTCCGGCAAGTATCGAGTGGCCATCTTTAGATAGCTGAAATGAGAGTAGTTCGTGTTCTCCCGGTTGTGCTACTTGGACCTGCGAGCAGATCAGGTAATCTTTGAACAAGATAGCCAACCCTCCTCCCTTCCGTCCGTATTTGTCTTGTTTTATTATTTTATAACTGTCCGGTAGAGCATTAAAAATGTCGGGAGAGTTGTTCTCATCGAGCCAAGTTTCAGTTATGAAAACCAGGTCGGGGTTCCTGTCACTGAGGGTATCCCAAATATGGAGGGAGTGTTTCGGAACCGATCTCGCATTGAAGTAAATGCAGGTCAGTTTACTCAGGTCTGATTCTGTATGTGACCAGTCTTGTTGGGTTGTACTGCTCCATTGGCAGCCACGACAGGAGAATGGGCCCTCCGTGTGTCCTGGGAGGGCTTTTGTACATAGTGTGTTGCCATTAGCTACATTTTGGGAGATGGCCAGGAGTGTATCTCTTGTATAGCAGTGTTCGGTGCAAGGTTACGAGGGGCAGGGCGCCTGGCCCCTGGTCCCGGACGGGCGCGGACGGGCGCAGACGGGCTTGCCTTAGGCGCGCCAGCGGCGCGAACGCTGGCACATCGGAGTGAAGTAGGGGAGTGCGCGGGAACGTAGCTCCGCCCTCTCCCGAACCAGAAGTGCCCTGCGAGTGGCCCCGCTGCTTCCAAACACGCCCTCCACTCAAACGGCACACAGCTGCGGTGGACCGGGGCGAGGAAGATAGCCGGGAACTGCGGTTAATGTCCGTGTCTATGAGCAGGTAAGGAAGGTGTTACTGCTCAACAAAGTGCCGGGTACAGGATAAAGCGAGATGCAAAGATGCGCAAACTAAAATAATAAAAGGATAAAAGCAGTTAAAAACACTTTAAAAGGATGTTGCCCTGGGTTCAATGCTAGAATGAAGCTCGCAGGTTTAAAGGATTCGCTGTGCACGGATAGCGCGATGTAGGACAGGCAGCCTTACCAGAGGTCGCTGCGCGAACGCTGGCACATCGGAGTGAAGTAGGGAAGTGCGCGTGAACGTAACTCCGCCCTCTCCCGAACCGGAAGTGCCCTGCGAGTGGCCCGGCTGCTTCCAAACACGCCCTCCACTCAAACGGCACACAGCCGCGGTGGACCGGGGCGAGGAAGATAGCTGGGAACTGCGGCTATGGGGCGCCTGGGAGCCCGGGTGTTTCCTGCTTCCTGTTTCCACAGAAGAAGCCAGGAAGAGGACAGAGGAGAGGCGGAGGCTGGCAGGTAAGTGATTTTTTTTTTTTTTACTCTCCTCTAACCTCTTCTCCCCTTCCCGCCCCACTGCTGCTTCCAGAGAGCAGCCGCCACTGGGTAAATTATGTGGCAAGAAAAAGCAAATTATGCAGAGTAATGCAGCACATTTTGTAATAGTATTATTTAATTATTTTGACATTTTTACAAATGTTAACACTGTCTGAGCATTGGTTGTACCTCATTAGTACCAGTTTAATATCCAAATACAGCAATATGCAACAGAAAGGTGACCAGTCACTTTTTGCAGAGGGCCTTCCACTGTGCGGCAAAACGTACTGCTGCATTTTTAGTAACTTTTGAACCGTTTGAGCAACAAGCAATTTTGTTTCATTAAAATCTGCAGATTGTGCAACAGATGATGGATTATGTGGAAAATGTAAAAATATTCGAAAAACGCTGTGGCAGCACAGTCACTTAATTCCAGTGGCCCTGGGTATCGCTGACCGCATGCATATGCGCTTGCTACAAGTAATGTTTGTGGTAACATCAGGGAAAGCAACTGTAAAAACCAGCCCACCAGACCATACATCTGGCCCACAAACAGCCAAAAAAACAGCCAAACAATGACCTGTTGGACCAGCCCTTCTGGCACTGCCAGACTGCCCTACCAGCCAGTCCGACCCTGCCAACACACCACAGCAGAAAACACTTATATCAGAGTGATTTCTTAACTATTAAACTGCAGGACATAAAAACTTTGTTTCACTAATTTGGCTTGAAAGCGCTTTCTTTCCCTAGAAGGAGTACATGATCAAACATTTCATTTGTTTGATAAATCCGAAATGCTTTCTTGGGGGGGCTCTTGCTGCACTAAAGTAATTGAAAGGCTAGACTGCAGTAGCCCTAAAGCACAGCAAACACATTGCTCAGGGCATCTCTTGGCAATGCACTTCCATCAAGTAGCAAATCTGCAGTAAACAGGTAAAGAGCAGGTTTGCTTTCCCCTGTATTTCTGTATTTGAAAGAACTCCTTCTATAGCCCCCAGCACTTCCCTTTGCCAGGAGGGTGTGAACTCTCCTACTCAGAAGCAGGGGCCGAGGTCTTCCTGCTGTGCCCTTGGTCCAGGATAGGAGGAGACGCACCACATGCTGTGCCTTCTCCAGCTGATCATGGTCATTCTATGGAGAATCACAATGACCGGCCAACAGTTACTGTTAAATGGGCAGACTGCCCCAAACCTGAAAACAAGCATTTACAATGCAATAGGTCTAGAATTTGTCACAGTCACAGCTACTGGCGTTCTAAATGACAATGTCTTTTATCTATGTGTTTTGGTTTGGAGTGTAGTGGATTAATGAACAGAGACACATCATCACCACTGCCTAGAGGACTTACAATGTGGAATTACCACTGGGACCAGAGAAGCAGGTAGCAGCACTGTGTAGAGGACTTAGAATGAGGAATTACCGATGGGACCAGAGTAGCAGCTAGCAGCACTGTCTAGAGGACTTAGAATGAGGAATAACTGACAGGACCAAAGATGCAGCTAGCAGCACTGCCTAGAGCACTAAAAATGAGGAATTACTACTGGGACCAGAGAAGCATGTAGCAGCACTGTCTAGAGGTCTTAAAATGAGGAACTACCACTGTGACCAGAGACACAGCAGCAACACTGCCTAGAGGACTCAGAATGAGGAATTACAGACGGGACCAGAATAGCAGCTAGCAGCACTGTCTAGAGGATTAAAAATGAGGAGTTATCGGCGGGACCAGAGAAACAGCTACCAGCACTGCCTAGAGGACCAAGAATGAGGAATTACCACTGGGACCAGAGAAGCAGCTACCAGCACTGTCTAGAGGACTGAGAATGAGGAATTACCACTGGGACCAGAGAAGCAGCTAGCAGCACTGGCTAGAGGACTGAGATTGAGGAATTACCACTGGAAACAGAGACACAGCTGCAGCACTACCTAGAGGAAAACACACAAGTTTGGCAGTGTACCCCGTAAAGACCTAGCACCTGACCCACTATCCCTAATTAGTATAATAGGATTTCTCCAATGATAGTGTGTGCACACCGTTAACACACCCACTGCCGCGGTGCAATCCAAAACAGGATTATAACAAACAAACTAAAGCGCAAGGGTGCACCACTTCGTAGCAAGAAACAACAGACACATCACAAAGCATCAAGTCCGTGTCCATAATATTTTCCATATATTTTCTTCTTTTATTTTTCGAAATATTCTTGATATGTAAAAAAACCACAGCCGACGCGTTTCGTCCAATAATGGACTTCTTCAGGGCTGTAAATTTGACAAACATATATATGTACATAAATATATATATATATATATATATATATATATATATATATAAAAAAAGACATCACCAACATCAATATTCACATTCAGACAATATATATGTACATCTTATGTACAGGAAAATAATAACCATGAAGACAGGACAAAAAATCACATAGATATTATACTTAACGTATAACAATTTCACAACATATATCGACTAACAAGACTTCTATCTTTAAAACAAACACCTAATTTTAACATTTATATACAATATTTAAACAACTATGGATCACATACTATTTACATAAAACCATAAACAGAATTACATTTATATAAATGAGTTAAAAAAAGGGGGAGAGAGAGATCGCAGAGAAATTTGTAGGAAAATTCATGAGAAAGAGTGCAGAGAAATTTGTAGAAAAATTCATGAGAAAGAGTATATAAAATATCATATTATCTCCTCCTGTAGTTGAACAATCAATAATATGAGGAAATGAATATTTAGAACAATAGCCCTGTATTGTTCTAAACAATAGCCCTGTATAACCCAAGATTAATAACCAAAAAAAGGTAAACAGGAAAAGGCGGGGAAGAAAGGGCTAACAATACTCGGAGAGACCAAGAGAAAGCAGGAAGACTATGACCATCACTCATATAGAGGTACCCACCATTGGGGCCAAAAAGGCGGACACTCCTGGAGATAAATCAGCATCGGAGTTCCACCCCCTGGGTGTATGTTGCGCTGAGATTGCCCAAAAGTTCTTATCCTCCGTGTGCTGTGCCAAAAGGAAAATGTGTAATACAATATCACCATATAATCCTACTGAGCTAATCTTTCTATTTGTAACGGATAGTATATAACAATTACTTACTCAATAAGATCAAGATAACTATTCCTTAATCAGAAAAAGGCAGGATTTATTCATAGGAATAGTACCCTCCACACGAATCCTTCCGGAGTGCGCCTCACTGTGATATAGTGGGCCAACAGTTGAAACGGGCAATCTCCCAAAACAGCCTACAAGAGAAACCGTGGGCAATATATCAATCAGTTGACAAGATGGTTACCCCCTATGTTAGCAAACGACGCAGTATCACCAAGTACACATAGGAGCAAAAGGCACAACATAAATTCAACCACGGACTCGCCTCAGACTATAATCCATGATAGTCCTAAAAGATTCCCACCATTATCTGCTATGAGTCCATGGAGGTACTCCCAGTAATAACTGCTCAGTACCAAAGCCAACAACTTTAATCCCTCAGCGGTTCTTATGTAGTGTGTATGAACCTTATATATACAGGGACATGCCCATGGGAGGTAATAATAATATTTGAGGCGTTTAAAGTCAGATGTACTCCCAGTAATAACTGCTCAGTACCAAAACCAACAACTTTAATCCCTCAGCGGTTCTTATGTAGTGTGTGAGAACCTTATATATACAGGGACATGCCCATGGGAGGTAATAATAATATTTAAGGCGTTTAAAATCAGATGCAGAGATTTTATTACGCTTAACTCCCACCCGGAAAAACACACCCTTAGACCCAAAGCAGAGTGTAATCATACTTCGATCCCATCCAAGAGCAGTTCACATATGGTAGAATTTAAGCCCCCCCACTCACAAGTGGGTATACTCAGTAAAGCAAAACAGCTACCTGACCCCATGAAAGATGTCTCCTTACCTTGATATGGCTGAAAAAATACGGGGACCTCGAACAATCTCCTCTGAGGACAAGGACGGTACATAGTGTGTTCACACGCCGCTTCATTTATATAACCCATGCTGAGATCTAAATTGAACACAGCTGCAATTTTCTTCAGCACGCCGGAAGTCAATGTTAACGACTCGCGGGAATGCCGAGTATAGCTGCCATCTTGTAGTGGCCAATAATTCAAGAAGAAAAGGGTACAATTCCATGTACTACTTGCCATAAATGTTCATTCTAAGAACTGCGGTCAGAGACAACATACATCTAATAGATTAAGTCTTCATTCACAACGAATTCTGAAATATTTATTCAGCACGCTGAAAGTCAACTAACTCACGGGAACGCCATATATAGCCGCCATCTTGTAGTGGCCAATAATTAGAAGACGAAAATACAATTCTATCGTCTATTCACATAAATGTTCATTTTGAGAGCTGCGTTTAAAAAAAAGCATACATCTAATAAATTGTATGTTTATTCACAATGAAATTTGGTGAAACAAATATATATATCCAAAAAGAACGTTCTGACTGACTGGACGAATTTACCAAATGCCAACATTTAAGAATATGTAAACATATTCTATTTACTCGATCTAAAATTAGTATAAAAAGATATATACCAATCCTATAGATAATCATCTTAATAGACTCAAATCTGTAATAGCTTCGTATTTATCATGATCTCTAAAGAGTACAGCCGCCATCTTGGAATAATCCAATGTCTGATAATATATATGTGTATTAGACAACAATGTTGAAAAAAGAAGAAGAAAAAAGTGGGGTACTCCCAATAACAAGCCAGAATATAACAAAAAAGAATATTGCATATATGTCAACATTTTTATCCATTAGATCTTAAATCAAATGGAGATAAAACATATATACCTCTAACCAGTTATAAAGCCACAAGGATTCTTGACAATATACTTTTCACCCTAATCACTGGTGGTGGTTAAGACACCCAATATCATATATCAGAGCCAAAAATAAAGAAAAAATATAAAAACATTTTTTTAAAAGGTGGCTTAACAGAATAAAGGAAAAAGAAAAAGGAAAAAGGCAGAAGAAAAATGGAGAAATGTCCATTACAACAATCCAATACACCATTTGGATATGTATCTCAAGCAATCATCCAATTGTAAATCGATGTAACTATGACCGATCCATATAAAAATGCACAAACAGAATCATCAATTTACGTGTGCATGCAAGCCCTATTATTCGCATACAGCCCTTATCCAGAGCATCATAATGATTACCATCCCCTCTGCGTTTTTAAAGGAAGTAATGCATTTCCTCATCACTATTATGGCCCAGTTCAACACAACGTAGTTTGCATATCCATCCTGCCTCATTTTTTCTTAGGGCTAATTCCCTATTTCCCCTCTCGTGTGAACTGGTATATGATCAATACCCATAAACCATAATGCGCTATCACCTGGATGGTTCTTTTGCATGTGGAATGTCATGGGGTATTTATAATCGCCATTCCGTATTGCACGTAGGTGCTCCTGTATTCTCAATTTAAGGGGTCTTATGGTGCTACCCACGTAGATTTTATTACACGGGCAGCCCAGAATATATGTAACATACCTCGTGTTGCAATTAATCAGGTGGTTGACGTAATAGACCCGCTCAGTGTTAAATTTAAAAAGCTTGGTTTCATCTTTCCCAAACATGCAGATATTACAATTTTTACAGGTGAAGAAACCCTTGATTGAATGTGACAACCAAGTCACTGTCCTTGGCATGGTGATGTAGCTGGGGCACAACAGATCTCTCAGATTCTTGCCCCTCCTATAAGTTATCTTAGGTTTTGTGGCCAGTATCTCTTGTAAAGTGGGTACTTCAGTTAATAAATGCCAGTGTTTGCGTAGTACGTTGTAAATCCTATCGCTGTTGCTATTAAACTGTGTGATGAAAGATGTAGGAGCCCTACTAGATTTAACTGAATCCTTAGTTCTCAAAGTGGTGTCTCTAGAGATTTTAGCAATCTTTTTTTCGGCTTTGTCCAGTTTATCTCGAGGGTAGCCACGTGCTAGAAAACGCAGTTTAGTTTGTTGAATGTTTTCGGAGAAAACCTCCTCCGTACTGCAATTTCTCCTCATACGTGTCATCTCCCCATACGGGATATTGTTAATTACGTGTTGGGGATGTGCACTGCATGAATGTAAGGTACTATTACAAGCTGTATTTTTCCGATGAATTGAACTTTGTATACGGTTGTTCTCGATAAAGAAAAGAATATCCAAAAATTCAATTCGTTCTCCACTAAAATTAATAGTGAGTTGTACATTGAAGGGGTTTTCATTGAGGAAGGCATGATACTCCAATAACTCCGAGGCAGGTCCATCCCAAAGCATGATAACATCATCGATGTACCTGCCCCAGAATACAATATGTCCTGTCCAGTTTGCAGAGTGACGGCCCCAAGCATGCTCCCGCTCATACCAACCCATAAAGAGTCCGGCATAAGCGGGAGCAAACCTGGAGCCCATCGCCGTGCCCTGTATCTGGTGATACCATTGTGCATCATGTAAAAAGAAATTTTTAGACAGGATGATATTTGTCATTTCTAATAAGACCTCATTATGTCTATAATGGTCCGCAGTTCTTTGCCCCAAGAAGAATTCTAAAGCTTTAATACCGAATTCCTTCCTGATGCAAGTATATAGACTAGCCACATCCATCGTTACAAACAATAAAGTTTCAGACCAAGCAAGACCATCAAATTTATTTAAAATGTCTTTGCTGTCTTTAATATACGCTGGTAGATTGCAGACCAATGGTTGTAAAAATTGGTCTACATATTCTGACAGCTTCTCTGTTGGGGAATTAACCCCTGAAATAATTGGACGTCCCGGTGGGAATTGGCCCCCCTTATGTACTTTGGGAAGTACATAGATACATGGAAAAGAGGGTTCACTCACCATCAGATATTTATATTCCTCATCGCTTAAAAGACCGATCTCCCTCCATTCCACCAATCTCATGTTAATATGAGCGCTCAAAGTGTTAATGGGGTTCCCTGGGGCCTTCCTGTAACATGCGGTGTCTGACAACTGACGGTCAATTTCCTTCATGTAGCTCTCCTTATCCATTATCACCACATTTCCCCCCTTGTCCGCTTCTCGGATGACAATGGAGGGATCTGATCTTAAGTGTTTCAATGCCTTGTTTTCCTCTACTGAGAGGTTACATTTTACTTTATTTATGGGCAATGGATGCTCCAGAATTTTATGAAAACCCTCAGTGACTCTCTCCCTAAAAAGGTCTATATTGGGATGAGTCCCTGCTGGAATAAATTTGGATCGTGATTTTAGCCCACTATCGATTTGTATGTTTTCTGAGATATCCAATTCCGCTCTCAACACATCTACCTCAATCAGTGTATCATCCTGTAATGACAACATCAACTGTAATGTATGTAGATCTGAAACAGTATGGGTAGGTGGTACATATTCCCCCATATTCTTAGTACATATAACAGGATTCCGGATGAAATGATCTTTCAATTTTAATAGTCTGGTAAATTTGTACAAGTCCACAAAAAAATATATGTCATTACCAAATTGGGTGGGGCAAAACCCCAGACCCTTACTCAATACGGATATCTCAATTTCTGACAACACTCTGGAGGAGAGATTAACAATCATAAGTTCCTGTGTGGAACCCCCCTCCCCTTGTCTTGTGATATTTTCTAAGTTGTCTTTGACCTTGTTGATATGGCAATTGTGTCGTTCCGCACCCTTTTGTTTCTGCCAGTGTTCCTGCCATCTCCTCCCCCCCCTTCTTGTTTTTGTTCTTTTCTGATGGTTTTCACCCCTAATCTCAATCGCTCCATTTCCACTAAAAAAGTGGATCGATTTTCAGTGTCAGATGCGCCTGGTGTCTCTTCTGTGTTTACTGAACTGGCCACAGAGGATATGGAACTGGTGCTGTCAATGGAAACTAATTCAGATGTTTCCTCTCTTTGTCTTTTCCCAGCTGCAGCACTACCTAGAGGACTTAAAATGGTGGAGTTACTGACAGGACAAGAGAAGCAGCACTGTCTAGAGGACTGTGAATGAGGAATTAGAACTGGGACCAGAGACACAGCTGCAGCACTGTCTAAAGGACTTAGAATGAGGAATTACTGACGGGACCAGAGAAGCTGGTAACAGCACTGTCTAGAAGACTTAGAATGCAGCTAGCAGCACTGTCTAGAGGACTTAGAATGAGGAATTACCACAGGGACCAGAGAAGCAGCTAGCAGCTCTGCCTAAAAGACTTAGAACGAGGAATTATCGAAGGGACCAGAGAAGCAGCTAGCAGCACTGCCTAGAGGACTAAGAATGATGAATTACTACTGGGACCAGAGAAGCAGCTAGCAGCACTGTCTAGTGGACTTAGAATGAGGAATTACCACTGTGACCAGAGAGACAGCTGCAGCACTGCCTAGAGGACTCAGAATGAGGAATTACCAACGGGACCAGAGAAGCAGCTAGCAGCACTGTCTAGAGGACTTAGAATGAGGAATTACCACTGGGAACAGAGACGCAGCTGCAGCACTGCCTAGAGGACTCAGAATGAGGAATTACCGACGGGACCGAAGAAGCAGCTAGCAGCACGGTCTACAGGACTTAGAATGAGGAATTACCACTGGGAACAGAGACACAGCTGCAGCACTGCCTACAGGATTAAGAATGAGGAATTACCACTGGGACCAGAGAAGCAGCTAGCAGCACTGGCTAGAGGACTGAGCTTGAGGAATTACCACTGGAAACAAGAGACACAGCTGCAGCACTGCCTAGAGGACTTAGAATGGAGGAGTTACAGACTGGACCAGAGAAGCAGCTAGCAGCACTGTCTGGAGGACTTAGAATGGGGTAATTACCGATGAGACCAAGAAAGCAGCAAGCAGCATTGTCTGGAGGACTTAGAATGAGGAATTACCAAAGGGAACAGAGACACAGCTGCAGCACTACCTAGAGGACTTAAAATGGTGGAGTTACTGACAGGACAAGAGCAGCAGCTGCAGCACTGTCTAGAGGACTAGGAATGAGGAATTAGAACTGCACCCAGAGACACAGCTGCAGCACTGCCTAAAGGACTTAGAATGAGGAATTACTGACGGGACCAGAAAAGCTGCTAACAGCACTGTCTAGAGGACTTAGAATGCAGCTAGCAGCACTGTCTAGAGGACTATGAATGAGGATTTGCCGACAGGAACAGAGAAGCAGCTAGCAGCAGTGCCTAGAAGACTAAGAATGAGGAATTACAGACGGGACCAGAGAAGCAGCTACCAGCACTGTCTAGAGAACTAAGAATGAGGAATTACCACTGGGACCAGAGAAGCAGCTAGCAGCACTGGCTAGAGGACTGAGATTGAGGAATTACCACTGGAAACAGACACAGCTGCAGCACTGCCCAGAGGACTTCGAATGGAGGAGTTACCGACTGGACCAGAGAAGCAGCTAGCAGCACTGTCTGGAGGACTTAGAATGGGGTAATTACCGATGAGACCAAGGAAGCAGCACTGTCTGGAGGACTTAGAATGAGGAATTACCACTGGAAACAGAGACACAGCTGCAGCACTACCTAGAGGACTTAAAATGGTGGAGTTACTGACAGGACAAGAGAAGCAGCTGCAGCACTGTCTAGAGGACTAGGAATGAGGAATTAGAACTGCGCCCAGAGACACAGCTGCAGCACTGCCTAAAGGACTTAGAATGAGGAATTACTGACGGGACCAGAGAAGCTGGTAACAGCACTGTCTAGAAGACTTAGAATGCAGCTAGCAGCACTGTCTAGAGGACTTAGAATGAGGAATTACCACAGGGACCAGAGAAGCAGCTAGCAGCTCTGCCTAAAAGACTTAGAACGAGGAATTATCGAAGGGACCAGAGAAGCAGCTAGCAGCACTGCCTAGAGGACTAAGAATGATGAATTACTACTGGGACCAGAGAAGCAGCTAGCAGCACTGTCTAGTGGACTTAGAATGAGGAATTACCACTGTGACCAGAGAGACAGCTGCAGCACTGCCTAGAGGACTCAGAATGAGGAATTACCAACGGGACCAGAGAAGCAGCTAGCAGCACTGTCTAGAGGACTTAGAATGAGGAATTACCACTGGGAACAGAGACGCAGCTGCAGCACTGCCTAGAGGACTCAGAATGAGGAATTACCGACGGGACCGAAGAAGCAGCTAGCAGCACGGTCTACAGGACTTAGAATGAGGAATTACCACTGGGAACAGAGACACAGCTGCAGCACTGCCTACAGGATTAAGAATGAGGAATTACCACTGGGACCAGAGAAGCAGCTACCAGCACTGTCTAGAGGACTAAGAATGAGGAATTACCACTGGGACCAGAGAAGCAGCTAGCAGCACTTGCTAGAGGACTGAGCTTGAGGAATTACCACTGGAAACAGGGACACAGCTGCAGCACTGCCTAGAGGACTTAGAATGGAGGAGTTACAGACTGGACCAGAGAAGCAGCTAGCAGCACTGTCTGGAGGACTTAGAATGGGGTAATTACCGATGAGACCAAGAAAGCAGCAAGCAGCATTGTCTGGAGGACTTAGAATGAGGAATTACCAAAGGGAACAGAGACACAGCTGCAGCACTACCTAGAGGACTTAAAATGGTGGAGTTACTGACAGGACAAGAGCAGCAGCTGCAGCACTGTCTAGAGGACTAGGAATGAGGAATTAGAACTGCGCCCAGAGACACAGCTGCAGCACTGCCTAAAGGACTTAGAATGAGGAATTACTGACGGGACCAGAAAAGCTGCTAACAGCACTGTCTAGAGGACTTAGAATGCAGCTAGCAGCACTGTCTAGAGGACTATGAATGAGGATTTGCCGACAGGAACAGAGAAGCAGCTAGCAGCAGTGCCTAGAAGACTAAGAATGAGGAATTACAGACGGGACCAGAGAAGCAGCTACCAGCACTGTCTAGAGAACTAAGAATGAGGAATTACCACTGGGACCAGAGAAGCAGCTAGCAGCACTGGCTAGAGGACTGAGATTGAGGAATTACCACTGGAAACAGACACAGCTGCAGCACTGCCCAGAGGACTTCGAATGTAGGAGTTACCGACTGGACCAGAGAAGCAGCTAGCAGCACTGTCTGGAGGACTTAGAATGGGGTAATTACCGATGAGACCAAGGAAGCAGCACTGTCTGGAGGACTTAGAATGAGGAATTACCACTGGAAACAGAGACACAGCTGCAGCACTACCTAGAGGACTTAAAATGGTGGAGTTACTGACAGGACAAGAGAAGCAGCTGCAGCACTGTCTAGAGGACTAAGAATGAGGAATTAGAACTGGGACCAGAGACACAGCTGCAGCACTGCCTAAAGGACTTAGAATGAGGAATTACTGACGGGACCAGAAAAGCTGCTAACAGCACTTTCTAGAGGACTTAGAATGCAGCTAGCAGCACTGTCTAGAGGACTATGAATGAGGATTTGCCGACAGGAACAGAGAAGCAGCTAGCAGCAGTGCCTAGAAGACTAAGAATGAGGAATTACCACTGGAAACGGAGACACAACTACAGCACTTCCTAGAGGACTTAAAATGTGGGAATTTCCAACAGGACAAGAGTAGCAGCTAGCAGCACTGTCTGGAAGACTTAGAATGAGGAATTACCAATGGGACCAAAGAAGCAGGTAGCAGCACTGTGTAGAGGACTTAGAATGAGGAATTATCGATGGGACCAGAGTAGCAGCTAGCAGCACTGTCTAGAGGACTTAGAATGAGGAATAACTGACAGGACCAAAGATGCAGCTAGCAGCACTGCCTAGAGCACTAAAAATGAGGAATTACTACTGGGACCAGAGAAGCATGTAGCAGCACTGTCTAGAGGTCTTAAAATGAGGAACTACCACTGTGACCAGAGAGACAGCAGCAGCACTGCCTAGAGGACTCAGAATGAGGAATTACAGACGGGACCAGAATAGCAGCTAGCACCACTGTCTAGAGGATTAAAAATGAGGAGTTACCGGCGGGACCAGAGAAGCAGCTACCAGCACTGCCTAGAGGACCAAGAATGAGGAATTACCACTGGGACCAGAGAAGCAGCTACCAGCACTGTCTAGAGGACTAAGAATGAGGAATTACCACTGGGACCAGAGAAGCAGCTAGCAGCACTGGCTAGAGGACTGAGATTGAGGAATTACCACTGGAAACAGAGACACAGCTGCAGCACTGCCCAGAGGACTTCGAATGGAGGAGTTACCGACTGGACCAGAGAAGCAGCTAGCAGCACTGTCTGGAGGACTTAGAATGGGGTAATTACCGATGAGACCAAGGAAGCAGCAAGCAGGACTGTCTGGAGGACTTAGAATGAGGAATTACCACTGGAAACAGAGACACAGCTGCAGCACTACCTAGAGGACTTAAAATGGTGGAGTTACTGACTGGACAAGAGAAGCAGCTGCAGCACTGTCTAGAGGACTAAGAATGAGGAATTAGAACTGGGACCAGAGACACAGCTGCAGCACTGCCTAAAGGACTTAGAATGAGGAATTACTGACGGGACCAGAAAAGCTGCTAACAGCACTGTCTAGAGGACTTAGAATGCAGCTAGCAGCACTGTTTAGAGGACTATGAATGAAGATTTGCCGACAGCAACAGAGAAGCAGCTAGCAGCAGTGCCTAGAAGACTAAGAATGAGGAATTACCACTGGGAACAGAGACACAACTACAGCACTTCCTAGAGGACTTAAAATGTGGGAATTTCCAACAGGACAAGAGTAGCAGCTAGCAGCACTGTCTGGAAAACTTAGAAGGAGGAATTACCGACGGGACCAGAGTAGCAGCTAGCAGCACTGTCTAGAGGACTTAGAATGCAGCTAGCAGCACTGTCTAGAGGACTTAGAATGAGGAATTACCACAGGGACCAGAGAAGCAGCTAGCAGCTCTGCCTAAAAGACTTAGAATGAGGAATTATCGAAGGGACCAGAGAAGCAGCTAGCAGCACTGCCTAGAGGACTAAGAATGATGAATTACTACTAGGACCAGAGAAGCACCTAGCAGCACTGTCTAGTGGACTTAGAATGAGGAATTACCACTGTGACCAGAGAGACAGCTGCAGCACTGCCTAGAGGACTCAGAATGAGGAATTACCAACGGGACCAGAGAAGCAGCTAGCAGCACTGTCTAGAGGACTAAGAATGAGGAATTAGAACTGGGACCAGAGACACAGCTGCAGCACTGCCTAGAGGACTCAGAATGAGGAATTACCGACGGGACCGAAGAAGCAGCTAGCAGCACGGTCTACAGGACTTAGAATGAGGAATTACCACTGGGAACAGAGACACAGCTGCAGCACTGCCTACAGGACTAAGAATGAGGAATTACCACTGGGACCAGAGAAGCAGCTAGCAGCACTGGCTAGAGGACTGAGCTTGAGGAATTACCACTGGAAACAGAGACACAGCTGCAGCACTGCCTAGAGGACTTAGAATGGAGGAGTTACAGACTGGACCAGAGAAGCAGCTAGCAGCACTGTCTGGAGGACTTAGAATGGGGTAATTACAGATGAGACCAAGAAAGCAGCAAGCAGCATTGTCTGGAGGACTTAGAATGAGGAATTACCAAAGGGAACAGAGACACAGCTGCAGCACTGCCTAAAGGACTTAGAATGAGGAATTACTGACGGGACCAGAAAAGCTGCTAACAGCACTGTCTAGAGGACTTAGAATGCAGCTAGCAGCACTGTCTAGAGGACTATGAATGAGAATTTTCCGACAGGAACAGAGAAGCAGCTAGCAGCAGTGCCTAGCAGACTAAGAATGAGGAATTACCACTGGGAACAGAGACACAGCTACAGCACTTCCTAGAGGACTTAAAATGTGGGAATTTCCAACAGGACAAGAGTAGCAGCTAGCAGCACTGTCTGGAAGACTTAGAAGGAGGAATTACCGACAGGACCAGAGTAGCAGCACTGTCTAGAGGACTTAGAATAAGGAATTACCAATGGGACCAGAGTAGCAGCACTGTCTAGAGGACTTAGAATGAGGAATTACCACAGGGACCAGAGAAGCAGCTAGCAGCACTGCCTAGAGGACTAAGAATGATGAATTACTACTGGGACCAGAGAAGCAGCTAGCAGCACTGTCTAGTGGACTTAGAATGAGGAATTACCACTGTGACCAGTGAGACAGCTGCAGCACTGCCTACAGGACTAAGAATGGGGAATTACCACTGGGACCAGAGAAGCAGCTGCATCACTGTCTAGAGGACTTAGAATAAGGAATTACTGATGAGACCAGAGAAGCAGGTAGCAGAACTGTCTAGAGGACTTAGAATGAGGAATTACTGACAGGACCAGAGAAGCTGCTAACAGCACTGTCTAGAGGACTTAGAATGCAGCTAGCAGCACTGTCTAGAGGACTATGAATGAGGATTTACCGACAGGGCCAGAGAAGCAGCTGGCAGCACTGTCTAGAGGACTTAGAATGAGGAATTACTACTGGGAACAGAGACGCAGCTGCAGCACTGCCTAGAGGACTACGAATGGGGAATTACCACTGGGACCAGAGAAGCAGCTGCATCACTGTCTAGAGGACTTAGAATAAGGAATTACTGATGAGACCAGAGAAGCAGCTAGCAGGACTGTCTAGAGGACTTAGAATGAGGATTTACCGACGGGACCAGAGAAGCAGCCAGCAGCAGTGCCTAGAGGACTAAGAATGAGGAATTACCACAGGGAACAGAGACACATCTGCAGCACTGCCTAGAAGACTTAGAATGGAGGACTTACTGATGGGACCAGAGAAGCTGCTAGCAGCACTGCCTAGAGGACTATGAATGAGGAATTACCACAGTGACCTGAGAGACAGCTGCAGAACGGCCTAGAGGACTTAAAATAAGGCAATTACCGACGGGACAAGAGAAGCAGCTGCAGCACTGCTAGAGGATTTAGAATGAGGAATTACAGATGAGAGCAGAGAAGCAGCTAGCAGCACTGTCTAGAGGACTTAGAATGAGGAATTACCGACGGGACCAGAGAAGCAGCTAACGGTCTACATCTGGCCTCAGGAATTCGTCCTCGGCAACCAGCAAATAAATTCGACCCTGACTGAAGGCAGGTTAGCAGGTCGAAAGCAGGGCTGTCATAGGTAGCAATTTCACGCTCCAATGGCCCCGTCAACAGTGGAAGTGTGCAGGAGTTTTTCTGTCCCCCTTGTCCCCTCCACTCCAAAATCTGGGCGGATAATTGCTTCGCATCCCCCTGCACTTCCTACGCCCATGCACGCAGCTGATGCACCACTCTCCTTTCCTAAGCTAGCCAAGAACGCAACTCTGCGGCTCCTGTATCGAGACCAGGCCCGTGCAAGTAATGCACCCCTTTCCTTTCTATCACACAGAGCACCCTTACCATTTCAGTACTGAGAGTCCCTACACACAGCTAGTGCACGCATTCCTTGTTATCCCATATTGCAACCTATGCGTATAACTCAGCTTCTGCACCACTTTCCTTCCTCGGCTCCCTCTGCTCGCCCAGAGCTAGGAGTAACACGCATCTTTACCGGACACAATGAATGAATGAGTGAACAATCGCCTATGTATCGCGGGGCTGTGCGACTTGATTCACCGCGATTTGCCTAGTGGCAAAAGAAGCAGGTTGGATGAATGGATAAAAACGTTGAATTTTTAGCTTTTAATGAAGAATAGATGTTGGTTTTGTTGTGCATGTTCTTCGGCGCGCACAGGAGCGAATATCCAGAGATACGGTGTCTGCCTTTGGCCCTCCAGGGACATTTTAAGGATTTTGGGGGACCTTGTTCGGAACAGCTTTGAATTTATGATCCAGTTTCAGCTTTTTCATGCCCTCTTTGTGCAGGTCGCTTACAGTGCACATGCACACTCGTCCAAATTCTAAATGTGTTTACATCTAATATTCAAGGATAATGATGTGTGTTTTCAATATTGTAACACAGCAGCAGCTCACTAATATTACTGCCAATAATCTGTGACACCCTCCCATTTCTCATATGTGAGGTCCTGTTTAGATCTAAAAAAAACTTCTTTTTTTTTTATGTTGCATGAAACAAAAACACATTTCTCTGTAAAATATGTGTAATTGACTCACACATCACCCACAATAAAAATAAAGGATAACAGCATTTAAAACAACCTGTTTTAAGAATTATAAAGGTCATCAGGGCAAGACTCTGCACAACAGAGCTGCCTCTATCAAGGGGCCCTCTGAAAGGCTGGTGCCCTGGGCCAGAGCCCACTTTGCCCATGCCTTAAGACGTCTCTGGCCTCCTCACCTCAAGGAGTCCTGTGAGGCCGCGTGGCTCTGAAGGCCTCTAGTCACAGCACAAATCTTATCAGGCCTGGCAGAGGCTGACTCAGCAGGCCTTTCCTGGAAGGGGCTGTAGCAGTGAAGAGAAACTGGTGGCGGGCGGGACAATAGACAGAGGTCGGCTCTGTGAAATTTGGGCATATTAGGAAACTGCAAAAAACACTGTCCAGCCTCTAAGGGACACCTGCTGCAGCGTTCCATAGGTTTTTAGCACTGGCTATTTTGTGTTCTTGTGAAGTAAGCGTACCTATGAAGTAGACTTCAAACTTAAATAGGAGACTTAGTTAGCCCCAACCCTTGCCATATTGCTAAATTATCGCACCTTTGACTAAGAACATGGATTACGATTGAGAGCTCGCAAGGCAAACGCTGCGGGATTCTGTGAGGAATCGCTTATTTTTTAGTGTTTCCCTGCACGGTGGGCAGCCGACCCAGGGCATGTGGCTAAGCTATGGGCTAGTTTTGAGTCTTTGCCCCCACCCACCAGAGTTAGACGAATTGAGAACCTTCCAAAATAACTCTTACAGTAAAATGGGGTTGGATCCCATCTGGATGGCAGTCCTAGTGAGTGTATGATCATCACTGTTGAAACTTGGAATGTCCGGGTGACACCATCACATGGGGTGACACCTTTCCCAAATGAGACTATTTACTAAATAGTCTCATTTGGGAAAGGTGTCCGCACTGGGTGACACCAACCCTAGTGACGCCGCTGCTTGGAATCCAGCGAATGAAGTACATGAACCGGAAGGCCCAAGCAGCGGTTGCACTTCATCCTGATTCATTCATTCACTGGTGAGTGGGAAGGGATATCTAACAACAAGGGACTCACTGTAATCTTCAGGATGTATAGTTTTGCTCGTAACTATTCTTGTAGCTCTTATAACTCATCTGTTTTCGAAGCACTTTCAATTTTGGCACAAAAGCAAATGAAAGGTGAGTTTTCCAGGATTGCCAGGTCCGGAAGCTTGATTAGACACGTGCCTTCAGGATGGCCAGTCATAAATGTCATTACTAGGGCAGTGGTCCTCGGACCCTTGGTGGGTCCACAACGCCTACACAGAGGGACAGCAAGTGTTTGAAAATTATTTTAAGATTAATAAAGTATATATACATAGAAAGCATAAATTAAAATGTAATATTTTAAAAAGGTCTCAATGTCAAGGATTTTAAAATTGGAGGCTAAAGGGTAAATTGGTATCTTTAGCTTGATTCGTGGGAGCAGCACAAATACCTCAGACAGAATCTACTATGAACTTTTGGCAGTCTCAAAGCATTCGTATGCTTCGATAAAAAGAGCATGCATTAAGTGCATTAAATACAAGAAAAAGCAAAGCGATATGCTAGAGTGTAGCATATCGCTTTTTCTTTTAGAAATAAAAACAATTATTGAAAAGCCCCATTCTTTCCATTAAGATTAAAATGTTGATGTCAATATTGTTTTCGGTTGTGAACTTAATAGAATATGTCACAATTTGTGTATTTATTTGTTGTAGGCTTCTTTCTTTTGCCTAATGTTTTGAGTTTTCAAATGATAGAAATTGCTTAGGAAGGGGGGGGTCCCCTGATTCCAGTAGTGTACCGTAGGGTGCCCACAGAAGTCAAAAGGTTAAGAACCGCTGTACTAGAGCATATTTCGTCCATCTTACAATACATACTATATTTTCTCCAGTATCCCATAATGTATACTGTATTGTCCGCATTATCAAAGAGATGCGACACTGAGAGCATGCGTCATTTCTTGGAATCATGCAGTTAAATAGGCTTTCTAATCAATCAGTGATTAATCTCCCAAGAGATTAGCCATAATCTTCCAGAAAGGAGGATTTGTCTTCTACTGGAACTCTTGTTCATGGAGAACCAGTGTTTCAGATTCCATGTCAGTGGATTGTATTCAAATATCTGACAATGATATACAATATTGTAGATAGTTTCCAAATAACATTAAAAAAAAATCACCATATTATTTATGTCTCCTGTGAATGAAACCATTGTAGAGCACAGGGCTAGTTTCAGTGTTCGCTATTGTAAACAGGCTTTGGATGGACCCCTGTGTCTTTGCTAATAAAGCTTGCTATTTGCATAGGTAACCACTTAAATATCATTTGTGGCAATCGTTTGTGTTGCAGAGATTATGATTTGAATTATTAGTGTACACCAGAGCTTCCCAAACTTTTTATAACCGTGACCCAATTTTGAGAACGACATTTTCGCAACCCACCAAGTTTAGTGGACGTTAGGCGGGCAATCAATTTTTTAATGTAACTAAAGCATTGTGTGGGGTAGCGCATTGCCATTTATAGACCGCGCATTTTCCATTGAAATTTCCACTAAATTTGCACAGACAGTTTTATTGATAAGACTATATTGTATACAAATGAAACTGTGTGGAAAACAGGTTTAAGTTAATATTTATCATTTGTGCATCACCAAGTAGTGTCTTGATGTGTTTTGATCCTATTAAAGTCTTTGTTTTCATCACACTTCAGAATTACAAAAAAATGGGCTTCATGTTTGCTTTCCTAACTGCTGACGATGTACAGTTCACACTTTACAGGTATTTACATGTTGTGTGCATTACAAATAAATGACATTCTACAGCCTCTCCTTTCACTCTCCCTGTACCAAACGCAGCAAGATTGTCTTCACTATACTAATTCACCACTAATCCTTTATGGGTTTCCGGAGTAGCGTGCTACTCGCCAAAAAAGCGCTTCAACACCCCATCAGGCGTAACAAGCGCTATATAAATACAAACCTTTTTTTCCCTCTTCTATCCTTCCGCTATCCTTCTGAATCCAAATAACTGACTATCCTATCCACACTCAAATTATTTTCTTATTTCACTATACTAATTCAACACTAATCCTCTTTGGGTTCCGTAGTAGCGTGCTACTCGCCAAAAAGCGATTCGATGCCTCATCAGGGGTAGTAAGCGCTATATAAATGCAATTACAATACAATACAATACATAAATCACTTTATTTTTCTTTCTCTGACTACAAAGCGAGAGGAGTTTGTAAACACCAATCCCCATGTTAAAAAAAATAATCAACAATTTGTCAGAAGACATAGCCTGTCGTTTGACTTCTGCCTTTGTGTAGAGTGAATGTGACAAGAAAACAAAGAATTTAAAGGTTTCTTAATTTATTGCTTGGACTTTGGTGACCCACCATAAATCTGCTGCCAACCCTCCAGTGGGTCGTGACCCACAGTTTGGGAAAGATTGGTGTACACAATATTGCACCTCTCAGTAGATTCGATGCATAATATCTATTATACTAGGCTAGACCTAGTGGACCAACTCCCAGCCAGAGGTTGCCCGATTTGTCGTGTGTGCATAGGCTAAGCTGACTGCAAGCCAACTTGGTATAAAACACATTGATAAGTAAATGTGACCTGCAGATTTCAAGGGTGCAGGTCTCAAAGACTCTTCCTATGGTCCTCAGAATGACAATCCTGGGCCAATGACGGCCAATGGTTTACCACAACTGGTTCCGCTGTGCGCTTCACAAGCCTGGGCCTAGAGATCTTCCAGAGTACTCCTCCAGCGGCCGTGTCGTGGCCCCTTGGGTTTCCGGGGCTCCCTGCTTACCCCAGTCCGAGCTTCAGAGCACCCGCTCTTCATGCATGTCAGGTTCCTTCACAGCTCCCGGCTTACCAATGACCAGTGCCCAAGGTATCAGAGCTCACAAAATATTCTCACAGCTATTTTTGGATAAAAAATACTAAAATGATGTGAAGTGAGCAATTTGATAAAATCAAAATAGAAGTTACATGCAAATTATTCTTCCTGTGGAAAAATAGGGGGGAAATCGCGTCTTCAACAGAAATGTGTTTTGGAGGCTGCCTCGTGCACAGAGCTCACATCCTCAGCTCCCCCTGCTGTGTCGAGCATCGGAAGGGATCAGTGAATCCCACACACCCTCCTGACACAGATTCATGGCCCGTGACAGTCGAGTAAAGGAAGGTACGGATTTAGCCCTCAGTATAAAGCACGGTGTAATAACGACAGTAAAGAAAGACCTTGTAACCGAACAAGTCCTGTTCCTGATTCCGGGTTAGTAATGTGGTTAGTTAAGGGCCGTTGTACAAATGAAGCTGTAATTTCATGACGTTGCAGACAGAGCTCTGCAATTATGCAATGCAAAGAGCTGCAGCTCGTGGCGTCTGGGGGGTTATTCCGCCAGCATATCCCTGGGAAACAGCAAAAGGCTGTAAAAACAAGCATAGCAGCTCCTGCCTGGCAGCAGAATCCTGCAGAAGAGTTCAAGCTAAGTCTTATCTGATTTATTCGCTCGTGTGTTAGAACTCAGAGTGGGCGGTGGGACACTGTTACTGCCATGTGAAGGGAAGGGGTGGGCACCACCTGGGCAGTGGCAGCCCTCCTCCTAACACCTGCAGTATCACCTGGGTGAGTGAACAGTAGAAAGAAAGGGGTGCACCGCCAGGGGACCCCTAGGCTCAGGCATCCCTATCATATATCTGGCATGTCCAGTGGAAAAGCCATCGTTCCTGACAGCATCATATCAAGAAATCGGAGATACAGAGAGCATAAAACAACTGGAGAATATGCACATTCAGATAACTGAATCTGCACCGAGGGTCCCTAAACAATGACATTAGATTGGTGCCGTGGCCTGATTAACAGAAAGCACCCCGCATTGACGCCTGTCTCTCCTCCTGCCCCAGGCATGCAGTGTGCCACTTCACTCAGTCACCAGGGATGACGGTCAACAATCACTGTCATGGCCGAGAGCACAGGCAGCCAGCACGGGTCTCCTCTCGGTGAAAGCCTGAGGATTCTTCAAAGAAAGCAGCAGAATTCGCTATATTCTTTGATGAAAAGGTCAAATCGCTGGTGGATCAGGTCACCCACCCCACCCCCATTGAGGAGCAAAAATCCTCACTTGGCAGAACTTTGCCGCCATCTCGGAAGATGACCTCCTCAAATGCATCCTCGAAACCAAACCCTCCAACCATTCTTCTGACCCCATCCCTAGTGTCATCGCCATTGATTTCTACACCAATACTCTCTCTTACTGGACCAGGCTAGTTAATCTCTTCCTCAGTCAAGGCTTCCTCCCTGCTGCCCTCAGGACAGGTTACTCCTCTTCTAAAAAAACTCTCCACAGATGCGAACGACCTCAACAACTTCCGCCCAATCACCAACCTCCCTTTTGTTTAAAAAATCACGGAAAAATGTGTTGCGAAACAACTTTCCCTACATATTATGGACAATAATCTCCTTGACATGTTCCAGTCTGGCTTCATTCAAAATTGCAGCACTGAAACAGCCCTGCTGCAAGTGATTGATGATGCGCTGCATATACTCGATTCTGGGGAATCGTGCCTTCTGATTCTTCTTGACCTCTCTGCAGCCTTTGACACTGTTAATCACAACACCCTCCTTAACACTCTTCAACAGAGAATGGGTGTGGAAGGCACAGTGCTTAAATGGTTTGCCTCATTCCTCTCGGACAGATCCCAAATGATCAAGATAGCGAACAGTCTTTCGTCTCCATTGGCGGTAGGTCAAGGCGTCCCTCAAGGTTCTATCCTTGCACCCACTTTGTTTAATCTCTATCTGGAACCATTAGGGAACCTCCTAAGTAAATCTGGGATCCACTACCATCTCTATGCGGATGACACTCAAATCTACCTCAAGGTGTCTTCCGCACACGACCTCTCACTACTCAACTATACTCTCAACTCTATTCACAACTGGATGTTAGTTCACCAACTCATTCTCAATCCCTCCAAAACTGAATTCCTCCTCCTATCTACCTCTCGCTCCCCCCCTCCTGTTCAATCCTGGATGGATCAGCCGAATTTACTCAACAATAATCCCATCATTGTTGACAGCGCTAAATCCCTAGGTGTCATACTTGACAAAAGACTCAACCTAATCTCCCACATCAACTCCATTGCTAAGAACGCACGTTACCAGCTGCGCCTTCTGTGGGGGATTCGTTGGTTCTTCCCGGAGAAAGACCTAAAAACCTTGGTCCAATCGCTAGTTCTCTCTAGACTGGATTACTGCAACTCTCTTCTGACTGGCCTACCCAAATCTCACCTCTCCCCCCTCAAATCCGTCCTCCATTCAGCAGCTCGCTTTATTTCAGGGTCCAAACGAAGTGACCACATCACTCCTATCATGTCTTCTCTTCGATGGCTTCCCATCGAGGCAAGATCTATTTACAAAACTGCCTGCATCACCCACAAAGCCTTGCACACTTCCTCCTCTCGTTACCTGGCGAATAAACTGAAAATGTCTGGAGGCTCGAGAACTTCTCAGAATGCGGAAAAGTTTCTGCTTGAGCCCCCCTCCTTCAAAAGGGAAAGATCGATGGCTCAATCGTTCTCAGGTAATGCGGTGAGAATCTGGAACTCGCTTCCTCCATTGCTCCGTGCCACCACCTCTATCCGGATCTTAAAAGCTGAACTCAAATCTCTTCTCTTCCAAAGACACTTCCAGAACTAATACCTTCATTCTCAGACCCCTCTAGGAAGTTCGTTCATCATTGTAAATTTGTAATATTTTCTTGTACATTCCTTACCCTTGCTTGCTGTGTTTGATAGTGTGTTCTTGCCTTCTATGGTTTTACCCTACCTCTTCTAGTCTCCTGTTTATTTTTGTAACGTTCTATTTTGTAACATTTCTCTCATGTAACGTAACTGGTTCTATTGTAAGGAGCTCTGACACCTTCGGGTAAAGTCTGCGCTATATAAAAATGCATTAAATAAATAAAATAAAAGAGCAGCTGTGCTTGCGGGCCGCAATGGCTGCCACCCCAGTCTGACTGGACAGCCCCTCTTCTGCAACTGCACTCTGGCGGGATGGCTTCCCAGAGCCACGGTGACAGCCACGAGCCCAGGCACCCAGACCCCTGTGAGCAGCACGCGCACCTGACAGCATTCCATCCTGCACCACGGGTGGCCCCTCAGCCCATTCTATGCACTGGCAATAGAGGCGCACGTGCCTCACGCGCCTCACGCGCCTCAGAGTTGAGTTAGCATCAGCTCGGTCTTTGTCCACATTGACATATTCTGGATTTCACCAAGCGGGTGAGGTTGTGCTGCGCGTGAGACTTGTACATGTGTAGCTGTGAGTCTTTTACTTATGCAGGTGTGGCTGTTGTGTTTTCACGTGTGAAGGGTTGGCCGTTGGAACCGAGCCTGCGCATGAGGTACTGAGGGCATTGCTCATGTGACGGAAAGGCTGGGGCTGTCAGGGCTGTGGCTGAGGGGCCCTTGTGCCCACACTTCGTATATCTAGGGGCATTACACCAGTGTGAGTGTGAGCCGGTTACCTGCAGTGTGGCCCTGGGCGCTGTACGTGTTTTTGTAGGGTGGTTGGGCCTGTATGTGGCTTTTATGTCTGCTCTAGAAAGCATTTGGGTTTTGTGCCTGTTGGAGTATTGCTCCGGGTATGGTGCCTGTCCGATCACTGCTCTGGGTCCTGTGCCTGGAGGTTCTGTGCTGTGGGGCAGTATGGATGTGTGCGTTGCTCTGGCCCCAGGGTCGATATGTGCTTGAGTCTCTTCCTGTCCCAATATGGCTTCAGGCCCAGGACTTATCTCAGATCCTGAGAGGGCGGTGGTTGTAATCCACCATCACACTGCATTTACAAGTCACTCTTTTGTTTAGCAAGGGGTTGGGCTGCAGTAAACATGTACATTCACATCCACGTCACAGGCACCACTGTGATAAAAATTACAAGTAACCTGAGTATTCAGATCCATAATGAGATGACAGTCGGAAGGAGGAGGAAACTGAAATCCCAAGATGCTTCAAGCAATATTTCTACATAATAGATTTCTTCCAGTTCACTCAGAGCTGCCTGTGATATGGTGAAAGCTCCCATAAAGCACATATCTTACCAGAATCTGCTGGTTCTCTAGGGGCATCTAATGGAGGAGAGCTCCTAAGAGTGATGTTGCAGAAGCCTGTATGATCTAATTTCACACCATAATCTACAACTATGTCTGCATGGAACAGGGTGTTGAGCAGAGTTAGGAGAGATGAGGTTGACTCTGCCCTGACCAGCAGTTAGGAGGCCCGCATAGGAACGTATAACAAGAACAAGCATGGTTCCACCATCAATAAAAGAAAATGTGTGTGTCCCTTCTACCCTTTCCAGCCCCCTCTTAGTTTTTTAAACTGTTTCTATTGTTCTTTTGCATTTACAACCGCACCAAGAATGACCTCACCACCGCCACCCCCCTCTTATTGACATGCGTGCCTTACCACTTCTAACAGAGGAAGTCAGATCTAGGAGAGTGCAGCCGACTTCTTGGCCTCAAGCGTGGTACTAATGGAGGAGGTGGGATATCAAATATTTTGGCGCAACATTACCTGAGAAGATGGGCTTCAGCGGCCAGGTGTAAGGTGGACTCAGTTGAGGAGCTAGGGCAGCAAGTTGACTAATGCCTGAGGTGGGACAGAGAAACACAGGAAAACGTCACTAGGCCAAAGAGACATTGGTACGCCAGGATGAACTTGCAACAATTTGCTGCAGTAATATCTGACATAAGTGTTGTGTTCTAAATATTGATTACAAAAATATCTGTCTAAATCGATGTAGATTTTCCATTATAAGTTGCAGTAAAACAATATTTATGTAAATGATATTTAGAAAACTATATTTATGCCAGACTATATTCTGACAATGATATTCTGGTAGCATACATTGATAACATATTGGCAGAAGGATTATGTGGGGCCTTGTGTTTTGACACTGTGCCATAGATGGCTCTGTGGGTGATGTTCACGTGCCTGGAGGCTATATACCAGCTCAGACTGTGTGCCAGTGCAGTTGGCTCCACGCTGGGAATTTTTTATTGTTTAGGCATTCTCACTCAAGAAGGCTGCTTTGAATCCTGTGAGTAGTAAGCTCCGTTTCTTTGGTGTGCCAGTAGGCAGGGCATGGCAAGTTTTATGTAGACAGAAATAGCTGTTTGTGTCATAGAGACATGGTGTAGGAGTGGCCATATTTCATGATGGCATTGATGTTAGGGTTAAGTGGTAAATTCTGAATTGACCGATACATTTGTACAAATATTTAGAACGTGAAGGAAACTTGCGACTTAGGAAAGCTCTTGATATGGCTACGGTTCATTCCTATATACCACTTTCAACTGGTAATGGTATGGAGCCCTATTTAGTATGGATACAGGCACCGAAACACAGGTTTTATTTGTCTTGGTTTAGAGTTAACATGATTCATTATTTAGGTGCCTTTCCTGAAACAGGATCTTGGTTTTCCTATTTACCAAACTGTCCCTGTGGTGGGATCTCCTGCCAATCTTCGAAGCACTTTATGGTATTTTGCACACTCTATTCGTTTCCCAGACTAGGGTTCCTACGTCCTATCCTCAGTGGAAGATCATTTAAAACACACTAAGAGGGCTTGATCTTTCTACAACGACTTGAGTACCCCTCGATCTGTATTGCAGTTTTAAACTTTATTAATCAGGCACTTATTATAAGGAAAACATATGTATCATGAAATAATATGCTGGTTGGTGGATTTTAAATGTGAATACTATTATCTGATTTTATGATTGTATTAATATGTGTTTTAGGAGTGAATTGTTTTTATGTGTTTCAAAATGTGCTTTTATGGTCTTGCATTGGACCGAATAAAGATCTTTGATGATGAGGACTGATGCAGTTAAGGTTTGATTCAATTAGAGTTGCAGTACGTCTGTTAATAGACCTCATCTACCTTCGATACTGTTCATCATCCTACATTGCTACACTGACCTGAACACAAAGGAGTTCAGGGCATCACCATGTAACATATTGCCTCCTTCCTCCCTAACAGAGCCTTTATCCTAGTACTTCTTTTTCTTTGGCAGCCAGCAATCAGACGATACACTGCACCATCATCCTTTTCCTCTTTAACATTTACTTTAGTCTTCTACCTGACATCTCTTCCTTCAGCCTCAACTGCTACAGATAAGATGATGACAAGCAAATCTTATGAAGCTTCAGAATCCACAAGATCGTGTGCTATAGGCCAAAGCAACCAAGCAGTTGACCAATGAATGTTAACTTAACACCTTAAGCTGAACACGTCAAAACTGAGATTCTAGCTTGCACACCATAGAAGCAACTACCACCAGTCCACCTTCTATCATATTCTTTGCATTTCTAAAGTGCAGCAGTCACCCAGACAGGGATCCTGGTATTGGGAAAACAGTGGTAGACAGCAGAGAATAAGCAGGATTAGAAGGTTAAGGACAAAAAAATGTTTTGATAGCTGTGTGGAAAGCAAGATGATTTTCGTTGAAATGCAACAAGGGTAGCAAAGTAGTCCAGCGTTTAGCTGCCAGATATGAGGAGTAGCACCCTCCTGTCTTACAGTATCAAATTTTGGGAGTGACAAGCAACCCAAGAGAAGAGAATCTTAGTATAGGGGTAGGGAATAGTGAGTCAGCTTCATTGTAAAGGGAGAGAGGTCCTTGATCATAATAAGCTTGATGAACTAGGCAGAGAGTTCTAAACTGAATGTGTTTGGAAACTGGCAGCTAATGAAGGGCAACCAAGTAGGAAGGATTATGCAAACGCAGCAGAAGACTGAAAATGAGCCTTACTTCTACGTTTTGAATTCACTGCACTCTGGAGAGAAGGTAGACAGGGAGCCCAAGATATAAGGAGCTTCTATAGTCAAGCCTGGATAGAATGATGTCTTGAAATGCCACTTGGCGAGAATGCATGGAAGATATGGAAGGATATTGCGCTTCAGAAACAGTTGATGGAAAGAAGAGGAGGAAAGTTTTTTGCTTACCTGTATGGATAGAGACAGATTTAGATTGAACTGATCACGTACTTCCGTTACCAGAGTATGAGGATACCGGTGTTCTGAGGCCATTAGTTAGTGGTTCAGTGGGAAGCTTGTTTTCGTAGCTGAATTTCTGTTTTGTCAGTATTCAGTTTGAGGAAGTTATTGTTTATCCAGGAAAATACCTCTCAGAGTCAATTCTTGAACATTGAGCTCGAATGAGTTGTGCTAAAGGGTGGACATAAATGTTGATAAAAGTGGGACTCATGAACGATCATTGAGGGATACCCGCTAGAGTTCCCGAAATTTTGACTGAATAGGAGGAAGATGGACAATTTAGGAGCATCCGTTAAGATAGCAAGAAATCCAGATGAGAGCATTTTCCTGCGCACCAATTTTAGGAAGGGGACTGAAGATCCCATGTGACACAGGGTCAAAAGCCACTAAGGTATTGTAACGAGGTGCCGCAACGACAGACAGAGGAAGAAGAAACTGACGCAGAAGCCTTTCCCCCTTACCTATCTCCGTATCCTCTCCTCTGTTTTCAGCCATCTGCAGAGTGAGATATGGACTATGCCTTTAAGGGTCTCCCGCGGTGGGACCCGTTTCCCGATCATGTGACCAAGTCACATGATCCAGTCATCTTGAAGAAGGAAGATGCGGAAGAAGCTTGTCCTTCGACTCCAGAGGCCAGCGCGAGAGAAGGCAATCCGGAGGAAGAGTGCGGGAGCGACAGAACCTCCTTCATCTCACCGGGACCGAAGGAAGTGACAGGACCACAAGGAGATGCGGGAGACGACGCTGGAACGGGAGTTCCGGAAGACCGCTGCCGGGAAGGACCTAGAGAGGGAGCCGGACCCTATTCGGCATCGTCCAGGAGGGACGTGGCTAAACAAGGTACCGGCCGGTTGGGGACTGCTTGGGGAAAGGGAGCTAGAGCTCTCAAAGACGGGTCGGGAGGAGGGAGGTGAGCGAGCAAGCCGCTTTGTGTGACTTGGGCGTAATTGCGCGTAACCAAGGCCGCAGTATTAAACAAGAAATGCAAACGCTGGTATCGGGTGAAACCACCCTTCACGCCCTTCCCTAGTCACTTTAAGGACCCCTGAAACACGTCCTTACGTTGTTTTTTTTGTTCTATTTTTTTTCCTTTGGTCATAATCCCTCCAGAGCCTGACAACAACGGGAGGAGAGAAAAAACGGAAACGCCACTCTCTGAGGAAAGAGAGAGAAGACGGCTGTTTTCACACAAAAAGGGCATGAGAAGACGACCCCTATAACAAGAAAGAGAAACCAAAGCTTAAACTAAGCCTTTACAACTACATCTCTGTCTTGCTTCTCCACCGAGCCACAGGTATCAACAGGGCTTTAAGTGGGCCGGGTCTCACCGGGTCTGAGCACCGGCAGTTTTTTAGAAGGGGCCTCAAAACGGGTCCCTATCGGGCTCTGTTTTGTGCCCTGGCATGGACGGTCCGTTTTTTTTAGGTCTCGCCTAGCGACGCAGCGCATGCGCTGCTCGCCTTGGCGAGATCTATTGTTGTCGGTTTGTCGGCGGAAGGGGGACAGGAGATGTGCACGCGTGTGGAGGATAGGACATGTGCACGCGTACGTCTAATGAGAGACAGCAGATGTGCGCGTACGGGTGACAGGAGATGTGCACGCGTACGGCTCTGCTCGGTTGCTCCCTCTCTCCTTCCGTGTCTGCGCGCGCGTTGTTAAACTCCTATTTACTTTCGCTTTTCATCAGTCGCGTCTTACTTTTTTTTTCTTTCTCAATCAGGCCCCTTCTGCTTTTGTGATACACCACCCTACCGCAACAATACATGCCCCCACATATGCTTTTTAACCTGTCTTTACCAAGTCCCTCGTGCTGTATTTACAACCGTTGGTATTTACTTTCGCTTTTCAGCAGTCGCGTCTTACTTTTTTTTCTCCCTCTATCAGGCCCCTTCTGCTTTTGTGATAAACAGTAAAAAAAAAGCTCTGGCAGGTAACAATAAATGAAATATATATGTGTCTAGCGCCAAAGCACTCTTAGGACATCAGTGCGCTGCACAAGTGACTTCCATTCCGATATAAAACCACATGTAGAAATGCACAGCTCCGCAAACAATGGTGCCTTAAAGCCACTGCACTGAAGTTGTAATCTCTGTACCTGTGCTCCGGTGGCCCCTGTCTCCAGCCGCTCCCCTGGCCCTGCGCCTCCTCTCCGGCAGTAAACACAAGCCCCAGCAGACAGGGATATTTAACACCCGCCCCTGCCCAGCCCCCCCTTCACTGGTGGCTAATGAGACCCGGACTGGAAGAACAGGTTCTCTTTGAAGATCCCCAACGAACCAGAGGCCGGCAGAGCCCAGCCCCGGACCAGAGCAGCAGACTGGGAACACGTGGGGTGGCACTGCATGCCCTGCAGCTACGGGAAGGGGCACTGCACGCCCTGCAGCCACGGGCACAGCACAGCACTGCTACCACGCTCACAGCACTGCATACCCTGCAGCCACGGTAAGGGGCACAGCAATGTTATAGTATTTATATTTATAGCAGTTTTATGTAGCGTGAACGTGCCCAAAGCATTTACAATGCAATATGGCATTGTAAATGACAATGCCTTTATGTATGTGTTAAGAAAACCTACAAAGTGTGTGTTTACGCACCACTTGCAGGTTTTCAAAACACATAAATAAAGGCAGTGTCATTTACAATGTCAATAGCACAAACTCTCGCAAATGCGAGACCTATTGCATTGCAAATGCTTGTCCTGGACAGCAGTGACAGCAGGCACATCGATGTGTGCATGCTCACACTGCTCACTTCTCTCTAGTGGAGAAGTTACAGCATGACATCATGCCAGGGGAACGTTGTAGGGGAAGGGAAATTCTTTAAAGAGTCATTTTCTCTCTGGATTTCCCTTCTCTTTTTGAGACTCACAGATTTATGGCTTACATGTTTTTAAGCCGCGCCCTTAATTACATTGGCCACGCCTCTTTGAGAGCCCCCCCAGTTTTTTTATCCCACTTAAAGCCCTGGGTATCAAGTAGGTCCTGTGCTGCAGTAGCGGCCCGTCGTTAAGTGCAGAGGGGCCCTGCCACCACCTTTTTGCAAACATGAAGAGTGTCTGTCAGGCTGAGTAAAGGTCAGCCTGACAGACACCCTTCATGTTCAGGTCAGGCCGCCAGATGTTGTACATGCAGTAAATGCGCAGACGTCTGGCTGCCTAAGCTGAACTTTACTGGGCTGAAGCCCTGTGGGTATGACCTCCTTAGCCCCGAATAAGTGCTTGGAGGTCCTCCCCCTCATGATGAGGGGAACAAATCACAGATAGACTCAGACCTGGGTGCTTCACTTTTAAGCCCTGAGGTGACCAGGGCAGACTATCGATCTGAGACACCTCATCACACAATGGGGTGGGGTCAGCAGTCTCTCCGACCCCATCCCACTCTGTAATGAGTAAGGGACTGCCACCTCATCTCATTGGCTGACCCATAACAAGGCCATCACATCACACATTGACATGGTAGCTCATTGGTTAGGCACTCCTGTGTTGTATTGTGCCGATCCAGAGATTCCGTCTACCTATCTTACTTTTCAATTCTAGATCTGGGCAATTCCAAGAATTGGATGAGGTGGGCTCACTCAAGCAATGTGACATGCTTCACCATAGGCCACCTCATCCCACCCTGGTAAGATTGTACTACCAGGGCGGACTCAACCTTAAGTGGTACTATCTTGAGGGAGTTCTTAGAAATTACTTAGTCTGGATAATTACCTGGGATTCAGTTGTCTTAGCTAAAAATACTTTAGGGTAAACCACAAGGAGTCCTTTATTAGGTGGTACCCTAGGTATATAAAAAAATAATAAAGAAGTATACTCAGAGAACGTTTTTGGGTACCATGGCACATACGTACCTCAACACAACTGTATCACATGTGGCACTGCACACAAACACACTCTGCATGCTCGGACGAGTGAAGTAACACACATGAGGATAACACCATGCTACTTTCAGTGCTAAAACTGCTACTTTACCTAATCCAGAGAGAACCTGTGCCTCATGGTCTTTTTAGGGGTGGGCGACTTCTATTGTCACACTCCATGGAATATACAAATTAGATATATGCTGTGGTACAGTATAGGAAAGATTCGCATTTCTAGTGGGGTTCAAAATCCTTTGTAGTAAGGAAGCGATTTGTTCACACTAGTGGTTTATATATTCCATTTTTTTCAGAGTTTTAGTTGCTCTCTCTGACATGGATCTTAATTCCCGAACACTATTAGACACAAAACTGAAACGGGCTGGCCACAATACCTATAAAATAATATATCATCCCAATCTGACACAAATTCCTTAAATCACTCCCAGAACTCTAATCTCTGACCTGTACTTCTGCTTGAATAAAGGAGCTACAATAAGTGATCTTATTCTCTACATGAAAAGACGAACGCAATGGAGGAAAGCCCTGTACTCATTGTTCTTGATCACCACATTTAGGAAAACCCTTCATGGTCTAAGAGTTTCTTTAGCTCCCTCTCCTGCTTACAGAGCTGATGCAACCATCTCCCTACATAGCAATGGGATTATCCTCATCTAGTCTTCTGACCACAACCTAGAACTATTAGATGAAAGTGTCCTGGCATATTTTCGCCACATCTAGCGCTCCACTCCTCTTACTCCCTCTCCCCTCCACAGCGATCAACATACATAACATGCAACCCTTTTCCTCCTCTTGTGGGGCATAAAATCCCCCTTGGGATGCGCCAAACGGATTCTCACCCATACTTCACCCCCATAGCAATGGACTCAGAGATACATAGCTAGGCAAATAAGATCCTTTCCCTGACTCTTCTGCTGACCTCCAAATACACCTGCATTTATTCTACTAACCTCCCTACGACATTCCCCATGGACCAAGTAAGGATAACTTCAGAGCCGGATCGCGCACACCCGAAGAGCTACATGACCTATATGATCCCAGCACTCTTACGCAGACAGCTTTCGAGCTCGTCTCCTCACCCCCTGAAGCCTTACCCCATCTTCAACCAACCCACCTCTCCGCAGGTTCTCTATGACTAGCAGTATTCCAACACCACAGTCCTGCAGTGATCTAAACCATGACTTCTCATTCCCATACCTCACTAGAATCCAGGGTTGACAAGATCGCACTGGACCAACAGCAATTTAAGGCTGACTTACATGGCCTAATAAACATCACCATAGAGCTTTCAAACAATAGGTGGCCCAACAGGTCTCAGGGAAGAATAGTCACAACCATGTCCATTCTACAAACTTCCACACTAGGTAACCTTTGCACTCCCCTACCAACGTGATCACTACAATCCTGGCTTCTCCTCACCTGAGATGGAGAGCCATTCCCTATCCCAACCACCCCACTAGGCCAGTTAGGTTCAAAGATCCATTTTCTGACAGCGACATTCACTCCCTCCTCCTTTCCTATAACTCATCATCTGACTACACAGACAATCTCGAACAAATCCAAACTATTCTTACAAACCCACTCAGAGAACCTAGGATCAACTGCAGAGCCTTAAACAAATCCAACCTTATGAGGGTTTCCATCACACAGACTACCTCAGCGGATACCATATCTCATCTGAAATGCATGCTACTCAATTGTAGATCAGCAGTAAGGCACGTAGCGAATATAGCTGACCTCATCCTTACACAAACTCGACCTCATAATTCTTAGTGAAACATGGCTAAAATATTCCTCTGCACCCATCATGGACTTACTAGTTCCTCCCAGTCATGACATCATAAGATTAGATAGATCCCACAGAACAGGGGGTGGCATCGCCTGCATATACCGTACCAATCTTTCAGTGAAACAGTCACAAACAGTTGATATGTCTTCATGCGAATACTTATGCATCGACATTGCAACTAACAACAGGCCACTATGTAAATTGCATACAATCTACCATCCACCTGGAGAAACCCTCTAATTCTTATAACAAATTATGGATAACATCTCAACACTGCACCCAGATCTTCCTTGGAGATTTCAACCTCCACTGGAATCACCCGAATGACCCTGCAGTGAACAGCCTTAAAACCTTCCTAGATTACCTCAACCTGATTAAAATCTGTGACAAGCCTACGCACAAGGGTGAGACCTTAGATCTAAGTATTGCTGAGGTATTTTCTAATCTACTCAAATCTATAGTCCCCCGTGATTGGACAGACCACCACTGCTTCACCTTCCTCATTATGGAATGAGTGATAAGAAATAAGGCACAGCTAAAGAAATCTAACTACTGGAAAACGAGCTTAAGAAACAAACCCAAATGATCTGACAGCCATCAGCAATAACATCTTGCCTCCTCCGGTACCAATGTCGCGTGTCCATGACCTCACAGAACATTACAACAATTCTATGTTGAACATTCTAGACTTAATTGCACCGCTACAGCTAAAAAGATTGCCCACCAAAGACTCTAAACCATGGTATAATGGTAGCCTTAATATAGAAATACGCAATCTGAGACTTGCCGAACATTCATTGAGATTCTCTCCGTCCCTCAATCACCTGAAGAATCTGAGATCACTTAGGAACATCTATAACAAACAAATTAGAAGCTCAAAAGCGAACTTCTTCAGAAACCAGCTAGATGAAGCTAGAAACCGACCCAAAAATCTATTCGAGCTGGTCAAACTACAATTGAATAGCCATTCCAACCCTACTTCTACTGGGTCAAGTCCACAACAGAATAGCGAGGACTTTGCCTCCTTCTTCCTTGAAAAGACAAAAAAAAATAAAGTGGGCTGATGACAGCAATGGAGTACCACCTTCAGGACTCACCACATCTTAGCTTACCCCCCTACACACACCCCCAGGATAGCTGAGCCCCCACCTATCACAAGGCATACCCGCTAAAACAAAGCCTTGTGGAACTCATTCAAATCCTATGAGGATAGTGATATTCTCAAAATTTGCTTAGCTCTGAAACCTTCAAA
Organism: Calotriton arnoldi; assembly: GCA_963921515.1. Taxonomy (NCBI): domain Eukaryota; kingdom Metazoa; phylum Chordata; class Amphibia; order Caudata; family Salamandridae; genus Calotriton; species Calotriton arnoldi. The sequence goes on from CAWUFW010000653.1 coordinate 471,969, forward strand.
CCACTTCAATGACCCTCTGCGATCAAATGTCTTCAAGGAGATCAATCGTCCATACCCCCACTCTGGACCAAGATAGTAAATGCCTCACTACTCCAAGGCACTATCCTAGATTACCTAAAGTCTGGTCAGGTAACCACTATTTTGAAAAAACCCATGCCAGATCATGCAGACCTAAGCAACTTCCACCCAATCACTAACATTTCGACCCTGTTGAAGCTCCTGAAGAAATGCGTCCATGTCCAACTATGCAACCATATAGAACAATTCCAACTTTTAGACCTATTCCAATCTGGCTTCCGTCAAGGCCATAGCACTGAATTGGCTCTAATGCACATAGTAGATGATGTGCTAAAATGCAGGATCAAACAAGTCCTGCCTTCTAGTTCTCCTTGACCTATTGTCGGCTTTAGACACGGTTAAACATGACAACCTCCTAGACTTACTGGAACGTAGGATAGGGCTATATCTGGGTCCATCCTAAATTGGTTCTCTTTGTCCCTTCATAACAGAAACCAAAGAATCAAGGTGAATCAGTCCCTGTGCAACTCTACACTAGTCACACTAGGGGTCCCATAGGGATCAACGCTATCACCGACCCTCTTTAACCTGTTCATGGAGCCTCTAACTGAAATTCCGAAACTATCCAACATCCACTATCACATATATGCCAACGACACTCAATTGTACTTGAAACACTCTTCCCCTTAAGATATACAGGGCCAGATGTACGACCCGTTTTTGCATGCGCAAATGGGTTTGCGAACCCGTTTGCGCATGCAAAAACCTATTGGGCCATGTACATAGCCTATTTAGCGAGTCGCAATTTATTTGCGTCTCGCTAAATAGGTTTTGCGACTCGCTATTTGGAAGGGGTGTTCCCTTCCAAATAGTGAGTCTCAAAACCATGTACCAATGTTTTGCGACCGCAATTGCGGTCACAAAACACTCGCAATTACCACCTACTTCAAGTAGGTGGTAATGCATTCCCAAAAGGGAAGGGGTCCCCAGGGGACCCCTTCCCCTTTGCAAATGCATGCAAAATTATTTTTTAAGGGCAGGTAGTGGTCCCAGGGACCACTGCTTGCCCTTAAAAAATGAAACGAAAACGTTTCATTTAAAAAAAAAAAATGCATCCTGTTTTCCTTTAAGGAAAACGGGCTGCATTTTTTTTTAAAAACTGCTTTATTTAAAAGCAGTCCCAGACATGGTGGTCTGCTGAGCCCAGCAGGCCACCATCCCTGGGAGGACTGGCATTCCCAATGGGCTCGCAAATTGCGAGAGGCTCATTAATATTAATGAGCCTCGCAATTTGCGATCCCATTGGGAATCGCAAACAGTGTTAAACACACTGTTGTACATGTCATTTAGCGCCTCGCAATGTGTCGCAAATTGTGAGGCGCTAAATGAAATGGTCGTACATCTGGCCCTTCGTCTCTTAACACAACTCTTCAAAAAACTCAAAACTGGCCAACATGCAACCACTTCAAGCTAAACGTTCTAAAAACCGAATTCCTCTTAATCGCCCCACCCAGAGTCGTCCAATATCAAAGAATGGATGAAGCAACTCACAGCTCTTAATTGCCTTCCACACATTATAGATTCCTCAAGATCACTAGGAATAACCCTTGGCAAGAACCTGAACATGCAGGACCACATCAGTAATGCCACTATAGGAGCTAACTTCTAAATGAGCATCCTAAGGAAAATAAACCCCTTCCTCGCCCTCAACGACTTCAAATCAGTTGTTCAAGCCCTAGTGATTCCCAGGTTGGACTATGAAAATGCAGCCCTCTGCAGCCTACCGAGATCGACGTTGGCTCCACTAAGGGCTTCTCTTAACTCTGTTTCAAGGATCATCACAGGTTCAAAAAGATACAACCACATTACTCCTGATCTACAGACTCTAATTTGGCTCTCATATGAGGCAAGGATTGAGCTTGAAATTGCCTGTATGACCCATAAAGCCCTACACTTCAACACCCAGAGGTACCTAGCACAAAAACTGGAATTAACTAGGGGCAGTAGACATTCTAGAAGCTCTAGCACCTTACTAAAGAAATTGCATAAAAAGAAAACTTACAATCATGCCTTCTTGGGTATTACCCTGAGAATTTGGAACTTCCTGCCCTCTGAAATCAGACTGAACCCCTCAACCTCCGCATTTAAAAAAGAAGCCAAAGTGAAACTAATGAACAAATGTTTACTTTAGAGCTCTCGTACTGTACTCGCCGGCCCCATTTAGGCACATTTCCTATACAGTTGTAAAGTATTGGACTGCCATTTTCTTGTATATTGAGTAGGTGGCATGGCCCCTGTTGTGGTCTCCTGCCTCAAACTCGGACACTCCACATCCTGTTTCGCTCTTGTTCATGTTATTTATTTTACTGTTTCTTTGCTCTTGACCACTTGTAAAGCACTCTGATACCCTCTTGGGTCATGCTCGCACTATATAAAACTTTATAAATAAATAAAATACATATTTTGCTTCATAGTGCAGTCTCCCAATGAAAAGACTGCTCCTTTTTAATGATCATTAATTTGTAAATGTAAGAGCAATGTCTGCAATAAAATCTTTGGAAGTATCTAAGAGTTGTGTCTCCCCAATCCAGAACTCTGGTTTCATGTTTAAGCTGCAAGTTTATCACTTTCTTCATCAAGGAGATTCGCCCTCTCTATTCCTACCCTGCCCCAGAGTACAGCCGTCTGATAGGAAAATGCAAAGGAAGTGGCGGCCTTTTAGCTTGTTGTAAACCACCCTTAATTGGGGTAGTGTTTGTCCATCACCTGAGTATTTTGGCCAGTCAGGGTTTCAAATCGCGGAAACACCTGGCCAGGACCTGCTGAGCACGTTGCAACTCCTGCTATTCGTCCAGCAGGAATTATGCAGGTGCTCCGCATTTGTGGTGAGGCATGACTCATTAAGGAGGTTTAATCAGAGACACTTGCGGTCGGAGAAGCAGTGCCCGATGGTGGCCCGCCCTTCGCCATGCGCCAATATCGCAGCCCACTGGATTCTTAGCAAGGCTGCCGGGAATTGGAGATTTTTCAACATGGGTGTCCCTCGTTTGTTTTCTTTGGAGTAATATTCATTTGTGTGATCGTGGTGATACGATACAATTCATGTAAACACTTGACAAAAATGTCATTCCTGTCTTGTTCGGAAGTTTTTATTTTTGACATAATATCTTAAGAATGTGGTGGCTTTTTCTTACTTTTGTCACGTAACTTCCCATGAGAATCCTCACACAAGTAGCTGGCTGTGGATGCTGGGAGTACTATTTCCCCTGTTGTTATGAACAGTATTTTGATGTCTAGAGTAATCTAATTACTTTTTACGTTGCGTTGAGAACAAGCTCAGTACAGTATTGCGCAGCTTGGAATCACATCCCTCGTTTAGTGGAGGGAGGTACTATCATCATGGACCCATACCTCTGTGGTATATTGGGGTACATTAGTTTCATATAGGACATTAGGTATATAGTCTTTATTTCACTATGGTTCATTTATCGCCCAAGGGAGCCCCAAGGAATGTCATCAATGAGTCCCTAGGTGTCAGTGTGTAATCTATAAACCCAACGTTGTTCGTATTTCAGGACAGCCTAATTTGTATATTACATAGAGTGTGACAGAAGGAGTCGCCCATTCCTGAACAGACCATGAGGCACAGGGTCTCTCTGGATTAGGTAAAGTAGCAGTTTTAGCACTGTAAAGTAGCATGGTGATAGCCTCACGTTTGTCACTTCACTCGTCCGAGCATGCAGAGTGTGTTTGTGTGTAGCGCCACATGTGAGACAGTTGTGTGGTTTTTAAATACTTTTAGGGCTGACTGCATGAGATTAATGTGGGTAACTTTTTTTTTTTTTTAAATGCCTGTCTACCTTAATGTTATTTTTTTCACTTTTCACCCTAATATCAGGTAATTTACTTTTGTTCTCTCAAGGAGAGGTAGGGCCTTTCCTTTAAATTATAACATAGACTAATATAGGGATCCTAAGATAAGCCCAGATGAATGTCCGAGACCTATCCAAGGGCAGAAACATGTTGGCACCACAGAGGTAAGTAGGTTCATGGTACCCAAAAACATCCTCTGAGTATACTTCTTATATATTTCTATATATACCTAGGGTACCACTTAATAAAGGATTCCTTGTGGTTTACCCTAATATATTTTTAGCTAAATCAACTGGATCACAGGTAATTATTCAGACTAAGTAATTTCTAAGAACTCCCTCAAGATAGTCCCACTTGAGGTTGAGTCCGGCCTGGTAGTACCATCTTACCAGGGTGACATGAGATGGCCTATGATGAAGCATGTCACATTACGTGAGTGAGCCCACCTCATCCAATTCTTGGAATTGCCCAGATCTAGAGTTGAAAAGTAGGATAGGTAGACAGACTTCCTGGAGAAGCACAAAAGAACACTGGAGTGCCTAACCAACGAGCTACCGCTTCAATGTGTGATGTGATGAACTACTCGAGGCAAACGTGGGGTCTATTTCAGCCTCTTTTTCTCTCTTGGTGATAAAGCCATAACAAGATCAGCCAATGAGAGGCCGCAGACCCAATCCTTCAAGAACCGCCAAGGCTCCCTTCTCACCCCCTGAGATCACTGCTGTGGCCCTGTAAGTTTATATATATATATTTTTTTATAAATCTTTTTTTATTAGTAAAACAAAAAGAATAAAACCCATACAGACAAAAAGAAAGGAAAAAATAAATAAATAAAAAATTGATAAAATAAGGTGCATTACAGTTTCCATCGGAGTCATCAATCTCAGTGCAGAAGTACAGCTAACATCACAACAATCCAAGGGATCAACAATGCAGACACGAGTTGCATATAGTACAGCGTAAGTGACAAGTTACTCAGCTTCTTGGTCAACTGAAAATGGGGGAGCGTCGCTGAAAGGTGTACATATCATCCCTCTACTCACATTCCACTGACCCCAGATCTTAGTCCATTTTTGTGGGCAGCCTCTTCCCTCGTATATGACCCTTTCCGCCTGCATACACCAGTCCATAACAGCCTCCCAGTCCCTGAACCGGGGTCTTGCCACCCCTTTCCATGTCCTTGCAATGTTCCGCTTTGCAACCATACATCCCAGGGTGACCCAGATTCTCTCAGTTCTAGACAAATCAGTGGCCTCCCAGATATTAAGAAGACATAGGCGGGGTGAAACCTCCAGAGCTTTGTGACAAATTGAGGACATTGCTGATGTAACCTTTCTCCAGTATGTCTGGAGAATTGGACAATCCCACCATTGATGCAGATATGTAGCAGGTTGGCCGCACCCTCTAGGGCAGGTCGAGGAGCCCAAAATACCCATTTTGACAAGCACTGAACTGGTGCAATAGGCTCTGTGCAGCAGTTTAAGTTGGATAAATTTAAAATGGGATCGAATCGCCACCTCGCGGGGGGAAGCCAGAGCCTCCTGCCAGTCTTCATCGCTAATGTCCCCAACATCGTCCTCCCATTTTGCACGTGTCTTCCCCAGAGTGTCTGGTGTATTATTCAATATTTTACGATATGTTAATGAAATGGCTTTTTTGTGGAGATAGTCTTCTAACAACCTGTCTTCTAGAGATGAGGAGACCTGTAGGGGCATGTCCTTGGGTATAGCTTTTTGTAGCGCACTACGTACTTGGAGGTATCTGAATGTTTCTCCACTATGTAGTTGGTAATCCCGCTGGAGATCACTGAATGGAACCACCCGTCCCTCCGCCCACAGATCGCCCACCCTCATGAGTCCAATCAAGTCCCATTTATCGAATCCATGTTGTAACGACAACAAACCCAGCTGGTGTGAATCAAGCAACGGGGTGACCTGTGTAATTTTGGCCTTCCACCCCAAGGAGGTATTTGCAATGTGCCAGAGAGAAATTGTGGTGGAGGTAGGAGTATATTTCGGGATCTGCTTCTTCCCTCCATAAAGTGCCCTGAGATAGTTGCCTGGGTCCATATTATGTCTGTCCATTCTGTATGCGGGGTCTATCCCCGGGCGGTGCACCCAGTGATTGAGAACTATTAATTGAGAGGCCCAGTAATAACTTTTAATTGCTGGTAGGGCAATTCCACCATCGTACCAACTTTTAGTAAGTTTAGCCAAGGCTATTCGAGGGGTACCATCATTCCAGAGCAGGAAACGTACCTCTGAGTCAATAGCATGAAAATAATGCGGTGGGACCAAATAGGGTGTGTTTTGTAGGGCATAGAGGAACCTGGGAAGGGCCATCATCTTATAGAGGGCAGCCCTGCCCAGTAAAGTAAGGGGTAATGTCTTCCAGTGCTGCACGTCCGCATGGAACCGACGGAGAGGAGGAGCCAGGTTGTGATCGTAAAAGTCTGTGGGGTTCGTTGTAACATATAGACTCAAGTATACAAACCCCTCGGTGACTATTTTAGCCTCGCAGCCCGTAGGAAGGATCGGGCGTTCACCACTCACTACGTACACCAGGGACTTATCCCAGTTGATGGTACAGCCCGAGTATATCTGGAATAGGGCAAAGATATGTAGAACCCGATGAATAGAAAAGCAAGGCCTGGCAAGGTAGAGCAGGACGTCGTCGGCATAGAGGGATATCTTATCTGTCCAGTCCGGTGACCAGTTAAGGCCCCTAATGAGGAGATCCCCCCTGATCCATATCGCTAGGGGCTCCAGCACCAAGGCAAAAGGCAAGGAGGACAAGGGGCATCCCTACCTCGTTCCCTTGTGTAATGCAAACGATGCCCATCGCTCCCCATTTACCGTGATCCGGGCCAATGGTTCGGAGTAGAGAAGTCGCACCCAGGGCAAATACTTTTCCCCAAAACCATATCTCTCGAGTGCTGCCAATAAGAAGGGCCATTCGATCATATCAAATGCCATCTTGGCATCCAGTGACATAATTACCGAATCTTCTTGGATTGTGGCCGCTCTACCCAGGACCCCATAAAGGCGCGAAGGTTCAAAGCGATATTTCTAGTCGGCATAAAGCCGGATTGGTCCGGATGAATAAGTTTAGGGAGAAACGGGGAGAGATGACATGCCAGGATTTTGGCCAGTATTTTAACTTCCGGGTCGAGTAGGGAAATAGGCCTATAAGATCTGCATTGCTCCGGGGGCTTACCCTTTTTGTGTATGACAACAATATTAGCTGATCTCTGCGTTGCAGGCAAGACACCCTTGTGTACACTTTCCTCATACATCCGTATGAGGAATGGGGCAATCGTGGAAGCATTTGACTTATAAAGCTCGACCGGGAGGCCGCTGGGGCCCATCGCTTTTCCGGACTGTAAGGCACCAATCGCCTTGGTCACTTCCTCGATTGTAAAGTTTGAATCCAGGTCTTTGATGTCTTGGGCCTCTAAAACCGGTAGCTTCAGTGTAGCTAGTAATTCTTTTGAGTCGTTTTGGTATGAGTGGAGGTATAGACCTGTACGAAGTGGACCGCGAAAGCCTTCGCAATCCCAGATTGGTCCTGCACTTTCGTACCGTCTTGGCCTACAACTTCCGCCACCCATCTGTTGACTATGTCCCGTTTGTCCAACCAGGCTAACAGTTTACTAGCCTTATCTCCAATATCATAAACCCGATGTTGAGTGGCTCGATGTTGGGCCCGAGCTGCGTCTTCAGCAGTGTTTCTATATTCAGCCTGTTTCATGAGTAGTTTGTGAGTAGTGCCTAAAGTGTATGAGGCGGCGAGGTCACGTTCCAGAAGGGCAATCTCTCGTTCTAGTTCCTCCAATTGTCGCCTCTTTTCCTTCCTATGGCCCGCTATTGCTGCCACCCCACTACCGCGGACCACCGCTTTGTATGCTTCTCACAGTATAACATCCGAATCCACCGAGCCCTCATTCTCGGTGAAGTAACTATTGGTGGTCTCCGTGAGTTTAGTTCTGATAGCCGGCACCTTAAGGTACCAAGGGTTAAGGACCATTTCGTGTCGTACGGGAGAGGGAGGATCACCCCCATAGTATGCTACCAGCGGGGAATGGTCAGAGATGCCCCTGGGAAGAAAGGAGACCCCTCCAAACTTGGGGAGCTGGGAGGTGCTACAGAAGATGTAGTCAAGTCGGGACATGCTACCATGGGCCCCAGAGAGGAAAGAGTATTGTTTGGCCGTGGGATTGCATACTCTCCAGACGTCTATCAGACCCAATGCTTTGAGGAAGTCCGTCAAAAGTTTTCCCTAGCCTCCCCTCGTCTCGGCGGGTGCCGATCAAGGTCGCCATTAAACGCTGCGTTACAATCGCCGCCCAACAGTAGGTCACCTTCAGGCAAATTTAGTATATGTGGACCAAGGTCAGTTAGTGTCGTGGAATTAAGTCTAGGTGGCACATACAGGGATGTCACATTAAGGGACCTACCCTCCCATTGACCCGAAACTGTGACAAATCTCCCCAGCGGATCGTGTGCAACCGCGTGAATCTGGAAGGGGAAGGATTTAGGTACTAGCACACCCACCCCTCTAGTCCCTCTCGTGTAGCCTGAGTGGGCCACCAGTTTATAACCCCATCTGTTAAGTGCACAATAGGTGGATCCTTGTATATGAGTTTCTTGCAACAGCACCATATCCGGTGCCTGGCGTTTCAGATATTGTAGGACTATCCCCCGTTTAACTCGATACCCCAGGCCATTTACATTCCATGAGAGAAGTTTATAGCGGCTTGTCGGTAAAACCTCATCTTGACTGTCACCCATTTAAGTATCGTGCAGTGAGGGAACCCCCACCGGGTGACCCAGGGAGGCCCAGTCGAGGGCCAGCAGTGCCACCCCCATCCAGTGACCTCATTGTAAACTCACTGCGCATGTACCTTAGCAAACGATCTGCAACATTGTAATCTATTCTCGATGTACTAAACAAAATACCACATGCTAGACTGCACCTGAAAAACAAAATCAAAATACAAACATACCTCTTAAAACATCCCAGATCCCCCCCACCCTCCCTCCGTGCAACTTGGACGTAGAACTGCCCACCCCCGAATTTTGCAGAGTGCCTGTGTACCCTGAATCAATAAACTGTGTGAAGGGGAACGCTACACAGCCAGAACTTCCCTAACTCAAGATCCCTGACCCCCCTTACTCCAAACTAAAGTTTATATTTTTTAATATTGGGTGCAAGCTTGCCTCTGTGTATGTCTGTATGTACGTGCGTGCATGCTGTGAACAGGTGTGTGTGTGTATGTGATTATGAATGGTGGGTGTGTGAGCTTGTGAATGGATGGGTATGAGTAAGTGTGCATGTAGATGAGTGAGTATGAGTATGTGTGTGTGGCCCGCCCTCACCCCTTTCTTTATTTGTGTGTGGCCTTGAATTTCTGTCCGTCACTGTTGTGCTGCTGAGTGGCCATAGTCTCCTAATAGTGTAAGACTGTTGAGTACTAATGTTAGGGCAGTCTCAGTACTACGAAGTAGACAAAAGCCAGGTTGAGCAGGATCCAGAATTGCATTAGTGTCCAGGAAAGAAGAAAGTTGACTATTTGCTTCACTTTTAGGTTGAGCCTGCGAGAGCGCATGCACTCCGTGTGCGGTCGGTTGCAAGACACTATTGTTTACAATAAAAGGCTTAGAGCCTGCTCAATGCTTACCATTTGTTGGCTTCCATGTCACTCTTACTTGCAGCTTCCTAATTGGCAAGTGCAGGCCAAGCGTCACTTCTGTTCTTTTTCTGTGGAGCGAGGCGCCTGGGATAGAGTAGGTCGTCCTGTGTAATGTCACTTTGACTCTCACAAAAAATCAGTGTGGTCTCAGCCCATACTCGAGGAGGCTTTGGTGCTACCTAAATTGGGTCAGCCTTTTAGGCCACACTGCATAAAGGTACACCACATGTAGGGTATCTAGTGTTTGGATTAGCCTTGATTCAAACTCAGGTTCCAACCACTGTGTAGATTAAAATTCACCAGTCCTGATGAATTGCTCGTTGATTATCATTGACTTTCTCCACGGCAAGAAACATGTCGACCTTTTAACCTTTTTGGCTACCAGAGACCATTGCCTCTACTGGGAGCCACCACCTTTTTAACCAGGCAGGCATATTCACTGATTAAAACTTGACTCAGAGAATTAATTAGTCTATTTTAAATCACACTTTTCATGAATACACATCACACTACACCAATCTACACCTGGGGCCCTACTCTCGCACTTCACATATGGCATTGGAATAAAAGATCTCGGATAAAAAGCCCCCTTGTGGGTACTCGACAGGCATAGCAGCGCCGGCCCGATGAGGACCATGCCCTACGATGAAACATGACACCCACATGGGTGTGTGAGTGCCCTAGTTCCTAAAGGAACCGTCTCCCCTGTTTCAGTTCCTTTTACATCGACCTGATACCTACTCTCCCCTCCTTAGGAACTGCATACTCTTTGCTGTTAGGAACAAGGACCGAGCACAGATTGATTCAACTTTATTAGTGCTCATCCGCTGCTTACATTGTGATTAAGTACTTTTTTTTCTCTCTGTTGCATCTTCCCCCTCCCACCCATCTCTTGTCCATGTTGCTGCTTTTCCCTCTTACTCACCACTTCTCCATGTTGCTGCCTTCAAACCCTGCCCCTCCCCACTGTCCTTGCTTGCCCATGCCCAACCTCTCCCTCCCTTCCTAGCATGTACATGCTGCCGAATAAAACAGCAGGGGCAGCTCCTCCACAATGGCGGAGGAGCGTCGCCCCACTGGCTCAGAGCCAGCAGGTGAAAAATAAAACTATGTTCTTTCATCGTTTTTTTATTTTTCATTTGCCGGCTCTGAGCCAGCGTGTTCAGGGTGGGGCCAGGGCATGGGAGGGGGAGAAGGAGTGCTATGTGCACCTCTAAGTGCAAATGTGTGTTTGGCCGGCCGTCTCAGGCCGGCCAAACCACACATGCGCACTTAGGTTTCTCCAACCCTGCTGTATTGTACAGCTGGGCTGGAGAAACTGCACAGACTCCCTGTCCTGAGCGGAGTGTCTTTTCAGCCCGCTCAGGCCAATCCCCACGCTGCTCTCATAGCATGAGAGCAGTGCAGGGATTGCACAGGGAGTACTGTCCCAGTGTATGCTGGGAGCCTCAGACCAGGAAGAGCACACGGAGGCGCTTTTTCTGGAGGTGGCCGCAGCTTAAGGCAGGTTTCATATTATAAAAATTATTATTAACCCCTCACGCGCACCTCTGCGCTCCCCCTCCCGTGCTCCATCCACCTGCCTCACCTCCCTTTGTTTGTGGTGGCCGCCTCTGTTCAACTGATGTTCTTCCGGCGGCTGACCTAGTCCGGTTTAAATGGCGGCATCGGACTCTAAGCAGCTCTTCACGTGCAGCAGGTCTACCGTGTTTCACTTAGTGGGTCAGGCATTGCATTTGTCATCTTTCCATGGAGAAGACGGTGGTTATTGTGGAAAGCCTCACACATTCTTTGTCATGTGGCAGAAACTGTACATGATCTGACCCACTTCGTCTTTCACCCTATTGTTCTTTTATGTTGACCTTGTTTTTAGGTCGAGCTTGGGCAGCGCATGCGCTGCAAGGCATGCTGTATTCAGGTATGGACTTGAAGCTCCGCCCATCTTTTCAATTGGCTCCTGATACTGTCCATTCTAAATCCTTGCTTTTGATTCATGAATAGGTTTAGTAGTCCCTCCTTGGTACCGCCTTGTCTGCATTTGTAACCTCCCATGAGGACTGGACTTTATACTTGTGTTGTTACATGTTCTGCTTTATCTAGTCTGTGAGCACTATTTTCTTTAATGACACAGCACTGCCTCTTTAAAGAAGGCTTTACCATGGCGACCACCCCCCCACCCCTGTTTTTATTTTTCAGTGCGCCATGCGCTTTCCGTAGCCTTAGAGCTCAGCTAATGGCTGTTGTTCGTTTTGTTCAGCAGGCGCCGCTTAAATTGTGTTGCCACCACAGGAGCCCACCTGGGAGCTTCAAAGTTGGCCGCTGTCATTAAATATTGCATTTAGCCTCCTGATTCGCCTGAGCCCTCCCTCCCACAACAAACACAAAAGCGGAGCTTTCCTCCCCCTACCCTTTCCATGTGATTCGAGTGAGACACCATCCGTGTTGTTATGTCAGAGGGGGGACATTTAGGCCCTTTTTTATAGGCGATGGCCAGGGGACAACGTAATCTTTGCGGAGCTTGCCTTTCGTGTGGTTGCAGCAGTGAAGCTAAACAAACAACCAGCATATTTTGCCTTCCCTCATACGGCTGCCACAGCAAGCGGTGTGGGCTTTGAGAAATGTAGCAGGTATGTGGCACTTGCTTACAAGTGTTTTGTTTTGGGGGTATTTGAGCTCTAGCCTGGGGCTTAAAAGTGCCCACTCAGCTTTATTAAAATTTCCATGAATGATTTGAGAGCTGCATGGGTCGTCTTACTTCTTTCCTACCCAGACCCCAATCAACTCTTCTTTCCTCAGTACCTCTCTCCTTTTCACTTGCACCTCTAAACCCTTTGTCCTAGTTGACGCACTTTTGCACTATGAAGCTGATCATAAAAAAAAGCTTTTGTAATGCAATAGGTCTCGCATTTGCAAGAGTTTAAGCTATTGGCATTGTAAATGACAATGTCTTTTACTTGTGTGTGTTGGCTTTTAAAACATAAATAAAAGGCATTGTCATTTACAATGCCAATAGCTTAAACTCTTGCAAATGCGAGACCTATTGCATTGCAAATGCTTGTTGTATTTCTTTTCCAGGCAGTGCCCAATGGGCCTCGCTCTTGAATTCATTCTATGTAGTGCTGCTTGCCAGCAGCTTCTCAGGATATATAGTGCTTTTTGTGACAACATAATGGTTTTCTATGGCATTCTGTGGTTGAATTTCAGCTTTCCTGTGACAATGACGATGTGGATGTGAGGCACGATGTGAGGGGGGTGCTTCACAAAGTAAAGCTGGCTAACAATGAATTGTAGGGGGCGGAGCTTGCCGGCTCGCAAGATGGCCGCGCACTAACGGAGCTCTGTTAGCCATCACATTAATCCGACAAGCATCCGTGCATCCAGCGATAGTTTTCTACCCTAATTGAGCAACAGCTATATGGAGAAGTCCTGCTGACCCGAGGCGTACCTTGGCGACTGTGGAGGAGAGAGCAGAAATGCCGAACGACGCGATGGAGGGAGGAGGCCGCCCCGCCCGTCCCTGAGGCCTGTTGCGGCTCCGTGAGTGAGGCTGCGAGCTTGATGCCCCCGCGGTGGCGCCTTTGACCCACTAGCGCTTCCGGAGGAGAGACGAGCGGCGACTGGGCATGTTGGTGCTGCCCGGGACCCCGCGGCTGGTGTGCGCTCCGCGCCGGCCTGTTCGCGGCTGAGCCTGCTGAGGGGGTGCGGCCCGCGGGGAGGCTGGGTGTGGCATGGCGGACGCCGCAATGCGGACTGGGTGCGGCCTTGGCCCCATACTTGCCGTGAGTGGAGACATCTGGCGGGAGGATCGGGACACTTTCCTTTGCCTGCGATCCCCCCCGCAGTGAAACTACGACAAGCCGGTAAGCAGGGGGGTGACCCGTGTGCCTGGGGGGGCGGTGCCCTGGAGCGACCAGAAGGCCTGGGAGCTACTGGCGCTGTGCAGGCTACATCGGGACATCTGCAATATCGGATTGAATATCTGTTAAAGGCACGCTGGAATTGGCCCTATTGTTGCCCTCGTGGCCCCTCTCTCACGCCCCAATTAAGGCGAACTGTGGTGGATCAACTGAGTGAGCCTGATCACCCCCAATTGTATCCTCTTACTCTTCATTAAGTTTCCCCCCCACAGTGGATCCCCCACATTGAATGGCACTGGTCAGCTAAACAGGGAGCTGCTGGACTTACTGGCGATGCTTGGGGGGCAGTGCGGGCCGGTGAGTTGGGCATACAAGAAAGGGGTGCTGCATTCTGCCCCCTCCCGCACGCTATCACTCATTTTAACAGCGCAAGGGATGGACGAGGCCTGAGCTCCTTTGGCTTGTCACAGCCTTAGGCAGCGTCTGCTGGACTATCAGGGAGTGCCCTATACGGCGACCGTCGGTGCACTGGAGGACGACGTGGACCCCCTAACAATGGGAAAGGCATACAAGACGCAAACCAAGTTGCAATTCGAGCAGTGAAAAACAAGGGCCCGCGAACCAGGAGACACCCAGTCGTCGGCAGAACAGGGAGACATGCCCGAGGACGCGCCTGCCGACCTGCGTCAAATCCTAGCCGCCATGCAGCAAAGCCTGAGCACAATCGATGGCAAAATAGACTACTTGGCTTTTCGGATGGATCGCATGCCAGAGCGCTTAGACAAGCACGCCGAAAGACTTGATATTGTGGAGCGGCGCGTGACTGAGGACGAGGAGGCTCACATGGAAACTAATGTCGTGCAAAAACAACTCAGCAAGGCCTTTGCTTAACTGCAGGATAAAACAGAAGACTTGGAAGCCAGATCCAGAAGAAGCAATATTCGTATTATTGGTCTTCCTGAGTCCACAGCCACGGGAAACATGGAGTTATTTACGGAAAACCTCTTAGTGTGCCTGCTGGGTCGGGACACTTTTGCTTCCATGTTTGTGATTGAGCGTGCCCACTGCTCTCTGGGCCCCAGGCCTCCCCCGGGTGCGCAGCCGAACCCGATCATTGCAAAACTCCTGAACTATAGGGACAGGGACGCTGCCCTGAAAAAAGCTAGAGAAAAAGGGGACTTGCATTACAAAGGCTCCATCATTTTGCTTTTCCCTGACTTTACCATTAAGGTCCAGGAGGCCAGGAGACAGTTTGCTCCATTGAAATGCAAGTTGCGAGATCAAAACCTTGAGTACGCTATGCTCTATCCAGCCAGGCTCAGGGTCACTATGAATGGTGCCTCAAAGATATTTTCGGACCCTAAATCCCTGCAGAAAGCACTCAGGGAATACTCCAAAGCCCAGGCGCGAAGTGGAGACTCTGAGCAACTGTTGGAGGCGGCCGGGGGTGGCCTGGACAAACAGGATTAGAAGGCCAGCCTGACAACAGCTTACTATACATTATATGGAGGGGGGGGTTTCACATCATAAACAGTCCACTGAGGCAGGATATAATACGATGGAGTGCGATCCGTTGATCACTACATATTTTTGTGGGGGCTGGGGGACATTGGTTTACAGTGATATGAGGGTTGGTTAGACAATCATTCCCAAACGAGCAAAATGACTGCCTGGACATACAGGTATAGGGGAGTTGCCTACATTGTAGTATGTAATTGGGATGTAAGAATTGTTGACAGCCTATTGTTTGCTCGAAATGGTGACCATTGAGCAACCACAGTGCCTCAATCTATAGCTTCTGCTCCCCAAATGTTTCAAAGAGATTGTAGGGGTCTTGACCACTTTGGGAAATTTGTATTTTGGAAAATCTAGTCACTGTTATGTGATACTCTGTGGGGGGACGGGGGGTGATCGGCTTCCTTCCTGAGCAGAAGGTACGCCAACATGCAAATATACGCAGGATGCTACATATGGTCCTAGATGGCTTTAAATCCACTCTGCTGTCGTGGAGTGAGGTTTGGTGGAGAGGCAACATCCACCCCTGTGTGTACTCCACCATATGGCGATATGCCATTTTTCTTTGGGTAAGGGGGGGATATTTCGACCATGGCAAGTTGGGGGTGGCGTGGCGTGGGTGGGGGTGGGTGTTTACAACTGTTTTTTCTTTGAACCGCAGTGATTGTTATTTGCACAAATTCTGCACTAGAGATGACAGGCTGTTGCCTAGTTCAGGTGTGACTGAGGCAGGCAGACTCAGATTAGACCTAATTGGATACTTAAGGATGGTGCAGAGAGGATGTAGCACAGTGAGATTGCTTACGTGGAATGTCAGATGGCTCAATGACTACTGCAAAGTACGTAAAGTATTTGCATACCTTAAGCGACATGCCATAGACATTGCCCTGTTACATGATAACCCATTTACCTGCAGATAGTAAAATGCTCACACGGAAAAGTATAGAAGGACCCTTCCATGCAGCTGGTTTTTCGACCCATGCTAGGGGCGTGCTCACATGGGTCAATCCGAAATCAGGAATTACATTAGAATCACTTGTGGTGGATTCTGAGGGACGTTATGCTATTTCTAGGTGTAGGGGTAAGGGACTGGACCTGCTGGTAGTTAATGTATATGGACCAAACTTCGATAACCCGGAGTTCTACCACACCCTACTAGCATGTCCGTACATAGATACCACTCTCCCGCTCCTTTGGGGGGGGGCGATTTTAACTGTGTCTGACCCAGCACTGGACCGCTCAGGGGTCCTGGCCCGGCGCCCTTCAGCCTCTGCTAAAACAATTGCAGATGCTATTGTACGCCTAGATATGGTGGACGTCTGGCGCACCCACTCCCCTGGACAGGGAGGTTTCACCCATTACTCAGCCCCACATGACCTGCACACGAGAATAGAATATTGGTTCATAGCGAGAACCTTATACTCTACGGTTAGGGAATGCACGATCCACCCACGCTCCCTATCAGATCACTCACCGATATTACTTGAGTTGTTAAGCCCACAGAAGAAACCAGCCCCGTTCACATGGTTCCCCCCCTATTCATTGTTAGATAGCGCCTTCAAAGCCGACATAGCCGAAGCTATAGAAGACTTTTTTTAAAATGACATTGGTTCGGTGTCACGATTTACCACAGTGTGGGAAACCTTCAAGGTCTACATTCGAGGCATTGCAATTTCAAAGCATTCAGGGGTGCTCCGCTCTATTAGAGGTCGCCTGGATAGCCTAGAAAAGCGACTATCCGAGCTAGAGCTAGCCATTTTGCGTGGGGAGGGTGCCAATAGCACAGAAGAGTTAAAAAAGACATTGGAGGAGCACCATGAAGCTACTGACTGCGAGGTCAAACATATGGGTAAATACACAGTGGCCAGAACGTATGGGGAGGGAGAGCGCCTGGGGGCAACCTTGGCCGCGTTGTTACGTAACAGAAGAGAGGCTTCCGCAGTTACTGAACTACGAGCAGACTCGGGGGAGTCGCCAACTGATTCCGAGAGCATCGCAAACCGATTTGGTCAGTACTATTCTGAATTGTATCGCCTCGCACGACAGCGGACGAAGATAATGTCTTAGACTACCTCGAGTACATTAAGCTCCCTTGGTTGGCTAACGAGCACAGAGAATATCTTATGAGACCCTTGGAACCTTGGGAGATACACGAAGCCTTAAAAAGCATGCGCTCGGATAGTGCACCCGGGCAAGACGGCTGTTTTTTTTAAAGAATTTAGAGATATCCTAGTCCCGCACTTGATGACACTCTTCGAAGAAATCAGCGAATCTGGCGAGATGCCCCCTTCTATGAGGGAAGCTCTTATAGTAACTATATTGATACCTGGTAAACTATCCAATGAGTGCTCCTCATTACGGCCATTATCTCTGCTAAATGTAGACACTAAAATTTATGCCAAGGTTCTTGCCAACCGCCTGGCCCCACTAGTACCAGAGCTGATCTGCACGGAACAGGCGGGCTTTGTCCCGGGGCGTAATCTAACATACAACTTACGCACCTTCTTTGGGGTAATACAACATACTAGTCCCAAAACTAGGGCTGCCGCGGTCTTTTTAGACGCGGAAAAAGCCTTCGACTCTGTGGAGTGGAAATTTATGATCACGGTGATGAGGCGAATGGGCATAGGTGAGATGTTTATTAAGCTGGTGGCCCTTTTCTATACTTCTCCCTCCGCAAGAATAAGAATTGGGGATATAGTCTACGTCCCCATAAAAATATCCAGAGGCACTAGACAGGGCTGCCCGTTATCTCCTCTTCTATATGCAATAGTCGCCGAACCCCTGGCCTGCGCACAAATTTTATTCCCTAATTATAACTTAATAATATCATCCTACGCTGATGACACTCTCCTGTATATTAGAAACCCTGAGACAAATTTATCTCCCGTACTGAGAGAGGTTGTCCGCTTTGGGGAATTCTCCGGTTTAAAAATTAACTGGACTAAATCCATAATATTCCCACTGACTAGAGCCACTTCTCCCTTCGAACTGGACTTTCCCCGGGCTTGGTCAAATGACCCGGTGCGCTACCTTGGAATTAAAATCCATACTGACCCGGAGACGGTGTGCAGGGAGAATTATGGCAGAGCAGTCACTAAACTGGAGGAGGATGTGGAACGATGGGCCCGCCTTCCACTGTCCTTGCTTGGGTGCATATCACTGATAAAAATGGTAGTGCTTCCCAGGTTCTTATTTTTGTTTTTGAATATACCAATAGTCCTTCCCGCACATTTCTTTAAAACCATAAGATCGACACTGACGAAGTTGGCATGGTTGGAAAGCAACCGCGTGTCTAATGGAAGGTCCTCACTCTCCCCTACGCTCTGGGTGGACTAGGTGCCCCAGACTTGGAACTCTATTATAGAGTAGCACAATGCTCGCACGCTTACCATTGGATTCACCAGCATTTAGATCCCTCTCACTTACAGATAGAAAAGATAGTTGCGGCCCCCTCTCCGCTGCCCTCTCGATTTTTTCAAGCCCCCGACCGCCGCACTGGCATCTTAGACTTGATCAACGCCACGGTCCACGCGTGGCAGGACTTGGTGAAAAGGCAGGCGAGCACCATATTATATTCCCCACTAACTCCGGTCGAGTGGTGCCATTTGATGCCCATCAGTAAAGACAGAGAGGTGATTAAGGCACTAAAGGCTCTTAACATTACCAAAGTGGGGGATCTCTTCCTCGCTGGGAGTGTACGTGAATGGGATGAGTTTGGGGCTGAGAAACAGGATGTCACTCCACTAGTGAGATTCCATTTCCAAAGAGTGCGGCATGCACTTCGGGAGCTACTTGAAGATGACATGGCGGAGCCACCGGAGGTCACCCCCTTCTCATTGATTTTACGATCTGAGTCTCCTTGTGGTCTGGTGTCTAGTATATATGGTACCGTCCAGAGCTACCGCAAAAATTTCTATACTAAGTCACGATTAGAGTGGCAATGTGACTTGGAGTTGGCGATTGACAATGACACCTGGAGCTACTGCTGCAAAGCTACGCGGTGTATCTCATTAAATGGGCGCCATCGTTTAATTCACTTCAAATTTTTACACAGAGTCTATTATACATGCATAGATATGGATTGCGGGAAACAGCGGAGTGCGATAGATGTAGAACCAACCCAACGGATTTCTTACATGCAGCCTGGCTGTGCCCGGATATAGCTAAGTTCTGGGGTCTGATATTCCAAAAATTGAGCGAAATTGCAGAGACATTAATACCACCGGACCCCTTATTGGCCCTCCTTGGTTACTCAAAACGGATAAAGAAAGATATTCGTCGTTTGATAGATATGGGGTTATTGATCGCAAAGTGTAGAATAGCAATGCGCTGGGTGCGTGGACCGGCCCCTACCCTTGCAGAATGGTCAAATGATATGCTTTATTGAAACACACAAACGGAGCTATATAGTGAATTACTCCCTCCCCAGAACCGCCCCAAAAACTTTTGGGGACTATACCAAAACTATTTAGCAGGGAAGGTATCAGATGGGCCAGAGTAGAGTATCATTACAAACCTGAAAAGCATACGTTGGGGAAGATCGCAGGGTGTGATTTTTCCTTTTTCTTTTGGATGACACGTTCTTGATGGGGGGTCCTGAGATGGTGCAAGACAGTGGATCTCTATCTACTGTTTGAGGCATGGACACTTACAATTTTTATGAATATTCTTTGCTGGTACTTAGATGTGATGCAAGCTAGAGCCTCTGTCGCCATGATAATCGAAGTCAGGAGTGTGGGCCCCCGCCCTGGCGTTCTCAATGAATGCTGCCCATGCTTGGAGTCATAATTAGACGTCAATATTTGTGCAATCTGTGGATATCATCAATGTATGAGATAGCAGTCACTGATGTGGTTTTCTTTTCCTTTCATTTTTTTCATTCTTTATTTTTCAATTATATAATGTTGATATCTTTGGATATGATTGTATAACATGCAATAAAACCTTAATAAAAAAATTAAAAAATGAATTGTAAAAAAAAATCTCAAATAAGCACAAAAAAAATGTTTGAAAAGATGGCAATTAAGCAGCAGCTTTTAAACGTGATTTGTGCATTTCTGAATAGCTTAAAAGACTGCTCTTGCGGTCTGTATTGTTTAAAAGCATCTTGTCTGGAATGCTGATATTGTCCCAGCCAATCAAAATGCTCAGATTGCTGGACCTAGCTCCTATTTGCCTGAGGTCTAGGTTCAGTGAGCGTGAAGCAAGAATATAGAAATGATGGGGAGAATTGGCCTCCTTGTGTGTCTGTGTTTGTTGAGATTATCATAGTGGATGCCAATTGTGTTGTTGCATAATGCTGTTGGGCATTAACCACTTTTAATTGTCCATCACCTCATTCTGCATCATACTCCTCAGCTCGGGCCCATTGTTATGTAGAGATCAGTTACCAGGGACTAACTACACCTGCAGGTGGTGCTCCCTCCCTCCTCCCTTGGTATATTTTCCCCATACACCCTTTTCCTCCTTTCTGTTACTGCTGTTCTCTTCCCCTCCCCCCTTGCGTCTCCCCCCCCCCCCCCGCACGCATGCTTTTTTTTAACACATTGCACAGCAGCACGGGCTGCTGTGCAACATGGCTTTAAAAAAATGTGCGTTGACACGGTTAACGCTGGCCACGACATAGCGCTTTTTTTCTTAACTTTAAGTCAATAGATCTCGTATAGGCAGGGCCTATTGGCTTTGGCAATGTTTGTCTAGAATTGTGGTCGGGTAGTGAGTGCAACAAAATTAGATGAAAGTTACTTGGGATTGTACTACTGAATATCGAACATAGAAATATTGTGATATAAGAATATTGTCGACAAAATATTGAGGATCAAAATATCTAAAAGTAAATGCATATAGGGGAAGCATAGATTTGATATTCCTAACTCCACATCTGTACAACTTGAAGCTATATATCTATCGTCAAGGTACGTATGTGGAGTTAGACATAGAAAATCTATACTTAAAATTCGATTTCAATATTTTTTCCTCAATATTTACATACCACAATATTCCATCTTCGATATTCAGGGGGCACACTGTTACTTAGAACATATGTATCTGCCAAGGGTTTCATCAGTAGTGGTAGAACCGTGGCCTGCTCCCAGTTGGACTACATCTTGAATTATCTAGGTGCAAATTACAGTGGTTGGTAAGTGCAGGAGTGATGAAGATAGTAATCATGTGAATGAAGGTTCTGTGCGGGGATGAACCAGGGAATGAGCCAGATTTTCAGAAAAGAAAGTTTTCTAGGGCTTTCTAGCCCAAGTATATCAAAATTTGGAAACACTGGGTTTACTGGAGATATTGGGAGGGTTCATGATAATGCTTGGTGTACACTGAGCATGAGTGAATCACTTATTTTACTGATTTTGTCGTGAAAAATCGGGTGTCACGCAGAGATTGCGATGGGGTTATAGGAATGCTAAAACAGACCAGATTGAGAAATTATAAATGACTTCACAGATTTCAATAAACACATTGGCTGTGTTGTTTATTTGCATCTCATAGCCTCAGGCTCTAGCTTGTCAAAATTGTTTTTTACAGCACCTTAGTGCTTTTTGATATTGAGCACGTTTCTCTGTAGTATAATTTGAACGCCATTGTCTTGCTGCTTTTTTGCAACCAAGTTAGTGATTTTTAGATTTTCTGTGAAGCTGGGAGCCAGTGGTGTATTTGGACGACTGCACGCTGTTCTTTTATTGGATGTGATAGAATTAAGTAGTTGGGAGATGCATTTGTTATAGTCAGTGGCATGATCTTTTCTGGACTCTCCCTTGTTGCACAAGTTAATCACGTTACTCAAAGTTCTTTTTACATAATGAAATTTCTGTGTTTATTGTTTTACCTATGTTTCCCTCAAAGATTACAAACACCTGTTGACCTGGTACGCTCCACCCTGATTGGCAAGCTACAGTGACTCCAGATTGTACCTGAGATACAACTTGTTAATATGTTTATCTCCCCTTCAATTATTACACTGGCTGTCTGTGCCTAGATGTATTACCATTAAAGAGACTATTACACTGGCAGCAGTCGGTGGAGCAAGGCTGCACATCCATTTTAAGGGGCACAGTAGCCTGCTTAAATACAGAAGGGTGCTTACAAATGTGCCTCGATGCCACAAAGGCTAAAGAAGAACTGACACGCAGAACAGTTCTTTATAATATAAATAATGTAATTTGTTCCACACCTTAAATGGATCTATAATGTTGTCAAAGTAATTTACAACATTATTAATCAAGAGGTATAAGTAGTAATCTGGCCCCGTTCCTTTTATTCTTCTTTCCGTGTAGATGCACCATTTTTTCATTGACTGAAGTAATGATTTTCGTTGTTCATAGTAATAGGCACAAACAGCCTAATTATGGTGACTATCGCTCTTACTTTATAGTATAAACAGGCTGTTTGATTTATATTGTTGTAAATTACTTTGTGAAAACTATAGATCCATTTAAGATGCGCAATAAAACAAAATAATGACCTCTAAGCTGTGCATCACACAAGGAGGAATTCACGGCACAGGAGCACTATTTTCTCAGCATAAACTCCGTCATGCTGCCAGCCTGCATTCCTTTGCCCACTTGACCATTCATTCCATCAAAAATGCTCCTCAGTTCAGGCAGCTCAGTTCCTGCAAGAATAAGAATAATTGACAACCACTTCAAATTTCGGAAAGTATTAACAATCCGACTCTTCCCAGGCACTAAAACGTATATATCATCCCTAAGTAAGAACAGGTTAGGCAGCTGAGTCTACCCTGACACTTCTTTGCGACTCCTCATGCTTGTGTGTGCCTACCGGCTCGCCTCACCATTGTAGAGCATCCCCAGTCAACACCTCCCAAAAAGACCTACCTACAACCAACACCTCATCGATGCTACACCCCAAAAAGGACGCCAAAGGACCTGGTGTGGTTTGGGCCACTTTACAGCTTTGTAGGTGGTAGGAAGCACTCTATGAAGACTAAATACTATACAAGATTGAATATGTAAGTTGCGCAAACACTTCTGTTTTCAGCCTCATATTTTATTTAGAAGACTTGAGTGATTACTTAAATACTACGATAAAGAGTCAAGATTGGTTGTGTGAGTGACTGTATTGAAATCCCAAAATTGCCAAACACCGAGGTCAAGTGTATGCCAGTTGTGAAGCTTGGTGAGTTCATTCTTTGCATTGTCAAGAACATATGACCATTCTGGCCGGAGCACGTATGTTCGGCATACTGGGATGTGTCCAGGACTTTCTCGACCGGCTTAAATCTGTATAGGTTTTGAAAGGTGCTTGGGGTTTATTCTGGACTGATCCAAAGCTGCTCTCATTTTCTGCAGCAAAATGGCAATATTCCAGCCTATTCGTGCACCTCTTTAGAATAGCGTGTACCAGTCATAGAGGACAGCTCTTGAAGTGTTTGGGCCCGTAAGACTCACCCATTGGATGGCGGCGGTGCAGTCAGGCACACCTGGTGGAAAGAGGCAGCCCTGCTGGATGCTCTCCTTGGAAAGATACAGTCCTCCCAATGCCTTGTTATACGCAAGCATTGGGGGAGCACAATTATAACGATTTATTTTAATGAAGAATGGCCAAGATGAAAAATGTCTGCGGGTTCTGGTCGATGGAGGGGTGAGATGGTCCTGGAATGGTGTCTTATTTAAGTGGTAGTACCAATTAATTCTTCAGTTCAGCGGACCTCTTCACAAAGGCTCTGAATTACCACGAAACCACATATTTGCCCCCCCTCCCATCCGTACAATTTCTTTGTTTTTCCAGCGAGCTCCACTTGACTCAGTCTGAATGAGGCACTGCCTGTCTGCAAGGTGGTTTTCTGTGGCAGAATTTGTCCCCGCCCACCCTTGGGTAGCACTTGACCATGGCTGGATTCTGAGGTCCAGAAAACTCACTTAATTCCTTGCAGACTGTCATCTATCATTAAGAGAGAGAGGACAGAGTTGAAAATGAAGCTGAATTGTTCGCATACATGAATTTTCCAAGTGTCTGCCCTTCAGTGCCTTTACAGCTCTTTAAATAGATTCTCAGAGCAGATGGGGAGTCCCCAGGCGACGTACCCAGAGCTTCTTGCAATATCTTTTTGAGCTACGGGTTGGGCGTGGTGACAGAACTGATTGCGTGGCGCTGTTTTTTTTCTCCTTCCCCATCGCTTTCCAAACATTACCTTAATTCCCTCGTTTCTTCTCTCTTTCGCCCAATCCGCCCAAGTTTTATATTCCTCTTTATTCACTCCAATTTGCTTTTTTTACCCTTCCTTCCTTTTCTTCTGCCCACATCTCCCATCTTGTTGCTTCTCTTATTTTCTGCCTCCTCTTCCTTTTCTTGTTACTTATCTGAAAGAATGACATTCACAAGGGCAGAACAAATCCTTTGAAGTTGATTTTGCACTGAGTATTAGCGCCTGCCACCTCTTCCATAAAAAAATCATTCCCCATCAGGCTCATATGGTTGGATGGTGAGCATCGCAGAATGTTCACATTGTAAGCTCCATGTCTTTTCATGCATATATATCTTCACTTATTTCAATCTCTCTCTCATGCCAATAGAGAGACAATCTCGGATCACGTGTTCTTTCATTCAGGAAACCACATAACCGGCTCAAGTTCACCTTCTTTTCTCCTTTCCTCATTTTGACTCATTCCTCTCATATTTTCTTCGCCTTTCTGTTCTCCTTCTGCCTTCTTCACTCGTATGTATCCCCTGCCCCTTTGTTTTGATCATTCAAATGTTCATTCCGTCATTGTCATCTTGTTTCCCTTCCTTTCTTCTTCCCTTCTTCTCTGCTCTTTTTCCACCAACGTTCATCTCTGTTCCAGTCCGTTTCTCCCCTCGTTCACGTTGCTATGTCTTACATTTCTGTCATCCTATCGTCCTCCCCCCCCCCCTTCATTTCCATCTAGTAATTTGTTCTCTCGTCCCTTCTCTTGCTCTGTTCCTACTCAGTTTTCTTCCCTCTCCTCAACTTCGCCCTAAGAGCACCTACTGCTGCTGGCACTTGATAGCCGGTGCCAGAAGATGCATATGATACTAAGAAACAGAGGCACTAGCTGGGAGTCCTCGGTTTAAGGTGGAGGGGGGGCACATTTGATTTGTGCAGCCTCGTTTGCTAACACCCATCATGTTACGGTGGCCTTTTCTGAAGCTCTATGATCTGGTCCAATAATATGTGTATTTTTTGGTCTCTTAATTATTACTGCAGCATAGCTGCCAAGGTTTCAGATTGCTTATGTGTGACATGCTAATAATTTCAGTGTAATTATGAGTGACATTCAACGACTATGAGTGACACTTTCTCGTGAGCCAAAAATCAAGCAATGAAGACGAGGGAAACATATACATATCAGAAATTACACCCATTTGAGCAACTAGGAACTCTGAGATCTTAAAACTGTTGCACAGCACCAGAATTTGCTGCCCAAAAATTCAGCCCATACAGTAAACCTGTCACACCTACACTTCAGGGTCTGTACTGGGAGACAGCGTGCATATGGGAGTTCACTGCAGGATAGGTTTGTGGTAATAATATCAGAAAAATCAAGAATAAAACCCAGAGCAGCAAACTCAACGCACCCACAAACAACCCAAAACAATCAGCCCAAAACTGTCACTTCAGGGGTTGCATAAAAAGAAAGCTACCGCCTCAATGTCTCTGCAAGGTATGGATGGGAGAGTGCGTGTATTTAAGCTTGCTGCAGGCCAGTTTTTGTTTTACAAACTCAGGATATCAACAGTAAAACCCAGCACAAGAGATTTAACAGGCCAAAAAATGTCACTGGCCTGTTCAAGATCTTGGCTTCTCCAAATTAATTGTTTTCCTTTTTGCAGTTTTATGTAGCGCCGGCTCAGCCGAAAGGTATTGAATGGCTTTAAATAAGCACCAGTTACATTTTATGAACACGGGGAGTTATTGCCCCAAAATTACAGGATGTTGAGCCTATGCCGGGAGCCAAACCTGTTCCTGTTCCTCAGTTCCAAAGTCAGTAGCTGACTGATGGCACATCCTCTTTATAATGCTATTCCATTGCTTTTTCTCGGGTGCAAACCATATATGGTAAACTCCACTTGTACCCAGAAGCACCCAGAGTCTTGGACTCACTCTCCACGCCTGTGACAGGCCGGTCTGCGCCAGTTTTGACACCATTAGTGTGGAGGGAATAAACTGCTATAAGCAGTGCTCAACTCACACACGGCGCCAGGAGTATTCACCAGGAAATGTGAGAAAGTAGCAAAAGGGGTGATGCCCACTGCCCAGACCACCATAAAGCTAAATATGCAGCACTAAAAAAAAGAAACCAAAGAACTTGCGTCTCCTGGAAACAACTGAACTGCTGCATAAAACAGAAAGCAATAGAAGGCGCCAGGTCCATATGAGTTGGGCCAGAGCTTGCTGTTATTATAGTGACTGAATTCGGAGGGGGCGTCACTCAAAAATAAACAAGTGGGGTGACTGTGTACAATAATGGCCAGTGCACGCGGCTGTCCTTGAATTGAATGCACAATTATGTGCATGATGTGGGCAATTTAAATGTGAAGTTCATCAGTGTGGTGGCATTGGTAGAAGTGTCAGTGTGCGTTTTTAGGCCGGCACAGAAATGTGACGTGATAATTCTAACAGCCTGAGATAGGTGTCTGCGTGCCGTGCGTGTGTCACTGGCTATGTGCAAGTTTGTGGCTGCGAATTGCAGGTGTGTCACGTGTGTGTGAAAAGCAAGCACATTTTGAACTTTACTTACTTGCATTACCCCGCCGGCAGCTAAATGATTTTATGTTCTTAATTCAGGGCTAGGCACACTTTTTTGCAGCGATACAGCCAGCGGCCATACATGGACGTGGCCTGGCTCACCTCTCTCTGTGCCCGGTGACCGGCTGCCGGCATCAAACAGGTCGGCCGCGCTGCCCGCTACCTGCAAGTTCAGTGACACCACAATCAGTGGAGCTAAGTCGCCCCGGCCCAAAACAAGTTTGCACGCTGTCGCAAAAACCTACTGAGACAGACTGCGTCACTACACAGTTCTCGGTTACACGGCCGCAGGCAGATCCGGATGACCGCTGCGCATTGTTAAAGGCATAAAGTTAAGTACAACTAGAAGAATAAGTCACAGTACCTTACTTCTTTGCAAGGCGAGCCGGTGCCCCGCCAACAGTCATGCTTACTCCTGCGGCAATCAACGCCAGGCCGCGTGATTCTGGCGGTACCGTACACCGTAGTGGACTGGTGACAGTGCCCTGGGCTGAGGACAACCACTCCTGCGGCTGCTGCGGTGCGTGGTTCTCTCTCAGCCTGGCCGCCGGTGTGGAGTCAGGTTAATCCGGTCGTGGTGCCTGGATCGATTTAATTAATAAATACCGCCGCTGTGCGAGGGCCTCTTCCATTTCGCCAGAAGGAGGCACTTTCACAAGACTGCCGCCGGTAGTAATGAGATAGGGTCTGCTCGCGGGATCATAACCGCTGCAGTGCCATGATTGCCCACTAGTGCAAACTCCAAAACATGTCGCCTGTTCGCGCTGCAGACGGTTTGTTCTCATGAACAAGGTTGCTGGAAACGGAAGTAGCCATTGAGCAGCCGGGCACTGACTCCACTGACGTCAGTCAGTGTATGGAATGTGCCACGTGGTTTCGAGTACTGTACTGCCGGGTCTGATGAGAGTGCGAATCAGTGGCGTCTGAAAGCCGCGCCGCGGCAGGAAATTAAATGCAGCCAGGCAGCAGGGGAGGCAGATTGTAACATTGTAGCACTCTGACTCCAGAGCTGAGCAGTCAGATCTTTAACTATTAACTTTACTGAGCCAGAGCGCTGCTGGCAACGCAAGTCTCTGGGAAGCAGCAGAGCCGGGGCACAAAATATGCTACAAGTGCCGGCGGCGCGCGCTGGCACCGCCGCCGCGTAGCCAGTTTCAGACTGACATGATTAAAAATGCGTGACAATGCATTTCAGTGCGGTGATGCGGAACACCACACTGAAATGCGTTAGTGTCACACCCGATGCGTGATACTTGGCAAGCATGCTGAAGTGCTTGCCAGGAATGAAAGACCCCGGAGTTTCATATGCCGCCTTCACCCGTACTTCTTTTGTCTTTCTTTTACTTCCAGGTTGACAGTTCACATCCATTGTGATGATTAGCGTCCCGGCCGTCGGAACCCAGCCCATGGAAGAGGCTGGTTGCCTGATCCCGACCTTAACCCATGGGCTGAACAGGAGCAGCTGCTGACATCCTTTATTTATTATTATTATTTTTAATCTAGTTCATTTTTCGCCTGCTATTCTGTTCTCTGCCAGGGCTGCTTGTGTGTTTGTGGTTTGATGCATGCCCCCTTTTCTGAGTTCCCACACTCACCACTTGTATGACCGGGCAATGCAAGGATGCTAGGTTGGGGGATTGTATATCTATTGTATATTTATATGTAGATATTTAATCTGCGCAGTTGTAAGAGGGGCTAGTGTCCTTAAAATAGGTCTTCCTCATAGATTCTGAGAAAACGTAATCTATTCAAAGCTGAATAGCTACTGCAGGCTTTGAGGAATATGGGCCATTGATGCCCCAGGGAAGATGTGCTCCTTTTTAGTCAACAAGGACAAAAGCTGGGGGAAAAAATGTTCGCCTATAATCACTGCAGCACCAAATTAATCATACCGATAAATCCTGCGAGTTACAAGCGCAACATAAGCTCAATCTATCCCGAAACATACCATGTTCGATCGCTGCCATCCAAGTAATGTAGTGCAGTTTCTGAAGGACACTTTAACCAGTTTATGCTCAGCCTGGGTGAGCAGACTGAGGGAGCATATTCAATTTAGAGATGTAAATTTTATTTAATGATTAAACCACAATAACCTGACACAACATGCAACTTATTTTCAATGTTGGGTGTCAAACTAATAGAAAGACTAAACATATTTACTGACCTCGCAGACGGACACATTTAAGATGTTCACAAGATAGGAGTGACATTTGCGTGGCGTATTTCTTGTGAAGGCACACCAATATGCTGTTTTGTTTACGTAAATACAAAACTATTAGGGAAGCTCTATTGTGTAGACATTTGATGTTTTACCGGCCATATTCTGCGACTTCACAACATACTGCTGGCATGTCTGTGGGACTGCAGCTCACAGGTTTAAATCAGTGCCTGTCTTGATGGACCATTTTTTCGACAAGATCTGCCACTTATTGGTTCATTAGGGTGATCTCTTTGGAGGAGTAGGGGTGGCATGTTTATCTTTAGCACTGCATTGGCAAGACCAAAAATTTAATGTGGTAGCATGTGGCAGTTGATTGCAGGTCAAGCGTATTATTTCTGGGAAGAACAGAAAGATGCAATAACAGACCTTAACGTTGAAGTGAAAAAGGGGGTCAAAGACTTATCTGAGTGGGATGTCCCAGAGGATGCGGAGAGGGAGCCTCAATCTCTATGGCACAAGAAATACTAATAAGCATGAGGGTTTACTGCTCAGTAGGACTCTTGGCCATGGCTACATATGTGGCCTCTGCCTGGAAGGTCTTCGTCTGCTGGTGGTTGGTCCTCATTGGTTACCAGTTTTACAAAAAACACACCTTTTGTTAAAGATGTGATGTGTGTAGGCCTGGGTCTTATCCAAAGTTTATATACGTTAAGACATACTTGGATATTTAATTCAGGAAATGGTCACCAGAGAGGAGGTCAAAGGTGGAATTCATCTGGGTCAGTGATTTTACTGTTAGCTTGACAAAGCAAAGAGCTCTTTGGGCCCAGCATCGCCGGGTCGGGAGATTGAGGTGAGCAGTGGAGGGCAGGGGGGAGGGGAGAGGGGGGTTGGGGGGGGGGAGGGAGTTGGGGGAGTCTGTTTCACCATATCAAGAAGTCAAACTAAAGGCCCTAAAATGTCTAAAAGGTAATCTTGCCAGTGGGAGAGAACGAGGTCTAAACCCTTTCTTAGGTATCTGGCGGATCTCAACAAGAAGGAGGAGGTATGGATAAGGAGGTTCCACTAATGTGTGACTTCTTTTAGGGTGAAACTTACACCAGGCTTACAATCTAGAGCAAAGGATTCTATTCTGCAAGAAGATTCTTTACTCATTGATACCTACGAAGGATCAACTGGAATGATAGATCTCAAAAGGCTAAGTTTTCGATTTTTTTTCTATTTGAGAAAGTTTGACTCGCCTCTTAGATCCAGCAGTACAAAGTTTGAGTTTTAACACCCTGCTTATGACCTACGCCCTAATTTGGCCCTTTAGAATTTAGGGGCAAGTAGGCAGGGCCGGACTGGGAACTGAAAGCAGCCCTGGCAAATTTTCCCAGACCAGCCCCCGTCCGGCGCGTAGAGAGCGAGCGAGCGAGCCCGACCACTAATAGGCGGGTCTGGGGGGGGGTCCAACCCCCAAGAAAATTTTGGAAAAAGACAGACCAAAATGGTGAATTTTACAGCACATTTTTCATTACCTATTCAATTGTATCAACTTTCAAAGCACAGTAAATAGTAGATGATGACCTTAAAGAGCACCAGGTTACCCACCCAGTCATATGTACCCATAGACATTCTTACAGAGAGCACCAAAAATAGACACGAGTAGTGACTCAGAGAGAACAAAGTAAAAGTGAGACCAGCCCCCATAAGGTGTGTAGCGAGCAAGCGCAGTGAGCAACCACTACTAGGGGGAGTTTGGGGGGTTCTCCCCCCAAGAAACGTTTGGAGACAGAAAGGCCAAAACAAAGCGTCTTGTGACGCTGCAGTCTCAGTCGTGCCAGGCAGCACAATCACTGACTGTGAAATATGTCACTGTCATGGGCTGTACGCCACGTCGAGGACGTGTCCTGCGGCATTGCACGCCACCACCCATATACAACAAGCATTGGCATAGCCAATAGGTCTCGCTTTTGGGACCTTATAAGTATTTAGTTATGCAGCACAATATCCTTGGTGCAACAACATTAACTGTTGCATGGTTAAACACTTATAAGGTCCCAAAGGCGAGACCTATTGGCTGTGCCAATGCTTGTTGTTAAAACTATGAGGAATACATAAAATCTTTTGAAGTAAGTAGCTCGTTTCGATCATGGCCAGTGGTGCTGAAAACCCAGGTACAGTGTGCTGTTTTGAAGTCAGGTGGGAAGTTCGTGCCCGAAAATGCATTAAAAAAATATTGGTACAAAGTTCGAGAATGTTGAGCCAGCGCCGCAACCTGTACCTGCGCTTCAAGTGCTTATTTTGAGGCACTGATCAATGCCATTTGCTGAAGTAAAGTAAAGGGTTGACATAAGAAGAAAAGGAGTAGAGGGGTGGAGGAAGGAGAGATGGTGGAGAGAGGTCAAATGAAGGGCGGGTGGAAGAGGGAGGAAAACAGGGCTAGAAACGAGAGAGGAAAATGAACACTGGGGTGGGTACAGGAAGAAGGCGGTATGGATGGCTGAATACGAGAGGCAGTGAGAGAAAAGAGGAGACATAAAAAGGAGAGAGAAGAGAAGGGGGAAGTAGAGAGGGAGTGAGCGGTGGATAGGGGAGGGGTGGAAAGCAGGGTTGTGGCGTAGAGGGCAGGCGGAGAAGACAAGATGAAGAGAGGGGGTGGATACAGTAAATGTGAGAGAGTCAAGATGAGAGGAAGGTGGACAGGGTGGGGAGAGGTGGCATGATCGCGGAAGGGAGAGGGCAAAGCAGACGAGGGACGAGAGAAGATAGGTGTAGAAGAGAGGGGGGCTAGTCGGAAAAAAGGGGCTTGAGGGCGAGGTGAATGAGTGGAAAGTTCAGTTGATAGGGCGGAGGGCAGCTGAGTTTGGGAGTGAGAGTGGTGGAGCGGAGGAGGAGAGGGAGGTCCAGCCAGGACATGGGAGGAGTGGAGGAGACCGAGCAGAGAAGAGTAAAGGAGGGAAGTATGCTGACGAGGGAGAGTGCAGGTCAGTGAGGCTTATGGAGGGAAGGAGATGAAGAGGGAAGAGATGAAGAGGAGGGCTGAGGGTAGTGGTGATGAAAGGGGAGATGAAAACATTGGAACTCTCCGAAAAGGGGACAGCAGGGGAAGGAGGGAGCGTTGATGGGTAGCGAGGGGACGGGCTAATGCAGGGGGGAGAGTAGTGGAGGAGAAGAAGGCGGGATGGTAAGCGAGGTAGGAAAAAGTTGATAAGAAAGAGGAGTGCGGGGAGAGGGAACAGACCTGGTGGAGGTCACGAGAAGGGAGAGCGAGCGCTGAGAGTGAGCTTGAAATACACGGACAGTAAACACTACCGGGTGGGGAGACGCCATGCTGGAACAGAAACAGTGACACCGCTGTCTAATCGCCGGGGTCCGACGTTTTACGTGTGCGTTAAACAACTTTCTGGATGCGTCGGAGGTTGACCTCCCAAAACGATCAGAAAGATAACAGTTAGACCAAAAACAGAAAATGAGTTCATGCAAAAATGACACGTTTTGTAAAACAGCTTTGCTAAAGTATCGGCTATCTTGGGAAAGAAAAAGGTAATCCCCGGCACTGCCAACGGAGCAAGCGAGTCAGCGTGCCGCTATTTTACGAGTGCAGCCTTGAGGCAAGTGCATTATTATAGGGTATATTAGTATTTAAGGGTCATCTGCTAGGAAAGCCCGGACTCCGAGCGAGCGCTGAGAGTGAGCTTGAAATACACGGACAGTAAACACTACCAGGTGGGGAGTCGCCATGCTGGAACAGAAACAGTGACACCGCTGTCTAATCGCCGGGGTCCGACGTTTTACGTGTGCGTTAAACAAGTTTCTGGATGCGTCGGAGGTGGACCTCCCAAAACGATCAGAAAGATAACAGTTAGACCAAAAACAGAAAATGAGTTCGTGCAAAAATGAAAATTTTTGTAATACAGCTTTGCTAAAGTATCGGCCATCTTGGGAAAGAAAAAGGGAATCCCCGGCGCTGCCAACGGAGCGAGCGAGTCAGCGTGCCGCTATTTTACGAGTGCAGCCTTGAGGCAAGTGTAGTCCAACAAACGAAAGTAATGACACGGGATTCACTAATAAACATAATTTGACCTAAAAGGAGGCTGGGATTAAGAACAAGGGGCGATGAATGCAGCTGCAGCGTCCCGCGAGTGGTGCGTGCGCGCTCGTGTGAAATCTGACACATAACAGATGGAACACTGCGCGCCGCTGCTCGTAACCGCAAGCCGTAGGCCGTGGGCGGATACATTTCCTGGGAAAGGTGGGACATGCACCCGCCTTTGCCCAATTGCCTGCTGTCTTTGCATGCAAAGACCAATAGAAAAAAAGCTCCCAAAAAAAAACGCACGCACGTGTGAAAAGTCCAGAGTGATTTCAAGAGGTCGTTTTCCTAGAGCAACGCATGCGCGCTGCGCTAGGCTCGACCTAAAAAGCTGTCTCTGTGCTGTAGGTACTAACAAAGGAAGGCATTCATCCAAGTAAAATTGTTATCACCACACCACGATTGTACCTGAAATATATGTGTTAATTAGCAAGGTTTTATTCCTAAGCAACCTAACTAGTATGACCGGGTAAAGAAGACTAGTTCATTACTGAAGGTCGAAGGTAATTTTATTTCAGTTAATAAAAACCATAAAATATTGCACAGGTTCATTCCTGATTGCTCACTGTTCGGCCCTTTCATAACATGCGCCATACAATTATGCGGCATGTCACGGCACAGCCAGCTAGCAGATAAAGATGTTTCTTTGATGAGAAACGCATAGATAAATGCATGTTCTTGAAAAAAAACAGACCTAGACGGCGCCACTGCAGTCAACATACATCACTGCTCCGTGTGGGCACTTTTATACTGGAAAGGCAGCTAGACGGAGCGCTGGTGTTAAACTGACTGCATATGTTGCACTCATGTTAACACCAGTGTTGATAAGTTGAGCACAAAGTTTGCTCATTCCTCTGTTTTCATGGGCAGGTGTCGCCAGGTTTTACCCAGCAGTGCACGCCTGTCCGCAAGTGGTGATAACGCATGCAAAATGGGCTCAGTTACACCTGTGTCCATTAAAAGTTAGGCAATAATAATAATACAATACTGCCTATGTTCTACTGCTGTATAAATGGCACACACAACCAAAACCCTCCTGCCTCACGGGCACCTGTAAAACAATCAACGACAGCCTCGTAAGCAGTACCAGAGCAGTGCCCTTCCTTCGGGCACCATATGAAAGTCGCAAACGTTCACATTTAATTATATTTCAATATTTGCCCAATGGAGTCTATGACGTGACTTGACTTTGATGGAGTATCAGCAGCCGCAGCGCAGAACCGGGCCCGGGGTCTGCCGCGATTAAAGTAGGAGAACGAAGGTAATACAGCCTGCATTACCTTCGTTCTCCTACTTTAATCGCGGCCCGGCCGCCCGCCCCATACAGTTGCGCTGCGCCTGCGCACACCAAATCAAAAATTTTAATTATGATGATTGTCACTCACGGTCCCTGACGGTGACAATCATCATGATTAAAATTTTTGATTTATTGCCTGCAGCCTGGCAGCATCCAGCCACGGCCCGCGACAGTGCGCAACTCAAGCCACCAACCAGGCCTGCCACCACCTCGCTCCGCCCTGCTCACAATTTAAATCCACTGTGCAGAACCGGGCCGGGGCCTATATCTTTTGCTTTTTTTAATCCCGGCCCGGTCGCGACGCCCGCCCAGTGCCCACTGCCCATGATGATTGCAAACGACTGTCGACTGGACAAACAGACTCACCTGCGGGCGGCAGACAGGGGGGCTAGAAATAATTAAATTATGGCCGCACGGTGCCTCTCTGTATCAGTCGTCTCTCTGGCCTCTGGGATGCCTCCTTGCCTCACCAGTCACGCGCACTTTTTATTGCGCGAGCCCCAATGCGCATGACAATTGGTCACCTCACCAGCCCCACCCTAAGGGTGAACTGAAGAGTAAGACAGCGCAGACGCGGCGGCGGAGACATCTGCCCACTGCGCTGTGCGCACCTCCTGATTATTAAATCCACCTGGCTGCACCGGACGGTGCTGTGCTGTGCACCAGACTCCAATGCAGTTGTGCTTTTTGGCCGCACGGAGCGGAGACGCAGAGTAGTAGTCTGTCACAGACAGACAGTCAGACTACTGACTGACTCACGGACCAAAAATCGGCCCCAGGATCAAAACCGGCCCCCTGTGAAAAAAACGGCCCCCACCCCATCCAGCCTACCGGGGGATTTCCCGGTGCCCGGAATTACCAGTCCGGCCCTGCAAGTAGGTGATGGAAAGTGTGGTTTTTCATTATCCAGTAACCATTTTAAGGTAACAGTTAAAAAAATAAAATCAAAATGTATCTTTAAAATAATAAAAATGGTGTGGCCAGGATGGTGCAGATGCAGGATGTCTTTTACGTCCCTCTCACCTGACTGGCTCGTAAAGTAATATATACAGTGGCGTAACAATAGCCCCCGCGATGCGGGGGCCCCAGGGTCCAGGAGGTCCCCTCTTGCACTGTGCACGAGTGGCAGGCCCCTGGCATGAGAGCTCCTGAGTGGGTCCGGAGCGTAGGCCCCCCCCCCCTCTTAAGTTTTGTTACGCCACTGAATAAATAATCAAAGAAATCAAGTCCTTCAGGGGATTAGAGTGCAGCAGAGAGTGAAACTACTCTGAACAGTTTCCTGGATTCACTGGATGCCTTGGATGAATGACACGAAAGTGTGGGACAAGCAGGCTCCATGGTGTGTCAGTGAGAAAGGGCGGGATGCTTGGCAGCTGATCGCAGAGAAAGAAATCAATGCTGGGGAGCTGATGGAGGCAGAATAGAAGTAGGTGATTGATTGAAACAAAAGGAGGTGGCCCTAGTTACCATCCAGACCAGCCATCCACAAGTGGGGAGAGAAAGAACTGGCCCACAAAGACATATAATCAAGCACTAGTGCCTCGCGGAGGAGGAAGGAGAGGCAGCGCTGACCTAGACAGAAGAGCTTGGAGAAGACAAGAGCAGACTACAGAAGATATCAGTGAGTCGCCACAAAATGTGCAAGCATGACAAGGGGAGAAATATGGATGACAAAGGGGAGCACTAGAAAAGAACAGCCCAATAAAGGGCATAGCGAGAGGTAGCAACCTCTGTGGGGAGGCCTGATGTCTTGAATGACATTCTCAGGTAAAACTTTCCCAAAGGTTGTACCTACATCCTAATACCGTCCCCACCGAGCCCCTGCACGTACTGGACCTAGCGGGCTTTTACTCATGCCATGTATGCCTTCTACCATCTACTGTACCTGTTTTGAAGTGTTTGTTCATCCCAGGTATCATGCTCACTTCCCCTGTACCTCTCACCTCCTGTTCTATGTTAAAACGCAGAAAGATGAAACAAATAAACTTCCTCAGAGTTCAACTTGTGAACCCCATTAAGTCGTGGAGGAATAAGTGCAGAGAGGTGCTGCAAGTAGGATGTGGCTCAAAGCTGCACTTGAACTGAGTAACAATTGAACTAAGTTAGATCATCTGATGAAACCTTGGACTCCATTGTACTGTAAAAAAGCAATAGATAACAAGTCATACTGAACCCCCAAAGTTATACGCATGGCGCAAGGGATAAAGGCTGATTTATAGGCAAGCGCGCCCACAGCCTACCTCCTCCATAGAAGCAAAGACTACAGGGGGGAAGTGCCACAAAGTAGCGAACTGACCTTAGCAGAAATTAGCAGATCTCAAGTTTAAAGAGCAGACCTGAAATAGAACCCCCACAGACAGCCTCCCGAAATGGCCTTAAAAAAGATGAAATAGAAAGAGATGATAGAGGAGCTCTTGGCTGAGAATAAATCCCGGGATGCCAGCATGGAAAACAGATCACAAACGAGCGACATAATGGAAGGAGAACCCAACACACACAACCCGTGGTGAAGATATGGAGACTTCAGCCATTGAGAAATTTATAGAGGACCATTTAAAAACGTTTGGGGGTGGGGTTGAGAGGGGGATTGCTGTAGTTTTTAAAATTACCTTAAAAGGGAGGTTAACAAAGTTAAACAAGTCTTGGGAGACATAGGTGAAAGAGTTCCTTCTCGAGGAAACAGTTGATAACAGATTGGAGGAGAAAGAATTAATAAAATAATAACAGATACACTTACAGGAACAAAATATCAGTGTTCAAGCAAAGCTAGAAGACATAAAAAACCGGACTTCAAGAAACAACATAAGTATAAGGGGGCCCAGTTGGGTGTAGAGTGCTCCAATATCAGGAAGTATGTAAAAGAACTTTTCGCACCCTGCCTAGAACTAGGAGCCCCCATAGCAGTAGAACTAGATATAACCCTCGGTCCACCTAGAGGCCCCAACAAATAGCATGACATCATTACAAAGGTGTACGAATCTCAAACAAATGGGAAAATTATGGAAGCTGAAAGGAAAGATGACAGACATCAAAGGACATAAAATAACCATTCCAGGACTTATTGTCAATAACTTTGTAGAAAAAGGATCATTTAAGAAAGTCACCCAATTCATTAAAGCACACTACACTCCCTTCAGATGGGGGCACCCCTTCAGATTGATGCTGACGTTGCAAGAGAAACAATACCAAGTCAGATCTGTAAAAAAGAAGGTGAGACCATTCTACAACTACTGGAAGACCCTGCTGCACAGAATGGGAGAGAACACTGAGATTCCATAAGAAAAACACTGCAAACTCAAACAGACAGATGGAAACCTGTGACCAGAGATACCAGTTAGGGAGGCCCACATATGCAGATATTTCGAAAGAAAAGATGAATGTTATAATTCAGATTCAAGAAACTCTACCAGTCACTGAAGACTAGACTATAATCTTTAGGAGCCCAAAAGGAAACAGAAAGAAAGAGAATTCAGGAGAGAATGACTGCAAACTTAGAAAGACTTGATCACAAGCAAAGCTGGTAATGGGGATGAGGGAGGCAAGTGAAGAGAAAGAGACACACGAGGTATACAACACTAACAGAACATTCCCGATTAGGATGAGTTGGAGTCAGCATACTAAACAGACAACTGGAGCTAGAATGCTTATAAGTTTTGTTGTTAAAGGGGTTAATGAGAGGAGGCACTGAGGTTTTAAGAAGGGAAGGACTCTGACGCCACCAATAATGGGGCTTTGGGGGCGCGGCCGACCGCACGGAGGCTTGCCCCCCCCCCGGGGTTTTTGGGCCAGTGGTGCAGCCCAGAGCCCAATTGGGCTCGTTTGGCTACCTTTTTGGACTGGGGGAGTGGGGGTTTAAAACCGGACATTTTGTATGCCGTGTCACCATTTTTGTAAGGTGACACGGCAGCCGGTTGTAGGTCGGGGCAGGCAGGGTAGTTTTGAAGAATGTTTAGGGTAGTTTTGAAGAATGTCTTATCCTGGAGGTTCTAGCTTCTCACTTGCTCTGAGGCTGGGGGTTCGGATCCTCCGTTCCTCCCTCATTAGTCACAGTAGTTGGCTCAGTTGGATAGAGCGTCGATCCCCGTACGGACCACTATTTAAAAAGAAGAATGAGTCACAAGCCGGTGAGTGCGTGCGACCGCGCTGCAAAGCGGCCGCACGCGTGTAATGCGGTGAAGAGGGGTGAGTGTGTGCGGCCGCGTGCGAAGCGGGCGCATGTCATTTAACGCCGCAAAAAGGGGGGCGGGGCGCCGCACGGCGTCCCGCTCTCAATTCCGCGAAGGAAGCGGGCGGGGGGTTAAGGAGAAGGGCACGCACAAAAGGTCGCTGAGGCCATGCACGGCACTGGCGGCTCGTAGGCTGGTGGAGGACACCAATGGCGCCAAAGCGTCATATTGGGGGTAAAAAGCCATAAGCATTTCCCCGGAGGGTGGGGGGAGAGGCCCCATAGCCGGTATTTCTGGGCAAGGAGATGTCTTCCAGCAGCAAGGGAGGAGTGGGGGGACGCAACCAGCAGTAGAGCAGGAAGTTTCCAGGGAGAGAGGGGGAGGGGCAGGTGAGTTGCGGAAGGGGTTGGGGGGGGTTCCGAGGGGAAGGGGATGAGGGAGGGGGAAGCAAGTCCATGGGAGACAGGGAGGGGAAAGGAGCAGGTTTGGGTAGGGGGGTGGGGGGCAACCAGAAAGGGGGGTTGAGCGCATGGTGGGGGTGGAACCCATAAGAAAATGGGGAGGGGTGTTTAGTCGGGGGGCTCAGCCACAGTGGGGCTGAGGCGGGGTTGGAAGGGTGGGAGGGGTTCGCGAGGGGAACTACCACAGCATATGAGAGTAGGCAATGGGGGGAGGGGGGAAGACGGGGAGAAGGCACACAAAAGGGCCCGGCGTAGAAAGGGGTGGGGTCATTAATCCCAGTTTGCCAGACCTTAC
Organism: Calotriton arnoldi; assembly: GCA_963921515.1. Lineage (NCBI taxonomy): Eukaryota > Metazoa > Chordata > Amphibia > Caudata > Salamandridae > Calotriton > Calotriton arnoldi. The sequence goes on from CAWUFW010000653.1 coordinate 511,122, forward strand.
TTTCAAATTACAGGGGCAGCAGGCGCAGGAGGTAACGGTCTCGGGTGAGTCGCATGCGGCTCCGCATGACCGAGAGGAAGAGATGGCAATGTCAAAAGCGGACAGCCGGAACATCGAGGGACGGGCAGGACGAAATGAAACGGCGAGCAGAGGGGTTAGCGGAGGTACAACAACCCCAAGGGGTCGATGCGGCCACGGGGACAGCAGCAGGAGATGCAGGGCAAGAGCCAAGGAGGGGTCAGAATGGCAGGTTGCCCAGAGGTATACAGGTTAAAACCGGGAGGAGCGATTTAGCAGTAGGAGGAAGGGGAAAGGAAAGAGGGGGTGGGGGGGGCATAGTAACAATGTGCATAGTCCATTGCAGGTTGAAAAGAAAAGAAAGCGGCCGGCCCTGGACAGCGTGATGGAACCCATTGACGACTGGTTAGGCGGCGCAATCCAGGGTGGACGCCAACCTTGACGCCAGGTAAAGGTGAAAAAGGGGGATGTTATGCTAAGATCTCGCAACGACAAAGGTCATCGAGACGGAAGCGTATAAGGACAACAGGGAGGGGGAGGTACGTCGGCTAAACGGTTTGTTACGTAAAGGATACAGGGGTAGGTACCGGGACGCAAATTTGGATGGGGAGGGAACAAAAAGGAGGTGGTAGAACATCGACAGGATGAGGGGAGGGAGACAGCGGCTAAGGACGGGACAAACACAGAGGATCACGACAGCGAAGGGCATTCAAGTAGGGGAAGACCTATTACACGGCCAGCGGTTTTCCATTGATATACCGCCCCCTTTTTGGTTTTTCAGAAGCACCCACCAGAGGGGTATGGGGAGGTTACGCAGACAAACCCCAGGGGGGAGTACAGGGGGCCTTTGGCGATTTTAAAAAAGGGATTGTGCACAAGGGAGTACAAGGGACTCAGCATAAAACAGGGGGCATAAAAGAGGGGGCAGCGGGGGAAGAGGAGCACAGGGCACTATGGGAAAAGGCTCGTACACCCAACAAGCAGCCATGCGTAGAGCAATGGCTGGCATACTATCCCTAACGGGAAGATGCTGCCTCAGTAGGCGTTTGGTTAAAGAAGGTGTCTGGCTGGGTACAAGGGGCCTCGGTATGACAGGGGGTGGATAGCTTGGAATCAGTGAGTACACGCAAGACGGTAGTGCGGGACGAAGGGCGTAAGGAAGTGGGGGAGGGGCGTAAAGAAGGCCCAGACGTGGAGGGGCATACAAGTTTGAGATAATCTTGCCAATAGGAGTTGGGCCCAAGAAGGAACCGGGGCAAGTTCGATGGAGTCAACAATAGTTCATGGCGGGAGGGGGTGGCAGTAAAGGTTTTATAGCAGAAGAAATGACATCAGGAGCATGTTTTGTTAGGAGACGTAGCCAGAGGACTGGGGGAGAGGGAAAAAGGACACAAGGTCTGCTGGCTTTTTGCTACCGGTCATTTCTGGGTATTGATTTGGACTTGGAGGTGATGGAGGCACACCTACAGATGGAGAAGAAACTGCATATGGTAAAGGGTAAACAAGTGTGGACAAAGCGCTAACAATGGGCTGCTCAGTATACAGTGCATGTTTTGAGCGTTTCAGCTTCTTTGGCAATGGGCTTTCCGTAGCAGACAGGAAAAGAGGCGGTGACACACTACCTTGACGACTTCTCCCTGGTGGACCAACCCGGTTCAACGGACAGGCAGCAACAGCTAACCAGTTTACAAGAGCTCATGGACACAAGGTCCGAGTACGGTGTTGTCATTTCTGGGTATTGATTTGGACTCGGAGGTGAGGGAGGCACATCTACCGATGGAGAAGAATTTGCATATGATGAGAGTTTAAATAAGTGTGGACGAAGCGATAGCAAAGGGCTGCTCTGTATCTGGTGCATGTTTTTGAGCGTCTCAGCTTCTTTTTGCAATGGGCATTTCGTGCAGATTGGAAAAGAGACGGTGACACATTACCTTGACGACTTCTTCCTGGGGGGGGGGCCAACCCGTTCGACGGACCATCAGCAACAGCTGACAAGTTTACAAGAGATCATTGGGGGCCCACTTGGCACCAGAGGAGACACAAGGTCCGAGTACGGTGTGGTTATTTCTGGGTGGTGATTTTGACTCGGAGGTGATGAAGGCACGCCTACAGATAGAGAAGAAGCGGCATATAGTGATGGTGATAGGCGACATGCTGGCTAGACGGGAAGTGAGGGGAAGAAAGGTACAGGTGCCCATAGGACAGTTTAAATCCGCAGGTAGGGTAGTATGGATAGGAAGGACACTATGTAGGTGAAGGGGAAGGTCATTAGCGGGCTTTACATTGACACAACATGACATGCACCGGTCAGCCAGGACGAAGGAGGATTTACACAGGTGGCGAAAAGTTTGCGAGGGGAGGGAGGGGGCGCACAAGGGGGTTAAAATTAGAAGGGCAACATGGCAGTGGTACAAGTGGTCGATATGCAATACTAAAGGTTTGCACAGGTACTCGAGCCAATGTGAGGGTCGGTATTAAGTTGTCTGAAACACAATATCTTGTGTCAAGCCAGGTAGGGTCTGGGGTGGTAGTATCCGGAGCGCTGGTATAAGCATAGGGGAATTTTTAGAGGGGGGCTCAGAAGAGTTTAGAGATGGGAAAGAGAGGTAGTTGCTGTACAGTGTATGTGTCAAGGATTGACAGAGTTCGTTGGAGGGCACTACTGCAGGCAAGGTGGCAGGGATGGCTTTCATTGGGAGGACGTAGTTGGGGTATGCCCCCTCGGCGGGGAACTGGGCAGGCGCAGGTTAGAGGGTGGGGGCAGAGAGAAGGGGACTGGACCACGAGTGAGTAAACAGGTGGCCAAGGCCTTAGGTAAGCCTATTCATGTATTCGGATGAGTCTCAGGATTCATGGGGATAACGTATGGTTTCCTATCTTGGCGCTATGTAGGTTCTCTGGGGCTCTCCTGGGTTCTGGAATTGTCTGGGTAGGAAGTGACAGCCAGGTGAATGATGGGATGAAGGGGATCAGGCAGCTGCCGGGAAGCATGCCCGGTGATATGGGGATGCCCATCAGAAGAAGGGGCCGGACAAAAAGGGGGAGTTTTTTCTGCAGGTTTTAGGACAACCAGAGGTCTGCAGCGCAGCTATGGTGGGCTATGCATTAATTTTAGGGAGGGCCCGGGCGATCTTGGTATTCATCCACTTCGGATCAGGGTATCAATGGATGCAGCAAATGAGGGCTGGGAAAAGGGCAGGTTTATGTGACGGGGGCGAGGGAGAGCGGACGGTTTTAATATTCATTACTTGGGAGAGTCAAGGTTGGGACAGCTTGTGTGCATATATTTGCGCTTGTGTCTTTTCAGTTCCCGTGGCGAGGTCAGCGATGGAGGAAATGTCCACATGGATAGTGGGGCTTTCCGTTGTAAATGGGCAGTGCGTTATGAAGTTGAAAAGGAAAAGGTTTGGCCTGGGCCGGTACACAGAGGCGTTTTAAGTTTGTTGGCAGAGGAAAGGTGGCATGCGTTCCCATGGATGGTTCGCAATATTAATAAGTAATAAATGAAAAGTGCTGATGCTGTTATTTCCCCTGGGAGTATAGGACTTTGAGGTGAGCAAGGGGCTTTCCCCTGCCTTGGTAGGAATTGGTAAGGGTCAACCTGGCAGGTAATCACCAGTGAGGGCGGTGGTGTATCATCGGGTCGGGGTTTTCTTTCTCAGGAGACAGTGGGGGGGGGGGGGGCCAGGACTGAGAGACCTGCAGCAATAGACAAAACAGGAGAAAACTTTATCAGGGACAAGAGGTTTTTGCGATAAGGAGGGTACTGGGAGTGTAGAACTTTGGATTTAAGGTACGCTGCAGTAGATTTTTGCTGGGATGATGGGGTGCTATTGGCTTGCTTCGGGATGGAGCTATGCCTGGTACAGAATAAGGAGATTATAGAGAGGGGGGGGGGGGTGTTGAACATACAAGGTATCCTAAGAAGCCCTAGGTTGGGGGGGGGGTCAGAAAAGTCAGAGGCAGGTAAGGACTTTTCTGAGTGGCGTTTGGTAAATAGTTTTTATATGTTTACAGGTTAAATTTATGGTTGGGAACAAGTTACTCCGGGAGCAGGCAATAAGGGGAAGTTAGCATAGGAAATGCTTAGTTAGGTAGATGTTTTGGGAGGTAGGTAAGAGGTCACAGGGTTTAAGTTCAACAGTTAAGGTCTGAGTGGGGGTTTATAAATAGTTGCAAGGAAAGGGAAAAGGGGAAACCTTAGGGGTGGGGGCAGGAGGCAAGGTGGCTGAACAAATGTATAGCGAGGTTTAGTTTTGTACGGCAAAGGCCAAGGAACATGTTTGTGAAGTGCCCCTGTCTTCAATAAAGAGGCCTTTTTCACACATATAGAGCGTTTTGTGGTCTGTGCTGCGCCCCCCTTTGGCCCAATGTACAATAGGAAAGAAGCACTGACACACAAGAAGACCCCAAATGGTTACATTTATCAGTTTGAATATAAGGGGTCAAATGTTCTTAAACAAATGCCCAGCAATCATAAATTAGTTACACTTTTTAAAAGGAAATTGTTTGGTACAAGAAACCCTCTGATTAATTAAGATTAGCATAGGCTCTGGTCTAAGTGATTTCCAAGGCAATACTTTGCTTCAGGCCTTATCATAACAGGAGGAGGTGCGATTCTCCTTAGCAGAGAGTTTCACAGTGCGGTGATTCAAAACTGGGCAGGGAAAACTAGAGATTGTTGGCACTCAAACTTAGGGACACTACAACTTCACCATTGTCTCATTTTATGTACCAATTGCAGACCAAGAATCTATATTAAGACAATGAAAGAAGAGATACTGCACAAAACATAGGGAATCATCCTGGGGGATGACCAGTAACATTGTGATGGAAAGGATTAAAAAGAGATCAGCTCTAACAGCAGGACAAACGGGGGCACAATCTGCAGAACCCATGTTATGGCCCCAACAAGCAGTCCTAACAGATATCTGGAATAAACAACATCCAACAGCTTCAAACTAAACACATTTCTCAGAAACACATAGGACAAGTGCACAAATAGATAATTTCCTTACAACCAGTTCCAAGAACCCAGGAATAGAGTCTACTGACGTTTGCGTGATCATATCGTTGCGTGATCATGCCGCAATAACCATGACTTCTTCTACCCTACATAAAAATAATAATAGGGGATGAAAGCTGAGGGATTCAGTGTTACATAGCAAAGACGTGTTTGAAGCCGTAGGCAAATGCATTACAAATTTCTTGCAGAAAATGATGGAAGAAGCACAAGTAGTGAGTGCGCAGGTTGAAGTCCTGGACACAGATAACTACAATTTAAACAAAGTGCCCCCTGGGCAAAGAATCAAATGTATATATATATACTTTCATGTAATGATAGAAACACTATCATACAATCTTAACAATACATGAATGCAAACTGTCAGGGGTATAGAATAAAAGAAAAAAGGCGAGAGCAAAATTTCAAATCTAAAATGTTTTCTATTTATTAGATAAAAATATAATAACCATATCCAAATCTCACTTTAATCAACCCTTATATACAAGAAACAGAACACAAAATAGACATTGAGAACAATATTATAAAGCATAATAAGGGGGATAGCTCATCGAGGGGACACAGGAGAAGTTCCTCAAGATTCTTTCACAACGAAACCCAAAAGAGATAGTCACACCTCTAAATCAACCTCTTAGACAATTTATTCTGTTGATGTTTCGCTCCTGTTTGGGTAGAATATTAGTACCGTGATCAGGACCAGGTGGAGGTTACATATTATTTAAATGAATGTGGAGGAAGGAGAAATCCTCTCTGCAGACCATTAAAAACTACAAATGTAACACATCCTCTACGATGAATCCGTCATCTCTTCACAGCCAGTAATAATGTATTATTTTGACATATGCTGTATGTCAAATCTTGGTCTGAATTATGCGACTGCATATCGCGTCATGTGGGGATCTGAATGTAAACTTTTGTCAACGCATCCTTACTAACTCTTACATCCAATGGATTTCTGTCCACGTGTAGAAATAACTATAGGACCAAAAATTCAACACGGTTGCAGAGTGGGAAGCTGTTGCAGTAACCGCAGTTAATTCCTCCGCTTTTCACGCACAGGCAGCCATTTTGTCCTACAGCAGAGGAGGAGCAATCCTCCTCTGCTGTAGAAAGGGATGGCTGCCTGCGAATCCAAAGTGGAGAATTACCTTTCCTTCATCGTTGCTCTACTGGTTACCCCAGCCCCTTGTCATTACAGGGTACACCTTATAGTTTGTCCTCTGGATACAGATTAAGCTGAATATTTGCTATTAAGAACTAAGCACGACTTTTATGATGGAAGCAATAGAGCAGATACATTGTTGCCATGCAAACTAAGATTCAAAATAACGATGGACAGAATAATCAATATCAAAAACAAAGCGGGCCATTTTAAAAACGCAGATTCGGAAATAGCTGGAATGTTTCAAGAGTTCTATGAAGAGCAATATTCTTGTGATGATGTGCCTTATATAGATAGAAGAATATCTTGCAAGAGCCCCTATAACAAAACTCACACTTATATAAGCAGGACCCCTTGAAGAGCCTGTACATATAAATTAAGTGCTAAATCTAATTGGTAGGCCTCAAATTAGCAAGGCCCCTGACCCAGACGGATTCACACCCCTGTATCACAAAATGTTCGCAAAGCAACTTGCTCCTGCAATAGCCCACCTTTATAACACCTTTATAAGGCAATCAGGAATAGGAGACACAATGGCCCAAGCAATTATATCAATCTCAAAACCAAAGAAAGATTAGCAACTATGCAGCTTGTAAGCAATTGGATTTTTTTTGTGTTCGGTAACAACCAACCTCAAAGAAAATCACAATCCTTGTCATGGTACCCTCAATCTTACTAGATTAACCTAAGCTCAACACCGTGGTAGCTAAGGGCACTGAACAGACAGGCTTAACTGAGAGCAATGCAGTACGAAAGTCGAAATGCAAAACAATATAACACCACCAACCAAATGAGAAAAATAGAGTAAAATTTAATGGAAAAATGACACCAAAATGTCAAAAATCCAAGAAGGAGGACCAGAAATATAATTTAAAAAAATTGTAAGCATAAATAGTGCCAAAAAGTACAAAGCACCGATGATAGTCTGTGGCCTCGGTAGACTGGGACCTAGGGGGAATATGTGGCTGACTGTGATGGAGTGTGGCCAGGATACACCAACCAGGTTTATCCTGTTCAAAGATTTTACCTTCTGTCTTAGTCCTTTAATTCCCAATCCAAAAATGCAGTATACTTTTAAAGCCCCCAGGACCTCAGTGCACACACTTAGAGACTCACATGGTGTCAGGCAGAGGACACGGTATCAGGCAGAGGCCAACAGCAGGGTCCAATCCAGGTCCACTTGCCACTGTTCAGCTGTGTACTTCCAGTAAAAGGCCTCTTGTAGCTTGTTGTATCCCTGTAGCTTGAACAGGAGGTCAGCCTTATGACCCTTGGAGTTCACTTATGTGCCCTGAGTACAAGAGGGAGCAGGTCCAGTCATTCAGGGCCCCTCTCAGGTCACAGACAGCAGGCCTAGTCCCCTTCTGATCTTCTTCAGGTCCAGGAAATGTTCTGAAGTGTGTGCCTGGTGGTGCCACATTTATATCTGGCACTAGATAGTGGGTGGGAATGGCTCATGGGCACGCCCTAACCTATGAGGTAAAAGTTCCTGGCGTCAACCCTTTCCACTTTGGACATTTTCAAAATGGCAAAAGTCTGCGGTCACACTAAACTTGGGTTATGAGCTCAGGGGTATGTGTGGGGAGTGTACTATGGCAATTCTAATGTCCTCCCACATCTAACAATAAAATCCAGTTTGAGGCAGCCACTGGCCTCACAATAAACCCAGAGATAGAAGTCTGGTAGGAAAAAAGCGGAGTCAGCAACCAGACAGTGGATTCACAAGAACTGACTTGGCATCCTATTCTCTCCCCTTTTTAGTATGCCCCAAGGTGTATGTGTAAATCCAGAAATATAAGTAAATCTGGTAGGACAAAAGCGGAGTCCTTCAGTAACCAGACAGTGGATACAGAAGAATAGTCTTGGCATCATATCTCACCTTTTTCAAGTGTGCCCCAAGTGTTATATGTGAACCCAGTGGGCCTGTCAAGCAGTATTTGACTCTGTAGTGTCAAATAGGATGCCACAGCTCCTCTCTGCATATTCTGCTGGGTTCAGAAGAGTCATCTATGCCCATTCAGATCAGCCTATTGTTTGCTTCTGGAGAAATTTCATACATATTCAAGGCTAATTACTGGCTGGGAGAAGCTAGAGAGCCAATGCAACTTAGCCTCCAGGAACGTCAGGCAGAGCTAAGGTAACTTTCCGGGTGCTGGTCAGTATAAGGATAAGTTAACGTTAACTTTTTATGTGCCCTACTTTAAGTACCATGCACTCTGCTTTGTGGGCTAACAGGTCTGCATATGGGTGACTTGTCAATATTCAAAAGTGAGGTTTTGACCTTTCAAAGTGTTTATTTTGGCTGGTAGAATTGCAGTTTTTACACCGCTACAGTCAGGCTACAATGGTAGGCCTGAAGCCATTATTTGCATAGCCACTGTAGTGGACAGCACAATAGGTGCTGCAGTCCAATAGTGGCATTTATTGTCCAGGCCCTGGGTACTTTTTGTACTATATACTAGGGACTACTAGGCAAGTTAAATGTGCCAATTTGGAGTATGGCAATTCAATAATATTTAAAGGAGTAGCACAGGCACTTTTCTACTGGTTAAAGTGCACAGAGTTCTAAACCCAGCAAAAATATTGGGTTCAGCGAAAGGCAAAAAATCAGGGGTGACCATGCTGAAAAGGCAGATTTCACACACAGCTCATAAAGACCAATGTAATTGCTAAACATTGATATTAAACTGTTAACAGGAATGCTGGCGAATTGATCAGGCAAAATTAGCAATGGCCTCACTAAACCAGATGAAGCTGGTTTCATACCAGGAAGAAGCTGCAGCGAAACACTAACGCGTGGAATAGATAATGTGCATAAGACTGGCAAGAAAGCCTTATTAATATCGCTCAGTACGAAAAAGACATTCAACAGAATCCTATTGCTATTTCTAGACAGAACACTACTGGCAGTGATTGTAGGTCCCAGTTTCAGAGGTTGGGTGGCCAGCTGAAACAAGAATCCTACAGCAATGGTTGGGGCCAATAATTAGGTCTCAAGCCAATTTACGTTTGGCAGAGGTAAAAGACATACTTGCCCTTTCTTTCCTCTACTGTTTCTTACTATGGTGGAGTCACTAGCGGATATGATCCCAGAGCGAAACGACATCCACGGAATTCAGATTGGTCAACACACTTACAAATTAGCGATGTACACTGATCATAACAATGACACAACCAGATACCTCTAGCAGGGCCTTAGCAGGGATGCTAGAATAATATGTGAGGCTATCAGAACTCATTTTTCACCAAATTACAAATTCTGAATCTTACACTGCCACGTGAAGAGGTAACAAAAAGCCAATTCCTGTTCCAGTGGTCAAATTATACTATTTCATATTCAGGAATACAAACAGCACCAATGATAATTCTAAACAGCTAAATCAATTATAACTCTTTAATCCAAACAATTCAGTTGGAGCTGCAGACATGATATATAGAGAACTTTCGTGGTTGGGGCATATAGCCGCCGTCAAGATCTCCTCCCTTCCTTCTATGCTCTACACATACACTTTCATGGTGCTTTCACTCCCAACAACAACTCCATGTAAATTGGAGAACCTAATCGAGAATTTTGTGTGGGCAGAGAAAAACACAGAATAGCTGCAAACACACTACAGAAACCCAACAAGGAAGCAGAGGTATAGCTCATGAATGTCAAAAGATACAACCAAGCCTCTCAACTTCATATATGGTGGCGTGGGAACGGTCAGAATCAGAAAACGCTGGTAGTCTATGGACCAGGCAATGTCATCTAATTAGAGCATGTGCCATGGATGCCCAAAGGAGATAGAGCGTAGTGCTTTAAGCTTCCCCAGTCACCAGGGCCATGCTAGAAGTATGGAATGAAGTAGCCGTGAGGTCAAAGTTCACCACAGCCTGATCACTCAAAACAGTACTGTTCTGAGACCAGATCTGAGACCAGATCCCTCTCATACTCAAAATGGCCTTCTGTTAAATTAAAGCGCCTCAAATTCATAGGAGCTCTTTCGGCCCCTCTGGGCCTTTTGTACAAGATTATGTATCAAAAAACGCGAGTCTAAAATATATATATATATGTATTTTAAAAGTAAAAATAATTTATTTTATTCAACATTATTTCCTACGGGGTGTTATGTTAAATCCCTGCTCCCATTATTTTCTTTGGGAGTGTGTTGCAGTACCTGTGAGTAGCTATCAGTGGTGCTGGACTTACTTCAGGACAGTGCTGGTGTACATTTATTACTGTTGTGAGCCCTTTTTGGCTGTAGCAAGTTTAGAAGTGCAGTTTGTTATTAGCAATGAGCATATTCTTTTGTCGGGGGTGACTGTGTTTTACATCCCTCCCTAAACCCCTCTTTTAAGATTCTCAGTATCCCACCCTAATCCCCTCTCTTTTAATAGCATTACCCATCTTTTAGTCACTCCGCCAGATTTCTCTCACCTTTACTACTAAAACAAATATAGATGAGGGTCTGCGTAACTTGCGTAATCCATCTACACCTACACTTACATCTGCAAACCCTAACCTTCAAAAGGGGGAGGTTCATACTCTGCCGACATTGGAAACTACATCAGAAACCTTCGTCTCCCCTCGGGCTCATCATCATCCCGTCCCCCTGGAACCAGAAATCACGGTGGACATACAAACACCAATCGATCAAAACATGGCTGGGAAAAGAAAGAGACAGGAGCCCGTTAGGAAATCTAAATGCCTAAGGGTTAATGTTCAGTCTCCCATATCTCCCAAGAGAAAAGACACCCCAAAGGATATAGAGAATGCCTTGGATCCCTCACAGAATCTCCTCAAGGATACCATAATTGCTGCCCTACAGACAAGTTTAAATCCTATCCTGGAGCACCTCAACACAATCGAGCTGGAGCTCAAGAAGCTTAACCAAAAGCATAACCCCCGGGGAGAAATTGGCTATTCCCACACTCCATCTGTTCTCCATCCCGTTATAGTAGGATCAGTCCAACCAGGTTCGCAAGGAAGGTTAGGGAACACACAGGGCAGTACACTGGGTTATCAAATCAATCAAAGCTGTTTATCCACTCTTTCAGCCCCAAATCACATCCCATATAACTACACACAGTGTTACTGTAGGGGAGTGGACCCTGGGCCCAGCAACAAAAGTCAAACAGGCTTGAATGGCCCCAAACAAAACGATCCGCAAATAAATGAAGCACCAATCCTACATAGGATAAATGGGGCATATCCCACCCGGAATGAATCAACTAGCAAGGGGCCAAAGAAGGGGCCAAACACACTGAATGAGAAAGTTCTGAACCAACCTATAGGCATTCGACCTAACATCCCCCCAGAATGCACTCTGTACATAATTATATTAGAAAATGTTCCTACCTCGGTTCATCCCCATACGAAATCACATACATCTCTACTTAACAAAGTGTTATACTGGCTACGAAAGCACTGTGGATGGTCCAGTGACCTCTCTAAAAACATTATTTCAACGAGGAGGGTCTCCTGGATTGGATTACAACCTAAGAGCTCACAGGGGGATTGTATAATAATTAATTTTAACAGACCAAGCCCGGTCAGGCATCTATTACATTCACTCAGCCAAATTCTATCATCCCCAGAGGCTATTCGAGCACTGCCATTGGGTTTTTTCTACCCTCCAAGGGCCCCTGCCTCCTTGCCATGCAGTAACACTGATAACGGGTATTTGGGTATACCAAATGACACAACTTTAAGCCATCATCTGAACCGCCCCCTTTCTTTATTTAACAGGTTTACCCCTCTGGCCTCATTAGAACAACTGGATTGACTCCCCACAACAGCGCCCAAATCAAACTCAACTGATGCCCATCCCCCACTTCCAGAATCAACTCAACGGGCACTTCATGATAGCCACCAAACAAGAGGGGAATTTTGGCTTAATCTCTTGGAACGTGGCAGGCCTGCGATCCAAACTGGAAGTCCCAGAATGGCTGAACCTTGTAGGCAATTATCAAATAGTCTGTTGTCAAGAGACCTGGCTACTGGATCCACCATATATAAACAGCTTTGTGACCTTTCATGTCCCAGCAACCCCCTCAACATCAGGTCGAGTCAAAGGAGAATTGGTAACATCTGTCTCCGTGTCTTTGACAGACTGTAAGTCCTCTAAAGTGGTTATCACTCCGTTCTATCACATACTCCTGTTCACTCTGAAGAAATCTTTTGACCTACTACTGGTTAATTATTATTACAACATATTTGACCCTAGAGAAACCAAGATTGTGGATGGGATAGAGGACACTTTGCACAAGACTCTAAATGATCATGGAAAGGAATTACTAATTTTGTGGGCTGGAAATTTTAACATAGAAATGTGTGGTAAGGGCTCCTCCGCAATGTGTGGAATGTGTGATCATTTCGGGGAACCCCTCACGCACTTTAGACACACCCCTTATGGGATGCACTAAACAGAGTGTCTTTTGCAAATAATTTGGCAATTGCACATGATTATAGTACGGGGACCCCTGTCTGGATTCCTACATATATTGGGTCAGGGTGCAACTCCGTCATAGACTATATACTAATCTCTAAAGAGTTGTTACCGGTATTGACTAATCGTAAAACAATGCCCTCATGCATGAGTGACCACAACACACTAATACTGAATTTAAACTTGCCTCTATACAGGGACATCAAGAAAACCCCACCGTATTTATTGGATTAAAAACAAAATAAAGGTTTAAACATCAGATGGGGCCAGATTGATAAGGAGGACTTTCATAAAGAACTCTTCACTCACAAACAACCGGAGATCAGGCAGGTCTTGGGAGAGGACTCAAGTCCAACAGAGGTTATCCAGGCCTTTCCCTTTCTCACAAAGTATATAGCAGATAAATTGACCAAAAAGGCTGGAAAATCCCATACTGGCCCAAGGTGGTTCTATAGTATCTGCTCTAAAGCTCAAACTCCTAAGGAGTGCTCTCAGAAAATACCCACGGGACACAATAGGAGTAGCGATGGCCAGAAAAATCTACAAAAACGCCATCTTAAAAAGGAAAGTAGAAATAAGAGAGAAGGCCTGGGATGAGTTAAGAGCTGCTAGTGAGCTGAAAGATTCTCAAGCTTTTTGGCAGGTAGTACATTCTCAGACCCTTTTAGGGGAGTCCCTCCCAAAAATTGAGTGTCATTCCAAGTGATTCCTGGGTAAACCACTTTTCAAAGATTTTTGGCCCAAAGGCACAGACACAATTTTTAGATGCCATACCCATCAGTGATCCAAGCTCTAATTGGGAATTAAGCGGGTCCATTGAGGTCTCTGACATTACTCTAGCAATTCAAAATTGCCCGTCCGAGAAAGCCCCAGGACCCGACAGAATTCCTGCAGATATTTTTAAATCCCTACCACAGTTCTGGGCTTCTTTAATAACTATTGTCCTAAGATCTGCAATTATTGGGCCCATGGTCAAAACCTGGGAAGAGGCCACTATTATTCCCATCTTTAAAAAGGGAGATAAAAGCCAGCCACATTGTAGCACGGTGAAAATTCTAGGAAGGGTCATATTGACCAAATTAGAAAGCTGGGCTGCAGAGACTCAGGGGCTATCAGACTTACAGTTTGGGTTTTGGCCAGGCCTGGGAACAGTGGAGCAGACTTTAAACCTGTCCCTCATAGTCCAAAAATATACAAAGGCAAAATAAGGACGTGTTCATCTTGCCTTTATGGACCTAACAAGTGATTTTGACTCAGTGGATCGCCCCAGATTAATTATGGTCAATAATGACTGACTTGGGTATATAGGCAATAATTTCTTTGCTGCATAGGCTCCACGCACATACCACAGCTAGAGTGTGTTACACTATGAACAGGGATCTCACAGAAGACTTTCCGTCAGTAACAGGGGTTAGGCAGGGTTGTGTCCTGGCCCCATTCTTCTTTTTAATTTACATAAATGCCCTTGGTGACCACTTAGTAAAGGCCGGAAAAGATATCCCCAAAATCAATTCACGAGAAATTCATGTCCTGCTCCACGCAGATGATGCTGTCCTAATTGCTGGAACAGCAAATGGCCTACAATCCTTGTTAGATGCTTTTAATAATTTTATGGATAACCTAGGACTTAAAACTAACCAAACCAGGTCATTTATAATGAAATGTGGCCCAAAAATGTCGACGATCTGAAAGTTTCTGCTCGGTGGAGAAGTGGAAAAAACCTCCCACTTCACTTACCTGGCCGTTCCTATTGATACTGACTTTAATTGAAGGTTTTTATTGAATGTCAGAGTTTTACAATTTCAAAGGGCAATTGATGCAGTTTTTAGATTTGCAAAAAGGCTGGGACATAAACCCACAAGTGAGCTGCTATGTATTTTGAAAAGCAAATGTCTATCGGTTGCAACATATGGGGCAGGTATCTGGGGACATGTAAATTGTAAAGCCCTCTAGACAGTACAGAACAAGTTTATAAGAAGACTCCTGGCTATTCCACACTCTACCCCAACATCATTTTGCCACAAGGAGGTAGGGCTAAACTACCTGGAGGATTATATCAAATTACAACCCCTTATACTGTGGCAGCGTATTTGGAAACACCCAGAAGCCCAGTTATGTAGATCAGTGTTCTCAGATTGTATGAATCTGGACAATTGCTTAGACATCCCTTGGCTTAAATCTGTTAAAAAGGGATTCGAAACTCTGGGCATCCCAGCTTTTTATCATAGCCCGCTCTTTTATCAAACGTTTCCTCAGCACACATAAAAAATTTTTTTTATCAATGTGCGCAAAAAGCACGGCAGGACGATAGCCGGGAAGAGTGTGGAGTTAACCTTCAGGCTCCACTATTACGCCCAGCACTTTACTTGCAGTTTATTGTAGATGAAAGACAGAAGTTTCTACTCGCAAGGTTTCGACTACAAACCATACACTTTCTGGTGGCTTACCCCACTAAAGGTACTTGGTTTTCATTTTTACCTCTCTGTCAGTGAGATCCCTGCTGAACAGAGCACTTTGCACTTTACATTATTTTGCACATTTTATCTACATCAAAGAAGGCAGTTTCTGCGCTCCACGTTGAGTGCTTTGGACTCAAGATCCCACATAGCAGCCTTTTCTTACTTGCAGTGCGTGGGAAATAAAACTGTTATTATTGCTGTTTTAAATTACATCTTAAGTTCCCTGAGACTACGATATAAATATTGAAACTTTTCGGTATCGTGCTGCTATCATATTATTTAATGGATCTTATCTGAAGTTTTTATGGTGCATTATCTGTATTGTGTATTTTAGGATATGACTTTTATGGCTCTTTAGAGCCGAATAAAAAATTTGATGATGATGATGATACCAAAACATACATCTCGGTGTGCAGAGACCTCCGCATAGAAAAGATAAGAGAGGTGGAGGTCACTGCATGTGGCAATTTGTGAATAGTGTTTGAATAGTGTTTTGTAGAATGTGAGTAGTTCTACTGTAGCACTACTAAACATACTATAAAGTGCAGTTTATCAATAGGCCCTAGTGATATTTGGTACTGCACCACTTAATGCCTTCTTTACTCAAATAGGTACTCAGTTTCTTTTTAGATCATGCACCAGTCTCGGTTTCCTTGGGTGGCCTCTTACCATCCTTATCAGAATGGTTTCATTGGAAAATAAATGAAGTAGCTTTCTGGCAAAACTTGATATTATTGCTGTATGCAGACTAAGCTGGTGTCAAATAACCATCGCCACAAATTACTGCATTACAAGTTTCTTCACCGTGCCTACACTACATCAAAGGCGTTAGCCAAACTTGACCCTATGAGACCCCACCACTGCCCAAAATGTAAAGCGGATTATGCTGACTTTTCACACCTGACTTGGAATTGTACTGTTTGGGGGTAACTCTTCTCTACTGTATCCACTGTGCTTTGTCATACTATTGATCCTGATCCACTGATGGCCCTCCTGGGTTACGTTAGACTGCAGGCCACGGGTCAGAGACGCTTTACAGCCATTGTCTTTCTCCTGGCCAAACGACAAATTTTACTCTACTGGGGCAGTCCTCGTCTCCCAACTGTTGCTGCCTGGCTCTGAAATATGACATTTTGTGACACTACCAGGATTTATATGCTTCTCTGCAGTCTATTACCTCCCGCCCAAAGGATATATGGCAACCACTTTGGGATTATCAATTGCCACAGAACCTCGATGACAGCCAAGCAGATATGAGAAAAACAAAGTACAGGAGTAAACCCGTTCACCCAGGTGAGACCGGGTGGAGTATGTAAGAAAGCAACAATGTCTCAACTGGTAGTCATTAGGGAGGACAATTATACGGGTCCGGCAAGGTAGAGGATCACGGAGGTTCAGTTGGGAATCAAATTACCGTAACCTGTTTGGTTAGTGTAGGGTGATTCAGAAGGGGTTCCGAAGGATCCGGGGGCAAACGATTGAAGAGTCCAAGAGCTTGGTTCACAGCTATTTTCACCAAGCTCTTGGACGCTTCAATCGTCCACCGGATCAACAGCAGCCATTCTCCCGCTTGCCCTGAGATCGGATCTCTGCTGCCCTGGATAGCTCTTCTCCCCGCATCCAGGTCGCGTTTGCCCCCAGATCCTTCGGAACCCCTTCTGAATCACCCTACACTAGCCAAACAGGTTACAGTAATTTGATTCCCAACTGAACCTTGATTTTCCGTGCCGGAGTATAAACAGTGGTCTCTCCGTGATCCTCTACCTTGCCGGACCCTTACGACTGCCCCTAACGAATGGATTTATTGCAGTACTACCCATCAGCACTACTCTGAATTTAGTGACCATTGTCCTGATGATGACATGGAATTGAACAGGTCGAAACGCCGTCGACTACCCAGCGCAGAACTGTGGTGTTGTTGTGGTCAATCAATTCAGCCTGAATCGAAACACTTACTTTGTACATATCTGCATTGTATCATTGACCACATATTTACTTGCTCTTAGTATTTTTTCGCCGCTCACACTGTTTTTTCACCCCTGTGCCACTGCGCCGTTCACCGTCACTAGCACGTTTAGTGCACACTTGTGTGTTATGGTTACTGTATATAAAACTGTACTGTAGTGCTGTTACAACTACTTACAAATATTACTTTATACCCTACGAAATCCCTTTGTGGTCTCCCTTCCTTTTTTCCTCTTTCGAGTGATTTATACTACCTTTATAATTGTTCTCCCTAATGACTACCAGTTGAGACATTGTTGCTTTGTTACACAGCCAGGCGGATATGGACTGAGATACTCCTGAAGAAGCCTGACCCCCTCTTTACCATATGATCTCTTGCATGTTGAATGCATACTTGCTCTGTTGTATTGAAGAATTTGGATCGCTATCAGGCTGTACTGGTATACCTTTCTTCTTTTTGCGATTATTCTTTTCTTTCTACTTTCGCAGAGTTTTTTGTATGGAATGTCACTGCATATTGCTGGCTGTGTAACTGTTAAAAACAAGCATTTGCAATGCAATAGGACCTGCATTTAGGCGAGTCCTATTGCAACGGAAACGGGAGTGCGGTTGGGGGGCCGAGAAGTTACGGACTGGGGGGGGGGGCACAAGAAGAAAATAGTGTTTGAAGTAAAGGGGCCAGTAGCCATGGAAGGATACTAAGGAAGACATGGCCGTCATGAAGAGGGACTAACAGGCCTAAAACCAATCGGAAGGCAGCATTTAGGACCTAAACCAATGAAAAAGATGAGCGGAGAGTGGGCGGAGCTTCCATGAAGCTTCCACGCCATACTGAATACTGCATGCCTCGCAAAGCGAGCAGCGCATGCGCGCTGCCGCTATAGGCTCGACCTAAAAAAAACCTTTCTGGGATTCGATACTGAGGACAAATGTGATAGAGGGGTTGCCTTGGAGCATGATTTGGGGCACAAAAGAGGCAGTTTTAAAAGGGGAACTTATATGACATCTTTTAGGCTGGTAGAAAAAAGAACAAAAACTTGACATTGAAAACCATTAGTACACTTAGAAACTCCACAAAAAGATACCTGTTCCAGGATAGAATAATAGAAACTGCATTATCTCTACTGTTGTAACCAGGCAATTATCCAATGTCTTGGAGTTTTTATAGGCCTAAATCCCTAATGAGCAGTGAAGTTAAATATTTTCCTGAGGTTTTTACTCCATCCTAATACTATTTGGACAGTTTTGACTTTTCCATACCAATAGGGCTTCATGAAGATTCATATGGCTGGAGTCAGGAATAAAATAAGTTACTTACCTTTAACTGTAGTTCTCCAGTATTGGAATCTTTCATAGATTCACATGCTTGAATCATTACCTGTTGTCACGTGGGGAGTCCCTGGTACATCAAAATAGCAATGCAAAGCTAATACAAAGCAGAAACTAGGCCTAGGCCCATTTCAGTTTTGTAACTTATCCCTATTGTTTTGTAAAAGAGACCAAAAGTCAATCCTGAACCAATCTGGAACTCTCACACTCTAGAATACTCCTGAGAGAACCCTAGAACCTCAGATTTTCTCAGCACATGTGCAAAGGATACACCTGCAAAAATCCAAAGGTGAGCCTCTCAGGGGAGGAGGGTGGGTCGCATGTGAATCTATGAAATATTCCAATACTGGAGAACTACAGTTACAGGTAAGTAACTTATTTTCTTTCTCCAGTATTGGAACTTTCATAGATTCACATGTTTGAATCAGAGTAGCTAGCAGTCAGTAGCACATTTTTTCTTGTATCTCTCTGTGTGAAATCCAAATTGTCAATCTGTAGGGAAGCAGATGTTAAACCATTACTCTTCAAACTGATAATGATTGCATACGTAAACAGTTGCATACTTTAAACTTACTATAAATAAGACCCTTTAGGGGTAAAAGATAAAAACATGAACATATATAAATATATGTACCTATATATTGACCTATAGATAAAATGTGCGCAGTCTGACAGCAGAAAGGAAGGAGGGGTGAAGGAGAGAGCTCACGATCACTGGAAAGGTTCCTCAGCACCGCCTGGCCTACTGCTACATCACTGTGAGCTGCAGCATCCAAGCAGTAATGTCTGGTGAAGGTGTGGGTACTCTTCCAGGTTGCAGTTCTGCAGATGTCCTGGATAGGTACTTCGGCAAAAAGAGCAGTAGATGTAGAGATAGCTCTTGTAGAGTGAGCACGCACCTGTGCCCGCAGAGGTTTTCCTGCCGCTTGATGGCAATACTGGATTCCCCTCTCTAGATCCAATGAGCAATCCCCCTTTTTGGATAGAGGATAGCCCTTCCTGGGTGCACTGAAGGATACAAAAAGCTGGGCTCATTTGCGAAATGTCTTGGTTCTTTGTAGATAAAATTTCAGACAGTGGTGAATATCTAGAGAATGAAGAGCTCTTTCCGCCGCAGTTGTTGGTAGTGGAAAGAAGGTTTTAAGGATAAGAGGCTCGTTCAGATGAAAGCCAGACGGAACTTTGGGGATGACCCTGGGATTAGTACGAAGGACTACTCGGTCATCCCTAAACTGTAGAAACAGTTCCTGTATTGTCAGAGCCTGAATTTCCCCAACCTTCCTGGCAGATGTCAGTGCCAGAAGAAGGGCAACCTTCCATGATAGGAACTTAAGGTCTGCCTTATGTATAGGTTCAAAAGGATGTTCCATGAGTTGTGACAATACTATATTAAGATGCCAGAGATGTGGCGGAGGCTTGATAGTTGGAAAGGTGCGGAATAGGCCTCTCATGAACTGTTTAATGATCCTTTCTGACCATAATGATGGTCCTGAAGATGTCCTCCTAAATTGGGATGTAGCAGCTAGATGGGCTTTAATCGAGGCTTGTGCTAATCCAGATTATGCAAACAGCAGAATGCACGGAAGGATCTCATGGGGTGAGGACCGCAGAGGATGGACATTTGAATCCTGACACCATATACAGAATCTTTTCCATTCCATCCTGTACGTTCTATTAGTGCTTTGTGCCCGGGCATTGGAAAGAACATCTCTACACTCAGATGGGATTTCTAGATGCTGAAATTCACAGTGTTCAGGAGCCATGCCAATAATCGAAGCAATTTTGGATCTGGATGTAGCACTTGTCCCTGGGACATCATCAGAAGAGATGGAATGGGACGCAGGAGAATAGGTTGTCTCTCTGAAAGAAGGAGAAGTTCGTTTAACCAATGTTGAGGAGGCCACGATGGGGCTATTAGGATCATCCTGCAGGGCTCTGCCTTGATCTTCATGAGCAATCGTGGCAGGAGGGGAATCGGCGGAAAAGCATAGTGAAAGATGCTTGACCATGCCATCAAAAATGCATTCCCCCAGGATCCCGGTTGGTGATGCCAACTTGCGAAGAACCAGCATTTCTTGCTCTGCCACGTCCCAAAGAGGTCCATCGTTGGCCTGCCCCATCTGAGAAAAATGCCAGGTAAGGAAACACTTGATGCCATTGCTTCCTCAGAAAGGCTGCTGGAGCCAGGCATTTGGTGAATATTCTTGGACCCGATTTTAGGACAAAACGGCAGCACCTTGACCTATGGCAAATCGAAGGTACTGCCTGTGGGAGGGATGGATGGGGATGTGAAAATATGCATCTTTTAAGTCTAAGGTGGTCATATGATTCACTGGGTTTAGGAGTTATAAAATCTCCAGAAGAGTGACCATGAGAAAGTACTGTTTTTTGAGGTAGGTGTTGAGAGTCCTTATATCCAGGATCGGACGCCATTGTCTCAAGTTTTTCAGTACCAAAAACATGGGAATAGAAAACCTTCCCTCTCTAGGAGTTTGGCACCGGTTCTACTTCTCCTTTTCGGAGCATTGCAAGAATTTCCAAACGAAGGAGATGTAGGTGTTTTTATTTCTTGCCGTCCTGGAGGAGTACAAGGTGGGATATGAAGGAACTCTAAGGTATGGCCGAATTGAATCAGATTGAGGACCCATCGGTCCGTAGTTATTTTTTGCCACTGATGAAGGTACAAAGAAATTTGCCCCCCCAAGGAAATCTGTGGAGAAATTGGGACAAAAATAGCCAGCGCCTGAAATCCGTCATTATCGTGATGAGGTATCTTTTCCCCGATGCCTTGCTCTTCCTCTGGGGGTAGATTTTGAATATGCCCCTGACTGTAGCTGTAATTGAACATACTGTGGTCGATATGGTTGGGAAGAGGTAGTGTAGGAGGGATACCTGTACTGCTGATATCCACCTCTATAGGAAAGGCCCCTTCCTCTAGCTCCCCTAAAGGGCACTTTTCAATATCGAAGTGTCCCCAACGCCTTCGGCGTGTCAGCATCTTTCTTTATATCCTGCAGTGCATCATCGATGTGCTTCCTAAAAAACGCTTCTCCATCGAATGGAAGGTCAAGAATCTTACTTTGCACTTCCGGCCTAAATGAAGTGGCTCTGAGCCATCTCTGACGGCACAATACTGCAGCAACTCTCAGGGACCTGAATGCTATAGTGGCGATATCCATCGCACAATCTATCACCTCCACAGATGCTCTTTCCCCTTCCTGGAGAATTTTCCTCACCTCCGATTTACTATCTTCAGGAAGTTGATGCACATATGGAGCCAGGTCACACCACATTTGTCGATCATATCGACTAAGAATGGCAAGAGCATTAGCTGCTCTAACTATTAGAGTTGACATCGAAGAAAAACGCTTTCCAGCGTTATCCAAGCGCCAGCCTCCCCTATCTGGAGGCGTGGTGATGGGCGCAGAAGGGTTTTTGGATTTCCTCTGTGCTCCCCGAGAGATTACCGAGTCCGGTTTGGATGACCCACTAGACAGGCGGGAGCATCCTACGGAGCCTTATATTTTTTCTCCAATCTGGACAGCACTGGTGACACTGTCGCTGGCGTTTTCATGACCTTGAGTCCTTCTTCCCATATATGACTTACAATAGGGATAGCTCTCACTGATTTTCTAAAGGGCTCTTTAAAGTCATATAAAAACAGTCATTTTGAGATGTTGGCATTGGCAGCACGAATCTCTTGGCTGCTCTTTCCAGTAAGTTGTGAAAACCACCAATATCTTCTGGTGGCGAGTCAATGGGTACAGGAGAGGAAGAAGAAAGCGTGGGAATGAGGTAGTCATCCCATTGTCTGTGTGGATCTCTGAGTTCCCCCTCTTCCTGGTCATCATCTGTTCCTGGATCTTGTTGAGGAGCTGATGGTGGTGATTTTTGGAGAGGTTCCGACTGTAAATCTTGAACCTTCTTAGGAGTAGATGGGATAGAACGTGACCGAGGAGCCAATGTAGACTGTTCAGGAGGCGCAGGTGTTGGTGGAAATCTCTTTCTGTAGTCAGCTAACATGAAGTTCAGGTCTGTTAGCAACGATGAAGGCATGCAAACTACCTCCTCTTGATAGACCTGATGGTATTCCTGCTGAGGAATATAGTATTGATGTTCTCCATATTCCTCCTCAAAATCATCCTTTGGGCACTTAACATGCAGTTGGGATTGGCTACTCGCGTAACCAAAAGGACCCTCATCATCTTCCTCAGAATCCTGCTCTTCCAACAGATGAGATGGCAACAGAGCCGTAACCTTGCTGGGTGAGGTAACTTCTAGTGTAATCTGCCTCATTCTAGGTTTCTCTCTTTTTTCTTGTGTCTTTTCCCTCATCGACGATCTTGTCGACTGTACCGCCGACGACACTGCCATCGGAGAAGTAGATATCGGCGGCAATGCAGAAACCAAAATCGACGGCATCACTGCTGTAGATGTTGTTACTGTCGTCGTCGCCCTCATCGTCGTTGCCGCCGTCATCATCAGCGCGGTCATTGTCGTCAACGTCTTCATAGCCGCCGTAAGCGTCGATGTAGTCGTCTTTGTAACCTCCGGCATCATCAATGATATCGTCAACAGCTTACTCTACGGTGACGAACCTGAAGTCTTCAACGGCGAAGTCATCGGCACTGGCGTCGACGACAGTGCGGTACTCGCCTTCTGTTTAGACGTCGAAGATTGGCAAACCTCCGTGCTCGCCGACGAGGGCTTCTTCGTCGACGGTCTCGTCAACAATGGACTGTTTGTCGACAGCTTTTCTGCAGGAGGCACAGAGGAAGGCTTCTTGAAAGAGTGCCTGCCTTAAGGGGGTGAAGTAGAAGGCTCAGAACTAGCCTTTTTTGATTGTCTTTCCCCCGAAGAATGTCCCTTTCTCTCCTTATCAGGTTTGTGAGGAAATTTTGAGGGACTGCGTCCATGAGACCCATGAGAGGTCTTTTTGAGGGTTTTCTTTGGACGCTTACCAGAAGAATGGGCGTGAGGAGATCTCCCCCTCTTATGGGACCTTATGGATGATGAAGAGGACACCTCATCACTGTCCTCACTCGAGATCACTTCCTTCTGGCTTTAAGTTTCTGGAGCCATATAAGAAGGCGCCCTCACGATCCCTCAAAGTTTTATTAGAAAAGGTACGACATACCTTACACTCCTTTGCCTTATGGTTGGGATATAGGCAATAGATACAGTCCCTGTGAGGGTCGTCTGTATGAAGTCTTTTCTTAGAGCAGGTGGCACAGGCTCTAAAAAGACTCCTTTTTCTTTATCTGACATGGCTATGCCAGAATCCTGTAAATCAGCATTGAAGAAGATGG
Source organism: Calotriton arnoldi (assembly GCA_963921515.1). NCBI lineage: Eukaryota > Metazoa > Chordata > Amphibia > Caudata > Salamandridae > Calotriton > Calotriton arnoldi. The sequence goes on from CAWUFW010000653.1 coordinate 534,818, forward strand.
TACTGCAGTAGAAAATGTAGATTGAAGCAAAGAATTTTATCGAAATTCACTGAAGTAGAAGAAGCTGAGCAGAGCTCAGAGGAGACTCCCTAGCACAACGTGCAGTAGAAAATCTGAGGGTCTAGGGTTCTCTCAGGAGTATTCTAGAGGGTGAGAGGTCCTGATTGGTTCAGGATTTACTTTTGGTCTCTTTTACAAAACAATAGAGATAAGTTACACAACTGAAATGGGCCTAGGCCTAGTTTCTACTTTGTATTAGCTTTACATTGCTATTTTGATGTACCGGGGACTCCCATCTCAACGACGGGGAATGATTCAAGCATGTGAATCTATGAAAGTTCCAATACTGGAGTAATGCTAGTTTGGCAGTTAATGTACTAGACAGAGTAACACACAAGAAATGTCAAATAGCTTTTCTCTCGCCTGATGCAGAGCAGGCATTTGATATGATGGACTGGGACTTTCTACCCCTGAGAAATCTGGTTTTGGTCAAAAAATGATGTCTTACATCAAACCAATTCCATGTGACTGGGCATCTCACCTTGTTTAGAAGAACTAGGCAAGGTTGTCCCATATGCCCAAAGTCGTGGGATTTTTCTTGGGAACCCTTTGTACAATATTTAATGGCAGTGATTATGTTAAGGGCTTGTATATGAGAATTTCTAAAGTTGCTTTATATGTAAATGGCATTTTATGATTTCTCAAGATCCCTCCAAATGTAGCCTGGCCCTTAGGGTTGGAACTTTGGCAATTTCAGGAAGTATCAGGGTTCACAATAAACGTTCATAAATCTAAGTATAGGAGTGTCGCCCGGACAACATGAAAGTAAGATTACAGTATTAGATAAGGTATATGATTGGTGGAATGAAGGGATTAAGTATTTATGAGTGACATTCGCATCCACCCCAATGAGCTGTATAAATAGCTGAACAAATAGAATATCCTGACTCATCATACCAAGATTTACAGCAATGTGAAACATTGTAAATATCTTGGATAGGCAGAATAAATTACATAAAAATACATTTATAGTAAGACGTCTGTATGTGGCCTGCATTATTCTGGTCCATTTCTTGGCTGCAACACTCAAGATAATGCAACAAAAACTAATGGCATTCATAAGGGCATATAAAACACCACAGATTGAGAAATCAGTCCTAAATCATCCTATGAAGGAAGGTTGGAGGTTCCATGTACTGAAAGATATATCAAGGCTGCATGATTAAAATGGACAGTGGCTGGACATGTGAGGCCTTTGGACAAGCCTGATATGCTCTAGAGCAGCAACAAATACAAAATGCCATTGCAGAATTTTCAATGAATATCACGTGGACACCATAAAGCCACAGGGACCCTCTTAGAATCCACTTATATTATTCTGGCATTTTGGTGCTAAGCTGGACGACCTCGCCAGTTCACAAAATTTCCCTCTCAACCCCAATTTTCCACCCGGCATGTCTCACAGTAGCTTTTGGAAATAATCTAAAGGCGAGCCACTGCGTCTGGTTGGATATTATAGCAATGTCCATCTGAAGGACAAATATAGGTTTGTTGAAAAATTGCACTTATTTTTAAAGGGGGAGGTATTTTCTGTTTGACAAAACTACTACATTGGGCTGTACAAGAGGAGGTCAAGCAGGATGGCATTAGAGACAGTAATAGGATAGAGAACATATTTACACTCAAGTAACATACCAATGCAGTTTCCTGATTATATAAAAGCACTTGTAAAAGACCATGTCGCCACTGAAGGTCAATGCATGTTGGGGTGGGAAGAGGAGATGTGAATTAAAATTTCTGATGAATATAGGGCTAAGGGTAGCAACCTCTTCAGTATACGATCAATATACAAAAGTAATGTTGTAATGTTCCCTGCTGCAGGTGAGATTATGGGTAAAATTTGTTGGGTCAGATAAGTGCTGGTGGGTTTGTGATGTTACTAATACCTACTACCACATGTGGTGGGCGTGCTGTCACATTACAGTATTCTGGAAATACATTTTTTCACATGCGTAGGCTGGTCTGCCATTTCTTTTAGATACTCACACAAAAATGGAAAGCTTTGGACTCACCCACCATCTCTTTATGGTGGAACAAGGTTTGGTACATTTATGTGATGTAAAATTGACTGCCACAGTTGGGGATTGAGTGACTAAATTTGAGGAGACAAGGCAACTCTCTCACACATATATCAAAGGCGATTGAGTAAAGACAGCCACCGATGAAAATGGTGACAACAGCTGGTATCAGTATGACTGATACTGTTTGGTGTTAGTAATGCAGCGGTTCGTTTCCAAGATACATTTGTTACCTAAGTTGTTAATGCTGGGGGACTCGGGTTGTTAATACTGGGGGGAGTGGACTGTTGTGTACCATTTTTTTTTTGTTTCTAGAAGGTTGTCGCTTTGATCCTATTGTTGGGGCCATGTAATTAAATAATATTGTCCGATTAATAAAGTATATACAGAGAAGAAATCTAATTTGAAAATTTTTAAACGCTGTGTAAATTGAAGGAATTTGAAACTGGAGGCTAACAATTAAGTAGGTATCCTTATCTTCATTTGTGGTAGCAGCTCAAGTATAGCTAACAGAATCTAGTACAGATGATTAGCGGCCTCAGTTGAAGCACATGTATGTCCCAACAAATTGAGTGCATATATTAGGAGCAAACAATAGAAAGTGATATGATGGCGTTTAGAGAATTGCTGCATGTCACTTCAACTTTCAGAAAAGAAAATTATATTTTGCTGTTGGGAATTAAATATTTCACAATTTGTATATGTGCTTGATGCATACTTGTTTATGGTTTTTTTTTCTATTGTCTTGAGGGACAAATCGTACTAATTGCTCAGGGGGTCCCCGGATTTCAATAGTGATTCAATGGGGTTCCTCAGAAGCAAAAATGTTAAGAAAGAACCGCTGATTTAGATAATAAATCCTTCACAATGTTACAATTCCTCCGCTAAATGTCTTTCAATATAAGGTGACATTACATCTGTTTGATGGCTAGACAGCTATTAATCCACTCATCTTCTATTTCTCACCTCTACACTCGCAGTACACATCTCTTGCACAAAATCACAGCTTGCCTACAGCCTCCTACTTCTATTACACATTTAGATTTTACAATGTTTGACCGAGCTCTACAAAGATCTCCTCACGGTCCGCCCTTCCTTTTGTAATCACTGCTTAGATGGTTAAATTATTGTATGACCTCACAGCTAATTATATATATTTTTTGTTTCTTTTGCAGCAGAAAATGAAAACAGTGGGCTTAATACAAACTCACTCCAGCGGAAGAAAAAAGGACTCTTAAGGCCAACTCATCAGCGCTCCAAGCCCCACCTGCAGATCAGCATGCCCCAAGATTTCCGTCAGATTTCCTCCATTATAGATGTAGATATTCTGCCAGAAACTCACCGGCGTGTACGGCTCCATAAGCATGGATCAGACAAACCACTTGGTTTCTACATTCGTGATGGTATTAGCGTCCGTGTCACACCTCATGGGGTTGAGAAGGTACCGGGTATTTTCATTTCACGCTTAGTCAGGGGTGGACTAGCAGAAAGTACAGGACTCCTGGCAATCAATGATGAAATTCTGGAGGTAAACGGCATTGATCTGGCTGGGAAATCCCTGGACCAGGTAACTGACATGATGGTAGCCAATAGTCATAACCTCATCATCACTGTGAAGCCGGCTAACCAAAGGAACAATATTATCCGAAGCAGCAAAGCCTCTGGAAGCTCAGGCATGTCCACAGACAGTGCTTCGAGCCAGCAGACCCCAAGCCCAGCTTCGCACTACATGAGTAACTACAATACAGTGGAAGGAGATAGCGACGAAGATGGAGATGTCATCATTGAAAGTGATGGAGGTCTACAGTATATCCCAGCAGTCCTCAACCACAACCACTGTGTCAATGGGGGTTTGGATAAAAACTTTCAGCAGAGCTGCTCACTCCACAGCTCGCAAGCTTCCCTGCATTTCCAGAACAATCATAATAGGAGTCCGGGACCCCCGCCACGTAGACGGGGAAGCAGCATGAGGGAGGACGGCAATTTCATTACGCTATAGACACTGTGGGAATGAACTCTGACTGTTGTATTTTTTGTTTCTGTGTTATTTAAAGTCTTCCTCTCTCCGTATAAAAAGAAAAATCAGGTCTTGAGACAGAACAGGGCTCTAGGTGTCTGCTCTGACATATTAGGATCCTCTTCCCAGTGACAGGGGGGCATGTTTTCACATTGAGACATTGTCATGACTGGAAATAAGTACAAGATCATGTCTCAATAGATTCAGATTATATTGGTAGCATTTTTGTCCTTCCCATTAACACCACCATAAAATGAGCCCTCCAACTTTCAAGGTGCAAAAGATAGGCAACAATCTGCCCCGGCTGTAATAAAGCCATAAGACAGTTTCCGTTCTTAAACTCAGAGAAGACGCCCGGCCACCAAAGAAGGTGTTGCATAGTTATCCTATTGCGTTATTAGAGCAGTTCATGCATAACACAATTTATAAGATAAAGGTCCATAGGTGCACCTTGATTGTAAAATCAATGTTTTCCAAATACATTACCACCCCACCCTGCACTCAGCTATCACATCTCATGTAGTAGTACAGGGCGCTCAAGCATGGAATAAGGGGTTCCAAGAATTACTCAAAATTCAAAGTAATCCAACATTCGGAGCCTGCCTGAAAATGTAACGGCTGTTGTTTTTATTAGAAGAAGTGGTAGAAAGATCCTACCTGGGAGCTAACATCGAAATTCTACTGGAAAATATTTGTGCCATGAAGCAAGCTCAACCGCATCGAGTGCACTCAAAAACCTAAATTACTGAACACATGAATATTAGTGCTTTTTCCAAGAATGCCCATTGCACAACCCTTTGCTTAGTTTGCCTTATTTCAATTCTAATTATTGAGATTAGAACCTGTGACGCGACAGCAGTCGCTATTGCATCCAAAGCTGCGTTTACCAGCTTCATGGGCTGCACAGTTTTAGGGGTCGTGACTTGGGATCTTTCAAAAGCTTGTCTGTTTATTAGGTGACTTTTTTCTGACTATAGCTGAGTAGGCTGAAGGCACCTCAATAGACTTTCAGGTCACAAATCGAAACTACAGCAGGCTTCACTCTCCTGTCATTGATCGGAGGTTGATATAAATGAGTACCATTGAATTTCCTAATGTTAACACCTACTGGCTGAGCAATAAGATTTAGAAAGTTGCCCCACTGCTTTTAAGCAGCGCAAAGAAAAGGAAACATAAAATGATAACTTTGAGTTATCATTTTATGTTTCCTTTGTGGGCGGGCGGGCTGCTCGACTCGCAGGGGAGGGGAGGAGTGGTTTGCCCACTCCTAAGTGGGCATGACTGTTTGGCCGGCTCTTTCGGGCTGCCCAAAACAGTCATGCGCACTTTCCCTGTTCTCCATGCAGGCTGCATTACAGCCTGCATGGAGAACATGCCCAGGCCCCCCTTACCTGGCTGAGCGTCGAACCAGGACATGGGCTTCCTGTTCCTCGAGTCCAGCGAGGAGAGAAGGAGCAGAGACGCGGGACCCGGCGGCAAGGTGTTTATTTTTTTGTTTACATTTTATTTGCATTGCACACACCCCCCACGCCCCACCCCCACCGCGCCTGCCCCGCCATCCACGAGTCATGCCAGCCGCCACTGTTGTAGACTTTTTATATAGATATTAACATTAAGCTGTGTGTGGGAGTAGTGCAACCTTTAAAGAGGCACCAGTGAAAGCAGATGCAGGTCCCTGGTCCAATGAATCAGGTCAATCAATCAATCAATCAATCAATCAATCAATCAATCAATCAATCAAGCATTTGTATAGCGCACTACTCACCCGGGGGGTCTCAAGGCGCTGGGGGGAGGGGGTCCGCTACTGCTCGAACAGCCAGGTCTTGAGCTGTTTCCTGAAGGCGAGGTGGTCTTGGGTCAGGCGGAGGTGGGTCGGAAGGGAGTTCCAGGTCTTGGCGGCCAGGTAGGAGAAGGACCTTCCTCCTGTGGTGGCTCTTCGGATGCGGGGGACGACGGCGAGGGCGTGGCTGGTCGATCGAAGCTGGCGTTTGGGAGCGTAGAAGTTGAGGCGGCTGTTGAGGTATCCTGGGCCATGGTTGTGTAGGGCTTTGTGTGCGTGGGTGAGGAGCCGGAAGGTGATTCTCTTGTTGACTGGGAGCCAGTGCAGGTCTCTCAGGTGTCCGGAGATGTGGCTTCGGCGGGGATGTCCAGGATGAGTCGTGCTGAGGTGTTCTGGATCCGCTGGAGTCTCCTCTGGAGTTTGGCGGTGGTTCCGGCATAGAGGGAGATGCCGTAGTCCAGACGGCTGGTGACGAGGGCCTGGGTGACCGTCTTCCTGGTCTCGGTGGGGATCCACCGGAAGATCTTACGAAGCATGCGCAGGATGTTGAAGCACGACGAGGAGACAGCGTTGACTTGCCTGGTCATGGAGAGGGAGGAGTCCAGGATGAAGCCCAGGTTGCGTGCGTGGTCTGTTGGTTTGGGTGCGCTGCCCAGGGCGGGGGGCCACCAGGAGTCGTCCCAGGCGGAGGGTGAGGATCCCAGGATGAGGACTTCCGTCTTGTCCGAGTTCAGTTTCAGGCGGCTGTTCGACATCCATTTGGCTACGTCTGTCATCCCTTCGTGCAGGTTGGCTCTGGCGGTGGTGGGGTCGTTGGTGAGGGAGAGGATCAGCTGGGTGTCGTCGGCGTAGGAGATGATGTTGAGGTTGTGCTGGCGTGCGATGGCTGCGAGGGGGCTCATGTATACGTTGAAGAGTGTTGGGCTGAGCGAGGAGCCTTGAGGAACGCCGCAGATGACTTCGGTGGCCTCTGATCTGAACGGGGGAGGCGGACTCTCTGTGTCCTTCCGGCGAGGAAGGAGATGATCCACTCCAGTGCCTTCTCCTGGATTCCGACGTTGTTGAGGCGCTGTACTAGGGTACGGTGGCAGACAGTGTCGAAGGCTGCGGAGAGGTCCAGGAGGATGAGGGCCGCTGTTTCTCCGTTGTCGAGTAGGGCTTGGATGTCATCGGTAGCTGCGATCAGGGCGGTCTCGGTGCTGTGGTTGGCCCGGAAGCCGGACTGCGAGGGGTCGAGGGACCCGTTCGTCTCGAGGAAGGCGGCCAGTTGCTTGTTGACGGTCTTCTCGATGACTTTTGCCGGAAACGGGAGTAGCGAGATGGGGCGGTAGTTCTTGAGGTCGGTGGGGTCGGCTGATGGTTTCTTGAGTAGAGCACTGAGTTCGGCGTGCTTCCAGCTCCCGGGAAGGTGGCGATGTCGAAGGAGGTGTTGATGATGTCCCGCAGGTGGGGTGCGATGACAGCGTCGGCCTTGTTGAAGACGTGGTGAGGGCAGGGGTCTGTCGGAGATCCGGAGTGGATGGAGTTCATCGTGCGGATAGTGTCTTCGGTGCTGATCGGGGCCCAGGCGCGGAGGGTGGTGGTGGGGGCGGTGGTTCGGTCGCGGCGTGCGTCGGTTGAGTGCTGAAGCTGTTGTGTATGTCCGCGATCTTGTTGTGGAAGTAGGAGGCGAGGGAGTTGCAGAGGTCTTGCGAAGGGGTGATGTCGTTGTTTCCGGCGTTGGGGTTGGAGAGCTCTTTGACGATGTTGAAGAGTTCCTTGCTGTTGTGTGCGTTGTTGTCCAGTCGTTCCTTGAATGCGGTTTTCTTGGTGGTGTGGATCAGTTGGTGGTGTTTGCGGGTGGCGAGCTTGAGGGCAGTCATGTTGTCCGGTGTTGGGTCTCTGCGCCAGGTTTTCTCGAGTGCTCTGCAGTTCTTCTTGGAGCTCTTGAGTTCGTCGTTAAACCATGGGGCTTTCTTGCTGCCGGGTCTGCTCGGCTGGGTCTTCAGAGGGCGAGGTCGTCTGCGCAGTCGCTGATCCATTTCGTGAGGTTGGTGGCCGCTTGGCTGGGGTTCGTTGTGCTGGTGGGAGGGTTCTTGCTCAGGGAAGTGGCGAGCTGATCTGCAGTGATCTTGTTCCAGCTTCTGCGGGGAGCCTGTTGCTTGTGATGGTGGAGCGTGGTCCTTCTGAAGCTGAAGTGGACGCAACTGTGGTCCGTCCAGTGGAGTCCTGTGGCGTGGCTGAAGGCGATGTCCTTGCTGGAAGAGAAGACCGGGTCGAGTGTGTGTCCGGCGTAGTGGGTGGGGGTGGTCACCAGTTGCTTGAGTCCGAGGTTGGCGAGATTGTCCAGCAGGGTGGCGGTGTTGCGGTCTTTGTTGTTCTCCAGGTGGAAGTTGAGGTCCCCGAGGAGGATGTAGTCGGCGGAGGGGAGGGCGTGTGGGCTGATGAAGTCGGCGATGTCCTCGCTGAATTGAGTGCGTGGTCCCGGAGGTCTGTAGATGAGGGTGCCTCTGAGGGTGGTCTTGGGGTTGACGTGGATCTGGAAGTGCAGGTGTTCGGTGGGTGTGAGGGTGTCGACGGTGTTGGTCGTGATGCGGATGGAGTTCCTGTGGATGATGGCGATGCCTCCTCCTGTCTGGTTGACGCGGTCCCTCCGGATGATCTTGTAGCCGTCCGGGATGGCGATGGCGATGTCGGGCGCTGAGGAGGCGTTCATCCAGGTTTCCGTGAGGAAGGCGACGTCTGGGGCTGTGGTGTCGAGCAGGTTCCAGAGCTCGACGGCGTGTCTGTGGATGGAGCGGGTGTTGAGCAGGATGCACTTCAGGTGGGTGCTGCTGGCGTTCGGCTTGGTGGGTGCTGGTGTGGCGTGGGTCCGGTTGCAGGTGAACTTGCAGGAGTGGCAGCTGAAGGGTCCGTGGGTGCGTCTCGGTGTGGCATGGTAGCAGCCCGGGGTTCGGCCGGTGTTCAGTGCGATGAGTTCGGTGGCGTCGTAGGTCCGTTGGGTCGGCTTCCGTCGGTGGGGGCCAGGGGTCCTGGCACTGGGCGCGGTCCAGGCGCGGACGGGCGCAGACGGGCTTACCTTAGGCGCACCTTCGGCGCTCATACGGTGCTCCCGCTGCGCGCGTCCGCTGCGCGGTCGCTGAGGGGCGTCATAAGAAGGGGGCCGGGAGGGCGGGTCAGCTGGGAGGCGGGATCGTCTGTTCCAATCGTCTGGCGTGGGGGCGGGTCCGCAGGCAGGAAGCGGCGGGAAAACGGGAGCAGGCAAGGCGGGCGGCCCAGCGGCGGCTGGGTCGCTGCGGCGGCGTCGGCTCTCCGCGGTGAAGAGTTCAGGCAGCAGGAGGCTCTGGAGCAGGAGAGGTGAGGAGCGAGGGGGCGACCAGGCCAGAAGCGCAGTGGTCACTCCCAGGAGCCAGGCAGGGTCCCCTTAAGAAGGTGACAGTTCTCTTTGCTCTCTGGTGTTACAGACGGTATAAAGTTTAATGTTACTAGCACAATACCAAGGACATCAATGGTGGGTGGTAGAAATATGATATTAATTACAATTCATTTGTTATTTAGAGCTTTGAGGTCGAGAAATTCTCATTAGAAAGTTCTATGTCCAGATATTTTTTATCGAAAATGGTACTCCATTGATTAGCCATTGAAGATTAAAAGACTCAGTATCTCATAGCAACATTTGAACAGATTACATACACATCTCAACAGAGGGTTCTTTACCCACAGAGTTATCTTATCAGTGTTCAAGAGAATGCACCCTTTGTCTCATATCCTCCTCACTAACATTCAGGGGAGCATCTCAAGCCTGTAATAGTCCATAACTTGCAAGTTAATTTCTGTGGTGCTGGATATTTTACTACTTGTAGACACAGTGGTAAGATTTTCAATATTGCAAGAAGAATCAGAAAAGACGAGAGAGGTGTAGTGCTTTTACCATACCCTAGCGACCAAGTGGTGATCAGAAGTGGCTCAGATCCCTGAAAAAGTATGTACATTCTCAGGCCAACTTTCTGAACGAAAGTGCTCTGTATGCCATATTGGTACTAGCTGCCCCTCATGTTGATGTGCACTCTACCAAATTCCTTTAAATCAGATCTCAGCCTCTCAACAGTTTAGGTTGCCTTCACTGCTTGGTCCAAATCACTTAAAAAGAAGTCCCGTTTCATGCACCAGCAAGTATCTCTCACAAAATATCCCACTCCTTTAAGTTGTAAAAAGCGAATATTCGTAGGAACAATTGAGGTGGAAAGTTGCCTAAAAATATTCTAATGTGGGTCCTTCAATACTCTTGTCCCTCAAGTACACAAACCTTTCACTTGATGAACACGTTACTTACCTTCGGTAACGCCATATCTGGTAGAGACTCTACCTAGCAGCAGATCCCTGTTGGACAACCAGGATCATCAGGGCACACTGCCAGACTGCCTTGAGGATCATCGCTCAACAGTCTGGGCAGGCCTTGGAGTCGTGACCTGGCTCAACGCACCACAAGCAAACTCCTCGGCGTGCCCTCCCAACTCAATATACTTTCTACTGAAGCTTATTCAATTTAAGCCAAGGCACTCCAGGGTGATTTTCAGATCTCCCGCCAATATCAACTTAGCGGCGAAACCAGGGTTTATCTTATTTCACAGTTGCAAATGGGAATCCAAGATCTGTGTACTATGAGGATCTTAGCACATGTTTATATAATAAAATCTTCATCAACATCACCATCAGCCTAGGAAAAGGCTATTATGTAGTGACTGAACCTTCTGGCCCTGTAATCTAATGGGCCACTGGATTATGGATTACGTGAGGGCAAGTAGAAAACCCTTTTTCAAGTCAGGATACAGAGTGTTCCTGTAGTCCAAACTTGAACCAACTAAAGCAGTAACTGCCACAGTCCGACCAGAATAGGTAAGGTATGGAAGGATGTGCTAGAGAAGCTCATAATAAAAAAGTAGGCAGTAGAAACAGATGAACCTGAGGGGCTAGAGATAGCATAGGTTCTGTACCAATGAGAGCAGTATAGGACAGATAAAACTAATTGTTACTCCACAGGTCAGCTCTGTCACCAGTAACCATTCCTTTGGTTGTATTCTATCTGGATTGAGCCAGTTTCTCCCATCCTGTCTCGGCCTTCACCATACCAAGTTGGAACTTGGCTGCTTCCAACTGGAGGAGGATTTATTTATCACCCACATACATTTAGAAATGGAAGCACCTAGCCTGGAGGAGGCAAGAAAGAGCCTACCCATAGATATTAAAAATACTCCTTGACGTGATGAACCCTTTGATACCCCATGACGAAGATTGTGGGACTTGGATTCATCTGGGGAATGGAGACTGACTGTTTGAGGATTGTGCCTTAAAGACTGCTCTGCTGGCAGTGGAACTCTCTGCAATTCTGCATACTTTTAGGCTTACTTCTGTAAAAAGTTTGTGAAAGCCATTTTGCACGAGTAAATACACATGGGTATATTTTCTTATGTGAAAATCTGTCAAGGGAGTGCAAATGCGCTTTCCTAACTTTTGTTTCCACTGGGAATGTATTTTTCACCCTGGGGAAACACTTCCCTTATTACCCCACCAATTATGGGGATTTCAACATTTGCAAATAAAATCTCACAGGCTGTTCATGCCACGAAATGCCCATTTTCTTCCCCTCTAAGTAGGATTATTCATAGTAATAACTTTGTGAGTCAATTCGTTCATAAGGACTAAACCAACTTTTGTTAGTTCAAAAGTGGTTTGGCACTCGTGAAAATAGGCTATTTGTGTATGTGTAAGTAAGCGAAATGTACTCACAAATAGCTTTAGCAATTAGGCCCCATGTCTTTAATAATCTGCACATAACTTACATTTATAAGAAGCTTACCTTACCTCTCATTTTGATGTTGCTACTCCTGGAACCAATACTGGTAACAGGAAAAAGAGACTGGCAAGAGACAACACAAATTAAGAATTAAAGGGCGACTCCCTGAAATGTTTTATTTACACTGTGGACCCCACACTATTCCCCGTGCTTATGTGATCTCCTGTTATCTCCTTTCCTGTGATTCCATGAAAAGAGCAATTGGGGTTCAAGACTTTGCCTAACAAAAAGATGAGAGCGAACATTTCCGGTGGTATTCATTGTGCTTATCTAGAGTGGTTACTTGTTGAAATATTGAAGTTTGGCTTACAATATTAGTATGAATAGCTATATAACAGGAACAATTCAGACAATTTAAAATGAGAAAGACACTAAAAAAGACTTGTGTTATGCTCAGTGTATCACAGTACAAAGATCAACAGAGTTTTATGACCTCTTGTCAAGATAGGCAACTCTGGCCAGTGTTAGTTCTTGCAAGCTCTAGTAGGCCCACTACTTAGAATCCTCAAAACTACAACTACCAGTGAGAAGTCCCTTCTGGCTACAAACCCAGAGCATGCTGAAAGTTTCTTGATCGACAATGGACCTTTTGGCAGTACTGTATGTTAGAACAAATATAGGCAATTGCCTATAGTACCCAGTGGTGTATTTGTGTAAAACAACTTGATATTTTTGTTGAGAATTGACTTACTGAATGGTTTCCATCATTCTGATCTTGATTCTGTCTAGCAGTGCATACAATTGGCGTAATTCTGTCATCTTGGAGAAAAAATCCTTGAATGATAATGTGGAGAAACCAACTTAACAAAAACTTGCTAAATTGAGAAAAGAGCACCAATGTTCTGGGTATTCAATCCAGTGTCTGAAATAAAGTCAAAACTCAGGAAAAACGAGAAGAAAAACATGCAGTACTAAAAAATAAATATAACGTGATTGATCAAGGAAAAAATATTTAAAAAGGTAAAAAGTAGTGCATTTAAAAAAAGTAGATCAACCCACAGTCTGTTTTTTTTTACAATTGTTGGCGTCCATATTATTTTCAATATTGCAACAAAGAAAGGAGAATGGGAGACGGGGCAGAGGGCATGTGCGTGATGAATATGGGATGTGTGAAATAAGTGAAGGAAGACAGTAGGCGGAAACTGACAAGTTTATCAGGGGAGAGGAATTCCGGGGAGGAGTGGATCTAGAATGAATGACTTAATATCAGTTGACTAAATATTGTATCCAGAATATCGTCTGCCACAATATTGTGAGGGTAAGTATATATCGCTAAGGATATATTTACTATTCTTAACTCTAATTCAACGTACCTTAAAGATATATCTTGTCAAGGTATATAAATGTGGGCATACCTTCACAATATTGTTGTGGTTTATATTTTGGATACAATATTTTGGAAGGTCCATATTTAAAATGCCATATTTATATATATATATCATCATCAATAGGTCCATTTGTCAGGCTGACTCTCACAGCTTTGTCAGTTATAACAGTGATTCGACCGGTTGGTATTTGCCATTTTAAACTGGATCACATCTGTTCCCAAGTGGGCTACTGTCACTTGTGACTTCTTTAACCCGTCTTGCCTTTTCAGCCAGCACCCCTTTACATTATTTGTCTTGGATTCTCACTTTTCGTGTTAGAGGCGTGAGCCTATACGATCTCCATCTACAAACTGCTATTGGCTCAAAACATATCTGGCATTAGGTGATGGCATGGGGTCATTCACCGGCAATCTGTAGCAGTCTACATACGAATGTGAAAGTCTTGAATTAATTATGCAGCTGAAATCGCAGGAGTGACCCATGAGAGTAATTTATCTCCCTGGGAATGGCACCTCATGTTCCGGAGTGATATTGCAGATACTCACTGGAGTAATTCCCAGATTATACTACATTAGTCTTCACTCTAGACACGTATATTTGAGGTGTAGGCAATTCACACACAAATTTACATTCTATCACCTAACAATGTTTTAATGCGAGGGGCAACCATGGATTGGAGGTCTCTAAAAGGCAGTCTACGTTTTTATTTACACTGGCCAGAAAATAAAATGTGCTCGTATTTATCGTTTTTCTCATCGTAGGACTACATTTCGACAAGGTACATTTAAAGAAAGAGATGACACTTGGTTTTACATGGCTTTAATATTTTTAAAAAATGGAAAAGGATAGCAGAGAAATCACGGAATTTCCCGCCTGGTCTTTTCTCATAACATGGCTAAATTAGCGGATTGAAGAGCAAGCTGGCTGGCCTCAAGTGCTCAAAAAGGCATTTTCATATGATGTGGGTGTATCAACTACTTGTATAAGGTAGACTCTGGCCCCTACAGCAACAATAATTTGAATGTTTTTGCTAACTTCGGAGAATATTGTTATCATGGTTTGCGGATTCTAATGCATGATGTGTAGATTAGGCTACTTCAAGGGGTTTGAGAACCAATCAGGCGGCGATGACCCTGTACACTAACACCCCTTTCTGCGCTTTTTTGTCCTTTGCAGCTTGAGTAGGGGACAAGGCCACAGAATTTGCAGTGCAGAGGTCCCTGCTTTGCGATATCTAGTTATGAAGGATCTAAGGTGTCTGTACTCAATGCCCCAAACAGCTGTATTGTTGACAAGGGTCTTGAAGGTAGTCCTGTGTCTTTGTCTTTTTATGGCTTGGGGGAGAGAATATGCCAAACTGTAGGACTTTGCTACTGAAAACTTCAGAACAGTCTGTGTCACACTTTGCGAATACTATGAAAGATTGCAAACATTATTTTCAAATTCCAGTTAATTAAGTCTGGACAGAAAATGTTTTATCGCAGAAATAAACCCACAAAGCTCAGCAAATTTACTTTTCACCAGAACGTTTTTCTACAATCCTAGGATCATTTTACCCAAGGACGAATTGAACAAGAAAATGAAAATGTAGACCTGTCACTGAATGATGACTTTCGTCCTATTGTGCCAGCAAAAATATAATTGTTTACCACTCACCCACAAACACCAGAATGGAAAGAAATAAACAGGACTACAGAGTCACTCGCATGACTTGGAGCAGGGGTTAACTTGTCCCTCTGATAAAAATTGATGGTTTCTTTAACATGTTCAAAGGATGTGGATTTGTTTTTGTTGATATTTCAGAGACCCAAAATGTTCAGTAGCAGCAAAAATGTATTTCAACCTATTCTGGAATTTCTTTTTTTGTTTTTGCACCTCTGTGAAATATTTTTGCCTAGGCTTTGACCACTAACAAGACAAACTGCTCCTATTGTTTTGATCCAGAATGCCTGCACTTTACTTTGCAAAGACACCGGGCACTAATGGACTGTCATATTGGGAAGTGTCATTCCTATTACGAGTGAGACACTACAGTTTGCAAGGGACTTTATTTGCTGTAGCCTTTGACATCTATTTGACACTGAAAAGTCACAGCAAGTGGCAACGAGTGAAGTACGGAAGCCCAGTCCAAATTTTTTTTTCTGGTGAAACGTTTTCAAGGGTGCCAATCGATCAGAACTTTCCTTAAAATGTTTTTTTCCCTAATATAAAAAGTACTGGGTCAGGTATTTATCTGGGGGTTGAATTTGGAGGGTGGGCGAAGTGGGCCTTTTGAACTAGTAGTAAGAGCCACACTATATAACAATCTTAAATAAATGAAATATATATTGCTTAAAATAACAGAGGATACATCCTTCACAAGACTTTTAAGGTCACGGTACATGTACTGAAATGAACTATTTTATAAAGATGTTCTTTTTGTTTTGAATCAGCATTCTAATCTCAAAGAACTTGAACGTTTTGGAATATTTAATTCTGAAAATAATGCACTAAATCATAATATTTGATTTTGTTACACAAGGGAACTTCAAAGAATGGGCGATGACACATTTTCTTCACTGCTGCTTTTTTATTTAATACAAATATCACATGGTAATACATGACAAGATTTTGTGGCTTGGAAAAAATACCTGTCAAAACGTTTTGCAAATCATCGTGAAGAGCACCAAGGAACACGTAGTTCCTATAATCATAAACTGAGTTTGATAATAACCCTGAAGGAAACAACCTCGTGCCAGTGATGAAACATCAGTCTGCGTTACATAGGAATGTCAGGAATCTACTTGACGACGGAGAAGATCAACAATAACAAGACTTCCTATTAATGTGGTTATGTCCTTGTTAAACGTCAGTGTTTGTTCTTTTTTGCTAAATAAATATTTCTTTAGAAGATTGTGTGGGTATTTTTGCATTCGAAAAGACAAATGACGATGTTTTTTCTTGTTACAGGCACCGTTAAGAGCTACTTTTATAGTACTATACATTTTTAGGCTTGGCCTACTGGCACCTATATTTCTCGAGCCTCATGTAATAAAAAATAGAAGTAAAAAAAAAATACATGTATACATCGAGGAGCTTTGGATCAACCATCTGCATCCCTTTACATATTCATTCATCTATCAATCATGTGTTGCTTCTGTCCACCACAGCGTACAACAGTGGTCTTCAAACTTTTTAATTCTGCGCCCCCCAGAGAAGAAAAAAAAAAAGCAGTGGGCGCCCGTCAAAATTTTCACAACTAGTCTATTAAACTGTTAATGTTTAAATATGTCTAAACTTATTACTAAGTTCTGTTACCATTTTAAAAATGCAATTAAATACATGATTGCCAAAAGCACTGCCTTTTGACACCTTCTCCCAGCCAGGAAATAAATAACAAAAGATGTCAGTGATGGCCCATTACAGAGCGGAGGACTGCCACTCGTTTTTTCTGCTGAAAACAAAGCACTGTTATCAGCATAATGATTCTTTTGGCCCAAGCTGGCGCCCACCCAGGATAACTTGAGGCCTCCTAGTTTGAAGACCCCTGGCATACAACATGGGGCAATGAGTCAGCCCACTTCAACAATTAGCACTGTGTTGCCTGATCACAAGAGCACACCTGTCTAAAAATGTTTAAATATGTCTAGAGTTATTTAAACATTGCAGTTAAGTTCTGTTACCGTTTTAAAAATGCAATCAAATACATGATTGCCCAACATACTGTTCTGGTCAGGCAGGCCTTACTAACGCGTACAAGTATCCACATTGTTATTATTAGAAGTGTGGTGGGGGTTTTGAAGAATATTTGGAGTCTCTTCCCTTTTAACACATACTCTCAGCTAGGATATAAATTACAAAACATTAGTGATGGCCCTTTACAGAGCGACTTACTGCCACTCATTCTTTTCAGCTTAAAACAAAGCGCTGTTAATCAGCATCATGCTTCTTTTGGCCAGAGCCTGCCGCCGCCCCCCCCCCTCCCTCACACTTGAGGTCCCCGTAAGGGGGTCCGGCACCCAGTTTGAAGACCCCTGAAATAGATAAACATATATATATATTCACTGAAAAACCCAAAGGAGACAAGGACGTTATAGTTAGAAAATTAAAAAAACCTTAGAAATTCACAGAAAAAAAAAGGTTACAGGGACGTTAAAGTTAGGCTCAGATTTATCTTCTACAAAACCAGTGAAATTCAGCAGTTATAGTTACCTGAGCTAGCTATAACTTACACCCCCACAATGCACTGATTATGACATCACATATTACATCACTCATGACATGGTCAGAGACCATCACTGATGACATCTCAAATGATATGACTTCTCAAACGACATCACTGATGACATCCTCCAGTGATTGTGAGTGTTTTTAAAAAGTTTATGAGTGTTAAAAATATATACCAAGGTACCACAAAAGGTAAATTAGTATACTTTGTGTACTTCTAATGAGTGATACTATTTCTAACATATATTATGTGAGTGGCTGTGTGACTGTATCCGTGAGTGGGGTTGTGAGTGGCTGTATGGGTATGTGAGTTGGTGTGTGAGTGCCTGTATTGGTGAATAAGTGGGTGCTTGAGTAGCTGTTTGGTTGAATAAGTGGGTGTGTGAGTAGCTGTATGGGTGAATGAGGGCCTGTGAGAGTGGTTGTATTGTGAATGAGTGGCCGTGTAGGTGGGTATGTGGCTCTATGGGTGGGGGAGTGGGTGGCTGAATCGGCGACTCAGTGGATGTGTGAGTGGGTGTATGAGTGGCTATGGGTGAGTAAGTGAGTGGGTGAATGACAGGCTATATGGTTGAATGGCTGTTTGAATGGGTGTTTGGTTGCTGTGTAAGAGGATGTACTGGAGAGTGATGTTTGTGTGAGTGTCTGCATGGGTGATTGTATGGCTGTGTTCAGAGGTTGTATGCATGAGTGAATAGCAGT
Organism: Calotriton arnoldi; assembly: GCA_963921515.1. Classification (NCBI taxonomy): domain Eukaryota; kingdom Metazoa; phylum Chordata; class Amphibia; order Caudata; family Salamandridae; genus Calotriton; species Calotriton arnoldi. The sequence continues at coordinate 552,762 of CAWUFW010000653.1, forward strand.
GTAAGTGGTTGTGTGGTTGAATAAGTGGGTGTGTGAGTAGCTGTAATGGTGAGTGTGTGGCTGTTTGAGTTGTTATATGGGCGAGTGAGTGGTTGTGTGAGTAGCTGTATGGGTGAGTGAGTGGTTTTGTGAGTGCTTGCATAGGTGACTGAGTGGGTGTGTGAGTTGCTCTATGGGTGAGTGGGTGTGTGAGTGGTTCTGTGGGTGTGTAAATGGGTTGTTGAGAGGTTGTGTGGGGTGTGAGTGTGTGCGTACTGTGGATGATGTCATCAGTGATGTCACTGACAATGTCATGAGTGATGTAATATGTGAGGTCATAAGCAGTGCATTGCATGGGCATACGTTATAGTTAGCTCGGGTAAGAATAACTGCTAAATTTCACTGGTTTTGTACGAGTGAAATCTGAGCCTAACTGTAACATCCCTGTAACCTTTGTTGTTTCAGTGAATTTCTAATTTTTTAATTCTATTTCCTAACTATAAGGTCCCTGTAACCTCTGTTTTTTTCAGTGAATTTCTAAAATTTTTAAAATGTTATTTCCAAACTATAACAAACCCTTTCACCTTTGGATTTTGAACTGAATTTTTAAGGTTTTTTTTACATTTTATTTCCAAACTAACCTTTGAGAGTGGGTTTGCGAGTTGCTGTATGGGTCGGTGTGGGGGTGTGCGAGTGGCTGTATGGGTTGGGCATGGCAGCAGGCAGGGAATCAGATGAAAACTCCGCTCCCAGCAAACAGGAGCAGTTTGACAGCTCCCGTCTGCTGGCAGCTAAGCAAAAGAAGACAGCTATCTCCTGAGGGTGGGCACCTCGGAAGATAGCAGGAGCTGGCCTTGAGGGGTGACGGTCCCCAGGGACATTAATGGCTCCAGAAGGGGGGGTTTGTTATGTATCCCAACCTAGGCCTAAGTAGCAAACGACCTTTCACCTAAGTCCTACCTTGCTCTGCATAACGGTTCTAGCACTGACCTTTTACCCAGTTATGTGCTGAATAAATGTCGATTGGTTTCCTTGAAACTAGCCTAATTTATTATGCATGAGGATTCTTAGACAAGTCTCCTGCACATGACGTACATAACAGGATTAACACACTCTGTATAAAAGTCAAGGTAATCTTCATCCTAGGGCGATAGAACTACATGGCATAATTGCAGGTATTGATTTAGGCTCATTTACATAAACGTACTCACAACATATCGATTGTGGTAGGAACCCTGAGCCTATCTTTATGGTATAAAAGAACCATACCTTCACTAGATAGACAGAGGAGACGCTTCCACAGTGACACAGACACTGAGGTCCTGGCCTGCAGAAGTTTCAACACGCAGCGGTCTGACATCCCTTGCGGGGTGTCCTACTTGTGACCAAGATGAGGTCCTTCATTCTCTTCCATCAGGTAATGAGGTTGGGTCTTTCCTAGGGGATTCTTGGCTTTACACCCACATACATGCTAGGTACATTTAGGTACACTTAGATAGGGTCCTCATAGTAGGAGTACGCTTGATTATTGTCATGTATATATGCCTGCATATATTCATTGTTTCAGCACCATGGTAGAATTCTACCTTCTATTTACTTTGTTGGTGCTTATAATCTCTTACGTTAGCTTCTGTCTATTGATTGTTGCAACACATATGTTTTATACTCTAATGACGCTGGTTCAAAAAATGCTTATTAAAAATGTCCCCAATGTTGATTCTGTGCATCTCTCTGAGAAAAAATGAGCACGAGTGACTGAGCGAAAAGTACTGTACTGTTTCCACGATCCCTGAAAGATCAAGGGTTGTCATGTTTGATGGCTGCCAGAAACTATTCGCACCCTGGTAAGGTTAGGGGGCTTATAGTGGCACTGTGAGCTAGCTGGTCTAAAGGCTAACATATCCCTTGGGGGTGTCCGGAATCAGTCTAGACACCAATCCCTTAGTTTATGTTGTCCAAATGTGCAGATCCTATGTATTTTTAGGAACTACAAGACATGGAGCCACCAACACTGGTTTGGTTCTTATTTAACGGTCAAATCTGAGTAGCTCAGTCGTGCTTTCTCAGAGACCCCTATTCACATTTACCCAGAGATGTCTGGAGTGGGAAGGGACAATCCACCGCAGCGGAGTAGGTATATCTTATGTATTGGCTGTAGGTTTGTATTGTGCAAACTTTATCTCATTTCATTTTCACTTCCTCTTAAAATGTCTAACACTGGAGACAGTGCTGCGATTGCAGAGGAAGAACAGCATGAAGGTGCTCTTAACATTACAGAAAATTGCAGACATGCAGTTACTATGAAATTAGTAGAACATGGCCTGCCAGCAATGGGTGGAAATATTACCTTCGTGATTATAGTACACGAGGCATTCAGAACAGAGGTATTCTATTCTTGGGTTAAATTCCCACCTGCAGCTGCACGCACACATTTGTTTCATACTTACATTGAAGATGAGACACCTGTAGAATACTCTCCATATGTGGACATAGAAGTCCCGTTAACCTACCAAGAACATATGAATTTGTTTAAAGGCGCCCTCCACCACACCACAGAAAATGTGAGACTTGGTCCGCTCAGCAGAGACAGAGTGACTTGGCCGGTCCTAGCTGCTTACACACCGCATGCAGAGATTGATACATTGCCAGCAGCAGACTTACATACACTGTACAGAGAAATAATAAAGCTATACAGAAGTCTCACACAGTTTGTAATGCGAACACTTACAAGTTAACCTGCGAGGGGTAGTCAAGCTGGTCAACCTTAAATGACTATGACAAAGATCAGCCCACAAACGCTGAACGCGATTATGGGAAGAATGCCTACTAAACGTGAGCAAATGTCGTTCTGGATAGCACAGAAAATAGCACGGCTTGAAGCAGTATTTCCCCATATGGGCCTGCAGGAAAAACATAGACTACTAACAATTTGCTTGCCAATGGGGATAGCTCCCCCGACAGAGGATTGTACCACTTGGGGTACAGTTTTCGCTGCCGGTTATACCAGAACTCATGGTACCCACTCAATAGCAGTTATACCAGAGGTATTGAAACATATACAGAATGAGTACGGGGCAGAACCTGCCCTGGACTTGGGGATGAAATTGATAGGCAATTTAGCCCAGGTATTAACAATTATGTCAGTTAACATAAAAGGGGAGGCAGCAGCGGTGGCTATACACCAACGCCTGAGGGAATTCACTCTTGCAAAACAGGAGTGAGAATTACCAAAGAAATGTATGCTTCGCTGGGTAGAAATAACTTTGGAGCTAGACCTGGGAAACCACAAATAACAGGTAATCCTAAAAAGGATAACTCAAAGCAAGCACCCGATTCTTCTAAAAAGAAATGGGATAACAAACAATCAAAAAATAATAAGCAGAATACATCACGATCACGGGGTGGGTCTCCTCAACAGGAGCCCTCTGAGAGAAAATACAATCTTAGGAACCATGATAACATTAAAAAACCTGACAGGTATCAGGATACTGATACACGTTCCTCTTGTTCCTTTCAGCGTTCATCAAAACACTCGGGAGAGGGAAGGACGGTCAGAACACAGATCAGAAGAGCAAGTCAAGTCAAAAGACACACATCGCACTTCAGACTACATTATCAAACAAGAAAATAAACTAAAAATTAAACCTCAATTTAAAAAGAAGAAGGTAGCTGGCCTTACAATAAGAAATTCCCAGGCTACTGGGGACTCTACTACTGAACAGGGAATGGGCTTTGACGATGCTAGACAGCGCAGCAGAGGTAACAATAGCTCGCCAGAACCTAATGGAATTTCTGATGACAGCAACGTTGAATGAACATATCCCGGTGGAAACACCGTACACAAGGGTAAGTGTCCCACATCGTTTATATCAAATTACGCTCCAAATGAAGGGGGACATACCCAGGAAAGTGAAAGGTCTCTTTTGGGAGAATCTGACTTATGGATACGATATCCTTTTGGCTGAAAGAGATTGGACCCTGAATTCGTTATGGAGTGCCCTAAGGGAGAAGATGTAATTTTACTGGCTTTCTCCGACCTCGTTCCAGAGTCACTAAAACATTCATACTCGCAGGAGTGGGCATTAGCGCTAGCTCCTGCACTTTACCGCAATCCTGTAGGGTGGGATGCTGAGTCACCTCACCATGAAATCCCATTAGAAACTACTCCTACTCCACAGAGGCAGTACCCAATAAAACATGACACGAAAAAGCAAGTCAGGGAGAACTTAGATCAACTTGAGTACCAAGGTGTGATTGAAAATTGCACCTCTTCAATGAATAATCCTTTGTTTCCCGTAATGAAACCCGACAATTCATACTGTCTAGTTTTAGACTACAGGCAACTGCACACATGCACACGAACATTTGCAGTACAAAATGCACACAGTGCCGCTTTAATGAATAACATTGTACGGAAAAAATACAAAACACTAGATATCTCAAATAGATTCTTCTGACAAAATATAGCACCTGGAAGCAGATATTTGACAGCATTCTCGGCCCTCGGCTCTCACCGCCAATTCTGTAGACTGTCCCAAGGGTATAAGAATAGCCCTGGGCTGTTCTCAGGAAGAGTAACAGAGTTAATTGTGATGAGGAGGCATTGTCCTACGTAGATGATATTTATCTGATGGACGATGAGTTATTGGATCATTTGAACAGGGTGAACAACATAATTCTGGGGTTCGGCAATGTGGACTACAAATGTAACTTTAAAAAATCAAACATTGCCCACCTCAATGTCCTATTTTTAGGATATGAGGTATCAAGTGAAGGGAAAAGCCTGGCAGCTAACTTTTTAGAAAAATGTGCGCTGCTCCAACCTCCAAAGACTCTGAAAAATTTACAATCCATTTTAGGATTTCTAAATTTCGGCAGAACATACATTTTGGATTATGCAGAAAGAGTAAAACCTTTCTACGACCTAATCAGACCTGATTTTTCAGTTCAACATTGGACACAGGAACACACAGAAATTCTCCATTCCATACAAGCTGACATGATAGCTTCAAAACACTTACACACACGTGTGAACACCACTAATTTAGAAATCTGTGTAGTCGCAGGTCTATCAGGGTACACTTACCCCACCTTCAATGAAGGCGAAATGGTACCCCTAGCATACAAATCTCATTTGTACACAAATACTAAAATGCATTTTGCATCCACAGAAAAGATACTGACAGCAGTACAAACTGCTGTAGTGAGAGAAAGAGCACTAGCACAGCTGAAACGCATAATTGTCATGACTCCAGTACCAACCTTAGAGGCTGTTACCAAAGAAAGTGTTCCGAACGCAAAAGCACTGCATCCACGATGGATACAATGGACTAATTCTCTCACTGCAACAGATGTAGACTACAAATTTGAAACTACATTAAAAACACAAGCATTTTGGCAGTACGAACAAGACTAACCTCTCCCGAATTAAATAATGCCTCTAGCCCAGTACGAATACATCATTTATACTGACGGATCTGCCCAGCCTGCCATAGGAAGTAAACAACAATACAGCGCAGCATGTGCGATTGTGAAGGGACATATGCGGGATGACAAGTTCAGTCCTAACAATACACAGACGCAGTCTCTATGAGATTGCACGGCATAGCTGGCAAGCCCTGATACTGGCACTACAAAATATGGATCAGGAATTCCCCATACTCATTGTGTGCGATACGTTTTATTGTGTCCAGTCATATAATGAATATCTTCACTATTGGGGCCAGAATGGGTTTAGAGATTCCAAAGGTTGCACAATAAAACACAAGCTGCTTTGGGAACAGGTGGCAGAGCTGAGAAAATGTGTGCCACGGGCTCATGAAATTCACACATTGAGTCATCAGCATGTTGGCATGCACGTTGAAGGGAAATGATTGGCTGATGAAGCTGCCAAGGCGACAGTGCGAACTGCTGCCGTAGCTGCAATCACTCGTTCTAGCACGAGGATAGACAGACAGATAATGAAAGCTGTAAACGCTACAGCTCAGCATTGCCAAAAGGTTTTCCACTCAAGTACTCCTACAAGTTAGATGCACAAAACATTCTGTATGCTGAAATTCCAGGAGTGGGGGATAGAGTAATACCAAACATGGTTCGCAGGTTAGGATTAATTCTAGCTCGCACACAAGGGTCTGGGTTCAGCACACGCAGGTATCGCAGGTTTCAATACTAAAGCAGCATTATTGGTGGTCAGGTCTTACTAAACAGACCAAGTGTTATGTCCTTAAGTGCGACATCTGTCATCAGATGAAGGGTTTCACCGTAGTACGTCCACCTCAAGCACCACTGCTGATATCAGACAGACCACTCGCTTGTGTCTATTTGGACCACTGCGGCCCCATACAATCTGACGGGGCTTACAAGTACATCTTGATGGCAGTGAATTCATGCTCTAGATTCCTGTGGGTTTGGCCTCAGAGCTCGGCTGACGCATGAACTGTTATAAAGAATTTGCAAGTCTTCATAGGGACATAGGCAATTGGCAGATTACATTCTGACCTTTTTCCTGCGTTTAGCTCACAGGCTTACAAAGAAGCCATGGGAAGTTTGGGTGTAGCATTGCGGTACGCCTCCCCATATCATTGCGAGGGAAATTCGATTGTGGAGAGGAAGAACCAGGACTTAAAGCAATCTTTAACAGCTAGGGTATTAGGCTCGGGTGGCAGTTGGGTCAATAACCTATATGGGGTCCAGAGGGCACTTAATAACATGCCAAGAATTTCCCTGGGGGTCCGTACTCCATATGAAGTCCTGTTCAGGATAAGAAGGTGGGTGCCAGACCTCGATTGTGGCAGCACAGTGGCGGATGAAAAACCATTTGACATCAATGATCATTTGGCTGTTTTACAGGAACTCAATGAATTCCGGGTATTATAAAGCAACATCCAAGTAAAACGCACCGCCACTGGAGAAGTGAAAGTTGTTCCAGCAAGACCTGCCTGGGTCCCGAAGATTGTGAAACTGATCTGTGAAAAGATTGTGGACAAAAAATAATTTAGGCCATCTTACAGAGCACCTGTACCTGTCCCGGCTGTCGAAGGAACAAGAACAGAACTTCTTCCGCCCCTTGCTGGCAAGAAAGACAAGAGATTTGTCTCAATTGAACTGATCAAACCACATTATGTGGCCGATACTCAATAGTAGGGCGCGTGGGCTCCTGGGTAGCCACAGATCTCCGCTCACTACCATACAGGAAGATCAGACGAAAAGATTAATAACATTTGAAGATTCTACTCTACATAGTGAAGGAGTTACCAACAATGGAATGGAACTTGTACCGGTTGAAACTGAACAACATCAAACTACAAATGACACACCGATCTCAATTCGGCCAAATACCGACGTCTATGTGAATATGTCTCGATACAAGTAATCTGCCAGTTCCACAAAACCTGCTGAGCTACCAAAGATAGATCGGACTGCGTCTGGCTACTTTATCGATTTTGACAATTTCTCATTGGATCCAAGTGAACCCGAGTTACCACCACCGCCTGTTTCCCACAAACAACAAATTTGTGGTTTCTACCTTTGGCTGAAAAAGGCTTAATTTGTTTTTCCCTGGCTCCAGCTCTGGATTGCAATTGGTCCACTGTTCCTAGTCCTTCGGTTAGGTATTGTGACTGTTTTTTTCTTACTTCTAAATGGACATTACCTCCCAGAACGCTCTGCAGTACAACATGTGAACTTGGTCCTGAAACCGCATGCATCATCACACCGTGAACAGAGGTACCTGTCCATACTGAACATTACAGCAGTTCCAGTTCCTGAGGGAATAGTATGGGACAGAGTTTCTAATGATGTGTATGGTCCTGCTAAACTTTTAAAAATACCACATTTAATTAAAATTTCTCTTAGTGATATCATCACCTTTAGTGCTTTCTCTGATGATTGGGAGTTTGAAACTGTAAATTCTATGCTGTCTGATTTAGAACAATCTGCTGCATTTTCAAATGATGAATTGTATGATGCTACATCTAATTTTGACACCATGTTTTGTTACCAACACTATGGTGACCATTTTCCGCACAAAGCAAGTATCCCACGTAATGTTTTCACTTACTATCAATGGGGACATTGCCCAACACCGCCGAAAGGTAGTTCAACAACATTTGCACAGAAGTTTGCTTATTTTTCTGGGTTTAACACTTCAGACCCAACCTCTTATTATGTTATGTTATGAGATTTGTAAAGCGCATGGCTGTCCTGGCAGAGGGACGTCCCAGCGCTAATTGCCAGGAGAGAGGGTGGGAGAGGAAACTACTGATCATTGAAAAAGCCAGGTCTTCACCGCCCTTCTAAAGGCTAGAAGGTTAGGTATGTTTCTGATGGAAAGTGGTAGAGAATTCCAGAGAGACGGTGCAAGCACCTTGAATGAGCGCCCTCCTGCTCTGGTTCTATGGAACCTAAGAACACTTGCCAGATGGAGGTCGGCCGAGCATAGGGCACGTGTCGGGATGTAAAGATGGCAGAGATCGCTCAGAATCGCTGGACCCGAGCCTGCAAGAATTTTATGTGTAAAGCAAAGCGCTTTAAAATGGATTCTTTGCTCAATGGGCAGCCAGTGAAGGTGACGCAGAAGGCCAGAGACCAAACAATGCCTAGGTAGGGCAAACATTGCGTGAGCTGCCGCGTTCATAGTGCGCTGCAGCCTTTTAATCACAGATTTATTGGAGCCAAGCAGCAGACCGTTGCAATAGTCCAGCCTGGCCAGAACCGTAGCTTGGACGACTAGCTGGCGGGTGTGGGGGTCAAAGAAACCCAGTATGGGTTTAAGGCTGCGCAGCAAACCAAAACAGGTCCCTGCCACGGACTTGGCGTGGTCCTTGAAAGAAAGGGCGCTATCAACCCAAATGCCTAGATTTTTTACGATGGCTTTTGGCGGGGGGGGGGTGCCCAGCTTTGGAAGCCACCAGTTGCTGCCCCAAAGGTGCGAGTCTCTACCTAGTAGGAGGATCTCAGACTTAGTAGAGTTCAACTGGAGGCAGTTAGCTTCCATCCAGGCTGCAATGGCGGTCAAGTCCTCCTGAAATTTGGCGGCATCCAGGCTAGGGTCCTTGGTAAAGGACAGTATTAGCTGCATGTCATCCGCATATGAAACCAGAGAGATGTTGCGGGTTTTGGCCAGCAAAGCCAATGGCCGAACATAAACATTGAACAGGGTCAGGCTCAGTGCCAACACCTGGGGGACGCTGCAGCATAGGGAATGCGTCCGAGAGTGGAAGGGAGGGGCGATGACTTGAAAAGACCTGTTGGTCAAGAATGATGTGAACTAGGTGAGGGCTTTGCCAGTGATGCCAATCTCCTGCAACCGGAAAAGCAGGATGTCGTGGGAGACTGTGTCGAAGGCGGCACTGAGATCAAGCAGGATAAGTGCCGATGTTCTACCCTCGTCCATGGATGCTCCAAGTTGTTCCGTAACTGCCAATAGGGCAGACTCCGTGCTATGTCACGGCCTGAAGCCATTTTGTGAGGGATCTAGTATGGAGCAAGATTCCAGATACTGAGTTAGAGTGGTGTTCACATGGGATTCCGTTATTTTAGCCAAAAAAGGAAGCAGAGAGATCGGACGGTAGTTCTCCGGTCTAGAGGCATCTAACGACAGCTTCTTTAGTAGTGGAATGACTTTTGCATGTTTCCAGGATTGCGGGGACTCTGCTGACGATAGGCAGAGATTGATGAGTTTCAGACAGCTAGGTAGAAGGCAGTCTTGGAACTTAACAAAGAGTTCCAGTTTATGCGGATCATCTGGAGATCCAGATTTTATCTTAGTGAACAAGGCCTGGAGGCCTTCAGCAGTGATTACGGGGAGGGCAGGGAGGGAGTGGATCTCAGAGCCGGTGGGATCACCCCCCAGGGGTTCAGACCATCGCTCTTAAGATGGAAGCTGTCATAGATGCCCTCCACCTTGTTGATGAAATAGGTGGCCAAAACCTCACATTGGGCATCGGATGTTATAGTGTTTTTGGGTGACAATGGGGATTTCACCATATTCTTTAGCAAGGAGAAAATCGTTTTAGAGGGGTTATTGCTGGTATTGATTTTTTTGGCAAAGTAGGCGGCGCAGGATATCCTTATCAGTTTATGATAGGCTTTAATGGCCGTTTTATATTTGAGTTTAGCAGTGGGACCATATGAGCGTCTCCAAGTGCGTTCAAACACTTTACAGTTCTTTCTAGCTGTTGTGAGCGAGTCATCAAACCAGACATTGGACCGGGTTTTCTTGGTATGGGACCATTAGACCGGGATACATTTGTCTAAAGCCTGATTGACCCACTTCCTGTCACTTGACGTCTCGATGTTGGTGGGCAGTGCCGGCTGTGTGATGCCAAGAGTGTCTCGGAAGGTGGGGTGATCTAAGTTATGCCAGGGGCGTTTATATATTGGAATGCGAAGGTCCTGGAGTTTGGACTCTACTGAATGTAACGAGAAAAGGGTAAGGTTGTGGTCAGTCCATGTCATAGGTAGGGGTGTCGGGACCTCAAGGAGCGGAATATTGGAAAAAACTGGGTCGAAGAGATGGCCAGCCTCGTGTGTAGGCGGCCCTGGAACTAGTTGGAATAGTTGCCAGGCTGCCATATCACCTAGGAAGTTGCGAATGTCCGGGTCATTATGGGACTCCAGATGGAGGTTCAAATTTCCAATAATGGTGAAGTTGGTGAGTTTAAGCGCTAGAGCGTTGGCAGCATTGACTACTGCTTCTCTGAAAGGTTTTGACGGCCCCGGGGGACGGTAAATAAGCAATCCAGAGAACGTAAAATTATCCGTTGGAGCCATTCTAAAAATATGGCTCTCGCAGTCCTGGATGGTTTACTGGGTGAAGCTACATGTATAGATATTTTTATAGATCACTGCGATGCCCCCACCTCTCCCCGTCCCTCTATTCACATTTCTCATGGCATAACCTGGGGGCATAGCCAGGGGGGGACGGCGACGGAGTCTTGAGAGAGCCAGGACTCAGTCAGGAATAAAATATCAAGTGACTGTTCGGACAAGTCAAATACTTCTGCATGGTGCTTGACTAACGAACGGCAATTTAAGCTGCCGATTTTATATTTGAATTTCTTCCTGCATGGCGGGGTACTAGAACAGTGGTAAGGCTGGAGGTTACAGTGGCTGCAGTGTAAGGGTCCAGTGGTGGGAGACCAACTATGGTTTCCACACGGGAGTGTGCTCCTTTGGGCTTCAAGCAGGGCCTCGCGCGAGTAGACTAACCTGTGGGGTGACAAATGGGCATAGTGCCTGGCTCCGGGCGCAGACGGGCTTGTCTTTGGCGCGTCCGCGCTGCGGCGTGCATGAAATACCTGGGGGCACAACTGGCTCCTCCCAGGCATGCCTCTGATTTAAGGAATGAGCCAATAAGAGCACGGCACTGCCGTACATAAAATACAATCCCCAAAGGTTTAAGAAGTGGCTTAAAAATAGCTTTTATACGATAGGCTTGCACCTACACATGCAAAGACAAATATGCTCACTAACACTAACCTGATATACTCTAGACACAAAATCAGTCTGGCGGACTAAAGAGTGGCAAAATCAGGGAACTGAGGCCTTAATTAGAGCATGCCTCATACCACATCAGCTGATTTTCCCGAACGATACATTGCAACAACCTTCCTGTCTTAGACTAGCTAAGATCAAGGATTTGAACACACCTCGGATTCCCTTGCTTACACACTTTGTGGGTTGGCAAAATTATAGCCAACACAGTGAGGACACTCCTCCATCTTGTGAGTTGCAGCCTACCTGTGCCCAGATTGCAGTGAGCAGAGTCCAGGAAGTGGTAAGGAGGCAGACTAGTGCGGTCTCTTTCCTAAAAAAGTTTAAAAAACGATTTTCCCCACCTGTGATTGCATCATCTTATTTTTTTTCTTTTTAAATTACTTTACCTGTCTTTGCCTGTGGTTGTTACAGTTTAAAATTGTAGTTTTAACCTGCCAGTGATGGCCTAATTTATCCCATGTTTTTGTGTTTAAACTTGTGGTTTTTCCTGCCCGTGACTGCTTGCATTTAACCTGTTGAATTGTGGGATTTGCAGTCCAAACTCTGTAGTTTTTCCCTCTCATTCCCCGTGACTATCAATTTTTTCCCTCCAAATGTCTCCTTTGCTCTGTGCTAAGACCTGTATGTTAAGCAGTGCACCCCCAGCGACCATTTTGTGTTAACAAGTTAGTGAAACCAGTCCCCCCCTTCCCCCTGAGACAGCAGTAATCTGCTGTAAGCTGTTTAAACTGTGTTTAATAGGGACTGTGCACTTTGTTTTTTGGCCAGGAGAGGGAGTAAAGCTTTATACAAATAGTGGTGTTAGAGGACAAGTTTGTTAGAGCCTTACCAAAGTGTGGATTGAGCCTGTCTGTCTCCTAGGAGATTTCTGAATAGAGGAGTAGCTTCCAACTCCTTGGCCAGCAAACCTTGTCTGAGGTAGCTGGGACCTTATATAGTCTGATATTGTTTGGTACATGTGTACACTGATTGGTGGTTGTATCTGATGTTTCTATTGGGTTAGGGTTAGTGTCCTCATTGGTTGGGTATTTGAGGGTTCTGATTGGTTTCTGGGTCTGTGATTCAATCAATGTAGGGTTGGGACTAGGGCTAGGGTTAGGATTTCTATTGGAAGTAGGGACTAGGGCTTCCTGTGTTATTGGTTGTTGGGACTAGGGCTAGGGTTAGGATTTCTATTGGAAGTAGGGACTAGGGCTTCCTGTATTATTGGTTGTTGGGACTAGGGTGGGACTAGGGCTAGGGTTAGGCCTTTAATTGGAAGTAGCGATTAGGGCTTCTGGTGTTATTGGTTGCTGGACTAGGTGTGGGACTAAGAGTAGGGTTAGGCTTTCTATTGGAAGTAGGGACTAACGCTTCCTGTGCCATTGGTTGCTTGGACTAGGGTTGGGACTACTGGTAGGGCTAGGGCCTCTATTGGACGTAGAGATCAGGGTTTTTGAAACTGATTGGGTGCTTGGACTAGGGCTAAGATTGGCTGTAAGGTCCTAGTCTCCTATTGGTTCTGGATATTAGGGCTAGTGTTGTGATTGGATAGTGTTAGGGCTAGGGGTCCCATTGGCTGAAGGGGTCACCTGACTACTAGGGCTATAAACGGCCAAGGCTTAGGGCGTCTCAGCCTGGGCGTCGAGGCCAAGGGTGGAGAGGACATGGGTGAGTGCCTGTTTGAGCCTGTTAAGGGCGGAGAGGACAAGGGCAGTTGCCTGTTTGAGCCTGTTCGAGACTGGCCAGGGCCAGAAATGCTGCCCATTTTCCCATTCATTAATACCCACCCCATGTATGTGTCCCTCTATATATAAGCATTTATTTTCACTATAGATATGTACCTATCTTTGTGTATTGCTTTGTATAAACATGTAGAATTATTATGTTGTTAAAAAAAAAAAATCATCTTTGGTCTACATGTACTTGCTTCCATTGTACATCTATGTACCTCCATGTACTTGGATCTGTGTGTCTGTTACTTTTCTCCTGAAAAAGCATATCCAATGCACTACCCTATTTCTCATCCTGTACCTCTATCAATATCTTTAATCTGCGTATACTTACCTCCTTCATGCATCTATATACTTTCAATGTACTTATGGATCTATATAGTTATCACTTTCTTCTAATTTAGCATTTCCAATGACTACCCTATTTCTCACCCTATACCTCTCTCAATATATCTTCTAGCCCAACTTTCTGATTCATCTCAAACTTCTTTCTACTACTCTTTCCAATGCACTACCCTATCTCTCACCCTATACATCTATCATTATATCCTCTACACCCACTCTCTCATTTATCCCAAACCCCATACCACTACTATGTTCCCCAAAATAACCCTTTCTTGACTCTCTCCTACTCTACCCCTCCTTGCATCATCTGACACCTCTTACTATACCGATCCCCCAAAACAAACCTTTCTAAACTCTTCCCTCTGACTCTTCCCCTCCAAAAACCCTTTTTACTCATCCAAAAGCCTCCTCCTACTGCTATGACCTAAAAAAAAGAAATCCTTCACTCTTCTATCCCTCCACTATCCCTTTCAATCAAAATAACAGACTAACATGTTCACTTCTCTAATTCCATATTCCACTATACTAATTCACCACTAATCCTTTATGGGTTCCAGAGTAGCGTGCTACTCGCCAACAAAGCGTTTCAACACCTCATCAGGGTTACAAACGCTATATAAATGCAAACCTTTTTCCCTTTTTTACCCCTCCCCAACCCTTCTCAATCCAAATAACTGACTAACATATCCACCACTCAAATTACTTCATATTTCACTATACTAATTTTCAACACTAATCCTTTATGGGTTCCGGAGTAGCCTGCTACTCGCCAGAAAAGCGCTTCAACACCCCATCAGGGGTAACAGGCGCTATATGAATGCAAACCTTTCTTTCCCTTCTATCCCTCCGCTATCCTTCTCACTCCAAATAACTGACTAATATCCACCACTCAAATTACTTTCATATTTCACCATACTAATTCACCACTAATCCTTTATGGGTTTCCGGAGTAGCGTGCTACTCACCAAAAAAAAAAAAAAGCGCTTCAAACCCCATCAGGGGTAAGAAGCGCTATATAAATACAAACCTTTTTTCCTCTTCTATCCTTCTGCTATCCTTCCGAAACCGAATAACTGACTAACATATCCACCACTTAAAATTTACTTGCATGTTTCACTATACTAATTCAACACTAATCCTCTATGGGTCCCGGAGTAGCGTGCTACTCGCCGAAAAGCGCTTCGACGCCTCGTCAGGGGTAGTAAGCGCTATACAAATGCAATTACAATACAATACAATTAGATGCCATGCTACACAATGGTTCTTACAATTCATCAGACCCAATTTGAAGGGATGGTTGATTTGGCCTATCGATACGAATAGGTGTTAGTCAAGATTCAGGGGTATCACCAAAGGGTTTAGTATCCATAGGTTTGATCAGCGCTATGTACAATCAGAACACTTGGGGGTGGTGACATCTTACAGTGTTGGGAAGTTATGCCTAGAGTGGCTAAAGACCTCGACACTGTCTCAAGTGAAAAAATTTGTATCCCTCCTCTCGGATGACATGGCTCTTAGGGATTTTGTTTTAGGTCTCCAGAAGCCACGTCAGAAGCGCTTCTTGTTTTTTTTTAAACAAATTTTATTACGTTTTCGATTTAGACTGGTACAGTGCTTCAGTACATTTTGTGGCACAAGTCGGAACAACATACAGATATTAGTTTCCCAGATTGGGATAGGTTAGCATTCAATAACTTTACATGTTTGTCTTGTCTCACCGACAATCTAGCAAATGAAAACTGCAACTTCTGTAAAATGTCATTCTCTAATCGGATCAGTATAACAGTATCTGGATCTAGTGCCCCGCAGCCTGTTATAAAAACAACACCCCTTTCGTCTCCCTCCCCCTCCCTCTAGTCCTATTATATATACTTAGAACTTCGTAATCATAGCTCAAACCAACACCATAGAACACTATAGCAGCGGCTAAGGATTATAACTCTACATGTGGAATCCGACCCTCTACACATGTACATTTCGTTCGGGGTAATACTTTGACTTTATTGCGACTGTGGGTAGCTTGATTTACATTAGAATCCAAGTCAAGGTTTTTAAGGGCTTCCAACATCATGTCCCATTCCATAGCGATTGGAATTTTACGCGTACCTTTTGCTTCCTCCCTGCGTATTGCAGCGCTTTCAGCGCTGCCCCAGCGAGTCAGCTCACTATGCCAAGTGTATGCCGTGGGGGGTCTCTTTGACTTCCAACGCATAGTTATGGCTCGTTTTGCTAAGATGAGGGCCAGGCACGTAAATCTGTATTGTACTTTGTGTTTGGACGATTTTTTGTAGAGTCCCAGTATACATTCTTCTATGGTATTTCCTACTTCTCTCTGTGTAATAGCCTGTGTAGGCCGTCTAATGGAGTCCCAGAATCCTCGTAGGTGGGGACATGCCCATATCATGTGTAATAAATCAGCTCCCTCCAATTGACATCTGGAGCAATGATGTTGTGTCTGTGGGAACATGCGGTCTAATCGTTTGGGGGTGAGATAGGCTCTGTGGAGCAACATGGTCTGTATAAATTTAAATTTCGCATTTCTGGATACCTTCTTAGGGTGCTCTATAATTTTCGCCCATTCTTTCTCCTCTAGGTCCCGCCCTATGTCGCCTGCCCAAGTGTTACGTAATGTAGTAATTTCGATCGCCGCGTGTGCACGTATTCCAACATACAGCCACTTGATAAGGTGCCTGCCTCTGCCCATGTAGTATAAGGCTTTAACTAATTCATGTGTGGGGGGTTCCTGTCGCTGTGGAGCCCACTGCTTTTTGACATATTGCAGCAGTGCGGCGTGTAGTAGATATAAGTGGTCCAGTGCCCGTTTCCCTCATGAAATTGTCGTGGTCCATGAGTACCTCATTGTTAAATAAGTCAGTCACTGTGCTAATCCCCACTTCAAGCCAAGGTGCGATACTGCGCTTTGTGATACTTCCACTCGTCAGTGGTATCCCCAATAATGGAATGTTTCCGGCATATGGAGGATGTCTGGCCGTGAAGTGCAATGTCGCTTTCCAGCACTGCAGTGCTGTGCGTAGCAAGGGTGGTAGGCTTTGGGGGATTTTGCAACGGGGAAGTAGTAGAGTATGCAGTGTACCCCTGTCTATATCTTGCGTGGTATATCCTATTTCATGCAAGTTACGGCCAGCTGTCCAGTATGAAAGCCATGGTAGTTGGCATGCATAATAATACGCTTTAAGGTCCGGGACTCCCAGGCCTCCTCTGTCTGTTCCGAGTTGTAGCTTTTTAAGGCTTATTCTGCGTCTGCTAGACCCCCATATAAGATCTATAAGCATGGTGTCCAATAATTTGAAGGTGTTGTGTGGTATTAGAATCGGTAAATTGGTGAAGTAATATATCAGTCTTGGAAGGATCACCATTTTGGATATGGCCGCCCTGCCAGTAACCGAAAGTGGCAACGTAGTCCAGAAGGCAATGCTCGAACGGATAGATCTAATCGCTCTATTGAGGTTACCCTCTAGTATGTCTGTATGCGTCCGATATACCTGTATCCCCAAGTACCTGAATGTGTGTTGCGCTACTGGGAGGGCTTGCGCTCCAAATGTAATTTCTATAGGGTGTACAGCCTCTTGAAAGAAAAAGGCATGTGACTTCGTTGCATTAATAGCCAAGCCCGAGATCTGTTCAAAATTCCGAAAAATATCGGGGATAGGATCCAGGGTGGCCCGAAGGTCTCGTATGTAAAGAATGATATCATCCGCATACGCGGAGAATAGATGCGTTGTGGCCCCAATCGTTATGCCCAAATGGTATGCTTCAGTACGTAGTTTAAGTGCTAAGGGCTCTAACGCCAGTATGAATAAGAGTGGTGCAGCGGGCATCCCTGTCTTGTACCCCTGTGTATCGGGTATTCAGCCGAAATGTGTCCCCCTGTGCGTGCACGGGCGATAGGGGCGTTATAGAGTAAGCTGAGCCATTTAAGATATTCTGCGGGTAAACCAAACTTCCCCAGTGCTGCAAACATGTAGTCCCAATTGATCGTATCAAACGCATAAGTCCAAAGATACACACCCTGCATGTTCATGGTGTTCTGGGGGCAGTCGACATTATATGATGTAACTGCCTGGTGTTCAATGATGTACTGCGGGCTGGGAGAAACCCGTTTTGGTCTGTGTGTATAAGTTTATTTAAAGTTGGTAGAAGTCTGTTTGCTAATACCTTACTAAGTATTTTATACTCCGTCGCCAGCAAAGACAATGGGCGGTAGCTCGCCATGTCTGTGGGGTCCCTGCCTGGCTTCGGGAGTGATACCACTAGCGCCTGCACTGTAGTAAGGGGTAACCTGCCCAATTCCAGTGCTTTATTATAGAATGATTCCAGTTGGGGGACAAGGAAGTCCGCGTATACGTCATAAAATTCTGCCGGGAGCCCATCGAGTCCAGGGGTTTTATTACGCGGGAGTCCTTTTATTGCAATTTTCATTTCAGCCTTGGTAATGGGGCCTATTAATTCTTTTTGGGCTGTTGCCGTCAGTCGTGGGTATGGCAGGGCAGCCAGGAATTCCTCAGTGTGAGTGCTTTCTATGCTATCAGGTCCACTATATAATGAGGCGTAATATTGACTAAAAGCAACATTAATGACATGTTGAGTATGGGCCATTGCTCCCGTGGGGGTAGTGACTTCGTTAATTATAATAGTGGGTGGGTCGTCCCGCAACAGTTTGGCCAATAGTGTCCCGGATTTGTCCGCTTCAGCATGATGCATCTGCGTGCATCTTTGGTAATCTATAACCCGAAGGGTCTCTAAAAGCTCTGCGTGTTGGATTCGCGATTCTTGTAGTGCAGCTTGTTTGCCAGTGTCATGTGTGGCCTCCTGTTCCAATTTGTTCATTTTATTTTCTGTGTCTATGAGGTTTCTATGTACCTCCTGCCTAGCACCCACTATCGCACTGATTGCCTTGCCCCGTATGACTGCCTTAAAGGCATCCCATTCTATCAAAATGTTGGATGCAGTGTCGCTGTTCTCTATGAAGTATTGGGTAATTGTGTCTGCTATGGTGGTGCGAAACACTGTGTCCTCTAGTGTCTGCGGCCACAGTCTCCAGGTGGGTACCGGGGTGGGGACTCTACCCCAGTTAATCGCTATTTCCATTGGGTTGTGGTCTGAAAAAGTCTTAGCCAGGTAAGTGGCATGCGTCACTTGCATTGCTATTGCTTTCGAGCAATAGATTCTATCTATTCTTGTGTGTAACAAATGGACCGGGGAATAGTAGGAATATTCTCTGTGCGTTGGGTGGCGCATTCTCCATACATCACACAGGGCCCAACCATCCGCCCAACCACATAGAGCCTTCATCTGCTTAATCACTCCTGTGCCGTGTGGGGGGGGGGTGGGAGCGATTTAGTGCAACGTCCATTACTGTGTTACAGTCGCCACCTATAATCCAGGGGTGCATTTCCCACCCTACCAATGCTAAATTAAGGTTGGACAAAAGTGTATCCTGGTCAAAGTTGGGGGCATAGATATTGCCGAGGACCACCTGCTGACCATCTAACGTCCCAAGTATAAGAATATAGTGACCCTGTTTGTCCACTCTTAGTTCCAATGGCGTGAAGGGCACCCCATGTCTGATCCACACTGTGACTCCCCTTGCAAAGCCTGAGTAATTGGTGAAGATCTGGCCTCTCCATTTCTTGCGGAGTTTCACCGCTTCCTGTTCTACAATGTGAGATTCCTGCAGATATACTATCTGAGCTTTGCGTCTTAGCAATTGCGCATGTACCCTGTGCCTCTTGTGGACGGATCCCAAACCTCAAACGTTCCACGTTAGTATGTTATATGTACTAGGTGTATGCATTGTAATGTAAGAATAGGCCCCTGCTCTGTCTGTGGTGAATATGAGCTGCTGGTTCTCGCTAATTTAACAAATTTGTCAGGACTCTCTCCCACCCCGTAACTCCCAAAACGAGGCCCGAGTGGGGAACTGCTCTGGGCCATACAACTGAACACAACCAATAAAACTATGCTATGTACAACAAGTGCGTTCGCAAATAGGGGGTCATCGCCAACGCCGTTCATTTCAGCACCACTGCATGCACTTGAGCTCTGACGGAGCCCGGGACTAAAAATCAAAACAGAGGTATGCAGCGTATAATCACTTAGACAAAAAAAAGGATATGCTGTCTACTTGGAGTTCATGCATCGGAGCCAACAGCGGTCATTGCTTCTCAGCCGAACAAACCATCCGCCGTCTGTGGTGTCACAGTAGGGAAGAGCGTCATGCTGCCCTCAGAGTCCGATTTGTTCACGTTTTCATCTGAGGAGGCTGTGTCCTCAGCATGTGTACTGTCTCTAAGGGTGGATGCCAACACGAGTGCCTGCTTTCTGTCCTGTTGCATCTGCTGTTGCGTCGGATTAGTCGACTGTGTTGACCTGGCTGTCCGCGTGCTACGTCGGTAGCCGACGTCTCTCGCCCGTCTGGAGCTATTGGATGGGCTCTGTGAGGTAGCTCCCGTTAATGTATCCGGTTCCATTACTTCTAACCACTCCTCCACATCCTCCGGGCTCTCAAAGAAATGTGTCTTCTGCTCCTGAATAATTTTCAATCGTGCCGGGAAAAGCAGTGCGTACTTTAGCTTCAGACCTTGTAATTTCTTTTTGATTGCCATGAAAGAAGATCGTTGTCTTTGCACCAGGAGCGTATAGTCCGGGTATAGTGAGATTCGACTATTCTCGAATCTGATCTGGAAAAGTTCTCTGGCCTTCTGAAGTAACAGGTCCCGGTCTCTGTAATTCAACATCCTGACTATAAGAGGCCGAGGAGGGGCGCCTGGTTTCGGTCTTCCAGTAGGTATCCTGTGCGCTCTTTCCACACAGAATTGATTTGAAAGTACCTCAGATGTGACATTGTCTTTAAACCATTGTTCTATATATCGGGTTGCGTCAGTTCCCTCACTTCTTTCTGGCAGACCAATGACGCGAATATTATTGCGACTCACCCTCTCTTCTGCGTCATCAACTCGGTCTATAAGACTGGTGACTTGTTTCTGTAGTTCTTGAATCTGTGTTGAGTGTTGCTTATGTTGTGGGGTCATCTCCTCCAGTGCAAGAGTATTAGTTTTCACCTTGTCCGCCAGCTTGGCGTGGTCTGCCTTAAGCAGTGTGAGTCCGGTCGTGAGGGCGCCAATTTGTTGTTCGATCACTTTACTGGATTCCCGTACTTTCTGCAATATTAAGTCCAGTTTGTCCACTGAGTTTTCCTCCTTAGTAGGCGGTATGCAACTGAGCGCCGGTGAGGCCGAGGTGTGTTCCTCATCGTCCAGGGTTGGATCGGCGTTGGGGGTGGTTTCCTGCTGCTTCCCCTTCGTGCGCCCCATGGCTGTGCTTGGCGAGGAATGCGTGGGTCGTATTGCTGCACTGTGAGTCACCAAGTGGGTGTGCTTGCTGGGATCACCGTGGGACCGGGTAGTGGTCTAGAGCGGTATGGGTATTCGGCGCGTAACTACAAGATGGGGCCACCACTCCTCCGTGCAATTGTCTACAGCGTTTTATCCTCACTGGGCACCGCCCAAGTCGAAGGTTCACGTCTCTCCTCAGCCTTATCCCTCTGGCAGCCCACCTTCTATCCGAGGCGCTGTCGCGTGTTCCACGAGCCCGCCGGTCCATGCGTTCCTGATTGGTGTCTGCACCGCAGAGCGCCCCCAATTAATCAGCGGTGTGTATCCCGCTTGTGGCAGCAATCACGGAGGTCAGTGTGCGCCCAGCACTTGGGGCCGGGGTTGGGCACATAATACACAAATTTTTCCTCCAGTATCTGGGAGAGAGTCCGTGTGTGTGTTGGCCACCAATGCGCCTGACGGCGCGCTGCAGTCCGGTGTTTTTTATCCTCTCTCTGGTGTGTGTAGGCACCCCCTGTCACTTGCCTCCATTCTCTTCCCGTGAAGGGAGCCTGTCCAGGGCAGCTAGGCGGGTAATTCAGGGCTCGATGTGCCGCTCTCCTCTCCCGAGTTATGTGCAGGTGCCCGCAGTGGTGTGCAGTATAGTCACGCCCGCTCTCATTACAGGCCAGGCTCTTGCCGTGCAGGTGAAGCTCACCGCTGCCGCAGCTCCGGTCTTCGGGGCTCCCGCCGCCCACAGCCAGCAACACCTCCACCGGCGGAGGCCCTCTGCTGCAGAGAATCGCCTATCGCAGGCCGCGAGACGCCCCGGCCCCCCGTATCAGAGACGTGTGGGCACTCGCGTCAGGCAGACGGAGACACTCACCACCCCGCACCAGGTCCAGTCCTTGTGTGGCACCACCACTGTTGTGTCGGGTCCTGGTGCGGAGGATCCGCTCCGGCCTCGCTTCCGCTCCGGTCCACCAGCGGGCACCGTGTAGCGTATGGCGGCGGGTCTTACGGCCGCATTCACAGTTTCGTTTTTCCTGCTTCGGCAGGGCCGCTTCCCGCGCAGCACCGCTCCACTCGATCACAGTGAAGTCGAGTTCAGCTCCGCTTGTGGACTCCCCTGTGCAGCGTTATTATGGCTATCTTTTGGCCCCGATGATTGACCATACACAGGCTATTTAAACAGGATTATGGAGCCCGGGTCCGGAGCTCTTCTAGCAGGCGTCCGCCATGTTCGGCGGTTGGCCACGCCCCCTTCTTGTATGCAATTTACAACGAGGTATGGAAAATCTCCCAGCAGGAGGCTGCTGAAAAATTGCGTGAGATTGATAAGGTTAACCTAAAAAAGGCTTTGGCAGTGGTTGATAATGGTATGACCACACTATCATCTAGAATGTATTCACTGGGCAACATTGTGTCTTCTGAAGTAGATATAATGGAACAGGATTTGTCTATTCTACAACATGGACAATCGCAATTACGATCCATTTTATTATTAAGCTGAAAGCTACAATCATTGCGTTCTGGCCACGTGCCCTTGTGTTACATCAACAGTACAAATCTGTTTTCGGCATACAATCTAACGGAAAAACAGATAGTAATGGCACGAAAAGATGCAAAATATGCCACGTTGCACATTGAAAAATTGGACCAATTACCTTTCACCGTGACTGAGTCACCTTCCACAGAATGGCTAATCCATGGCTATATTACACTGCCAGTCATGACTTTCCAATTTCAATACTGTCTCCAGTATCACCAGGTAGGCAGATATGAAGCGCTAGGAGAGGAATACATACATGAGTACTGGGAATTACTGTACAGATTTAGATGCAGGAACGGAAACACTGAAGTTTTTCTCAGCGGTTCAAACTGTTAAAGTGCTTTAAGTGGGTTCTTAGTTTGTAAGGATATTTCGCTTCACGGAGACTGTAATGCTTCGGTTGCTAACTTGTCATGTCATTTGAAGGGTTCCCCAGCTGCCGGGATTCATCCGGTGTTCGAGTTGCTCTCGAATGGCAGCCATTTGATGCTGAATGATTAAGGCTGTTGTGGGATGGTACCAGGCATCGCATATCTAGTCACAGTCAGTTCCAGGGTTACTTGTTGTATGCAAGTATTGTTTCCACCTACCCACACGATTAGGGAGGCAACGCTATGGCCTTCATTGAATGTTTCTTTTATACGGTTTGATTCTCTGAGCAGACTGAAAGCCATGCTTTTTCAGAAGGATGTGGCCTTAACTTCAGCCCGAGAAACTTTTGATCTCCAGGTTGCAAGGTCTTCATCTGAGATAGAAGCACTAGTCAGTACGAACTTCCCGCTCCATTTCGGAGAAATGGTACATTGTATCTTTAACATGTCTGATACGAGGGGGATCGTGCACCTATTTAAACGTATAGGTTCTAGGCTATTGAGCATTTTTCAGGCAATCTTCAGAGCTATTCCAGCATTCATACACTCCGTATTGGGAAGCGTTTTTGGAGGGCTTCCGCTGGTCCTACTACTTGTAGTGGGTATCCTGGTTTTAATTTTTCTGCTACGCAATGGACAGCCCAGTTCATTGAGAGATGGAAAAAGCACTGCTGGTGCAACGTTGTCGTGAACGCATGGTACTCCATCTGGGCACACCTCGGCTTCGGGAGCTAAGCGAGCATTGGTTCCTATCATTCAGACCAGTCTGGATTGACTGCATTTTGCCTGTGTTCCGCTGCCTATTCTGCGGATACGAATGCGTGTTGGACCTGTGTCTGACTCTTCCATTGGTTGCGCCACCGGACATAGCCGTACTACTGGACTCCCTAAAGGCCCATGTGTATCAGTGTCCTCAGCGTATTCCCATGTTGATGACGGCATTCTTAGAGCCTCCACGGGATGCTTCAGCTCCCGTCAGTACAGACAACGGCTCTACAACAGGCTCACAGGTATCGAGTGTTTCCTCAGTGGCTGCTGTGGGAACTGAAGAAAATCACCTTTGATCCATTGACCTGATACGAGATGTGTTACAGGGACCGTCGTCTGCGAATGCGAGCAACAGTGATGTTGTGTCTCCCACACAGGACATAAACATTTGACTCTTCGTGTGATGGGAACAATTCGGCCTTTTTTCCAAAACAAGCCAAATTGGAATGAGAAACATCGCTTGGTTTTATTTATTTTTCTGCTCTCACTGAGCATCATGGCTTTCAATGTGCTCAGTAAGTTTGGCCATATACTGACTTTTTAGTGGACTTATTGAGCTTTTTTCAATTTTAATCGTTTTTACATATACCATGTTTTTAGATGTTTTTAGACACTGGTTTTATGCCAATGTTTTTATGCTTTTTAAGGGGCATATTTTAGCATTAGTTGACCGTATCGACCTTCGGATGAGGAGTGGGTGTTATGTGCCCAAACCTAGGCCTAAGTAGCAAACAACCTTTCACCTACATTTGTCCTACCTTATTCTGCATAACGGTTCTAGCATTGACCTTTTACCCAGTTATGTGCTGAATAAATGTCGATTGGTTTCCTTGAAACTAGCCTAATTTATTATGCATAAGTGCATTCTTAGAAAAGTCCCCTGCACATGACGTACATAACAGTATTAACATACTCTGTATAAAAGTCATGGTCATCTTCATCCTTGGGCGATAGAACTACTTTGCATAATTGCAGGTATTGATTTAGGCTCATTTACATAATCGTACTCACAACATATCGATTGTGGAAGGAACCCCGAGGCTATCTTTATGGTATAAAAGAACCATTCCTTCACTAGATAGAGATGACGCTTCCACACAGACACTGAGGTCCCGGCCTGCAGAAGCTTCAACACGCAGCGGTCTGACATACCTTGCGGGGTGTTCAACTTGAGACCAAGACGGGGTACTTCGTTCTCTTCCATCAGGTAATGTGGTTGGCTCTTTCCTAGGGGATTTTTGGCTTTACACCCACATACATGCAGGGTACATTTAGGTTACACTTAGATAGGGTCCGCATAGTAGGAGTACGCTTGATTATTGTCATGTATATATGCCTGCATATATTCTTTTTTTCAGCACCCTGGTAGAATTCTACCTTCTATTTACTTTGTTGGTGCTTATAATCTATTATGTTAGCTTCTGTCTATTGATTGTTGCAACACTTATGTTATATACTCGAATTACGCTGGTTCAATAAATGTTTATTGAAAATGTCCCCAACGTTTATTCTGTGTATCTCTCTGAGAACAAGTGAGCACGAGTGAGTGAGCGAAAAGTTCTGTACTGTTTCCACGATCCCTGAAAGATCAAGGGATGTCATGTTCGATGGTTGCCAGAAACTATTCGCTCCTTGGTAAGGTTAGGGGGCTTATAGTGGCACTGTGAGCTAGCTGGTCTTAAGGCTAACATTCTTTGGGGGTGTTCGGAATCAGTCTAGACACCAATCCCTTAGTTTATGTTGTCCAAACATGCAGATCCTATGTATTTTTAGGAATTACATGACAGGCAAGCTGCCTATCATCCTGGTAAAAGGTGGTAAGACTATTGTATACTACTAAGGAGAAAGGGGCGGGCCAAATGGACGGAGCTTCAGGTGATTTTGCACATTTGTAGTCATTTAAAGGGAGAACCATGGTCTCTGCTCTAACCAGGTAAAGACAAGAAAGAACCCACTCATCACAGTCACTACAGATTGCGCTCCAATAGATCAACGATGCATTAACCTCCACAAAGCATTTCAGATCGGCTTACAATGTGAAGCTGCAGATAAAACACAATTGCTTTGCTTTTGTCAAGCCCAGGAGGTCAGGATCATTTGTCCTTTATAGAAGTGAAGCTTCAATTGTGGCACCTGCTAAGGTTTTATATTTAAGGGCTTCCTGTTGAGGTTAAATTTCTGTGAATTGAGCATCAGGGCCAGAACGGCCTGCCAAAACTTAATAGGGGGGCGATCGGCCCCACTCACCGGGCCGATTTCAGGCCCGGGAACCCCATCCCCGGGACCCGGCCACGTCTACCTGGGTGCCCTGGCCGCATCTAGGGCACCCAGTGTGCTTTGATGGAGACCACGGGGAGCCTTAATGCCCCTGTGGTCCCAGCCGCCTCTGCAGGAGCTGGCTCTGCTCCCGCACGCAGGGAGCTGCTAAATATGCAGCGCCTTGTGTGCAGGATCAATCTTTGAACCGTTTCTCTGCCCGCAAGGCAGCAGGCAGGGAAACAGATAAAAACTCCGCTCCCAGCAAGCAGGAGAAGTTAGACAGCTCTTGTCTCCTGGGAGCCAAGCAAAAGCAGACAGCTATCTCCTGAGGGTGGGCACCTCGGGAGATAGCAGGAGCCGGCCTTGAGGGGTGACGGTCCCCAAGGACAATAATGGCTCCAGAAGTGGGGCCGTGTGCCCCCCCTTCTTTAGTATGCACGGCCCTGCCCCGGGGAGGCTGGCGGGGAAGCCCTGGGCCGTACATGGCCCAGGAGGGCAGCGCGGACACCCTCCCAGTTTTTAAAGTTGAATTTGGCCCTGGAGAAGTGGTGGTCCACGGGGCCCCTGCGCCCCCTCCATTTTTTAAACACCGTTATGCACCTAGGACCTGGCCCACCCAGGGGTTAAAGTTAATATAGGTGCCAGAGACTGCGCTTGTATATATTTGTAATCTTTGCAGCAAATGTGTCGCGATTTTTGCCGCAAAATATTTAAAAGAAATGCTTTTTTGCCTTGGTAGCCAGAGGTAGGGGGTCAGGGTATTCCTATCCTGCCCCCTTTTCGTTTTTGGCTACCAATACTTCCTGCTTGAAGTGTTGGCAGCCAATCAGAACTCTGCACGAGATAGTCATTATACGCGAAGGCTTCTCAGCCACAGATATACACATTTGGATTTTCTTTAAGATCTCCATAACTACTGAATGGATGTATACCAAATAACAAAAAGGGCGCTTTCTGGACCAAGAGCTACCTTTCTGCCAAATGTGGTGTAATTCCGTACAGCGGCTCGGGCTGCAGTCATGTCTAAAATCTCCATGGTAATTAACATGGGAAACCCACTTTTTTTTACCCCACCCTTTTTTCTGGACTCCCACTAGACAGATCACCTCAAAGTCTTCCATGCACAGTAAGACTCACAAGCACTATATATATATATAGATAGGTAGACCGAAACGCGTAGGGTTTTACTGGTCTCTGTAAAGAGAAAATAAAAGATTATTCTTTCACCTGCTCGTGAGTGCGTTCCAGCTTCTTTGCAAAGTACTGTGGTGGAGATATATAGATATATATTCAATGAAAAAACTACAGGTTTCAGGGACGCTATAGTTAGAAATTAGCATTTAAAAAACCTTAGAAATTCACTGAAAAAACCACAGGTTTCAGGGACGTTATAGTTAGTTGGACATTTCACTCATACAAAACCAGAGAAATTCAGCTGTTATAGTTAGTTCAGCTAACTATAACTCGCGCCCCCGCAATGCACTGCTGATGACGTCACATATTACATCATTCATGACATGGTCAGTGACATCACTGATGACATCTCAAATAACATCACTGATGACATCATCCAGTTACTGTGTGTTTCTGAAAAGTTTAAATATGTTTTATATATATATATAACAGATTTACCTTGCTGGAAGGCGAGGTTGAATGCGATTGACTCGATGAGCAGAATCCCTTAGTCAATAATGACGAGTATCAAGTGTTACATGAGGGGTCTTTTGGAACTTCTCTCCCCCTCATAAGTTGTCAACCAAATATAAGTCCACATTCAGGTAGCTTAGTCCTCCCTCAGAACCTGACACACACTGAGACCACCCCGGATTCTGTCGCAGTGATCTCTTGGAATATTGCTCGGTATAACCAAAAGAAGTTAAACTCCAGAGTGGTGGAGAAAGGGTGCTGGGCCTCCGTCCAGCGCTCAGGAATTCCGCTGCATAGGATTTACAGGATGTACCAGGAGGGCTTCTTGGCCCCCAAAGTCCCTCAGGAGTAAATTGGACTTCATCCCCCATCCTGTAGTCTGCCAGGAGGCGTGTTTGCAGAGTGGTGGAGAAAGGGGGGCATGTCCTGCAAAGACGTCTTAGCAATCCCACTGTGTGTGACTTACTGGAGGTAACAAGAGGGGTAGTTGGCCCCAAGGACAATCTTGGGGGCCAACTACCCCTCCTATTACCTCCAGTAAGTCCCACACAGCAGGATTGCTAAGTTGTCATAGCAGGCCACGCCCCCTATGCCCACCACCCTGCAAACGCACTCCTTGGCGCGCTCTTGGATGGGGATTGAAGTCCCCTTCGCTGCTGGGGGTCATGTAGGGGCCAAACAGCCTAACTCTTACCTCCAGTAAGCCCCACACAGTGGGATTGCTGAGAGGTGGACACAGGCCACGCCCCCTTTCCCCACCACTCTGCAAACGCGCCTAAGTTGGGGTATTAAGTCCCCTTCATTCTGGAGGGTCCCTGGAGGCCAACTAGCCCACCAGGTAACTCCAGTAAGCGCCACACACCTGGATTGCTGAGAGTGGCTTAAAGCCGTGCTCCCGCCCTGCCATAGCAAACGGCAATGTCCCGGGGGTGGGCACCCCGGGACATTGCAGGAGCCTGCCCTGGGGGGTGGCGGTCCCCAGGGCCATCAAGGACTCCTGGAGGGGGGCCGCGCGGCCCCCCTCCCAAGTGTTTAAAGCCCCGGGGAGGTGGTGGTCCCCGGGGGTCCACAACAGACCCCTGTATTTGAATATTTAGAGCCCCGGGGAGGTGGCGGTCCCCGGGGCTGAGTGCCCCCCGCACACAATGAATAAAGCCCCGGGGAGGTGGCGGTCCTGGGGGGCCCCCGCGGGCCCCCGCTAATTATTTGGACATTGCCCCCGGGACCTGGCCCACCTGGGGGCTTATACAAAACGAAGCGCGAGAGCCCGCACTTCGTTTTTTATTTTTTTCTCGGCCGGATTTGCGCACCCAGCGCGAATCCGGCCGTTTAAAAAAAAAATGCTTTTTTTGCGCCTGGGGGTCCTTGTTGGACCCCCTGGGCAGGCCTAGGGGGTCAGGGTGTTTCTACCCTTGCCCATTTTCTTGTTTTTCACCTTTTTTCTTCTTTTTTGTCACAAGATGGCTGCCAACACTTCCTGGTTTGGAGTGTTGGCAGCCAATCAGAAGTCAGCTCGTGCCCGGGAGGAGTCGCGACTCCTCCTCGGTGCTCAGATATCGATATTTTTCTTTTTTTAATTTCTCAGGAACTACTGAACGGATTTACACCATTTAAAAAAAAGGTCGCTTTCTGGACCAAGATCTACCTTTTTGCCAAATTTGGTGTAATTCCGTTCAGCAGTTCGGGCTGTAGCTTTGTCTAAAGTTCCTATGGAAACTAACATGCAGAAAACGCGTTTTGGGACCCCCCTTTTTTCTTGGCCCCCTATTGACGAATCACCCCGAAACCTTCAAGACAGGAGCTCACCGGAGCGCCCCATTAGTTTTGTAAATTTCGCGAAGATTCGTCAAACGACGCCAAAGTAATTGGCAAATCAAAAAACGCTTTTCCTATGGAAACTAGGTTCTAACTATAACTACCTACTGGCGACCGCCAGTAGGTAATATATGCAAAAAAAAGAAGCAGAGAACTCTGGGTAGTTCTCAAGTTTAGGTGGAAAGCAGCTCCAGTATAGAGCACTCTCAACACCAAAGGTTACTGAGACGTTATAGTTAGGCTCAGGTTTCACTCGTACAAAACCAGAGCTAACTATAATTCGCCCCCCGCAGTGCACTGCTTATGACCTCACATACTACATCACTTCTCCACCACTCTGCAACGCACCTCGTGGCCAACTACTAGTTGGGGGATGATGTCCCCTAGGCTCTTGAGGGCCCTTATGCGCCTCCTGGGGCATTACTCGCTGGGGGAAGAAGTCCGCGTTTGCAGAGTAGTGGAGAAAGGGGCGGGCTCTCCAACCAGTTGCCGTTTTTTTCTCTTTTAGGAAGGGGTCTACAAACGCGCCTCCTGGGGCATTACTCGCTGAGGGAAGAAGTCCTCTTTAGTCCTGAGGACCTCATCCCTCCACCAGCAGTGCGCTGAGAGGCACGTTTTCAGAGTGGGGGAGAAAGGGGGCGTGGCCTCCAACCACCTCTCAGTAATCCCACTGTGTGGGGCTTACTGGAGGTAAAAAGAAGGTCTTGTTGGCCCCTAAGGACCCTCAGTAGCAAAAGGGACTTCATCCCCCAACCAGGAGCGACAGCAGGTGCGTTTGCAGAGTAGTGGAAAAAGGGGGCGGGGTCTACAGCGAGTTGCCAGCTTTTTCTTTTTTTCCCCTCTCTTTAAGGAAGGGGGGCTGCATGGCCCTCCTTCCTTGGATCATTTTGCGCCCTGGGGCCTGACCCTTTTTTCACTTTTTTAATAAAAAACAGGAGGGGGGCCATGCGGCTCCCCTCCCACAACGATTTCAGCCCCGGGGCCCAGCCTTGCCCCCCTCCCGGGCCATTTTCGGCCTGGGGGGATGAACCTTTTAAAAAAAAAATGTTTCAAAGGGAAGGAGGCTGCGAGGCCCCCCTCCCGAGGCCGATTTCGGCCCCGGGAACACCACTTCCCGGGGCCAGGACTTTTCTTTTTTGAAAGAAATGCCATGACATAGCAAACTGCAATGTCCCGGGGGTGGGCACCCCGGGACATAGCTGGAGCCGGCCCGAAGGGGTGGCAGTCCCCAGGGCCATGTAGGGCTCCTGGAGGGGGGTAGCGTGGCTCCCCTCGTTTGTTCACACTTGCACCGGGGAGGTGGTGGTCCCCGGGACTGGGGGTCTGAAATGGACCCTCTTAGTTATTGCATTTGTGCCCCGGGAAGGTGGCGGTGAGGCCATAGGGCCTCTTCCGCCTTTGATTTTTTTTTTTATTATAGTATGTGCCCTGGGGAGGTGGTGGTCCCCAGGGGAGGAACTACGGCCTCCCCCACATTACTTAATAAAAAGCAGTGTGAATCAGGGAGGTGGCAGGCCCAGGGGGTCTGCGAGGCCCCCCGTTATTATTGAAATTAGCCCTGGTGAGGTGGCGGTCCCCTAAGCAGGGTGGGGTCCGTGAGGCCCCCCCACATTATTCAAAATAGCCCCGGGGAGGGGGCGGTCCCCGGGGCTGCATGCGGGTCCAGTGGGCCCACCTGCATTCAAAATGAAAAGTGCCCCATGCGCCCCCCCTCCAAAATTTAGCATATGCCCCAGGACCTGGCCCACCCGGGGTTATAGTAAGGACCTATTTTCCATAGGAAATCCGCGACATTCTATTTGAAATAACTCTTGCGTCGGTTGACGAATCTTCGCGAAATTTTCAAACTTTATGGCCCGCTCCGGTCCGCTCCTATCCTGAAAGTCTCGGGGTGATTCGTCAAGCGGGGGCCGAGAAAAAAGGGGGGTCCCAAAACGTGTTTTCCCCATTCATTTTCCCATAGGAAACTTTAACCACGGCTACAGCCCGAACTGCTGAACGGAATTACACCAAATTTGGCAAAGAGGTAGTTCTTGGTTCAGAAAGAACCCTTTTTGTTAAATGGTGTAAATCCGTTCAGTAGTTGCTGAGAAAATCAAAAGTAAAATCACATATATATCTATGGCCGCTTAGGGTCCGCGTACCCTCCCGATCACGAGCTGCATGCTAATTGGCTGTCAACACTCCAAGCCAGGAAGTGTTGGCAGCCATTTTGTCCCTCGGTAGAACCGAGGCAGAGAAACAAGTGCGCAAAACGCACAAAGGGGGCAGGGTAGAAACACCCTGACCCCCTAGGTCTGCTCAGGGGTCCCACAAGGACCCCTGGGCAGAAAAAGCATTTTTTTAAAAAATCGGCGGGATGCGCGGATCCCGCCGATAAAAAAAAAATCACAAGTGCGCAAACGCACAAAGGGGGCAGGGTAGAAACACCTTGACCCCCTAGGTCTGCTCAGGGTGTCCCACAAGGACCCCCTGGGCAGAAAAAAGCATTTAAGAAAAAAAAAAAAAAAAAAATCGAAGCGCGGTCTCCCGCGCTTCGATGTTATTTTGCCCCCGGGTGGCCCAAGTCCCGGGGGCATGCGGGGGGTGGGTTTATAGTTAATGGGGGGCCTCTAAGGCCCCCCAAGCCCCAGGGACCGCCACCCCCCGGGGCTTTCTAATAAAAATGTTGCGGGAGGGCACTCAGCCCTCCCGCAGCCCTCCCCGGGGCTTTTTTTTTTAAAAAACATTTCCTGTGTGGGGGCTCGAGCCCCCCCACACGCCCCGGGGACCGCCACCTCCCCGGGGCACTAATAATGTAAATGCGGGGGTCCGTAACGGACCCCGAGCCCCGGGATCACCACCTCCCCGCGGCCCCCTCCTGGAGCCATTGATGGCCCTGGGGACCGCCACCCCCAGGGCCGGCTCCTGCTGTGTCCCGGGGTGGCCACCCCGGGACACTGTAGTTTGTAATGGCAGGACGGAGCCTCGCGGCTCCCGTCCTGCCATTGCAGACTGCTTTGCTTCATTGAAGGGAGAGCAGGAAACCTGCTCTCGCTTCAATGAAGCAAAGCAGATTGCTTTTTCCACATGGGGAGCTGCATGTCAGCAGCCCCTTGTGGGAAAGCAATGCCGGGACCGTGGGGGGATTGGAGACCCCCCCACGGTCCCCAACGGAGAGGGCCAGCCCCGGGGGATGGGGTCCCCGGGGCAAAAGAGGCCTGAGGGGGGGCCACGCAGCCCCCCTCCTTAAAAAAATAAAAAAAAGTGTGGCCATGCCCCGGGGGATGGGGTCCCCGGGGCCGGAATCGGCCACGGGAGGGGGCCACGCGGCCCCCTTCCCGTTTTTTTAAAAAATTGAAAAAAAGGGGTAAGGCCCTGGGGGATGGGGTCCCCAGGGCCCAGAAAAAGGAAAGGGGGCCACACAGCCCCCCTTCGAGGAAAAAAAACACACAAAAAAACGATCGTGCCTCAGGACCTGCCCCCTTCCTTTACCACTCTGCAAACGCGCCCCCTGGCGCGTTTGCAGAGGGGGAACGAATTCCCCTTGAATACTGGGGTCCCTGGGGCCAACTAGCCCACCAGGAACCTCCAGTATGCGCTAGGGGCTGCGTTGCAGAGAGGTGTACAGAGGCCACGCCCTTTTACACCTCTCTGCAACGCAGCTCTGTGGCGCTTACTGGAGGTACCTGGTGGGATAGTTGGACCCCAGGGACCCTCAGGATTCAAGGGGACTTAATCCCCCAACTTAAAACGCGCCACGGGGCGCGTTTGCACAGTGGTGAAGGGAGGGGTCGGGGCTTCAGGTGACGTGTGCAAACAGACCCCATGGCGCGTTTTAAGATGGGGAATTAAATCCCCTTCAATCCTGAGGGTCCCTGGGGGCCAACTAGCCCACCAGGTACCTCCAGTAAGCGCCACGGAGCTGCGTTGCAGAGTGTTGTAAAAAGGGGCGTGGCCTCTAAACACCTCTCTGCAACACAGCTCTCTGGCCATACTGGAGGTATCTGGTGGGCCAGTTGGCCCCTAGGGACCCTCGGGATTGAGGAGGAATTAATTCTCCAACTTAAAATGCGCCACAGGGCGTGTTTGCAGACATGTCACCTCAGGCCCCACCCCCTTCCTTTACCATTGTGCAAATATTCCTCTAAAATCAGCCGAACTACGAATTCCGATTTACTCACCTGTTATCAGGAGAGACCTCAGTGCTGCATCTTTGAGCCCAGTACTGATCCTGAAAAGTAATTTTAACCGTACTTACCAGTAACTTGGATTTCCTTCCATAGGATATCATTGCCTGCTTTTTGCTGAAAAAGTTTCTAAGTGTCGATTTTTGAAATATACAAATATTCCTCTAAAATCAGCAGAACTACGAATTCCGATTTACTCACCTGTTATCAGGAGAGACCTCAGTGCTGCATCTTTGAGCCCAGTACTGATCCTGAAAAATAATTTTAACCGTACTTACCAGTAACTTGGATTTCCTTCCATAGGATATCATTGCCTGCTTTTTGCTGAAAAAGTTTCTAAGTGTCGATTTTGAAACATACAAATATTCCTCTAAAATCAGCAGAACTACGAATTCCAATTTACTCACCTGTTATCAGGAGAGACCTCAGTGCTGCATCTTTGAGCCCAGTACTGATCCTGAAAAGTAATTTTAACCGTACTTACCAGTAACTTGGATTTCCTTCCATAGGATATCATTGCCTGCTTTTTGCTGAAAAAGTTTCTAAGTGTCGATTTTTGAAATATACAAATACTCCTCTAAAATCAGCAGAACTACGAATTCCGATTTACTCACCTGTTATCAGGAGAGACCTCAGTGCTGCATCTTTGAGCCCAGTACTGATCCTGAAAAGTAATTTTAACCGTACTTACCAGTAAGTTGAATTTCCTTCCATAGGATATCATTGCCTGCTTTTTGCTGAAAAAGTTTCTAAGTGTCGATTTTTGAAACATACAAATATTCCTCTAAAATCAGCAG
The DNA here is from genome assembly GCA_963921515.1 of Calotriton arnoldi. NCBI lineage: Eukaryota > Metazoa > Chordata > Amphibia > Caudata > Salamandridae > Calotriton > Calotriton arnoldi. Next base: position 587,009 of record CAWUFW010000653.1, read on the forward strand.
AACTACGAATTCCAATTTACTCACCTGTTATCAGGAGAGACCTCAGTGCTGCATCTTTCAGCCCAGTACAGATCCTGAAAAGTAATTCTAACCGTACTTACCAGTAACTTGGATTTCCTTCCATAGGATATCATTGCCTGCTTTTTGCTGAAAAAGTTTCTAAGTGTCGATTTTTGAAATATACAAATATTCCTCTAAAATCAGCAGAACTACGAATTCCGATTTACTCACCTGTTATCAGGAGAGACCTCAGTGCTGCATCTTTGAGCCCAGTACTGATCCTGAAAAGTAATTTTAACCGTACTTACCAGTAACTTGGATTTCCTTCCATAGGATATCATTGCCTGCTTTTTGCTGAAAAAGTTTCTAAGTGTCGATTTTTGAAACATACAAATATTCCTCTAAAATCAGCAGAACTACGAATTCCAATTTACTCACCTGTTATCAGGAGAGACCTCAGTGCTGCATCTTTCAGCCCAGTACAGATCCTGAAAAGTAATTCTAACCGTACTTAACAGTAACTTGAATTTCCTTCCATAGGCTAACATTGACTGGTTTCACTTGGAAATTCTTCTAAGTGTGGAGTTTTGAAACTTTATAATATTCCTCTAAAATCAGCCGAACTACGAATTCTGATTTACTCACCTGTTATCAGGAGAGAACCCAGTGCTGCATCTTTTAGCCCAGCACTGATCCTGATAAGTAATTCTAACCGTACTTACCAGTAACTTGTATTTCCTTCCATTGGAATCCATTGTCTGGTTTTCCGCAGAAAAGTTTCAAAGTGTCGAATTTCACAAACTACAAATATTCCTTAAAAATCGCCTGTATGACTTAAACGCATTATTTCAACTGTTTACAGGAGATGCACCAGTGCGGGATCCAGGATCCACCACTGAGTAAGAAAAAGTAACGATAACACTACTTACCTGCTAAGTGAATTTCCTCCCATAGGATAACATTGGTGTTTCTATGTGAAAAAGTTTCGAAGTGTCAAGTTTTAAAATACAATAATATTCCTTAAAAATCACTACTGTAACCAAAACGCTTTTACTCAACTGTTTACAGGAGATGTCTCAGGACTGAATCTAGGATCCAGTCCTGTGGTTAGAAAAGTAATCCATAAAGTAACTAATTGCATTTAACTAGAAATTCACATTGAGCTCAATGTTGCATTGTGTTTGAAATTGTGTTGCCCATTGCAACAACTGTAACTACTGTACTTAAAACTCTATTGCCTATTTGCAAAGTATTTAAACTAAAGTAATTCATTCTGAGAAAGTAAATTTTGTAATGTAATGTATAATGTAATTACACTGTAATTTAATAAATAAAATATCTAAAAATAAATAGTTTTAAAAAATGTAGTAAATCAGTATCAAAAAAATAAATATAACAATTAATACATTTACAAATTGTCATTTACAAAACCTTTGAAATTCACTGAAAAAACCATAGGTTTTAGGGACAGTTATAGTTAGAAATTAGCATTTAAAAAACCTTTGAAATTCACTGAAAAAACCATAGGTTTCAGACACGTTATAGTTAGAAATTAGCATTTAAAAAACCTTTGAAATTCACTGAAAAAACCATAGGGTTTAGGGACAGTTATAGTTAGTTGGACATTTCACTCGTACAAAACCATAGAAATTCCCCGTTATAGTTAGTTCAGCTAACTATAACTTCGCGCCCGCAATGCACTGCTGATGACGTCACATATTACATCACTCATGACATGGTCAGTGACATCACTGATGACATCACTGATGACATCTCAAATGACATCACTGATGACATCATCCACGTGATAATCTGATGCACCTCCTCACACCCTAATATAACTTTTGATACACCCACTGTAAATTACAGACTGCCATTGTCAAAACCATAGACACTCCAACACCAATTACTATATACACACTCACTGATTCTTAGGTCTACACACACATCTACTCACTCACCCGTACAGTCACTCATACTTATAGTCACTCAGTACAGGACTATTATATGCACTCATACACCTATATAAACACTCACACACCGCCACTCATCCATAGAGGTACTCACACACCTAGTCAGTCATGCAAAAAATTAAGCACACACCCATTTACTCACCTATACAGTTATACACACACCAGCTCACTTACTCATACAAATACTAGCACATTCTTACGCGCTTATACAATCTCTGATACAAGCACACACTCATCCATACAGTCACTCTCACAATCACACACTCTAGCTTATAGCTATTTATATACTCCAACACACATATATACTGCCTTTCACATATGTAGTTACTCACACATGTACCACTGGGACATACATTCACTCACTAACACACTCTTACACACACTTACCCACCCATACAGTCTATCACAGATGCACTCTTGAAACCATCCACCCAGTGAATCACCCACTCACACATCTATGCACAGAGTCGCACACACCCCACCCACACAAACACTCAGGCACCCATACAGATACTCAGACAACCAATCAATAACTCATATAGACACTCATGTAGCTATTCACAAACCCATGCAGCCACTTACACAGCAACAGACAGACGGATACAGACATTCACCCAGTTTAGTCACTAACCCATGCATTTAGTAAGATACGTTTAATCACTCACTTATAGAGTTAGTCACGCACCTACTAAATCATCCTTTCAGACACTTATACACCCACTCATTCTTCAATACGCCTTTCCCTATATATATTAAACATATTTAAACTTTACAGAAACACAGTCACTGGATGATGTCATCAGTGATGTCATTTGAGATGTCATCAGTGATGTCATCAGTGATATCACTGACCATTTCATGAGTGATGTAATATGTGACGTCATCAGCAGTGCATTGCGGGCGCGAGTTATAGTTAGCTGAACTAACTATAACGGGGAATTTCTATGGTTTTGTACGAGTGAAATGTCCAACTAACTATAACTGTCCCTAAAACCTATGGTTTTTTCAGTGAATTTCAAAGGTTTTTTAAATGCTAATTTCTAACTATAACATGTCTGAAACCTATGGTTTTTTCAGTGAATATATATATATATATATATATCTCTCTTTGGTCTGCACCCGCAACAACATGCAGCACGGGGCAGCCCACTTCAGCCATTGGATAACTTCACTGCGAGTGTTGGAATTCTGCTCTTTCATGTGGAGTACATACGCACAAAAAGTAGTTCACTTCAGTGCCGGGGAATACTATAGCATGTGAACTTTTTGATTTGCTAAAGATTTTTTGCTTTTAGCCAATGTTTTTTTAATATTGACCAAGGCCATCCAGAAACCCAACTATAAAGTTTTACACAAACCATAACAAAATGAAACCAGCATTCACAAGGCTGAAGGCTGGAGGACAACATCAGACCTATTTGCTTTGCCAACGCTTGTTTATTTTTTAGTCATACTTTTGTGTGTAAACTATGTCTTCAGGTTGCTTTTCCTTGTGTAAACAAGAAACGTAGTTTGCACTAAAACGTGTTTTTACTCCAGTTCTAAGTACACCTGCCTACTAGGAGCCTCCCTACTTACTGTTCTATTAAAAATAGATGCAAAGGCAATTTATTTCATTAAATGTTTTTATTTGCAAGCATACTGTCACCATGTTTAGGTGGTATATTTTCTTTTTCTTTTTGAGGCATATTCCTGCAATCAAAAAATGTAACAAAGCCAAGGCTAGACTTATCAACTTTGCCAATGGTTGCTTTTTTATGTGGTCATACTTTAAGCTCCTTTTTTATCCGTAATGTGTCACTATTGTGTCTCGTTTTTTAATTGGCTCGAAAAAGGCTATAATCACAACCAATATGCCATATATGACTAACTTTAAGGAATGCTTTGGCTGATGGAAATTATTTTGTGTGGCTGACCTGCAACATGCCTGCCTCACACAGATAGGAAATGTTCATCTTGTGGGTTCTTGTTGCTCCTGCCTTGCAGTGAGACTTAAAAAACTGGCTTGTACCCATGCACAAATAATAAGCTTTGTTGCAGGATGTCCTTAACACTGTGTTGCAACTTCAGTTCCTGGTCCCTCCACTGCCACTTTCTGGGGCAAGATCTTTTGGTGCACATATTTGCTAGCATATAAGTCGTTTAGTTGTAATATCGAAGGTCTGTTACTACTGACATATTAATAATTACTGCATAATGGTTCACTTGATTTGGCAAGGGGAATTTGTGATCAGTAAGGATTTAGCGTGCCACACTGCTAAAGTCAACCAGGCTTGAGCGAAATCTAATAAAGTACCCTGTCACACATTATAAGGATATTGCAAGTCACCTGTCCTGTGGTCACATTAGGCCTGAGTAGGTACACCACCATTTTACATACTCATGTTTTAAAGTTGCAATCTTTTCTTAAATGCTGACATTTAACACACATTTGCTTGCGTGCATGTGCAGGATAATATTCTCTGAAATGGCTTTGCTTACGTTTACAATTCTTCAAAGGCATATTATCGAGTACCTTGAACATTCTGTACAAGGGCTAAGTTCACTACGCAAAATGCTGTTGTTTGTTATTGGCTGCTTGGCAACAGAGCTATCACGAAAGAATCAACAATAGCGGCCTGACTAGGGCTTCAGCATGATTACATTAGTGCAGCTTATTATATAAACAACATCACTCCTTTTTTAGACAGAGGAGGTCACCCCATGACGGAATTCCAGCCCAGAGGATTACTGTGTACCTCCTGCGAGGTATGATACCCTGCTCTCCACCAAGACGGGCTCCTTGATGAGACTTACCCACAGGTAACGAGGGAGTTAGATCACCCTACAGGTATTCTGGCAGATTCACCCACCATCGACACACTAGGATACGTAGCGCTAGGTAGGGGCACAAAATATAAGAGTACTCACATGGGAGAATATATCCTATGTAACAGAACAATGGTTGAATTGTTCATTTTCTTTACCATTCTCATGATGCTGATTACTTTGCTTTGTTTCCTTCTATTAATAATTGCAGCACACGTATTTTACACAAAAATCATAATGCTTCAATAAATATGGAAAAGCCACGTTGTGTATTTCTTGTGGATCTCTTTGGGTATGCAAGAGTTACCAAACAAAAGAGTTCTAGATCTGTTTCCACGATTTCTTTGTGGAGTCAGGGTTGTCATGTTCTGAGGTTGCACATTTGATCTGTTACCTTGCTAGGTTAGAGGTACAATTGGTGCTGACTAAGGTCAACATATCCTGATGGTGTGCATTGAACAAGTCTTGCACAGTTTTGATGTTTATGCGGTCCAACAAATGCACAGTTTTACTGAGAAAGTATGAACTGTACCACACCGAGGCTTTCCATAACCATAAAGAGGAACAAGGCTTAAGGCAGAGTTCCTTATTAAGGTTATGGAACTCCGAGGTGACTTGCAATATCCATATCATCTATGCCAGGGGGTGATCTATCCCATATAATACATGGTCACACCTTCACTTTTTCCACAAACCACTTAAGACCTTTGTGCGTAGCTCTTTCATATGAAAGAGTGAGCATGTTTGCAAGCATGAAGAATACAAATAAAACCTCTAGTGCAAAATTACACATCAAAAATCTGTTAGATATTAGTTGCAAACAGATATTAGAAACAGTTCAATGTGAGTCAGTTTTTAAAAGAAAGCTGTGTTAGCTTGGACTGTGTAGAAACATGCAGAAAGATTCTAGCTTTACTCTAAGGAGTGCAAAAAATAAACATATTCTCTTTGCTTGTCATTGTAAGCTACAGGGATGTGGACTTCCTATAGCCCGACGCCCAGGACATATTGTTTGGGGTCAAGAACAACAGGTTTTCATGTGTATTTTGTCCTTGGGACAAGTAGGCCCAACCCCCTGCAGCACAAACCCTTTGGCTGTCAGTTTGCAGTACCACATTATGGATCAGGGAAGGAAACTGTCTGAAGTTAAGGTAATATTTTTGTCCATAAGTTTATGCTCTACAAACTTTTATTTATGGTTCATTAATTGAAAGCCTTTATTATTAGGGTGAGCGCTCTAAGTAAATGTTGTAATCTCTGACTGCATTACTGACAGTGGTTCCAGTATAAAAATGTGTACACACTTTTTCAAAGTTTAGTAATATGAGGCTATGTATAATGCTCCCAGAATGCTCTCTGATTTGATGCAAATATTTGCAGGAGCTTGAAAGCAAGATTGAAGATTCTTTGCCTTCAAAATAAAATGTTCATTAAAAATAGGAAAGCATGAAAACGTTTTTCGATAAACTAGTGTAAAATTTCAGGTACCATTTCTTTGCAGCATCATTTAGTAACGTGTTGATGCATGCTAGTATTTCCCAAAAATATTCATAATGGAAAATCAGTGTAACCAGTTTCAATAAGATTATGGGAAACAAAAATAAACAAGCATTGGCAAAGCCAGTAGGTCTGCAATTGGTGGTCAGCTTTTTAGTTTTGTCAATGTGTGACTTGTTTTGGCATTGGTTTTGTAAAACCTTATTGGTGTGGGGGCTACCGGACCCTCACCATTATAACAAACATTGGCAAAAGCAAAACTTGTTTATGGTCTCAAAAAGCACACATTGCCACAGTAGTTACTGGCACTGAACAAAACAACTTTGTGTGCTGATATGCTCCTTGTGAAAGGGCAGAATGCCGTCACTCACAGTGAAGCCAGCAGATACAGAGAGAAACAGAATTTTAATAAACACAAAAGGTCACGGTCAACGCCCGACCAAATTAGGGGCCCAATTATTAAAGAAAGTTTCAAAAGTGCACCCATGGTATATGTCTTTGCATTAAGTGCACCTATACGGCTTTCGCGAATTCCCAACAATTTACAGAAGTAGGACAAGAATTGGTACTCCTAGAAAATATTTGTGAACTGCATTTTAGCATGAGCAAATATTCATGTGTAGATTTGATCATGCGAAAATCTGAGTGTTTGCAAGTTTACTTTCCCTCCAACCACTTTTTCCCCCAACTCTGGAAGAAGGTTTACGTCTGCCATTGTCAGGAGTAAATTTCCAACACTTCTCAGTATGGGAAAAGATTAGAGAAGAGTTGCTGACATGCAAGTTAGTAGGTTTGCACAGACTCAAAAGGGCATTCTAACCCTCGAACTATTGCTTACCACCACTACCTTCAGCCCCAGTATGTAGATCTGCGGAAACGTGGCAACATAAGGGGATTGCAAGTATTCAAACACTACTATGGTATGAGCCCTGGCATAATCAGAGAGGCTATATTAGAGCTCTTATATAATGAGATTGCTGCCATAATTTGTCGCCGCACTACATGGCACCAAAGTGACAAGTGGATTTTGTTACAGGACAAGTAGATTTATGAAGCAACCTGCCCCATGGACAAGTAGATATTTTATTAAATTCCACATCCCTGAAGCTAATAAAATAGAGCCGAAGACAAAAAAGCAATGTTCCGTTTTCGTTGCTTTAAACAGCTGCCTCAACTATGCTACGCTGCCTGACCTGCCTTTCACCTCAGGCATTGTGACATCAGAACTCGACTGTAATACCTTATTACCAATGAGCAATGTCCTCTCCTTTTAGCTCTTTCCTAGTACTCATGAAGACTCACTGAACATGACTGGACCTAGGGGATTAATGGAAAAAAAAAATATTATATATATATATATATATATATATAAATAATCTACTGGCGGTCACCAGTAGATAGTTATAGTTAGGACCTATTTTCCATAGGAAATCCGCAACATTCTATTCCCAATAACTTTGGCGCCGGTTGACGAATCTTCGTGAAATTTTCAAAACTTATGGCCCGCTCCGGTCCGCTCCTATCTTGAAAGTTTAGGGGTGATTCGTCAAGTGGGGGCCGAGAAAAAAGGGGGGTCCCAAAACATGTTTTCCCCATGCAATTTTCCATAGGAACCTTTAGTCACAGCTACAGCCCGAACTGCTGAACGGAATTACACCAAATTTGGCAAAAAGGTAGCCCTTGGTTCAGTGTCGTGCCTTTTGGTTAAATGGTGTAAATCCTTTCAGTAGTTCCTGAGAAAATCAAAAGTAAAATCACATATATATCTATGGCCGCGGAGGATCCGCGCACCCTGCGCGCACCCTCCCGATCACGAGCTGTATGCTAATTGGCTGTCAACACTCCAAACCAGGAAGTGTTGGCAGCCATCTTGTTCCTCGGTAGAACCGAGGCACAGAAACAAGTGCGCAAAACGCAAAAAGGGGGCAGGGTAGAAACACCCTGACTCCCTAGGCCTGCTTAGGGGGTCCCACAAGGACCCCCAGGGCCCAAAAAAGCATTTTTTTTTTAAATCGGCGGGATGCGTGCAGGGTGCGCGGATCCTGACGTGAAAAAAAAAAAAACGAAGTGCGCAAAACGCAAAAAGGGGGCAGGGTAGAAACACCCTGACCCCCTAGGCCTGCTTAGGGGGTCCCACAAGGAACCCCAGGGCCAAAAAAAGCATTTTTTTTAAAAAAGTCGGCGGGATGCGTGCAGGGTGCGCGGATCCCGCCGCGAAAAGAAAAAAAAAACAAAGCGCGGGCTCCCGCGCTTCTTTGTGATTTGGCCCCCGGGTGGGCCAAGTCCCGGGGGCATGCGGGGGTTTATAAAAATAATTAGTGGGGGGGCCTCCTAAGGCCCCCCCAAGCCCCGGGGACCGCCACCCCCCAGGGCTTTCAATTGAAAATGCTGTGGGAGGGCACTCGGCTCTCCCGCAGCCCCGGGGACCGCCACCCCCCGGGGCTTCTTTTTTTAAAATTACAATTACCTGTGTGGGGGGGGGGCAACGCAGCCCCCTCCAAAACATTTTTTTTTTTTTTTTTTTAAAACGCCATGCCCCGGGGGATGGGGTCCCCGGGGCCAATTAAGGCCTCGGGAGGGGGGCCACGCGGCCCCCTTCCAAATTTTTTTTTTACAAATATTAGGGGGCAGGCCCTGGGGGATGGGGTCCCCAGGGCCAATAATTTAGAAAAAGAAGGGGGGCCACACGGCCCCCCTTCTTAAAAAATAATAATAAATACCGGCATTACGCCAGAGGCCACGCCCCCTCCTTGCAGCACTCTGCAAACTCACCCCCTGGCGCGTTTGCAGATGGGGGAACGAATTTCCCTTGAATACTGGGGTCCCTGGGGCCAACTAGCCCACCAGGAACCTCCAGTATGCGCCAGGTCTGCGTTGCAGAGAGGTGTTCTTGAGGCCACGCCCTTTTACACCTCTCTGCAACGCAGCTCTGTGGCGCTTAATGGAGGTAGCTGGTGGGCTAGTTGCGCCCCAGGGACCCTCTGGATTCAAGGGGAGTTAATCCCCCAAATTAAAACGCACCAAAGGGGCGCGTTTGAACAGTGGTGAAGGGAGGGGGCGGGGCCTGAGGTGACATGTGTGCAAACATGCCCTGTGGTGTGTTTTAAGTTGGGGGATTAACTCCCCTTGAATCCTGAGGGACCCTGGGGTGCAACTAGCCCACCAGCTACCTCCATTAAGCGCCACAGACCTGCGTTGCAGAGAGGTGTAAAAAGGGGCGTGACCTCTGACCACCTCTCTGCAACGCAGACCTGTGGCGCTTACTGGAAGTACCTGGTGGGCTAGTTGGGCCCCAGGGACCCTCAGGATTCAAGGTGACCTAATACCCCAACTTGAATCGCGCCACGGGGCCCGTTTGCACAGTGGTGAAGGGAGGGGGCGGGGCCTCAGGTGACATGTGTGCAAACACACCATGTGGCGCGTTTTAAGTTGGGAATTAATTCCCTTGAATCCTGAGGGACCCTGGGGCCAACTAGCCCACCAGGTACCTCCAGTGCGCGCCACAGGGCTGCGTTGCAAGAGGTGGTCCAGGCCACGCCCCTTTTACACCTCTGTGCAACGCAGCTCTGTGGCGCTTACTGGAGGTACCTGGTGGGCTAGTTGGACCCCAGGGACCCTTAAGATTCAAGGGGACTTTATCCCCCAACTTAAAACGGCCACAGGGTGTGTTTGCACACATGTAACCCCCTGCCCTATTATGTACTAGGGAGTTACAGAGGAGGTCATGCTAATCACAGGGGTACCCCCAACGCATAGTGTTCCCTAGTGTATGTAGGTGTTTTAACTGTATTCTAAGTGTCTTTTACCATAGCACTGGCTCTAGGCCTGGTTAGTCAGAGTCAGTTACCACCAGTACACGTCTGGAAAAGGTGTGGGCACAGGATGATTTTGCAACAAGGCCTCTATCTGCTCCTCTGTTGGTTCTTTCTGCACATGTCTTGCTTCTTCCTGGTTTTTTCTTCGTCTTTGTGGACTTCTGTTTCTTTCGACATTTCTTTTGCTTCTTTCTGTGCGTTTTTTCTTCTTTCTTCACATGTCCTACTTCTGTAGGCATAGTTACAAACTAGCATTTGAAAAACCTTTGAAATTCACTGAAAAAACCATAGGTTTCAGGCACGTTATAGTTAGAAATTAGCATTTAAAAAACCTTTGAAATTCACTGAAAAAACAATAGGTTTCAGGCACGTTATAGTTAGAAATTAGCATTTAAAAAACCTTAGAAATTCACTGAAAAAACCATAGGTTTTAGGGACAGTTATAGTTAGTTGGACATTGCACTCGTACAAAACCCGTGGAAATTCCCCGTTATAGTTAGTTCAGCTAACTATAACTCGCACCCCTGCAATGCACTGCTGATGACGTCACATATTACATCACTCATGACATGGTCAGTGACATCACTGATGACAGCTCAAATGACATCACTGATGACATCATCCATGTGATAATTTGATGCATCTTCTCACACCCTAATATAACCTTTGATACACCCACTCGAAATTACAGACTGCCATTCTCAAAACCATAGACACTCCAACACCAATAACTACATACCCACTCACTGATTCTTAGGTCTACACACACATCCACTCACTCACCCGTGCAGTCACTCATACTTACGGTCACTCAGTACAGGACTATCATATGCACTCATACACCTACATAGACACTCACACACCGCCACTAATCCATAGAGGTACTCACACACCTAGTCAGTCATGCAAATAATTAAACACACTGCCATTTACTCACCTATACAGTTATACACACACCAGCTCACTTACTCATACAAATACTAGCACATTCTTACGCTCTTATACAATCACTGATACAAGTACACACTCATCCATACAGCCACAATCACACACTCTCACTTATAGCCATTTATATACTCCAACACACATATATACTGCCTTTCACATATGTAGTTACTCACACATGTACCACTGAGATATTCATTCACTCACTAACACACCCATACACACACTCACCCACCCATACAGTCCATCACAGATGCACTCTTGAAACCATGCACCCAGTGAATCATCCACTCACAGATCTATGCACAGAGTCACACACACCCCACCTACACAAACACTCAGGCACCCATACAGATACTCAGAGAACCAATCAATAACTCATATAGACACTCATGTAGCTATTCACAAACCCATGCAGCCGCTTACACAGCAACAGACAGACACAGACATTCACACAGTTTAGTCACTAACCCATGCATTCAGTAAGATACGTTTAATCACTCACTTATAGAGTCAGTCACGCGCCTACTAAATCATCCATTCAGACACTTATACACCCACTCATTCTTCAATACGCCTTTCCCTATATATATTAAACATATTTAAACTTTACAGAAACACACAGTCACTGGATGATGTCATCAGTGATGTCATTTGAGATGTCATCAGTGATGTCATCAGTGATGTCATGAGTCATGTAATATGTGACGTCATCAGCAGTGCATTGTGTGGTAAGTAGTTATAGTTAGCTGAACTAACTATAACGGGGGAATTTCACAGGTTTTGTCCAACTAACTATAACTGTCCCTAAAACCTATGTTTTTTTCAGTGAATTTCTAAGGTTTTTTAAATGCTAATTTCTAACTATAACGTGCCTGAAACCTATGGTTTTTTCAGTGAATATATATATATATATATATATATATATATACACACATACACACACATACACACATACATATATACACACACATATATATATATACACACACACATATACACACACACACACACATATATATATACACACACACATATACACACACACACATATACACACACACACATACACACACACACACACACATATATACACACACATAGATACACACATAGATACACACATAGATACACACATAGATATACAACACACATATATGTACACACACACATATATATATATATTTACCTACTGGTGGTCACCAGTAGTTAGGACCATGTTTCCATAGAAAAAGCATTTTTTGACTTGCCTATATCTATGGCACCGTTTGACTGAATCGTTTCGGAATTGTCCCAAAAAAGTGTCAAGTTGGGTATTGTTGTGCATAGAAAGTTTCAGGGTGATCTGTGAAGTGGGGGCTGAGAAAAAGGGGGGCAAAAAAAGTGCATTTCCCTTGTTAATTTCCTTAGGGTTTGTAGACATGACTACAGCCCGAACTGCTGGACAGAATCACACTAAATTTGGCAAAAAGGTAGCTTTTGGTCCTGAAAGCACGCTTTCGTTATTTGGTGTAAATCAGTTCAGTAGCTTTGGAGATATTAAAGGAAATCCAAATTTGTATATCTAGAGTCGCAACAAATTCGCAACTATTTTGCAATGCTTCTTGACTTCGTGCGCCAACAGGAATTTCATGATTGGTTGGCCACAACCTGAGCAGAAAGTTGCAGGCACCATTTTAAGTAACGGAACACGGTCCCTTAGGACTGCAAATAAAGAACAAAAGAGTTATAAGGGGTCAGGAAAGAGTTACCCTGACCCCATGGATGGAATATAGAGATGTTTGTGTAACATGTTATGAGGATGCACTCAGACACTCAAACACCCACTCAGAGGCCTATGCACCCACTCACAGACCCACTCAGACACTCATGTATCCAGTCACAGACCGACTCAGACACTGATGCGCCCACTCACAAACCCACTGAGACTCATGCCCTCGCTCACAGACCCAGAAACTCCCGCAAACACACACCCACTCAGACATTCATGCACCCATTCACAGACCCACTGAGACACTCTTGCACCCACTCACAGACACACTCAGATACTCACACATTCACTGGGAAAGGTGTGGCGCAGCGGCCAGAGCAGCTGACTCCGGAGTGCGGGGCTCACGGTTCGATCGCCGGCGGCAGCTCAGCTCAGCATCATGCGACTCTGGGCAATAGCTCACTTGATCTCTCCAATGGCCCCCACCGCCTTGAAACCTTAAGGGGTGAAAGGTTTGTGCTTTACAAATATGGATTATTATTTACACCCACTTACACACTGACTCAGAGACTCATACATGCACTTATAGACTTATTCAGATAGTGATGTACCCAGTGTGATGCACAGAATTCCTTATATAGTTATGAATTTTGAATGTGCTGGTTTTTATTAAATGTCTGCTTTTGTATTGCATATTTGTGAATTATTCGCAAATTTTGAAAACAATTTTTCAAAAAAAGATATTTTAAATGAAAATGGACAACATTTTGTGTAATAGGGTGGCTCTGAGAAGAGCTTTTGTGATTGTGTGTATAAGACAGCTACACATAAGACAGGATGCAGAGTTTTAACTTGTTGAGAAACACCCTGTTGCCTTCGTCTGTGAAGTGAACTAGATTCCATGCATGTAAAAACGCAAGTTGTTGTTGTAGATAGAGCCCATGAGGAATGCAGTTTTATTAACATGTTTCTTGGCTTTGTCTATGTTGACAGAATTTATTTGACCACTTCCATTTCTGCCTTTGGCATATGTTGGAGAGCACCAAGGCAGTGTGAGGGAAGTGTCATTAATTGTGCAAAGGTATCTTTCATTAGGATTTCCAGTCCTCTCCCAGTAAGTGTGCCCAGGTCACTGCCACCACAGTGCACAATCATGAGGTCAGGGGGTTGGCAATCCACAATGCTTTCAACCAAAGGCAGCAATTGAATCCACTTTAACCCTCTCTGGCCAATCCAAGAAATGTCCACATTAGGCAAACCCAAGTCCCTGGCCATGCCATTCTTTCTAGCACACTCTTTGGTCCAAAACACATAACTGTGACCCACTATCCACACTGTAACCATTTCAAAGGCAAGGAGCAGTAGCACACAGGAGAGGGCTGGAGCTGAATGAGACAGGTTTCAAAATGAAAGACAGTTAAAATGGAGGTCTGGAGCTGGTTTAAAAAAATACATATTTGATTGGATTATGTAAATATGCAGGTTGATAAAATTAAGTAGTGTCTCTAAAGGATAAGTAAGTAGATCGGTGATTGGCTCTGGTAAAAGAAAAAAATGTAATGCAAACTTGGACATGCTTTTAATTCTGAATAGTCAACCACTCCTGCTGCTGTTCATTTTGACACTAGTATGTTGTTTCTAGAATATGTTGTGAACTTGTGACCTACTGGTTCTAGTGGATTGCCATGGAGAGACTGCTAAGAGAGTGTTGGGGGAAGGGTACTAAAGAGAGTGTGTGTTTCTTTGAAATTAGAGGTGTTTAGAGTCATTGTTGAAGAATGAAGGTTTGTTTTCCTAGTGAGGGCTTTCTTATAAAGTGTAGTGTAGTTTTAAAGTAATAAATCTACTCGGCTAAATAGTTTTTTTTGGACTCCCGTAAATATTCACAAATTCATAGCGAATTTACACAGGGGTCTACGCTGACGGTCACCAATAATTCCTGAATATGCACAAATACTCTTCCATTTTAGGCTTCTTTATAAAAACGCATGAAAGGGTTAACACATACTAACCATTCAGCAGTAGACTAACAAAACTAAAATATGGAAGACATGTTTTTATTTGCTGCCTTCCACAGTATCAAAGTGCAGAGTTGAAAAGGTTACCATTAATGGTTGCTCTGTTTGAGAGAGGTGTGTCATTCTTATGCTTAGTTTTCATATTTTCTGAGAGTATTGAATATATCTAGTAAGAAAAAAAATTTGACCTACTAACTCAATTTTTAGGTATATGATTTAGATTGAACTTTCAAAACTAAAAATCTGATTGAAAAGGAATATGTGTATGTGATGTTGATAAATGTGAGTGATATAGAGAAAAGTATTGCAACTTTATGAGACAATCTATATCTGTTACGTTGTTTTTAAAGTCTGTTTTCACTTGTAGAAAGACTATCCTCATGTGAGAATCTGTATTGTATAATTTATTCCATATCCTTGTGGTCTCTTACTTATCCTTGTAACATGTGATTTTACTGTTTTTAACGTGCTTTTATGATTATTTTATAATCGAATAAAGCTTTATGATGATGATGAATGGTTGTGTAAATATTTTTATTTATATATTAATGGGTGAATAAGTCTCTTTCTGGGTGTGTGAGTATGTGACTGTTTGTCTGAGGTTCAGACTAGCTCTGTGAGAAGTTGTTCAACAATGTGTTGCCCTGGAACTGTATACTGTACATGTGTTGTTTTACTGCATGCTGTAGTTGGAATAAAAAACTGATTGCTAAGTTTTAAAGTTATACTTGAGAATGTACTAGAAACTCTGCAAAGTTTTACAGGTCCATACATGATGTGCTGGTCAAAAAGAATGTTTTTCTTTGAACTCTGGGACTTGTAGTCTTATTTATTCCATTTTAAAAGAGGACTACAAGTCACAAAACTGAACGGAAACAACATACACAGGAGCAGTACATAATGCATGAACCTGTGAAACTTGGCATCTATATATTGGATACCATTTAGGGTTGGTGTTGGTAAGTTATAGGGTAGGTTTGTATGTGCTTAGATGGTAAGACATGCACTTTTAAGTAATTCGGAGTCACATGGGTAGTTTGAGACTCCTAGGCATAGTTATATATGCAGTGACTCACATATAGTAAATGTTTTATACATATGTAGGAAACAATTATTATTCATCTAGTCCACGAGAGAGAGTCAGAGGTATGTAAATATTCTGTGACATACCTATACAGAACTTATATATGCAACTGTAATTTAATTTAACTTAGTCATATGATAGGCTGTAGGTAGGCTATAGGAGAGTGTTTTGTACCTAAATGAAGTTTTAAGTTTATTAAGTTATATGTGTGCTTATAGAGCTATATGTCCACTTATAAATGCAGTATCCCGTCCATATTGCAACTCACCCATTAAGAAACACATACAGCTGCTCACACACCAAGTCAGAGAGAGCCAGAGGCACTTACACATTCAGTCACATGCTCATACAGAACTTATGTATCCAGCAGTAACAGATCCAGTTGTACACACAGTTATATACCCCACTGCTCACTAATACAGCCAGTGAGCAATCCATACAGCCAGTTGCAAGCGCACATAAAGACACACAGAGATACTAAAACAACCAGTCATATGGCTACATTGTTATTTACGCATCCAGTGATGCACCCAGAGAGGGACTGATACACTTATTTAGATATGTACTGACACTCCTAATCATCCATGAAGACAAGTAGCCATTTAAACATGTGTTGGGCCTGCTACTGCACAGCCTGTGTGTGCATATTTACTGGTAGGTCTAATTGCATTTAAAATTCCTTGCCAAGCCTTAATCTTCCTTTCTCCTACATATAAGTCACCCCTAAGTTAGGGAGTAAACAGGCCATAGCTAGAATGCTGACACTTGTAGACTTCTTTATTCCATTATAAACTAACACTACAACTCTCAGAATTCGTTGTAAAAAAACTAGAGTAGGACAGTATATCACGCATCAACATGTGAAACTTGCCTGCTATGTTCTAGATACTCTTTAGGTAGGGTGTAGGTATGTCAGAGGACAGGCTTGAATGTGCTTAGATAGTGAGATATGGCATTTTAAGTGATAGCGAGTCACATGTGTGCTTAGATACCCGTACACATAGTAAAATCTACGTTTCACCTATACTACAAGTTATATACAGAAATAGAAAACCTTTCTAATTCACCTAGTCTGTGATAGACATAAAAAGCTATGTAGATATTCAGTGTCAAGGCTATACAACACTTATCGATGCAGCACTAAGATATATATGTAACTAATGACACAACCCAGTTACCCATCCACACAAGTAGTCCTTTGAACATGGGTCAGGCCTACTACTGCAGAGCCAGTCTGTGCACTTTTACTGCCAGCTTGACTTGGCATGAAAAAGTCCTTTGCCAAGTCTTAAACCCACCTTTTAGTAAACATAACTTACCACTGAGACAGGTTGTAGGTATGCCACAAAGCATGGTGCTTTGTGCTTAAAACATAAAACATAATAGATGTTGTTTTGAGTTTCATTAAGTTACTCTAGCACTCCAAGTACTACATAGAGTACACCATCCATAATGCAATGGACATACATGTTTTCAAAAGCATAGAGCCTCTCTCTCACCCAGTCAGACAGCGACAGGCACTTGTACATTCACTCACATACTCAGAAACTAGTTACATATCAAACAGCATCAAAGGTAGTTGCAGACACACTTACATACCCCCTGTATTCACCAACACAGGCACCGAGCTATTTGTTCAGCCACTCATATACACATTAAGAGAGCCATAGAGTTACTAAAACAGACAGCCATATACCAGCATACTTACTTTAACATCTGATGGCACTCCTACAGGTGGACTCCTGCACTCACACAGATATGTAGGCAAGTACTGACACAACCTAGTTACTCATGCTGACAAGTAGTCCTTTAAACATGGGTCAGGCCTAGTACTGCAGAGCCTGTCCGCGAACTTTTGTCAGCTCGATTTGACAAGAAAAAGCCCTTTGACAATTCTTAAACTCACCTTTTAGCACACATAACTCACCCTGAGAAAGGTTGTAGGTATGCCATAAAGCAGTGGCGGCTGGTGAAATCTGAAAATGGTGTGGCAGTACAGTCTGACTTATGTTGGATCAAGCGAGCGGAGCAAGGACACTCTCTAGCCTGTACACCCTTACAACGACATGGCAGCATAAAATGTAGAATAACCTGTTAGATGTGGGCGCATGTATTGTGTCTAAAAGCAAGGTTGAGCTGAGAGTGTGAGAGAGTGGCCCCTTGGCAGGACAGTAAATTATACGGTTAAACGGAGTCTGATCTTTGGACTTGTACAAAGGCTTGTGGGTCTGCATGGGGTGCCAGGACAAAAAGGTCTGTATTTTATGGAAGAGACCTTTGTGTACTGTGTAGGATAGAACATAGAGAATTAACAACAAGATGATGACATTGTCACTAGATGGACACTGTGTATAATAAAAAAACTGAAAAAAGGCTGACAGCTAAAAAAAAAGCAAATGGCGTTAAGTTTTCTAAGAGTGTATCAGCCATTCTGCATTGCAACTACATAATAGATGATGTGCACAAATGTACGACTTGTTCCTGACTCAGACTAAAAATTAATCTGTTATTTTCTCCATGAAATGTTCTGTCTCCGACTTGTACAAGTATTGGCTTTATTTTATTGGTCGATTTAACACTACACTGGCTCTGGAAGCTGTTTTCTTTTCAGAGCAGAGCATGTGTGCCGGCCATGGCAAGGAGTTAGTGTCTGTGCCTGCTTGGACATTAACTTATTCTCTAGATCATTTTCTCGAAGTTACCGCAACCCTTATCATCATACCCAATAATTGCGACAGTTCTTCAAATGCATCCAGCAGCAGTGTCGCCACACACTTGTTTAAAAGCAACAAAGGACGTCTATTTTTTCTGTCTGCCCAACAAGCATGAGTTGTTACGGGGGCTGATGGCGACACAGTCCTTCGCGCACCCAGTTCAGTTATTGGCCTTCAAACTGTTTGTTTTTACCCTCGGCATGGCCCGGTAGTAGCCGCCCTGAGGCCATGGCTATGGTCACACCCATGCCTTGCCCTATAATGCTCAGCTGCCACCCCCTCCCTCCAAACTACTTTTTCTCATCGGCGCTGCCTCTATGCATACAAATATACGGTAGACGAGGCTGCAGCACGGTGAGGGTGCGCGTGACACAGCTGTTGTACAAGCACACACTAGCACATGTGCGAATGTGTAGCTGCTGAGGCACCACATCTCTAATACAGCGCCTCCTGTCGTTTGCTGGGCTTAGTCCCCATGTTCCTGCTTTAAAATCTATTTATAAAACAACTAGGCACTGACAGACTATGATGGAATATATGAAAACACACACAAAGTGCAAACTCATGCAACCAACCTTACATTCACTGTTTTCCACCGTTTCTAGTACTTTCTAGCACCAGCTCTCCTCAGGAAGCAGCCACCCACAGGCAGCCTCCCTCCTCTCCCCTCCCCTCTGCCAATCACAATGCTGCAATTGCAGCGTTGTGATTGGTGCAGACTGCGCCCAGCCGAGCGCCTAAATGGAGGCCATTTTCTCTATGTAGGCTGCATGCAGCCTACATAGGGAAAAGGGAGAGTGCGCGCATGACTGCTTTGGTCGGCCCCAGAGGGCCCACCAAACAGTCAGGGCCCACAACAGTGGGCTAGCCACGCCTCCCCTGCTTTCCAGCAGACCCACCCACCCACAACCAGGCACTTCTGCTTTCTCGCAGTGCGAGAAAGCAGTGGGGCAACGCCCCTCCGGAGGAGCCGCCCCTGCCATAAAGCATGGTGCTTTGTGCTTAAAAGGTAAGAGATGTCCAATTGAGTTTCACTAAGTTACTTGTGCACTTGCAGACTCCTATGCCAAGTACTACACAGAGTATACCACCCATAATGCAACTGAGATACATGTTTTCAAAAGGATAGAGCATCTCTCTCATCCAGTCACACAGCGAGAGAGGCACTTATACATTCACTTAAATACTCAGAAACTAGTTATGTATCCAGCAGTATCAAAGGCAGTTGCAGACACACTTACATACCCCCTATATTCACCAACACAAGCACTGAGCTATTCGTTCAGCCACTCATATACACATTTAAAGAAACATAGAGTTACTAAAACAGACAGTCATATACTGGTATACTTAACCCGTTGTGTGCGCATGACAGAATGGTTCCATCATGCGCCACGGTGCTCGTGTGCGGAGGACAGAACCATTCCGTCCTCTGCACACGAGCACCAAATCTCTCTTCTGTAAACAGCAGAGGGATTTCCTTTTACTTTTTTCAGACTCGAGAGCTGGGGAAGAGCTTCCCCACCCTCCAGAGGCATTTTTTTTCTTCAGTGTAATGACGATCGGCGAGCATTGAGCGCCAAAGTCATTACACTGAAAGTGAAAGTGAAATGAGATGATATATAAAAAAAATGATAAAAAAATACTTACCTGCAGCTGACCGCATCGCGCTCTTATGCTCTTCTTCTCCAGGCAGCACAGGCTCCCAGAAGGCCCTGCGGCCAATCCTGAAGCTGCTATCACGAATGAGAGCAGTTTCAGAATTGTCCTGAGCACCCTCGATTTGCGCTCCAGGACAGACTGGGAGTCTGTGCCTGCTCTCTCCAATTCCCAAGAAAGAGAGTACGGAGTTCCTGTGTGATGTGTTAATCACTCAAAAGGTAAGAATATTAGAGGTGCTACAGGTAACGAGGAGGATAGGGGGAATTCCTCCTGTAGGAACTAGGGCCCTCACACACCCAGCAAGCTAGGTGTCATGCTTCATCATTTGAGCCTGCTCCTCGTCGGGCCGGCGCTGCAATGCCCGACGGGCACCCTTAAAGGGGCTCTTTTTCGGAGATCTTCTGTTCCTCGCCGTATGGGTGCCGTGGGTGTGTGGGGCCAGAATGAGTGTAGATGTGTAAAGTGATAATAAAACAGGTAAGGGACTCCTCTGTGATGGATTTATTCAGCGAGGGACCCGACCTGATTAAAAGTAAATAGGGAGGGGTGACTCTTTTTGTTATAATGCGACAAAAATTACACTCAACTCCCAAATGGTCGACATGTTTCTCGCTATTTGTTGTCAAGGAGTGATCGTAGCGATTCTTCAGGACCGTGTGAATTAAAACAAAACTATCTACACATAGGTGGCAAGGTGCAACGCTACCTACCACTGGTAGTTCCTCAAGAACATTTCCTTTGGGAAATGAAGTAACCTGTAGTATAAACAAGAGCAAAAAAAATTTTTTTCCTGTAAGGATCACATAAGTCGGTAATACTGTAGTGAATTCAAATTAATTAAAAATACAATGCTGGACATGCTTTTACAATTTGAAGCATTGAGTGACTTCATAGATAACCCCATAGAAACATCTATGCACACGTGATGAAAACCGTGATGGTGAGTGTAATGTAGACTCACCTATTTAGGTATCGGATATTGCCTCATCAGTTGCAACAAAGTTAAAAAGACACAATAAGTGGTGTCTCTAGAGTAGTTAAAAGATGACACATAAAAAGAAGGAAACGTCAGGTGTTAGTATCCTGATTTTCTGCAGCATGTCTTTGCCAGGTAATGAGTAGAGGAAAAAGGCACAGGGTCCCGGTCAGTCCGGGTGTCGCCAGAGTGGAAGCCACTATACCCTCTCCCCACTTTGTTTATTATAAAAAACCGTAGTCACAATCCATGGACATCAAGGGGGGCGCACTAGGCGCGACAAGACACTGGCAGAAGTGGATAGCCAAAGTTATTATCGCCGCGCATAAACAACCCCCCGAGCCCCGGTTGCGTACAAGGCCATCTCCAAGAAGTTTGTGAGAAAACACAGTGGATTCCACCGGCAGGCACACTAAGGATACTGACGCTAGTTTCCCTCACCTCAATACGTTACATATGACAGGGAGGCTTCCAATCATTCATGCCAACTTACCTACTCCCATTTGGAGTCAAACGGCCGACCTACCCCGCTTCGCTGCATCCAGGAAGGTGTTCATTCCTGAAACCGGCAGCTTAAATACCTTCCCTGGAGAACGGAGTTGAGAGCGCGGGAGCCTATCGGTTCCGGCTGGTGTTTGCGAGGGTCATGTGATCGCTTCACATGCTTGTGCTACCACGTAAATATGGCGGCCATCTTGGAGTGGGTTTGTAGGATGGAAGTCCTAATGGCCATTCAAATTTGTAGTTAATCAATGGGATCAAATATATTAAGAAATCAATTGATGCCCAACGTTAGTGTGTATTCTAGTACAACCGGACCAAAGTATCAAAAAAGCCCGTATTTAATCTTAACCACATTAGAAAAGGTTAAGAATTGGCTTGTGGACAAGATGGACGGATAGAAGGATTGGGGCCCTTTGGTACGCTATTAGCGGACATGTTCGAAGTGAAGTGATGATTTGTGAATATATTAAATAGGTGATGTCCGAATATGGTACACAAGTAACGGTCCATAAATCTAAGGACACAAATAGGCGGTCCCATGATTACTTGAAATAAGGGGATGTGAGGGTGTGACCTCGATTGATGTTATGTATCTCGGGTATGGGCTACAACGGAGATGCATACGTTAAAATCGTTTATCATCATATATGGTGCATAACCGGGACCAGAGTTCCATTAGTCCAGCGGTTGGTAAAGGGGCTTATAGATGTAGTGGCCCTAGTATAGGGTCAATGAAAAGCCCATTTTACATTTAATACGGGTTTGTGAAATTGACTATCAATGGTTTAGAGTACCCCAGGGAATTTCATCATTGAGACCACAGTGAGCTGAGTCCAGACGATAGACCCATCTTTGTTCTATCCTAAAGAGATCTGTTTGTGTAATCTGTTGGTGTGCTTCCAGTACCGCCCAGCTTATACTCTCAGGAGAATGTTGATGTTCCGTAAAGTGAGTATAGAGCTTTGTGTTGGTCTTCAAGCAGCGAATATTACTTTTGTGTTCTGTTATTCTGGTTTTAATGGTTCTCATGGTCATGCCTACATATTTTTTCTCACAAGGGCATGTCAATAAATAAATGCAACGTGGCGTATTGCAATTTGGGTGTTTTGTGATCCTCCATGTGAACCTGTCTGAGAGTTTCAATTCTTTGGTTGGTTTGGTCTGGGGACACACAGCACAAGATCCACAAGGGAAATGTCCTGTAATAGGTGGAAGGTCCCATAAACGTCTTTGGCTAGTGGTGGATTTATTTCTGGGTCTTGTATGTATCAGCATATCTTTCAGATTGTTCGTTCTTTTGAAAGCAAATCTGGGTTTGGGGATCTCTAGATCACCAGTGTTCAGAATACCCCAGTGTTTATTTACAGCCTTTTTGATCATGTTTGATCTGGGTGTATAGGTAGTGACACAGGTGAGGACATTGTCTGGTTCTTTATTTTTAACCTCGAGGAGGCTCTCGCGATGATTGTTTCTGGCACGTTTCATACATGTACTGACTTGTTTTTTGGGATACTCTCTTTTCAGTAAATTAGTGGACAGTAGTTCAGCCTCAGTTTTATAGTCCTGTGTAGAGCTGCAATTTCTCCTTATGCGTAGAAATTGGCTGAAGGGGAAGATTATCTTTTAAAGTCTTAGGATGATAACTGCTATATAGTAGCAGACTGTTCATATCAGTGGGCTTTTTATACAAGGTCGTGTCCAATTTTCCTTCTTTTAATCTGATGGTAAGATCTAGGAATGGAATTTCAGTGCTTGAAATTGTGTGGGTAAATTTCAGGTTTTGGTTCTTGGTATTGATCCATTCACAAAATTCAATACAAGTTTGTTCATCACCTTTCCAGAAGATAAGGATATCGTCTATATATCTCTTCCACAGTCTCAGGTTAGCTACGAAGGGGTTGTTGGTATGATGTATCACTTCTTTCTCAAATGCAGCCATGTACAAACATGCTACACTGGGTGCAAAGGTACTCCCCATTGAAGTACCCTGAGACTGGTGGAAGAGTTGTGTGTTGAATTCAAAAAAGTTTTCTGTCAGTGCTAAAGTAGCACATTGCATGATGAAGGAAATGGGGGTAGGTGACGACCATTCAGTATCCAACAGGGCTGTTTCTATCACAGTCAGTGTCTCTCTCTGTGGGATATTGGTATATAATTGTTCCACATCTAAGGTGACTAGTAAGTCAATGTCGGTGGACTCCTCCAAACCCTCAATGAGCCGCAAGACATCAGAGGTGTCTCTCACGTACGAAGGGGTCTGTTTTACTAGAGGTTGTAGGTAGTGATCACAGAATTTCGACAGGGGTTCTAAAAGAGAGCCTATTCCTGATACAATGGGTCTACCTGGGATTGGGGTGGTTCCCTTGTGTATCTTTGGGAGGGTATAGAAGTACGGAGTCTTAGGATGTTGTGTGACTAAGAACTCCGCCTCTTTTTTACTAACCCATCCGTTATTTGCCACTTCAAAAACCATTGAGGTAATTTCTTTTACCAAACGGGTTGTTGGATTGGTTGTTATAGGGGTATAGAATTTTCTATTCTGAAGTTGCCGTAGACATTCGGTGTCATAATCCTTGGTGGATTGTATGACAGTTGCTCCCCCTTTGTCAGCTTGTTTTATGGTGATACTCATGTCTTCCGTTAATGATTTTATAGCTGTACGTTCTTGGTTGGATAGGTTATGGAAGGGGACCGGAGTGTTTCCGTTCTCAAGTTCCTTTAACACCGCTTTTTCAAAAGTCATTACTTCTGTTGGTACCATGTTCATAGTAGGAGTAAAAGTGGAAGGATTATGTAATCCTGAGTCAGTTTGACTGGTTTGACTAGCTTCTACAGTATCCTGAAGGTATGCTCTCAGTCGAACCTTCCTGAATAGGTTGTGAATCTCACATTGTTCTTGGAACCTGTCTACCCTTGGAGTGGGGACAAAACCAAGCCCTTTTTCCAAGACTCTTTCTTCAGTAACGGTCAGTGGTCTCTGTGATAAGTTCACTACTATACTGCTCTGCCCCGTGTTTTGCTCCGGGTGTCCATCCCATTCGGTTGGTCGTCCTGCCACTGAACCTGTTTCTGACCTCCTCTTCTGCGCCCTCTTCCTCTGCCCCAGCCTCTGCCTAAAAAAGGGGGGTTCTCAATTTGGTAAAATTGTGGTTGATTTGGGGGGTACATTGGAAAAGGCCAGTATGGTGGTTGTGGACCATGAGGCTGCTGCATGTTGTAATTGGGATAACGCTGTTGGTTCCTTTTTCTTTGATTGGAACCTCCCCAACTACCACTGCTGGAATCACTGCTAGCTGAGCCTCTTCTATTGGTGTCACTATTCTCATCAGATGAGTAGCCATTCTTTTTAGAGGTGTAATCTGGTTTTAGATAGGGGTACACTCTCACTTTTTCAAATTTTTGTATATCTTTCTGGAGCTTGCTAACCTTCTGTGTCATCAGATACTCTATATAAGATTAAATACTGGCTTTTTTGATACTTTGGTCCGGTTGTACTAGAATACACACTAACGTTGGGCATCAATTGATTTCTGAATATATTTGATCCCATTGATTAACTACAAATTTGAATGGCCATTAGGACTTCCATCCTACAAACCCACTCCAAGATGGCCGCCATATTTACGTGGTAGCACAAGCATGTGAAGCGATCACATGACCCTCGCAAACACCAGCTGGAACCGATCGGCTCCCGCGCTCTCGACTCCGTTCTCCAGGGAAGGTATTTAACGCTGCCGGTTTCAGGAATGAACACATTCCTGGATGCAGCGAAGCGGGGTAGGTCGGCCGTTTGACTCCAAATGGGAGTAGGTAAGTTGGCATGAATGATTGGAAGCCTCCCTGTCATATGTAACGTATTGAGGTGAGGGAAACTAGCATCAGTATCCTTGGTGTGCCTGCCGGTGGAATCCACCGTGTTTTCTCACAAACTTCTTGGAGATGGCCTTGTACGCAACCGGGGCTCGGGGGGTTGTTTATGCGCGGCGATAATAACTTTGGCTATCCACTTCTGCCAGTGTCTCGTCGCGCCTAGTGCGCCCCCCTTGATGTCCATGGATTGTGACTACGGTTATTTATAATAAACAAAG
Source organism: Calotriton arnoldi (assembly GCA_963921515.1). NCBI lineage: Eukaryota > Metazoa > Chordata > Amphibia > Caudata > Salamandridae > Calotriton > Calotriton arnoldi. The sequence goes on from CAWUFW010000653.1 coordinate 612,804, forward strand.
TGGGGAGAGGGTATAGTGGCTTCCACTCTGGCGACACCCGGACTGACCGGGACCCTGTGCCTTTTTCCTCTACTCATTACCTGGCAAAGACATGATGCAGAAAATCAGGATACTAACACCTGACGTTTCCTTCTTTTTATGTGTCATCTTTTAACTACTCTAGAGACACCACTTATTGTGTCTTTTTAACTTCGTTGCAACTGATGAGGCAATATCCGATACCTAAATAGGTGAGTCTACATTACACTCACCATCACGGTTTTCATCACATGTGCATAGATGTTTCTATGGGGTTATCTATGAAGTCACTCAATGCTTCAAATTGTAAAAGCATGTCCAGCATTGTATTTTTAATTAATTTGAATTCACTACAGTATTACCGACTTATGTGATCCTTACAGGAACATTTTTTTTTGCTCTTGTTTATACTACAGGTTACTTCATTTCCCAAAGGAAATGTCCTTGAGGAACTACCAGTGGTAGGTAGCGTTGCACCTTGCCACCTATGTGTAGATAGTTTTGTTTTAATTCACACGGTCCTGAAGAATCGCTAACGATCACTCCTTGACAACAAATAGCGAGAAACATGTCGACCATTTGGGAATTGAGTGTAATTTTTGTCGCATTATAACAAAAAGAGTCACCCCTCCCTATTTACTTTTAATCAGGTCGGGTCCCTCACTGAATAAATCCATCACAGAGGAGTTCCTTACCTGTTTTATTATCACTTTACACATCTACACTCATTCTGGCCCCACACACCCACGGCACCCATACGGCGAAGAACAGAAGATCTCCGAAAAAGAGCCCCTTTAAGGGTGCCCGTCGGGCATTGCAGCGCCGGCCCGACGAGGAGCAGGCTCAAATGATGGAGCATGACACCTAGCTTGCTGGGTGTGTGAGGGCCCTAGTTCCTACAGGAGGAATTCCCCCTATCCTCCTCTTTACCTGTAGCACCTCTAATATTCTTACCTTTTGAGTGATTAACACATCACACAGGAACTCCGTACTCTCTTTCTTGGGAACTGTATGTAGGGCATGTACGTTGGACCTCCTTAAGCCCTCTCTGTCCCTCTTATTTTGATAGACCTGCTCTCTTCAACCCAGCTGCATTGCTGGGTTGGAGAGAGCTTTCACTGCGCATGATGGTTTGACCGGCCGTCTCGCGCAGTGAAGGGAGTGCACCTACCACCACTCCCCTCAGTGCTTGTTAACCCCCCTCCGGGCCCTGCTCCCAAGACTCGATAGGAAGAAAAAATAAAACAAGTGTTTATCGTTTCAATTTTTCCTTTCCTGCCGTTTTGGGGGGGCGACGCTCCTCCGCCATAGCAGAGGAGCCGCTGCTGCTAAATGGGCAATATAATGCCCCCACCCAAAAATTGCCACATTCTTTCTGCCTCCACCCTTCCGGGGTGCAGATGCGGGCAATAGCTCCCTATCTGCCCTCCCGGGGGGGGGGCAGAAAGCTCACTAGGCACCAGGGATTATTGGTTTTTCTCTATAAAAGAGTGGGGCTGCCCACAATGGGCATGCCAATACCCCAACACACAAGGGAGAGTCTTTCTGCCCCCCCCCCGGAGGCAGATGTGGGTTATTACCCCAAATCTACCCTCCAGGGGGCAGAAAGCCCACTTGACACCAGGGATGTTTTTTTTCTTTCTAAAATCCCCCAAATCCTAATAACAGTATTTCTGTTCACCCCTGGGAGGCGCAGAAGAGGGTAATTGCCCCCAATCTGCCCTCCACGGGGGCAGAAAGCCCACTAGGAACGAGGGATTTTTTTAATGCGTAGGTTGGGGGCTTCCCAAAATGGGCATGGCAATGACCCCCACCTCCCAAACACAAAAGGGACAGTCTTTCTGCCCCATGGGGTAGATGAAGGTTATTAGCCCCGACATGCCTCCCAGGGGGGGACAGAAAGGCCACTAGACACCACAGATTATGTTTTTTATAAAAGAGGGGTGGGGGCTGCCCAGAATGGGCATGCCAATGCCCCCAAACCCGCCCAAAAATGGGCACAGTCTTTCTGCTCCCCAAGTCATATTGGGGCAATAGCCCCCGATCTGCCGCCCTTTGGGGGGGCAGAAAGCCCACTAGGCACCAGGGACTATTTTCTTTTCTTAGTGTAGGAGTGGGGTCTGCCCAGAATAGGTATGCCAATGGCTCCACCCCTCCATAAAAAATGGGCAAAGTCTTTCTACCCCCCCAGCGGACATATCGTGGCAGTAGCCCCCGATCTACCACCTCAGGGGGACAGAAAGTCCACTAGGCACAGGGATTAATTTTTTCCTTGTGCAGGGGTGGGGGCTGCCCTGAAGGGGCATGCTAATGCCCCCACCCCTCAAACAAATAGGCACAGTCATAGGGGGGGCAGACATGGGCAACAGCCCCCGATCTGCCACCCTAGGCGGCAGAAAGCCCATTAAATACCAGGGACTATTTTTACTTTGTGTAGGGGTGGGGCTGCCCAGAATGGGCATGCCGATGCCCCACCCACCCAAACAAACCTGGGCACAGTCTTTCTGCCCCCACACCACAGATGGTGGTTATTACACCCAATCTGAGTCTGCTAGGCACCAAGGTTATGTTTATGGGGATGTCAGGGAGCGGACCCATAGTCAAGGTTCGCTCTCCTTTTTTTTAGGCACATATTTTAGCCATTTCTGCCCCCCTTGGGGGAAGATCAGCGATATGTTTATGCTCATCTGCCCCCAAGGGGGGCAGAAAAACCACAAGATTCCAGGGAAAGTTTCTGTGTGTGTGTGAACTGGAGTTCGGCTGATGGTCTGCATGTACTGGCATTTGGCTGGCTGTGTGTGTACTGGCATTTTGCTGGTGGTGTGAGTGGAGCTGCGCTTGCCTGGTGGTGTGTATGGACTAGTGCTTGGTAGTGGTGTATGTGAACTAGCGCTTGCCTGATGGTGTGTGTGGACTGGCCCTTGGCTGGCAGTGTGCGTTGGATGGTGCTTGGCTGGCAGTGTGCGTTGGATGGTCTTCGGCTGCCGGCGTGGGCGGACTGCCACTTGGCTGGCAGTGTGGCTTGCGTGGATCCCCCAGCATTTTCTTACCCAGAATCCACTGCAAACCTCAAATTTAGCTAAAAAGTCACATTTTCCTCACGTCTGTGTGGGAAAGGAGAAGGATCCCCGCACCAGCACAAATTTCCAACCACCCAGCGTTCCCCTTGATCTTCTGATAAAAATTATAACTCACTTGTGTGCGTGCCCAAAACAGAGTCAGCCTAAAACGTATAAAAACACTGCCCTTATAGACACGCTTTGGTTCCCCCTCAGTTTTTCATTTTATATCAATTCAAATAATCTTTATTCAGTTTCAGATATTAAAACCATAAAAGCACATATTAAATATAATAATACAATAGTAACGTCTAGTAAAAAACAATCCTCACAGGGATCAGCCGGCGAATTAAAAATAACTTGTAACGATGGGAATGCAAGAATTAAATGGCTCCAATATCATTCGTGCTATACCAATAAAACATTTCAACCAGGATCAATACAGTAAAAAAGAGCAAGCTAGTTAATCGCAACTCAATCTGAGTCTGATGGCAGATTTTAAGAATTTGAGTACATAAAACACAGTGCTACCTATCAGCATTTGTAAGAAGATAAAAGCTGGGCGCACTTGCCTAAAGTTAGCCTTTTTCAGAATCGGAATTATGAAGGACTTTCTAGGAATTTCATAAAAACTACAAAACATCATAAAATGAATCATGTCCTGTGGAGATTGACCATCGCAGCCACAGGACAGCAAAGTTTGGCCCTTACTACAACCCCTAGGGTGAGCAAAGAGGAGGTTAAAAAGGTCAAACCGGAACCTCGATAGCAGGAATCTGTCATAAGAGTTTATGAATCCCAGTAAATAAGACTCAGCCGACTTGGAGGTTTTTAACATGACAAAGCGACGTACACTAGGCTTCAGGAGCTCCCTCTCTTCCCTTGCCATAGCCCGCTGCACAAAAAAGGTTGTCTAAGATTCAAGTCTCTCTTAATTGTCTGGTCCGGATTGGTAAAAAGATCACCTTCATTTTATATGAAACAGAGGGGAACACTGGGAAGTAGGAAATTTGTGCCAGCACGCTCATCCCACACAGAAAACCGCACTGCCACAAATTCCCTACCACTCAGCGCTCCCCTTGTTCTCCCGAGTAAAATTATACCTCAATTGTGCGGGTGTGCCAACGGCCTGTGACTGGGAAGGGCCAAAAACGTAGAGACTGAGGGGATAACACAGCGAGCTCTAAGCGCTGTCTTTTGTTTTATATACGTTTTTAGGCTGACTCTGCATTGGACACCCAAACAAGTGAGGTATCATTTTTAGCGGAAGACCAAGAAGAACGCTGGGTGGTAGGAAATTTGTGCAGGTGTGGTGATCCCAGTCAGAAACGTAAGGAAAATTAGATTTTTTTTAAAGCTACATTTGAGGTTTGCATAGGATTCTGGGTAGGAAAACAATGCCACGCAAACCACACCTCTCTGGACCCCCCCGGGTGTCTAGTTTTCAGAAATGTCTGGGTTTGGTATGTTTCCCTAGATGGCTGCCGAGCCCAGGACCAAAAACGCAGGTGCCCCCCTTGCAAAGCCAAGCCTTTTTTGTGATCAATAATTTTGAAGTCTCCACAATATGTTTTGGCCCATTTTCTGTCACGGGCACTAGGTCTACCCATACAAGTGAGGTACCATTTTTATCAAGAGACTTGGGGTATGCAGGGTGGGTGGAAGTTTGTGGCTCCCCGCAGATTCCAGAACTTTTCATCACAGAAATGTGAGGAAAATTTTTTTTTTTTTTTTTTACACAAAGTTTGAGGCTTGCAAGGGATTCTGGGTAACAGAACCTGGTGAGAGTCACACAAGTTACCCCATCCTGGATTTCCCTGGGTGTCTAGTTTTCCAAAATGTACAGGTTTGCTATGATTCCCTAGGTGCCAGCTGAGCTAGGGACCAAAATCCACAGCTAGCCACATTTCGATAAAAGGGTCAGTTTTCACTGGAAAAATGTGATGTGTCCATGTTGCGTTTCGTTTCCTGTCGCGGGCACTAGGCCTATCCACACAAGTGAGGTACCATTTTTATCAAGAGACTAGAGGGAATGCTGGGTAGGTGGAAGTTTGTTGTTTCCCACAGATTCCAGAACTTTCCATCACAGAAATTTGAGGAAAATGTTTTTTATTTTGACGTTTGAGGTTCGCAAGAGATTCTGGGTGGCAGAACCTGGTGAGAGCCACACAAGTCACCCCATCCTGGATTTCCCCTGGTGTCTAGTTTAAAAAAAATTACAAGTTTGCTAGGTTTCCTTAGGTACCGGCTGAGCTAGGGTCCAAAATTCACAGCTAGGCACATTTTGAAAAAAGGATCAGTTTTCACTGGAAAAGTGTGATGTGTCCACAAAGCGGTTCAGGCCGTTTTCTGTCGTGGGCACTAGGCCTACCCACTCAAGTGAGGTACCATTTTTATCAGGAGACTTAGGGGAACACAATAGTGGAACACGTGTTATTACCATTTGACTTTCTATGCATTTCTGCCTTCCAAATGTAAGACAATGTGCAAAAAAGAAGTCATTTTGAAAAATGCCCTCTAATTCACATGCTAGTATGGGTACCCACAAATTAGGAGATGTGCAAATAACCACTGCTTCTAAACTCCATATTTTGTTCCTATTTCAGAAATACATAGGTTTCCTCGATACCTATTTTTCACTCTTTATATTTTACCAAATCAATTGCTGTATACCCGGTACAAAATGAAAAACCATTACAAGGTGTAGCTCAGTTATTGGCTCTGAGTTCCTTAGGTTCTTGGTGAACCTACAAGTCGTATAAATCCTCGCAACCAGAAGGGTCCAGTGGACGTAATGATATATTGCTTTAAAAAATCTTCCATACTTAAAAGAAGTTATAGGTGAATACATAGGTACAAATGGCTGTTTTTTTCAACTCAATTTCAAACTAGACGCTTTCTTCTGCAGCACTTTTCCCCATTTTTCCCAAAAAACCAAACGTTTGCTGTATTTTGGCTAATTTATCGGTACCCTCCAGGGGAATCCACAAACCCTGTGTACCTTTAGAATCCTCAGGATGTTGGAAGAAAAGGACACAAATTTGGCATGGATACCTTATGTGGACAAAAAGTTACAGGGGCCTAAGCGCAAACTACCCGAAATAGCCAAAAAAAGGTTTAGCACGGGGAAAAGGCCTAGCAGCGAAGGGGTTAAACATCTGATGGCACTCTTCTAGGTGGACTGGTACACTCACTTAGATATATAGCCAAGTGTGGACAGAACATAGTCACCCATTCAAACAATTAGTTCTTTAATGTCAGGTGAGGCTTAGTACTGCAGAGCCTGTCTGTGCACTTTTACTTCCAGCTCAACTTGGCATGAAAAAGAGTGTTTGCCAAGTCTTAAACCCACCTGTTAGTACACATATCTCACCTCTGAGATAGGCTGTAGGTATGCCATAAAGCATGCTGCTCTGTGCTTAAAAGGTAAGAGATGTCCTTTTGGGTTTTGACTGAGTTACTCGTGCACTTGCAGACTCCTATGCCAGGTACTACATAGAGTATACCACCCAAATTACAACTAACATACATGTTTTCAAAAGCATAGAGCTTCTCTCGAATCCAGTCAGACAGCGACAGAGGCGCTTATAGCTTCACTCACACACTCAGAAACTAGTTATGTATCCAGCAGTATCAAAGGTAGTTGCAGACACACTTACATACCTCTGTATTCACCAACACCGGCAATGAGCTATTTGTTCGGCCACTTACAAGCACATTTAGAGAGCTATAGAGTTACTAAAACAGACAGCCATATACTGGCATACTTAATTAAACATCTGATAGCCCTCCTACAGGTGGACTCCTACACTCAGATATGTAGGCAAGTACTCACACAACCTAGTCACACATCCAGACAAGTAGTGCTTTAAACATGGGTACATACACAGGAACACAGTAATGGATATAGTAGTATACCCAGGGAGAGACTAATGCATAAACTGACACACACACACTAACTTTAGAATTAATAGAGTAGGTTAACACAACTGTTTATGTTGGTAGTTAAATATGTAAAATATGTAATCTGATAGGCAATGAAAAGCTAAATGCACTTTTCTTTTTTTCAGGCATCAATTTCTACTTAAGTGCAGATAGTTACAATGTCATCAAAAAGTGAGAGAGGAAAGAAAGAGAAGCAAGGATACCATCTCCTCAACTGAGAAACGAAAGGGAAAAGATGCAGACAAATTGGTGAAAGAGAAAATAGCTGCTGGTAAGAGAATAAAGAAATTTCTTAAAATAGTATGTGGACAACTGGAAAGTCAGCAAAATCAAGTAAAGAAAAAACAAAGTTTAACATCAACTAAGAGAGGAGAAAAAGTACATTGCATGAAGAGTAAAAAATTGTGCAATAAAGCAGGAGTTTAACCACAAGACAGAGGCAGTTTAAGGAAATCAGAGTTAGAATGTTCCGTAGTAGAGTAATTCAGAATTGCATAAGAACTATGAAGAAGTATAAAAGAAGAGAAGCAGTCAGACAAAAGGAATGTATTGAGACTGTAGTCGTTAAGGCCTTTGCTCTTAAGAGGAAGCTATTTATTTTGATTGTAAACAGAATGAGGACACTGGATATAAAATGTGCTGTGTATGAGGAAAAGAAGCCAAAAGAAAACACTTATCAATAGAAGTAACTGTTGCAAAATTTCCAGCGGTGAATGGAGACATACTTCCAGTACTGAGCCTTTCTTTTATGAAAAAAACTTTTTTCATGAAAACACATTAGTGCATGCTGTTGTAGAATCTGGATGATGTTATGAGATGAAGGATGGTAGTACTATTGCAAAAGAGGTGATGGTACCTAGAAATGTAGAGGAAGTGATAGCTGAAGAGGTACAGGGAAGGCGTAGAGAGGCCCCTGTATATAAATGGAACTGTAGTAGTATTTGTAGTGTTCAGCAGGAATATATTGATATATTGAATAATTTCCTACATATGTTACCCTGCAGAAGTTTGAAGCAGAAAATAGGTATTTTGCAAGGATTGAATCCATGCAAAGTAAGAAAGTATACTAATTTACAGGGATACTCACAAGCATGTCTATCAGAGTAAGTGTGCCAAAGCACATTTCATCATTTCAGAATGTTAGCTGTACACCACTCAAAAATGCAAACTTTAGTTAGGAGGCTTTACTATGCCAAAACTCCTGTGCTATGTTTAGAAGAAATGAATAGAGCTCTTTTGCATTGCACAGTATCAGAGGTAGAAAATGTTTGTGATAATGTTCAGTTTCTTTTCTTTAGTCCTGTACAGGATTGCAGGGAAAATGAGGACTTGTTATCTGCAAGTGTAGAAGAACAGGACACAGGTATTACTGTTGATAACTTTCGAGGAGAGATTACAAAGTTTAACACAGTTTCTTCAAAGAAACGGAACTGTGTTTGTATATGTTGTCAACGCACTCACTACAAAAGTTAAACTCGTAATGTTGTTCTGTCTACAAAAACTGAAGAAGACAACAGAGATAAGTGGCAAGAATTTGCAGCTCATTTATTTGAGGAACGCTTTGATTGTTCCACACAACAAATGATATGTAAGTACTGTTATGAGATGTTAGAGGATAATAAAATGCCAGCTAGAGTAGTACATAAGTTAGAACTAGTGTCAATTCCACAAGAACTTCAAGATTTAAATGCTCATGAATCAATTCTTATACAATGTACACATCCTTTTAAAGCTATAGTTCTTATGGAACCAAAAACAGGGAAATTATTTCTCCTGTTCTTCCTCACTGCGCTGCAAAGCGCGAGTATTTGGGCCACGGCCACCGGTCCCAAGGGGGATATAAGCTGGCACGCCAAAGGCAAGCCCTTCTGCGCCCACCTGTGCTCGGGCCGCGCACAGCACCAGCCCCTATGCCTGATTCAGCCCTCTCCTTTCACCAAAGATAACATACTTAGGAGACGGGCTTCTTGCAGTAAACACTAAAGGTAAGATCAAGGTGTGTTTATGGCTAGACCCTCACGCTCAGATTTATGGAAAAAGCTTTGTGTGCCCCGTATGCGGGGTCACTCCTACCTGGCTGAACTTAAAATGTAAAGATTATACCTTCCCCAATTTTAATAAAACTACTGTCAACTCAACTGGCAATATTAGGTGTGCACTTCGGAATGCGAGATTCCTAGTAAAACATCACTTTGAATTTGCAGATTTTATGGACTGCCATCAACTGGATATTGCATGGGTTACTGAGACCTGGACCGACTAGGCGTCAGGACCAGATCTAGGAGCAGCAACTCCTTCCAATTTCGTCCTTCAGCATGGTGACAGACCCCTGAAATGCGTGGGGGGACTCGCCATGGTTTTCAGGGACAACCTGTCTGAGGTGACTGAACAAGCATCCATACCTAAATGTGAGGCCTTTAAGTTCAGTATTGAATTTTCAAAACCCCAATCTTTTAGGTGTATTTTAATCTATCGCCCCAGGGACCCAGGAATATTTTTGTCCAAAATATTGGTTCCCTCCTAGAGGAAGGTCTCTCGTCTAAAGATATCACCATGCTTGGTGATTTTAATTTTCACCTAGAAAATATTGAAGACAATGATACACAGGTGCTTATTGAGACTCTGGAAGGCTTTGGTCTGGCTAAATTAGTAAAAAGTCCCACCCAAATTGAAGGACACACTATTGATGAGTTGATCTCCAATAACCCTCAAGTGGTTATAAAGGTCTACTAGCTCTAACGTGAACCAATCATTATGCAGTCATGTTTGATACTAAGGTAAAACAGATAAAACCCATAATCAAGTCATTAAAGGGAGGGCCTGGAATAAAATACAGGCCGATTTTCTTAATTAAACTCTAATAGACACAATGCCCCCTTTCTCAGAAAACCTGGATGACTCCTCTGTCAAATATACAGATTGGATCCATTCAGCCATATCAACCTCTGCGCCTTTTAAAACTCTAAACGTGCGGAGAGGAAAGCCCGCAGCCCCTTGGTTTACTGAAAACCGTAGGGTCCAGAAGCCAGCTTGTAGAAGTAAGGCATTAAATACCTGGCTGTTTGCTAAGTAGAAGTAGTAGGCTCTACCTCTTCTCATAAGAGTATACTACCAACAAGCAGAAACACAAGATCTCTCACCTTTTCTCACGCGGAGCCAGCGCCTTGACACCTCCGGGTAATTGTTTGCGCTCAATAAAGTTTTGTAACATACCATTTAACATTACGTAACAGAGCTACAGAAAGGTCTTAAAGGTAGAGTTGTGTGCTTGCCATTATATTTCAAGCAGAATATTGAAACTATTGGGGTGCAGAGAGATTTTGAAGAAACACTTATTATTCTAGTCAATGGTGTCCCTACCAAGAACAAAAAAATATGGCAAGAGTTAGTGGATCTTAGTAAACTAAAAAAAGCAACATTATATCTGGTACAAAATAATATTTATTATAGAAATGTAGATGTTCTTCAGGATATAACACATATGGAGGATGAAACATTACAATTAAAAGGTCAGATTGAAAAGGTGGATCGATCCAGATCAGAAGAAATATATGAACACTACAGTATCCATCCTCTGCATTTTAAATAGATTATTGGTGATGCTATTCATCTCTTTCAAATGAAAGAAGCAAAAGGAGCTCCCGTGAGTGTGTGGGAGAAAAGTTAAGAAGCTAGCTGTTCTCCACATCGGTTTCCCACTGGTGTAGGTGGTAGGTATTATGACCGGTCTGTGCAAATACCAGCAGCTGACTACAGATCAACTCGATTATATTCAGAGGACCGTAGATTTTGCCAGTGTATTCCCTATATATTCCATCTATTATTTGTGAGTGACTTGTCAAGACTATCTTATGCAGTAAACCATATTCTAAAGACAGGAGTGAATCTGCAAAATCTTCTCAGCAAGTGAATTTGTTGAGAAAGTTCAAGGAAAAGACGAAAACCTAGAATTCAACTTAAATAATTTGATGGCGTGCCAATGTGACACCGAGTATTGGTGTCGTCGTCATGGTGAGCTGAAATGCATGTTGAGAAACCTAGGTGCACCTACTTGGTGTCTAACACTCAGTTGTGCTGAGTATGCGTTGGATGACCGGCTTGAATTTTTGCGAGAAGCAAACTCAAACATAAAGGACATTAAAGTGAAGACAGCTGGAGAACTTTGCCCCTTGGGTCCTGCAAATGTTTGCAGATATTTTAAACGCAGGTTTTAAGCCATGATGTCTTTCATCTGAAACAAATCCAATCCTCCTCTTAGTGAAATAACTGATTTCTTTTGGCGTAAAGAATACCAAGCAAGAGGTGCTCCACATATTCCTATGCTGTTATGGATAAAAGATGCACCGAAATTTGGAACAGACAGCGAAGGGTCAGTCCTGTCAGACAGTGGTGAGAAAGGTCTGAGACAACAAGTTTTGCGGTTTCAAACTTATAGGTGTGGCAAGTACTGTAGTCGAAAATGTAGATGCAAAGGAAAATTTTACAAAAGATGTCGTTTTGAATTCCCTTGACCGTCATTTCAGATGGAAGAGTGAACAGCTTTTTATCTGCAGCCAGGCCTACACTGACACGAAAATCACCAAAAAATACATACAACCTGAGAAGAACAGAAGCCTCAAAGTTTATTAATGACTATAATCCTGTCATTCTAAAAATGTGGAATGCGAACATGGATATACAGTTTGTTGCAGACAACTCCATTGCCGTTGCTCGCTACGTGACTTCATATATAACAAAATCAGACAAGACAGAGAAGAAAGTGATGTGGGAGGAGATTTCTGCAGAAAAGAGTCTTACCAAGAAATTGAACAGTTTCAGCTTGGAAATGCTTTCCCCATAGAGAAACAGGATCCTATGAGTGCTCGGACCGGTTGAGCTCGACTAGTTTGTTCTCAAAGTCAAGGGGAATTGTATGGGTAATTCTAGGCCTTGCAAGTAGTTGAAATAGAGGGTTAAAGTCTTTCCCGGAAATTCAGTATCTAGCAGAATTTGATCCTGAAAGTAGAAACATTGTGAAATCTAATAAGCTGGATACATACCGCCCAAGAAGGATTCCACATCTAGAAAACATGTGCCTCTATGAAGTGCTTCCATACTATAGATATAGAAGTAAAGTAAGAGACACCATAGAAGAAGGAAGGTATGCAGTACTGGGATGTAAGGGTCGTTTGGTGAGACACACCAAAGGAAATCGACAACCACAGAAAGGGTAGCTGCCAGACTGCAGAGAGGAGAGAGTTTTTCTACTTGGCACTTTTGCAGCTGTTCGAGCCATGGCATGCTGAATCAGCATTACTTGAACACTATGACTGTTACAAAGACTCTTTCAATGCTGTGAAAGACAGCATTGAGTGTTCAGTCTTTCCAAACTACTTGCAAATGTTGAAAGACTAGATTGAACAGGAAGAAACTATTGCTGAAGAAATAGCCAAGGAGAGTTCACAAACCTGCCAAAGTTCTGGACCACCGAGTCAAGATCCTCTTGGAGAACCAATTACTCAAAATGAAGCAGCTATAGCTTTGAATGAGGTGGCGAGTGCAATGAAGCAAGAAAGAGCGGAAACTGTTCCTTTCGAACACTTAAGAGAACAACTGAACGACGAACAGAAAGAAATTTACAACAAAGTTAAAGATAAAACAGAGCATGGATTTCTGCACGAGAAAAAATAATGTGAATGCTCTTCATTTAAGCCGATACTACTATACATCAGTTGTCAAGCTGCCACTGAAAAAAGCTTCCTAATTAAAGTTCTCACTGCTTATCTACAGAGGACTATAGAAGCAAATTTGTCATGTGCAGTAACAGCAACAACAGGATTAGCTGCACATAACATAAAAGGAATTGCTTTACTTGTGCTACCTGTTGAACATGACAAATAAACTGGAATACCAGAAATTATCAGGTGAAGCTTGTCATGAGGTTGCAAGATTAATGAAGAAACTGAAACTTTTAATCATTGATGAGGTGGGCATGGCATTGAACATAATGCTTGCCTTCATACACTTAAGAATGCAGCAGATTTCAGGAACAAACTATGATGTACTCTTTGGATGAAAGCGTTTCATTGTGTTCGGTGACTTACTGCAATTTACCCCTATAAAAGGACAACCTGTTTTTAAAAAAACGTGTCCATAATGAAACAAAAAATTCTTTGGGGAGTATTGGCAATGTAAATATTTAGTTAAACTTTGAATACAAGAAACTAGTGAAAAATATGCATCAAGCATCTGATGTGGAATATGGAAATATTCTTAAGGGCATTAGAATAGGAGTTCTAACAAAGGACGGAAAAGGTGCTTTAGAAAGTCAACTTATCAAGAAACTATTTCCATCTCAGATTACAGCAGCATAACTAATGTACAATGTCACTGAAGAATAGAAATCCATAGCCTGTTTAATGGCTACACTTCAAGAGTGCTCCAACTTAAACGAACAATTACTGAAACTGGAGAAAAAAGATTTTTGGGAATTACAGCTATTGATAAAATGGAGCATCAGGGAATGACAATACCGCTCACAGAAAAACTACAAGAAAATGGTATTCTTTGGGAAAGTCTGTATCCAGGACAGCAGGATTAGAAAAGCATTTAAGCGTGTGCAAAAACTATCGTGTAATTTTGCTGGTTAATTTAAATGTTGAAGAAGGATTAGTAAATGGTGCAATGGGTAAAGTTATTAATTTAATTAATTTTCCAAATAGAGATGAGGTTGAATATTTGGCTATAAAATGTGATCAGATTGATGGAGTGAAGCAAATTGGCTGATTGGTTGTATGTTTTTTGCTTGTGAAAAACGTATATGTGCGGTGGTAGCAGTTCCCACTCTCTATAGCATATGCTGTAACTATCCATAAATCACAAGATTTAAGTGTAGATGCAGCTTTTATTAATATTGGAAGTACTGTACTTAAAGAAGGAATTTCATATGTTGAATTGTCACAAGTTAGAACATTGCCTTGTTTGTTTTTGATTGATTTTGATGATAAGAAAGTTAGTGCAGATGCAAGTAGTGTGACAGAGTAAAATCGGTTAATAAGTCTATACACTCCTCATTTAGGACAGTATCCTAATTATAAGAAACAGATAACCTGTTCTAAGTGGAAGCTTACAAAGAGTTGACAGATGTTCCTCAAAAGAAGGACAAGGAAGAAGATGTTAAGAAGAAAAAAGTGGAAAATGAGTTAGATGTTGTAGGTTACTAGTTGGAAAATAGTAATGGTGTCAACTGCTTTGCGAATATTGTTCTCAATGTACTATTCCATTTACCACATCTTGGAAATGCAATTAAAAAAAAACTAAGGAACAAATTATGGGCCAGATGTACGACCCTTTTCATTTAGCGCCTCGCAATTTGCGACTCATTGCGAGCCGCAAATTGCGAAGCGCTAAATGAAATGTACAACAGTGTTATTACACTGTTTTGCGATTCCCAATGGGGTCGCAAATTGCGAGGCTCATTAATATTAATGAGCCTCTCGCAATTTGCGAGCCCATTGGGAATGCCAGCCCTCCCAGGGATGGTGGCCTGCTGGGCTCAGCAGACCACCATGTCTGGGACTGCTTTTAATAAAGCAGCTTTTTTCTTTAAATGCAGCCCGCTTTCCTTAAAGGAAAACGGGATGCATTAAAAAAAAAAAATGAAACGTTGCCTCATTTTTTAAGGGCAGGCAGTGGTCCATGGGACCACTGCCTGCCCTTAAAAAATACTTTCCCCTGCATTAGCAAAGGGGAAGGGGTCCCCTGGGGACCCCTTCCCTTTTGCGACCCCATTACCACCCTCTTGAAGAGGATGGTAATTTGCGAGAGTTTTGCAACCGCAATTGCGGTCGCAAATCATTTGTACATGGGGTTGCGCTCGCTATTAGGAAGGGAACGCCCCTTCTTAATAGCGACTCGCAATTCCAAAATAGCGAGTCGCAAATAAATTGTGACTTGCTATTTTGGAATGGTACATACCCTATTGGTTTTTGCATGCGCAAACGGGTTTGCAAACCTGTGTGCACATGCAAAAACGGTCGTACATCTGGCCCTATGTTCAGCGTTCTGTTTGCTCTAACGTTTACATAATGATAGGACTGTAGTACATTCTGCTTCATGCATTCGAGAACTAGTAGACATATATACTGGATCTGTAGTATTTACTCTCAACACTCAACAAGACGCATAGGAATTTATTAAGGTGATCCTTATATTTTTAGAACAAGAAAAAAATATTGATGATTTATTTGGACTGAGTTACTCATGGAACCATGACTGTGAAGATTGTTCTTTTTCATCTACCACTCGAATACATTGTGAGCATTTTCTGTATTTAACATTACCAGATCCCAAAACTATGCCTTTTGACAGATTGAAGAAAAAGGCTAACCAAATATGACCTGCTCAAATTGAAGATCAAATGTTATGTCTACGTTTATTCTAGGAACAACTGGAAAATACCTTACATTAATGCTACAACGATGCAGAGCAGATGAATCTAAACTGGAAACTGAAATTACAAACTTGAAAGCTGGACAAATATCAATTTCTGGAAAAACTTATTCTACTGTGGCTATTATCTTTCACGAAGGACTTAATATAGCATCTGGACACTACACTGTCTAAAGAGTGAAACTGGATGGACGGAATTCAATGACAGCAACATTTAAAATTAAAAACAAAACTTCCTTTCAAGCTACCAAACTCTTATCTTTTGTTTCTTCAACCAAAGTTCTAATGAGGATTTCTGAAAATAAAAGTGGTGTACAATGGTTCTGCTACGTGGATCATCAGTGTTTTAGACATCGTTCAGTCTACCAGGGGTGATGTCGTTAAAACGTTCTCCAAAATTCCAGAGTTCTTTTATCTTCCACAAAGGAGTTAATATAACATCTAAATACTACACTCTCTAATTAAAGTGTGGAACAGGATAGACACAATGCAATCACAACAACATTAAATTGAAACCAAAACTGACTTTCAAACTACAAAATTGTCACCTTTTGTTTCTTCAAACAAGCTTCTACATACTGTTTGTGGGAAAAAAAAAGTAATGTATGGGATTTTGTCTACATGGATCATCAGTGTTTTAGACACCATTTGGCCTACCAGGGATGATGTTTTCATAAGGATCTCCAAAATTCAAGTGTGGTTTATATTTATTAGTAATATTGTACCAGGTATAATAATAAAACAAATATTTTTAAGATAGGTTTGTTTAGATCAGTGTCGTAATTGTAGGTAAAACAACTGATTAACAAACTGTAGTCAGTGCAATGTATAGCGTCACTTATTTATACTGTGCTGTTTTTTTCCCCATCAATCTATACAATTGTTTTTTCCCCATTGCTCAAGGATGAAGCTTCATACAGTACATCGCTTATGATGTAAGAAAGCTGAGAACAGTCAAAAAGGGAAAATTAAATGTTTTACTATATTGTGATACACTGTTACAGCATAAGCAATGTGTACCGTTATGTTTCTGCAATTTTTAAATGAAATACTAACTTATATTTATGTTCTTTTTCAACAGTGGTTGGAGTGCTACATCTTTAGATGTCTCAAGATACTCATTGTGCCACACAAATATTTCTTAGACATACCCCTTGAGAGTGTTTTTATGTATAAAGAGGACTTGCCTTGCTTCGTTTTGCCCATTACCTAATTATTTCTTTCTATGTAGATAAGCAAACTTACACTGTAAAAGTATACACTAAGGTAGTCTTATACAGCCACTGATACATCCAACGACACACTGATTACACAACTCATACACCTAGTCAATCACCCATTCAACCACGCACACAGCCACTAACTCACGGACACAGTCAGTAACACACTGACTCACTTATGAATATATCTATTACTACATGATCTTACTTACCCACACAGATATTAACACTTAGTTACTTGCTAATATAGGTATTAAAACATGAACTCACTTACCTGTACAGTAACTTATATAACCAGTCAGCCATGCACGCAATCACTAACATACTCAATCACTCTCCCATGTAACTACTGACACACACAATCACTCACCCATACAGCTAGAAAGACATCCACTCACTCCTGTAAACAGTCACACATACACTTACTAACCTAAACAGCTACTAACACAGCCAGTCAGTTACTTATACAGCTACTGTCATACATATTCAATAGTACATACAAGCACTGACTAAGTCACCTGCTCACCCGTACAGGCATTCTCACAGACACTTAGTCACTGTTACAGACATTAACGCACGCACTTACTCACCTACATAGATACTCACACACCCATTAAAACACAGATACACACTATGACACACCAAGTCACACACTGTTGTATAGGCTATCACACCCAGGCACACACTGGTGCAGAGATGAACATACTCATCCATACACTGACACACCCAGGCACACACTCATTCATACACTAAGACATCCAACCACACACTGATACATACAGTAACAGACCCAGGCATTCACTGACACACCCAGAGACACTCGTGTATACACTGATACACCCAGGCACATACTGTTCTAAACACTATTATACCCAGGCACACACTAATACAGAGACTAAGACACCCAAACACACACTGATGCGTACACTGACAAAGCGATACAAAAGGGGATGATGGACGGAACGTTTGAGCCAATCAAACACTCACCCCCAGTCAACTGATCTGGGTTTAATCCATCATCATTCTTTAGCTCACTCCACCACCCCAGTTCAGACATGGCCATATGCAAATCAGTCTGACCATGTGCCTCATGGGAACAGTCCAGCCCGAACTGCCAAGCCATGTCTTCCCTGGACCGGAAACAAGCATCCTAGGACCGGTTTCTGGCATTCCAGCCGTCATCAGCCAGGCTTGCTTGAATCCAGTGGCAAAGTGAGCAAGGGACCCACGTCTGGGCATACCCCCGCCAACTTAGGGCGAACAAAGCGATACAAAGGGGATGATGGACGGAACGCTTGAGCCAATCAAACACTCACCCCCAGTCAACTGATCTGGGTTTAATCCATCATCATTCTTTAGCTCACTCCACCACCCCAGTTCAGACATGGCCATATGCAAATCAGTCTGACCATGTGCCTCATGGGAACAGTCCAGCCCGAACTGCCAAGCCATGTCTTCCCTGGACCGGAAACAAGCATCCTAGGACCGGTTTCTGGCATTCCAGCCGTCATCAGCCAGGCTTGCTTGAATCCAGTGGCAAAGTGAGCAAGGGACCCACGTCTGGGCATACCCCCGCCAACTTAGGGCGAACAAAGCTGATACAAAAGGGGATGATGGACGGAACGTTTGAGCCAATCAAACACTCACCTCCAGTCAACTGATCTGGGTTTAATCCATCATCATTCTTTAGCTCACTCCACCACCCCAGTTCAGACATGGCCATATGCAAATCAGTCTGACCATGTGCCTCATGGGAACAGTCCAGCCCGAACTGCCAAGCCATGTCTTCCCTGGACCGGAAACAAGCATCCTAGGACCGGTTTCTGGCATTCCAGCCGTCATCAGCCAGGCTTGCATAACTTTAATAAAATGAGTGTCTGCTTACCATTTTTCAAGATGCGCAATCCATTCAACGGGGGTAGGTGGTATTCCAGATAGTGGCAATCGGTGAGACCAAATGGAACTCTTGGTTGGCGACTCGCCAATATGTTGGAGGAAAAATCTGAGAAAGAAAAACCAAGACACAATTTGTAAAGTAATATAGGTTTACTTAGATGCTGCAGGGGAGATCAGACACCTCAGTGGAGATGCAATCTGATGTCCGAAGTGCTGCGCGCAGGTAGTGAAATTTATAGGTAGAAACCACAAAATAAGTACAATGTCACATGACCTAGTGACGTTTGGTAATTTCTGTGATGACAAACAGAAACCGACTGTGTAGGTTCTCAGAATTTAAGCATACAAAAGCGTGTTTTTATGTAACTGCACAAGGCGTGGTCATATCTTGCTAAAATGCTAACTGGGCCAAGCTATCTGATATTTACATGTGGTTTCTTTTGCCGAGCTATCTGACCTTTAGGTGTGGACGTGTGGTTTCTGCAGAAGCGTGCACATGTGCGCCAGTATGTTCTAAGGCAGGATGGGACATCTGGTATCTCATCCTGTGTATCTGTTCTCAGGCAGGGGTGTGATGAACCGCAGTATTTAGGGAGAAAGCGAGATCTTACGTGATTGGTGCATCTTGGCCCATTCCCCTAGCAGATGATGGTTGTGGTGACCTATTTTGTGACCTATTTGGTATGATGGCTCATCTGCACTAAAACCACAAAATGTCTGACAAGTTTCCTGAAACTGAAGGTAAATGTGACCTATTTTCGCGCAGCAGCTCAGCTGAACAAATCACAAGATGCTCTTTCGAGTTTCCTGAAACTAAAGTGTGATCTGACCTGTCTATTTCTGCTGAACCCACTGCTTTTCACCACGTATTTGTTTCCATATACGGGACTGTCACTGATTACATGGGTTTAAAACTATCTCTAACCTGATAGGTCCGCATGGGGCTCTGGGGTGTTAGATCTGTGTGGGTCTCTACGCGATGCATCCCAGTCTTCCCTCTATAAGATCTCAAGCCTGTTTACTGAGTTATACGACTGCTCTGTAAGAGAAAGAGGGTGGACGCTTTATAGTATACAGAAGAAATATGTAGAAATGTGATATTACAAGACAAAACCTGCATGCAAACCTTTGCATACCTGATGTCCATATACTTCGGAGATGAAGAGTGGTCAGTGTGTTTGGGTGATGTGAGAAGACAATACTTTCTAGTAGGAGGAAAGCCTAACAAAATGTAACAAATCCGGAGCAAGACCAAGAGGCACAATAACCACCAATAAATTCCTTAAAGTGTGTCCAATCAGAAAATGTATGATTTTGTTGTGTTCTCTTTCAGTCCCTGTGTTGTGCTTCAAGGATACAGAGGATGTGCCTGTAAAGTGTCACAATACTGGGGAAAGTATCTCTGTGCAGGGGAGACAAGGAATGGAATTGCTTTGCTCGGGTATTATATCCATTATGAGACCAAGGGAAGTAATCATGTGCAACCATGTGACCGACATACTTTTCCTGTGTGAAAGATACCAAACCGATATTACTGATACTGTGATTCTAGACAGAAAACACTGAGACCACACATTTTTAAATCATTTGATTGGTGTTTTAATACTTAACAAAACATAAATTAATGGAAAGCAAACATGTCCGCAGCAAACAATTTCCCACAAGTGCAATCCTACTGCTCAAACATACACATTTATTTTTCAACACTGACACCTTGGCAGCTCTTCAATGATTCAATCTGCCACAGATAAGGATATGATGTAAACACTGTTATCCAATGAAGTATAACCTGTCTTTCAACCAATCATAGCACCAATTGCGTAATATACAGAGAAGAGCTTACTCAGTAACTGTAAACTTCACTATCCTCATCACAGCAGCATATGGTCTGATGGGTATTCCAAAATAATAAGGTCTACATCCGTAACGTCCAAGCCTGGTTAAGAGTTCTGCATACTGTGTTGTAGTTTCATTACCAGACTTTCAGTAGTTATCCATTTCAGCACGTCTGAGGTCCACAATTTCAGTGAGTTCCTCCTGACTTTTTCTCAGTGGGTACTTAGATGTTGGTGGCCAGCCAACCATCCACCAGAGAGTGGAAGCAATCACCTTCACTGGTCGGGCAGACTACCACCTGGAAGGACCGGACTGGGAACACAAACCGGCCCTGGCAATTAAGTTGGACCGGCCGCGGGGTGGGGCGGCTGTTGCCGGTGGGAAGTACTGCTGCTGCTGCTTTTGGTACATGGGCCGATACTGCACTGCTGCAAAACCGTCCCCCCGTACCAAAAACAGCCCCACCGGTCCAAAACCAGCCCCCACCCTTCCGGCCCACCGGGAAACTGCCCGGTGCCCACTCCGGCCCTGTCACCTGACATATTTAGAAATTTCTCCCAGCTTGGCGTAGATCTCTATGCCTTCAGAGGAGCTGCCATCACAGCGGCATCTCTGAAGGCATTACGTCTGTTGAGGGGCTCCCATGATTCATGCGGATGCTCAGCAAACTTCTTTGTTTTTCAAAAACAACTCCAAATGTGGGAGTTTGTTTTTGTAAAACTAAACAATTACCCTGACACCCATGAAGCTTTTTCCCAGGGTGTGAGGGTTATTTTTATATTTATCTCTTTGAGGCATTCAAACTTTTCCTGGCGGCCCTTAACAGGAAGTACGTTGAACCATATGCTTTAAATACGGTGGAGGGTCAATGGACCAATGGCCCAAACTCCATAGGGCCGTCAATTAAAGGTTTCCACCGGTGGAAATATGACTGTTCACCAGACTCTAAATACAGCCTTCAGGCCGTCAGCTTGGCAGGCGTACTCTGCCTCGTTTGTGGCAAAGTATCCTGTCTACCAAACTCTCAATTAATACTGTATATGACAGGAGTAGCCCTTATGTCAGTAGTACCTGAGCATTCAGTATATACTCAAAACAATGATTCACATAGAAATTGGACAACTGTCACATCTAAGGTGTATTAAGCAGACAAATCAATGATTGTGCGCTGTCTCCCAAGGTGAAAACACAAAGAAGTGAACAGGCGACAATTTTATGTACAGGCAACAGCTTTCAATTTGTATTTATAAATGCACACATATGCAAATCAATGAAAATGGCAAATTCTTTTAAGCCTCTGGAAATTAGTGTGCTTTGGAATTGACAACGTTTTGAACTCTTTAGAAATGTTGAGTTCTCTTCAGGACAGTGAAATAACAGGGGCACCTATGTGGGGAACCAAAGATATTTGGATAATGAAGGAATGCAATTCCCATTTTTGGTAGGCTACAGTACTAACAGAAATATTTCCTGATTAAAGGGTATTCAGGTAGTATTCCTGGTATTACTCTTGCCTACCAAAAACAGGAATTCCCTTCCTTCATTAAGCATAACTTATTCATTCTCCACACTTTAAGCCTGATTCACAAAGGTAAGCTTACACTTCTGTGTAAGTTTACTATTTTTTTTTGCAAAACTAGGAGTTTATAGTAAGGTTACGACTACACAGACTCTGCAGTGGCAGTGCAGAACTACACATAAAAAGATAGGCCTGCCATATCTTTTTATGGGCTGAATTCTCCACCCTGACGGTGGAATCTGTGCAGACAAACTTATTAACTTGTAGCTTGTGATTAGCAAAAAGTTTACCTTTGTTAATCAGGACCTATGTATTGTTTTCACCTTGGGACACAGAGCACATTTATTGATTTGTCTGCTTATTGCATCTTGTATGTGACATTTCTACAATTTCTAAGTGGTCTACAAATTACTACACTATGCTTGCAGTTACTAAACTTTTCTGGTTTAATTAAAAGCACCAATAAGCCTAGAGTGTATTAGTGGTTTTACTACATTAGTTGTATGCTTATAATACATTTCTTTGCTTATCTACAAAGTTTGTATGAATGAATTCCAGGTGAACTATTGCTTTGAGTATGAACTCTAAATAAAGGCCTATGATCTTTTTTTTATAGGGACTATGCCTAGTAAGCTCAAACAGGGAGAGGGAATAGGGATTAATGATTTCAGTCCAGAATTTGTCTATTATAGCACCAGCTTGCATGCATGTCTATTCCCATTCAGGTGTATATTCAGAACATGGATCACTATTTTCCAAATGTATTTTATGCATGATATGCGGAGTCACATATGCTTTATGTAGAGGATGATATATAGTGGATTAGCTTAAATCTTGCATTTAATATTAAAGATCTGGAGGAGCCATATATTTTCCACTACTGAGATTCTGCTACGTGTTCATCAGGATCAGCTCCATCTTCTCTTTCAGTACTCTGAAGGCCTTAGATTCAACAGTTATATATACCTTATACAATTCTGAGATTAGGCAGAAGCCCTAATATAGCTTGATTTACTATCTCTCTGGTGAATTGAACAGTACTCTGTAGACAACATTTGGCACGTAGGTGTTACGTAACTAAAACCTATCCACATGTAAACATACTCTTTATTCTTAACCTTTTGAATTCTGTCAACTGCAACTTAATCACTACTGGAACCCAGTAACCCCAATTGAATCATTATTGGAATCCAGGGACCCCCACCAAGTCATGACTAGAGGCTAGGGCACTCCGGCCTAAGCATTTTTGATAATTTGAACTGCAAAACAATACACAAAAATATAGAAACAAACATTAACCAAATACATAAATGATGAAATATTTGATTAAATTCACAAAATATTTTTTAAAATCTACATTTAATTTTAATGGAAAGGTTGGAGCTTTTCTTAATTCAATTGAGGCCACTCATCATCCATACTATATCTTCGTTGATGCACATGCACTGCTTCTACATATCAATCGGAGGATATCCAACTTAATTTTTAGCCTCCAATTTTACATTTTGCTTCTTTGTTTATACACACTTTATTAATCTGTGAAAATTATTTAATTGTCTAAGCAGTCGCGGACCCTCTAAGTAGACTTTGTGGATCCCCAGGGATCTCCGGACCATAGGTTAAGAACCACTGCTCTAAACTACCAACTATTTGGGTTCTGCGTGACATCTACAACCAGTACCAGAATTTCAAGAATGGCCAAAGCAACTCTCCCTTGGTAAAATACAAACTATCAGTGTGACTCCCATTTTCAACTTAATTTAGTGTGTTCCATTTGTATTATGTGGGTTTCTTGCAGTCTTGATCTTGGAACAATTTTGGTATAGCTTTTTCTAAGAATGTCTCAACTGGGTTCAATTGAGATCACCCAGTCAGGCCCAGAGGAAGACCACTGGGCACATGTACAAAGCCATTTTGCAATCGCAAATCCTGAAATTGGCAAAAAAGCATTTAGGTATGTATCAAACCCATAATGCGTATCAGAAAAGCCTTTCCGAAGCTCAAAATGGGTATAGCGATTCATACCGAATAGGAATTAGGAAGAGGTGCGAAAGTGGCATCAACTCCTAACTGGAATTTGGAATTGCATGTTACATGTATCAACTGATTGCAACCACAATTCCAGTCGCAAATCATTGATCAGTTACTGACACCTCAAAGGAGGTGCCAATTCATTCACCTTTGTGAATGGTGTTGGTTGACCTCAGGTGGAGTAAGTAGTGATCTGAGGGACCATTGTCTGCTCCACCTTAAGTTTTCCCAAACAGTCTTTTATTAAGCAGCACTTGTTCTTTTACAGAACGCAGGCTGCTTCTGAAATGCATTCTCTGACCATGTCCAAACCTTGTAGCAACAGCGCTAACATTTATCACTAAGTAATATATTGTTTTCTGGGTGCGGCCCAAACAGCACCACAGCAACTCCCACACCAAGCTCCCAATCCTTGCTGGCCCACTGGGCACAAGATCAGGTTCCCTGCTTTCCCCGAGCAAGCACATGGCTTTTCACACTGACTATGGTGATTGGGTCAACAGAGTTGAGTGTCTCTGTCTAACTGTGCCCAGAACGGGGTTCTTGCACCGAAGGTGAGGGTGAGCTAAAATTTAAGTGTGTCGAGAGGTTACATTTAACCCCTTCTGTGCTCATGACGGAATGGTTCTGTAATGAGCACAAGTGCAAGTGTGCTCATGACGGAACCATACCGTCATGAGCACACTTGCAAAAAATCCCTCTGCGGTAAACAGCAAAGGGATTTCCCATTTTTAGGTTGAGCCTAGTGGCAACGCGCATGCGCTGCTCGCTCTGCGAGACTGCAGTAGTAGAGTATGGGAGAGAAGCTGCGCCCACTCTCCTCCCATATTTTTCATTGGCTTGTGTCATTGTCGTAAATGCAGCTTTCGGATTCGTTAATAGGCTTGCTAGTCCCTCCTTAGTAAGGCCTTGTCTTCATTTGTACCCTCCCATCGCGACTGGCCCTTTTACATCAGTTGTTACACGGGACCTGTTATTTAGTCTGTAGGCACTATTTACTTTATTGAGTTTCTCTTACTGCAGGCCGGACATGCGCTGCTTCAGCTGACTCCGCTTGTGTTTGTTTAAGCAGCATAGCCGCCCCCGTAACACGGGCGCCTGCTTTCAATAACTTTAACCCAGCATTATCTTGTGTCTGTTTCAAACCTCCCCCTACCCCCCAAGTAAAATGGATTTAGAAATGATTAGCGAATTAAGTCATGTGAATTCCAGGCAGCACATAATCCTGTGCTAATGGGCTGAAGCTGACAACAGCACATCTGTGTTACATGTCATCTGTACTAAAGCCACCTGATGGGTTATTTTCAAAAGCCTGTTTTATTAACACCACCACCACCAATACCATCACCATCTCCACCAATTCCACCATCTCCACCAATACCACCACCACCGCCAATACCACTACCACCACCACCAATACCAACACCACCATCAATACCACCACCATCAATACCACCATCACCACCAATACCACCATCACCACCAATACCAAAATCAATACCACCATCAATACCACCACCACCAATACCACCACCACCATCAATACCACCACCTTCACCACCACCAATACCACCATCACCACCACTACCACCACTACCACCAATACCACCACTACCACCAATACCACCACCAATACCACCAGCACCAAAACCACCATCATCATCACCACCACCTATACCACCACCACCTATACCACCACCACCAATACCACCAACACCAATACCACCACCAAAACCACCACCACCAATACCACCACCACCACTACCAATACCACTACCACCAATACCACTACCACCAATACCAACACCACCAATACCACCACCACCAATACCACCACCACCAATACCACCACCACCAATACCACCACCACCAGTACCACCACCACCATCAATACCACCACCACCAATACCACCACCACCAATACCACCAGCAATACCACCACCTCCACCACCAGCAATACCACCACCAGCAATACCACCACCACCAATACCACCACCACCAGTACCACCAATACCACCACCAATACCCCACCACCAATACCACCACCAATACCACCACCACCAATACCAATACCACCACCACTACCACCACAACCAATACCAATACCACCACCATCAATACCACCACCAATACCAATACCACCACCAATACCAATACCACCACCACCAATACCACCATCACCACCAATACCATCACCAATACCACCATCACCACCAATACCACCACCAATACCACCACTAATAC
Source organism: Calotriton arnoldi (assembly GCA_963921515.1). Lineage (NCBI taxonomy): Eukaryota > Metazoa > Chordata > Amphibia > Caudata > Salamandridae > Calotriton > Calotriton arnoldi. The sequence goes on from CAWUFW010000653.1 coordinate 639,002, forward strand.
CACCACCAATCCCACCACCCCCAATCCCACCACCACCAATACCACCACCCCCAATACCACCACCACCACCAATCCCACCACCCCCAATACCACCACCACCAATACCACCACCACCAGTACCGATAGCACCACCAATACCGATACCACCACCACCCATACCACCACCAATAGCACCACCAATAACAGTACCACCACCAATACCAATACCACCACCAATACCGCCACCACCAATACCAATACCGCCACTACCAATACCACCACCACCAATACCAGTACCACCAATACCAGTACCAGAACCACCACCAATACCAGACCCACCACCACCAATACCAGTACCACCAATACCAGTACCAGAACCACCACCAATACCAGACCCACCACCACCAATACCAGCACCGCCAATACCACCAATACCAATACCACCAATACCAATACCACCACCTCAGCGCCTCTCGCTCACTAGTAATAGCAGGGGCACTGTACGAGGCCGGAGCTCCAAATGAGACCATCCCTTCTCCATGCCTGCCACAAAGCACAACCCGTACTGCACCAGGAGGTGAAGCCAGGGCCCTACTACAGCTGGAGTGTTTTTTATTAGGTCAAAGATAACAATGACATTACGCAATGCCACACTGCGCACTCAAATCACGGAGTGGGCAGGAAATACCCCCCTCCCGCTCTTCCTCCTGAGCCGCGACAGTGTAATCACAGAGCGAAAGGTGTTGGAGCGCTTTGTTAGTGTTTATAGCTCGGATCATATGTAACTCTCACTTCACACTTTGTGTCTGTGTAATGTACAACATTTACACATCTTCACTGCACTATTTATCACTACTTTGAAGACGTCGCAGGCCGGTCTCTTCCTCTGATATTTACAATCTAACAAGCGGTCGAGAAGGCCGTTTATTGCAATGCAATAGGTCTCACATTTGCGAGAGTTTAAGCTATTAGTATTGTAAATGACAATGCCTTTTATTTATGTTTTAAACCCCAAAACATAAATAAAAGGCATTGTCATTTACAATGCCAATAGCTCAAACTTGCGTGAATGCGAGACCTATTGCATTGGAAATGCTTGTTTGTTTTTTTTGCCTGTCATTACAACGAAAACTAAACTGAAACTTAGTTTCAGTTTCACAGTTTCGGTGCTAGTGGGGCTATCTCAGCCCCCGAGCACCGAAACACATGGGAGGGGTATCGTTGGAAAGGGGAGAATCTCCCCTTTCCAATGGTACCCTTCCCTAGTGGATCCCTGCTTGGGAATCGCCCCAGGAGGGCGATCCCCAAGCAGGGATCCACCCACTAGCCACAAGGGAGGGGGGAGCGGCCCCTTGGGCAAGGGCTTTGTTCCCCCCCATTTAATTCTCACACAACCAGTCTTTCTGCCCCCCGGGGGGCAGAAAGCACCCTAGTTGGCAGGGATTATGTTTTTATAGGCCAGGGGTGGGGGCTGCCCAGAATGGGCATGCCAATACCCCCACCCTTCCCCCCAGATAAGGCAAAAGAATTTCTGCCCCCCCCAGGAGGCAGATGGGGGCAATAGCCCTTGATCTGCCCCCCGGGGGGGCAGACAGCCCACTAGGCACCAGGGATTTTTTATTTTATACGTAGGTGTGGGGGCTGCTACAGTCTATCTCCCTCCCCCGGGAAGCAGATGGGGCAATAGCCCCTTATCTGCCCCCCACCCCCCCCCCCAAGGGGGCAGAAAGTCCACTAGGCACCAGGGTTTTTTTTCTTCCAAAGTTCGGGGAGGGGGCTGCCCAGAATGGGCATGCCAATGCCCCCACTCCCCCTCAAAAAATGCCCAGACTTTATGCCCCCCAGAAGGCAGTTGGGGCAATAGCCCCAAATCTGCTCCCTCAGGGGAGGCAGAGGGCCCACTAGGCGCCAGGGATTACACTGGCTTTTTTGTACATAGGGGTGGGGGCTGCCCAGAATGGGCACACCAATGCCCCCACCCCCCAAAAAAATAGTCACAGTCTTTTTGCCCCCCTTGTGGGCATATGGGAGCAATAGCCAGTCCCAGTAAAATGCCAAAACTGTGTAAAAAAGTTTGGTTTTCTGACAAAAGTCTGTCAGTCCCTGAAAGCTGGGAAGATGGTGATTTCAGCACCACAAACCCTTTGTTGATACCATTTGCAGGGAAAAAAACAGATGCTTTCATCTGCAGCACTTTTTTCCAATTTTTCACAAAAAACAAACATAATTTACCTTTATTTTGGCTAATTTCTGGGTCCCCTTCAGGGGAATCAACAAGCCCTGGGTACCTTTAAAATCTCCATGATGTTTAAAGAAAAGGATGCAAATTTGGCGTGGATACCTTATGTGGCCAAAAAGTAACAGGGGCCTAAGCGCGAACTACCCCAAATAGCCCAAAAAAGGCTTAGCACGGGGGGGGGGGGGGGAAGGCCTAGCAGCGAAGGGGTTAAGAAGTGTAGTAACCACATGCTCACTGGAAGAAATGGCCTATGACCTACAAAGCTTCAAAAAGCATACTGGAGAGTTGCTTTGTTTAAAAGCATAGTGGGACAAGACCCCTAGTCGTAATTAAGCATGCCTTCTATTCAACACTCAGGAAATCCAGGTAAATTAGCATATGCACATAAAAGACCAATTTAACTTTTCATAGAAGGAGATGAAACATAATCTCCTAGCCTTTCAGGGTCGGGGAGAGTTTGCAGGTGTTGCATTTGGACCAGAACCAGGTGGCTAGGCCTACAAAGCTTCCATGGTAATGTTGGGCGGATTCTTTGCTTCTGTGAACGAGAAGATCGGACCGATGCATGCAACCCTTCCATTACAGAATGCTCTAAATTGGTGAACTTTACACTCAACAAAAACCTCAACCTAAAATCTCACATTATCTCCTTAGCTCAATACCAACCTAGACTTCTGCGGGGATACAATGTCTCGTCCAAGGTAAAGTCCCCGGACTTTTAGATCGAGTAACATCTGACCATGAATGTCACATCTATCACTCTAAAAAGTGCCAGAGCTAAAATCAGTCAAAAAGAAATAAAACCTTTAATACATTTCTAAAGACGTCTGTCCAGTTTTCCAAACTCTGGTGGCCTCATTTATCAATTACTGAAATGCAGCAGTGATTAGGCTTCCACAAATCGCATTATCACCCATAAATTCATGCTTCATTCAGCTGAAAGTTTAGTACCTAAGACGACAAGGTTTGGTCTTGTAACCAGGCCTGGTATGCGGAACTCTGCGAAGTGACAAAAAAACTCCACGGAGTTCCGCAAAAGGCAGAGTGCAGAGCGAGCTGCCGTTCGCGCTGATCTTCCTGCCGCTAGAGTAGAAATTCTATCCGAGCAGCAGCTCGGGCTCACCAATTTATCATTGGCGAGCGCAAGCGAGCAAAAAACTCCATTGCGCTACGCTGCAGAGTTCCGAAAACTCCTCGAACTGAGCGGAGATCACTGCCCAGGCCTACTTGTACCCTGGTGCTGAAAGACATACTTCCTCCCAATTGATGCGTGGATCAAGTTATTTGCAAGCATCACATTCATTGTGAGTAATCTTAAACATCCATCATATCCTGCACCTTTCCGGAAGACATGTAATGGAAAGCAAAACTTGAGAAGTCAAGACAATCTGAGGTTTGACCCTCGGAAATTCAACGTGCCCCCTGCTGCATTACAATCTTTTTCAGGGGCAGCTCCAAGCATCAAGAACAATATTCCAGTAGACCTCTGATGCTAAGAAAACTTTCATCAAATTAAGAGAAAACTGAAAGCTCCTTGTTCAATTATTACCTATACAACTAAATGATTAATCTCATCTTGTGTTTAGAGATGTTCTTTTAACATCATTTTAAAGAAAAGCTTTACCCAATTACCACCATTTTAAACGTTCCTCCCATTCTCTTTCCCTACCTGTAGTGCTCCCCACCGCTGCTTTGCTGTCTGTATTCAGTGTACTGTAGTTATATTGATTATTCTGTTTATACTTTCACTTTAAAGATTAACTAATTATCTCTTATGCCTGTTGTCATGTGAAGCACACTGACACACTTGTAAGGGTTGAGCACTGCTAAATAAAAAGCAAAATAGAAATAAAATCTTAAATTATTGAAGATGACTTAAAATCTTATCGGTACAATCCCTTGTCTTATCAAGTTTTGAATAAAGCAACTTTTTAATTGCAGGTATTCCTAAAATACACCTTGCCACTCTAAGGCTGCCTATAAGTTGGTCTCAGCAAATAAACGGGTTGAACAAACCACAGCAGTAATTAGGAGTATAAAATAGACCCCTATTGAATACATTCAAGTTGACTTCATTGTTCATAAAAACACTTATTTTTTAGGACACTGAACTATCTAGCTCGGTAACGGGCAATCTCAGGTAGCCTTCATTCCCTTTGAAGCTTTCTTGCACAAAAAACAACCTTCAAAGAGAAAGAAATACATAAAGCAATTCTTGCCATGTAGTACTCAAGGTATTGAACTTTATTCCTCCAGCCTTGAGATCAGCACCCTCCTATGAAGTCTTCACAAGGTGGGTCTGCTCTTCCAACGTCACTTTGTCTCAGGACTTGCCAGCTCATTTGGTTTTATTGACTCACAAACCCCACTATATGAAATGATAGAGTTCCTTGAAGTTTACTTTTTTGTAAAAAATATTTTTATACATTTTTGGCATATTACCGTTAGTAAACTTTTGCATTAAAATCACCAGAAAAATTAACAAAGCTATTGTCATCCTGGGAAGATTAAACAGTATCTCATCCTTATTACTATACAGCTGTGAAGGCTAAAAATTCAATTTGGTGTTTTATTCAGAGTAGTTCTCCATGGTATATATCTGGTGTTCATTGGTCTGTCATCCTGAGAGTGGGAATGAACAGCCACGTGTATCCACCTGCATGAAAAGTAGTCATAACATTGTAACGAAAAAATAAAATACTACTAAACAAAGAAACCGTTACCTAGGGGTCTCGTTGGTTGTGGACCAGTGTGTTGTAGATGAAGGTGTCCCTCAAAGGCGCGCAGGCGAACCCAAAGGCAGGCAGGGAAGTGCAGGAGGAGGCTGCGAGAGAGAAGCCATATAGGAGCAGCAGCACTGCCACTTATCTTGGAAAAGCCAAGGGAGATGAGCACCCAGCGGGCTGACTACCGTTGACCATTATGCCTCACAGCAGTTTGCAAAACGCCCATAGGAGGAGCTTCCAGGCTGGCTTCACCGCCTGTGTGCCCCGGCACCTTCTAGCAGCTCGATGCAAGAGAAAACCTTCGTAGTCTGTACATTTCATTATGTTCCTGTGCCATATAGTCAGTGTGGGATGTCCAGGTGATTTCCAATTCATAGCAATCTACCCCACGGCCAAGACCAATGACAGGTCTGTGTATTTGCTAGTGACCTTTTTCCTCTTAGGATGAGGATACACCCCCAGCAGACAGGTAACAGGGCTAGGAAGAATGTTTCCATAAATGGTAGTGCTCACCAGGCATACCACGTTGTCCTAAAGGGGAATTAAGTGTAAGCACATCCATACCATGTGTAAGTAGCTATCTCCTTCTGTTTTAGATCTAGGGCAACTTGCTCAGGCCCACAGTAAAAATCTATTGATCCTTTCAGGTGGAAAATACGCCCTGTCGAATGTTGTAGAAATGAATCAACTAGAATCCGTCATTCCTGGATATTTTTGGGGTCCACTGAAATATGAATACCCAGTCAGCATCAGAAAGGGTGAGTTTCCTCACCCAAGGTGGCATGCAGTGCACCAAGGATAGCTAAAAGAGGAGGAACAATGCCCTATACATGAGTGTGACTGCCTTGTGGGTAGCAGTCTTGGTGAGTAGCAGGTTTAGACTTGGTGTGTTGCAGGTTCACCCAGTTGGGAAGAGGATGTAGCCTTACGGCTAGAGCTGTCGACCTCGAAACTGGGGAACCGGGTTAGAGTCTCGGCCACGACGCTCAACATCCTGTGATTCTGGGCAAATCACTTAATCTCCCCGTGCCTAACAAAAGAAGCATTGGCATAGCCAATAGGTCTCGCCTTTGGGACCTTATAAGTGCTTAGCTATGCAGCATATAATCCTGGCTGGTGTGCCGCCAGGGATTGAATAGCTATACAATTACTATTTTTGCCATTCACAAAGCGCATGAGAAGCAGCTCGCTTCCAAGGACATATACTTACTGGTACAACAGGGTGCAAGGGCCTGCAGCAGCCACCTTGCCGTTATGTAAAGTTATTTATATAAATGCCAGTCCGCTGTGTCCTACAAATGTACCAGGGCAGGCCGTCCTCCCCTCACCCCACGGAGCGGGCTCGAAGAATGCACCGAGGCGTAACTTTCACCCAGATTCTTTTCTGCCGCGAGGCCCAGACATGCCGACATTAGGCCGGATCACTCTGTACTTCTAAGGTTGGCACCGCCCACCCCAACTGCAGCCGAGACTGAACGCGAACCCGGGGCCGCCTCACCCGTGTGCACATGTATACACATCACTTGCACATGCTGGTAGACTGCAGGGCCGAGGCACTGCTCCCTCCCGGGCACCAAGCGCTAGATGGACATATTGTAAGTGCCCGGGGAGGGTTGCCAACTGTGGGGGCAGGGAGTACCACAGACGGAAGCACTCGGGCATTGCCCTGCCACAGTAGCACCCCCGAGATTGAACACAATAGAGAGGCTTTGTTGTCAGTGGGGAAAGTGCACACAGGACAGGACATGTAGGACAGTGCACAGAGGTGGTGCATTCAGGGCAGTGCACACGGGACGTGCACACAGGACAGTACACATACGACAGTGCACAGAGGTGGTGCATTCAGGGCAGTGCACGCAGGACCGTGCACACAGGAAGGACGGTTCTTTGGTGGCGCGATGGCATCCTTCACCGAGGAATGAATTCACTGAGCTCGGCGGCTCGTGCTTTAGAAAGCAGCGTGTGCTGCTCGGTGGAATGTCTGCCGGGTTGCTAGTAGTAACAATGGGAGGGAGGGTGAAGCGAGCAGCTGGTGTGTAGGTGTGACGGAGGACAGACAGTGGCTCTTGTGTCACAACCAGGGCTTTAAGTGGGATGAAAAAACTGGGGGGGGGGTCCTCAAAGGGGCGTGGCCAATGTAATTAAGGGCGTGGCTTAAAAAGACATAAGCTAAAAATCTGTGCTTATCATAGTGTGCCGCTCGACTTGTATTTAGCTGTTTCTGTCATTGCATCCAGATATACCATACAACAAGTAACATCATACCTACAACAAGCCAGGACTATTGGCTTTGTCAATGGTTGTTAGTTGCATAAGATAAATAGGCTGCAACTATGGCTTGTATATAATATTGAAAAAGCTTCCACTTAAAGCCCTGGTGACACCACGACAATGTTGCTGCTCATGAGTTTCAAAACGAGAAGGGAAATCCAGAGAGAAAATGACTCTCTTTAAAGGATTTCCCTTCCCCTGCAGTCCGGAAAAAAACGGACCGCCTGTGCCAGAGTCCAAAACAGAGCCCGATAGAGACCCGTTTCGAGGCCCCTTTTAAAAAACTGCCGGTGCTCAGCACCAGTGAGACTCGGCCCACTTAAAGCCCTGGTCACAACCACTCTACTGCTGCTGAGAATTGTAAGAAACTACAGACTGCATGGAAATGACTGGGACGAAACGCAATTTAACGTGAAGACCATGTGATGGGAGCATATATCGTGTGTCACACTGTGGCACCGTGTGAGCTGGCAGGCATGAAATATTGAGGACAGAAAATCGAAAAAGAATATCGACAGATAAGTCTAGATTTGTTATACCTATCTCCACATATGTACCTATGCGGTACGTATATCTTCAAGGTACGCAGATATGGAGTAAGCAATAGTAAATCTGTACTTACCTATATGCACTGCCCTCCGATATTTTTTCCCTCGACGTCACTATGCCATGATAGTGTCGATATTCACTAATACAATCCCCGATCACGTGCTTAGAAGCAGCCGTTTCTAACTTAAGGAGCATATTACAAATGGCCAACAGAGAGCTATATTCTAAACATTTTAACTCAGACCCAGGCATGACACAAATAGCATTTCTCCAGCCAGCACTCACCCATCGGTGATACAACCATGTCACGCTTTGAGCCGTCTCCATACTTAAGGCGCTAGATTCCGAGCTTGCAGTGGGCAGTTTCTCGCTTTATGACGCATGTTACTTGGAAGTATCCCTGCTGGGGTTCACGTACATCTCACTTCTTACAGCTGAGGCGGAAGGTGCCTTTCTGCCTCCGATATCTTCCGAGCCACGTGCAACCTTTGCCCGTTCTCCACCCTGAACAAAGTGCACCGCCACATGGGCAGCCGGGCAGGGAACGTGTGATGCAGCGCTGCGTAACGAGAGCAGTCGTGCCAGGCCAGCAGCGCTATCGATAGAGTACAGGCCTCACATCTTTACATACGCGGTGTGACTGAGAGTTAACAGGGGGCGAGAAGGGGGGGGCGGTGTTCACGGCTGACCGAACCGCTTCCAGGCGCAGACACCTATGGGAGCTCCTCCGTCAGGGCATCAGCCGGACAGACATCTTTGGACTGCTCGTCCACACGTTCACTGGGGTGAACGTGTGAAGAGGCTGGTCTCAGGGGCTGCCACGGCCCGACTGCAGTACAGATGTAAACAGTTTCAGCTGCAGAGTAATCCGTACAGTATAGTGCACCACACAAACGCTGACAAAATATAGCGCACAAATATCCTTCAGAAAAATAGAACCCCATGTGGTTAATAATAAAAATAATCTACACCCGAGACAATGTGCATGTCAGAGAATATTTCTATATGTGATAGTCTGACGTACGGCCATAGAAGCCACGTCACTCTCATGGACGAGTGGGTGGATGCGGTCTCACGGCTAGACTGCCGAGCTGGGACACCAAGGTTTGAGCCTCGTGGTCGACTCCACATCCTGTGGTTCTGGACAATTCACTTAATCTCCCCGTGCCTACCAAAACAAGCGCGCACGCGAAAGGAGGCAGCAGTGGGAAGGGAGAGAGGAGGGGGCCTGCGCCGGTTTCCTCCTTGCGGGAGCGAGTAGGGGCACCATATGTTTGCAAGTTAATTACAAACATATGGTGTCAAAGCTCGCTCCCGCAAGGGAATGCAGAACGTGCACGCGTTGCCATTGAAAGCAATGCAACGCGTGCACGTTTTTAGGGCGAAAAGCGAATCGATTTCAAAAGGTCTTTTTCCTATGCAGCGCATGTGCGCTGCGTAGGCGAGACCTAAAAATGAATGTGTCCTCATGTAACGAAACTGGTGCTCATGTAAAGCGCTCTGATACCCGATGTCTCGGGTCTAGTTCGCGCTACATAAAACTCTTTAAAAAAAAAAAAAAAAAAGTCATGCCCTACCCGTTTGCTGCAGCGCTGCTACAATCGCTTGATGGAGAAGGAAATGGCTGGGGGGTATTTCAAACATGTTGCACAGGTCATCAAACCCTAAAAGTACACCTTCTCTATACAAATACCTAATCTGCTACAGTCTGCTGCTCCTCCAAATGGATAAAGCCCCTCAAACACATCTCAAATTCAGGGTTTGCAAACAAACTAAAGTGAGGTAAAGCAAATAAGGAACAACAGGTTGCGTCTTCCTCAAGCAGAGGTGCCAAAATAGTATGAGGACCCTGAAAGTGCCATCTAGTGTTGCATGGGCCAAAATATCAAGTGAAGCAACTTAGTCAACATTTGAAAATGTGTGCGATTCTCTCCCCGGTCTGCCCTGTCATTACTCTGCCTGTAAGCCACCACAACTGTGTGGCCAAATAATACGGTTACCAGTTTGAGGCCACCACCCCTCCTCCAATATGGATAACTGAAGTTAAGCCAGTGCCCCTCCGGATAGAGGATATATGCAGCCCATATATCTTTGGGTCTGGATGTAAGGGGCATGAGCAAAATGTGGACAGTTGTTCTTGACAAAATGCAACGTCCGTTATCCAGGTGTCAGTGGAGGTGGGTGTGGTGCTTTTGCCCCAGTGCATTGCAACTTTACGTTTTGCCTACAACAACAGCATTGCAATCAGACAGCGATCTGCAGGGGGAATTTTCTTGACATAACCCTGTAAACCCACTAAGGGTATACGTCTAAGATCCACCCCTGTGATATCTCGCATAGTGTTATATAACTTATCCCAGTATCTCGCTATCGGTGGGCATTGCCATGCCAGGTGAAGGAAAATGGCACGTGGCATTTTTCATTTCCAACAATTACTGTTTGTCTTGAGACCCATATCAAATAACTGCAATGGTACATCTGTACATCTACTGCAGGGCTTGATACAGATTCGGGGAGATAATGCTGTAATGCAATCTCCTACAGGGATAATGGGAATTACAGAAACAGCAGCAGTGCTTAGCACAAGTGGAAACGTACTACCAGAGACTCAGAAACAAAATACCAGTACTCTTGCAGTAGTAGTTGAACCGCCACTTAAAGAAGTTAGTATTGGTATTTTGAAAATAGAATATGGCGAATATGCAAGAAAATGTAGATTTGAAAAGGCTTTTGACTTACAAATAAGAGGAATTCGGTACTTTTTTAAAGAAGCTGCTTAGCGTGAAATGGAACACATGATTAACTGGAAGAATTAGTTGATGAATTAGAGATTGAGATTAGCAAAATGAAAAATGAGAAGCAAAATTAGAAAATGGTTTTAACATAACAAAATAAGGAAATTGGCTTGATTACTCTAATGGCTCATATTAAAGATCTAACTGGAAAAACAATAGAGTGTAGTGATTTGAAGAAATATCGAAAAAGATGTAAGAAAGGAACAGCAAATAAAAATAGATGAAAGAGTGTTGAGGAAAAGGCGAGAAATGCTGCAAGTTATTCTGCAGTAGAGACAGGTTCAGTTTTACAATTTCCTTTAATAGAAGTTCACGGAGAGAACTTTGTCCATGTCCCATGGACATGGGCTGATTTGTTTGCATTTACACGATTTGGGGAGGTGATTTTAATGTAAACATATGCACTCAAGCTGGATCCGGGCAGTGTGGGGTAGTTAATGTAGAGAACGAACCGATAACTCATTTTGCTCATACCGATAGGGGTGAGAAGTTTAACGATATAATGGCCTCATATGATCTGGGTTTTGCGAACATGTTGTGTTCCCCTCCGGTGGATTTTGATTATACATTCATTGGTAGAGGCTGTGAATCCATAATCGATTTTATAATCGTTCCTAATCGCTACGCCACCTGGATTGATAAATTCAAAACACATTATAATGCGTTGAGTGATCACCTGCCCATAAGTCTTAATATAATCCCCCCTAAATGGGGTTCTCATTTTAATAACAATAGTTTAGCATGGATCCAAAATATTGCCTTAGACCGCCAGAATGGATACTCTGTGCGCTGGGGTAGGAAGGAACCAGAGGTGCTCAATAAACAGATCATTACCAAAGCATACGATAACATCTTAGTATGTTTACAAGATAATACTGCTTTTGATGACACTCTGAGTGCATTTGCCAATATCACTACTGTGGTTCAAAACTTGCTCATAGCACAGAGTAAGGGACCCCTATAAAGGAAAATGGCTGGTTTGATTCCAACTGTACCAAGACTTATACAAGGCTGAAAAATGCTCTCCATAGACCTGTGAGAGATCAGGGGGAGATTAGAGAAAGTAGGAGGGCTTATAATCTTGCCAGAAAAGTAAGAAAGAAAGAACTTAAAGATCTAGTGTGGGATACTCTTTATGAAGCATCCCTAAGAAAGGATTGTAACTCATTCTGGCAGGCAGTAAATGCCCCGTTTTTTTCGAATAACGATGGAGCTAGGATTGAGGTTGCAATCGATGAAAAATCTTGGATTGACTTCTTTTCAAACGTATACAGCTGCAAGGAGAAGGCAGGAAACTCTTTGGACCCCGGCCCTGATCATTGGGAAGAAGTTGGTGGTTTTCGGCCTATAGAGATGCATATTATGCATGAGGAGGTGTTAGCGGCTATTAATGCCAGTAAAGGAGGTAAGGCACCAGGTCCTGATGGTGTCCCGATGGATCTATTTAAATCGATCCCTACATTATGGTCCCCATTGTTAACTCGGGTTTTAGAAGCTTGTTGTGCAAGGGGTTTTATTAGGTCATAATCGGAATCAGTGATTATACCGATTTTTAAAAAAGGGGATCGGAACAACCCTGCCTGCTACCGACCAATATCGCTTTTAGATGCTTTGGTGAAGGTAGCAGGCAGGATTGTTTTAAATAGATTACAAATGTGGGCAGAGGATAATAACATTTTGAGCGCGGTCCAATACGGTTTTAGACAGGGGTTGGGGACTAATGAGCAGGTTTTAAATCTGACCCTCCTAATGGGGAAATACACTCAAGCGAAGGAAGGCAAGTTCTACGTGGCCTTCGTAGACCTCACGGCCGCATTCGATTGTGTTAATCACACTAGACTGTGGAAAATTTTGATGGATTTAAAAGTTGACCCAACCCTCGTACAATTCTTAATACAATTATATTCGGGGGCCAGTGCAAAGGTGAGATACGGGTTAAGGGGAGAATGTACGGCGTCTTTCCGCGTGGAGAGGGGTGTGAGACAAGGCTGCGTCCTGGCCCCGTTCCTCTTCTCTTTATATACCAATGCTTTAGAAGAGGAACTGCTGGCCGGGGCGAGAGATCCACCCCCGGGTTAACAATAAGCCAATAGTTTCTCTTCTCTACGCGGATGACGATGTTCTTATGGCCAGAACGCAGTTGGGTCTCCAGAGAGCACTTGCCTCGTATATCAGTTTTATGGATAATCGAAGCTTAAAACTTAATGTAAAAAAAACATTTGTTATGACATGTGGGAGGGGGAGAAGCAAAGGTAGAAATCTGTCAGTTGGGAAAGATAGGATAGACTCAACCAGTACGTTCTCCTACTTGGGTGTTTTGTTTGAGCGTACTGGCTCCTGGGGAGCCGCGATTAAGAGTAGGAGTCTCCTTTTAAGAGGTCAATAGCGGCAGTGATTAGCTTTGCAAATAAAATGGGCAAAAGACCCCCGGAGATTCTTCTCAAAATTTATCAGGCCAAGTGCATGAGTATTGCAATGTTTGGGGCAGGAATCTGGGGTTTTAATGATGTCTCCCTAATCCAATTAGTCGAAAAAACTTTTTTAAGATTTATTTTAGCGGTCCCACAGAGTTCCCCAGTTTTTAATTGTCATAGTGAATTGGGGATCCCATATATTTCGGATACGATTAAAATGCAACCTCTATTACTATGGTATCGAGTTTGGACGTCTACCTATACAGGATTGAATAGAGATATCATCAAGGATACAATGAAATTGGACTATGCCTGTAGAATTAAATGGTTGAATTATATTAGAAATTTTTTATTGGATATTAATTGTTATGATTTTTATAATGCTCCAGAAACCATGAATTCTATTTCTAGGAAAGATTTTAAACTTCTTTGTATGACACATTTAGAGTCTCTAAGAGCCGCACAGGAGATGAATAAATGCACAGTGATCCAGCATTATTGGACATTGGCAACCTATCGTATCCAGCCCTATTTGGTTTGGTGCATTAGAGGGTACGATAGATACCTTCTTACACGGTTTAGGTTTGACTGTTTTCACCGTTTAGTTAGTTTTCCCTCTGCTAATGATTGGTCAAGAAAATTGTGTCACTGTCCGTGTGATAATATCTCAAAGCAATCAACTATCCACGTGATTCTCTTTTGTAAAATATATTCAAAGGAAAGAGCTAGATGGATTCTGCCTTTGTTAAAACAAGGGGGTTGGAGGCAATGTCGTCCGGCCTTTTTATATCTTCAATTATTGGAAAATGTTTATTGTGTGACGATCATGACTGGCTTTTTGAAAAGTATAATGAAAAAAAGAAAGAGTTTTATTAGGTAATGGTCTCTATCCTACAAACTTAGAATGTGTATTTACGATCCAAAACGCTAAGGATGCGTTAGAAAAATGTTGTGTAAATAATAGATGGGAGTTCTTTTAAAATGTAGTCGTCTAGACAATATTGTATAGTGTATAGACAAATTTCTATTGTGTATTGATATATTTTTATGATTGTTTTTATTGTGGCTTTTATGATTTTATTATGAATTGAAATCGAATAAAGTATATTCATTCATTCATTCACATATTTCCTGAAGTTGTGAGAGGATCCTGCAAAATGTTATGATGAAATACATAAACTAACACACATTTCCCCAGTGTTGTGGATGGATTTAAATTCACTTTTTGAAATTGTGGCCCATGGAGATTTGTGTTTGGAATGTAAGGTGGTTGTAGGATGGCCTGCACAAGAACCAGCTAGACTTGGTCCTAACAATGTACAAGCTGAAGAGGTGGCAGATAAATACAAAGCTGTAATTGAATATTTGAAAAAGTTTGTTCCTGAAAAGGAAATATATTGGCATACACACTAGCCGAAAGAGTGAGTGCATTCAATTTACGAAAGGTTGATGCATATTTACAGAATCCATAGTGGAGTCGAAAACCCTGAAAAAGATTAAATTTGTGGTCTTGTATCTGCTTTCGTGAATGGATTAAGACAGAGATTAGTAATCATATTCAGCAGAGTGAATTATGTTGGCAGTCGAAAGACATAGATGAGATCTTGATGTTGGCAAAGAATAGTTGCGATTACTCTGAAGCAAAGCAGAAGACGAGACAATTTTAGAAAGGATCACGAAAATCAAATGGGTTAAAATATGAATTTTGCGCAGAATGGAGGGAACAGAATGAATTAGACAATGCAAGATGGTAAAAGTGAAGGAATTAAAATGAATGTTGAAATGTGGAAAAAGAATACGGCATGTCAAACAGAGTTTCGGTAAATTCAAAGCAAAATGCACAGATGCAGATAAGGATTATGTTACTTACCCTGTAAGCATCTGTCCTTGGCATGTAGAGCTGTAGATTCACATGCTTTTCATACTCCTGCCATCTAGTGTTGGGTCCGGATGTTTGCAAGTTGTTTTTCTTCGAAGAAGTCTTTTCCAGTCACGAGGTAAGGTGACTCCTCCTTTCGGTGATAGGGCGCAGGGTCATCTACTCCATTGTTAGATTGTTTTCTCGCAAGAGGGTGAGAATGGATTAAGTAAGTGTAGTACAGAGATGTCCATGCGTATGTAATGTAAATAATAAGAACTACAATAACCATAGGTGTCGGGGGAGGGCGCATGTGAATCTACAGCTCTACATGCCAAGAACAGAAGCTTACAGGGTAAGTAGCATAATCCGTTCGAGGCATGTGTGCTGTAGATACACATGCTCTGCATAGATTGTATAGCAGTATTCTCCCAAAGCGGTGGCTAACCACTGGGTGTTGCAGTTGTTTGAAAAAGTGTTTTTAGCACTGCTTGTCCTACATTAGCTTGTTGACGTGCTAAAATTTCCACACAATAATGTTTGGTAAATGTGTGTGGTGTAGACCATGTAGCTATGGAAATGTTACCTAAAAAGGCCATCGATGCTCCTATTTTGCGAGTAGAGTGTGCTCTAGGAGGTATAGTTAAAATTTGTTTAGCTTTAACATAACATGTTTGAATACATTTGACAATCCACCTAGAAATACCACATTTTGAAATTGGATTTCCTTTATAAAACCGCTTTTTACATCAAGTGTGTGTAGAGCTCTTTCTGCTTCTGAATCAGGTTGAGGGAATCACACAGGTAACTCAACTGATTGGTTAATATGAAAAGCAGAAACTACTTTTGGAAGGAATTTAGGGTTTGTAAGAAGAACCACTCTATCTTTACGAATTTGAAAGAGGGTTCTTCTAAGGGTAATGCCTGAAACTCACTAACATATCTCAGTGAAGTGATAGCAATTAGAAATGCATCCTTCCATGAGAGAAATTGTAATGAATAATTGTGTAATGGTTCAAAAGGTGGACCCATAAGCCTTGTGGGAACAATGTTAAGGTTCCAGATAGGTGCAGGTGGTACCGTGGGTGGTATTATTCTATTAAGGCCTTCCATAAAAGCTTTAATTACTGGAACTTTGAATAGGGACAAATGTTGTCTGTTTTGCAGATATGCAGCTACTGCTGCAAGATGTAATCAAATAGATGTGTAAGCTAAGCCAACTCGCTGTAGATGCAAAAGATAACAAATAATATTTTGTATAGAGGCATATAGCGGATCAATTGTGCTATTAGGACAATATATCACAAACCTTTTCCACTTTGCTGCATAACATGCTCTAGTGGTGGGTTTTCTTGATTCTTTCAGGATTGTCATACAATCTGGTGGTAGGTTTAAATATCCAAACTCTATGACTTCAGGAGCCAGATCGCTAGGTTGAGCTCCTTGGGGTTTGGATCAGCAGCTCCTTGGGGTTTGGGTGAGCAGCTGAGCTGGGGGCTCGGTCCCTGTTGATATCCGATGCTACATTGTTCCTCTATTTTAAGTACGCACGTTTTAATTCAGTTGCACTTTTAAATTGTATTCCTGATTTTAACGCTGCTAGTGTGTTTTACCTGTTTGCTGCCGAGATTCTCTGTTTTTGCTCTTGTGTCTTGGTCGCGGTATTGCTGCCACGCAGGATACCGCTACCCTCTTCACTTTCTTTTGGCCTTCTAACGGCCATTTTTCTCGGGGGTCAGAGCCGAGTTTGGGCGCCATTTTGGGTTGGCGTTCTAGTCTTGCTTTACCTTCCTTTCTCTCCCCTACTTATGGCCAGTGCCCCGCGGATGCGCAGCGGTGAGCAGCTGAGCTGGGGGCTCGGTCCCTGTTGATATCCGATGCTACATTGTTCCTCTATTTTAAGTACGCACGTTTTAATTCAGTTGCACTTTTAAATTGTATTCCCTGATTTTAACGCTGCTATTGTGTTTTACCTGTTTGCTGCCGAGATTCTCTGTTTTTGCTTCTGTGTCTTGGTCGCGGTATTGCTGCCACGCAGGATACCGCTACCCTCTTCACTTTCTTTTGGCCTTCTAATGGCCATTTTTCTCGGGGGTCAGAGCCGAGTTTGGGCGCCATTTTGGGTTGGCGTTCTAGTCTTGCTTTACCTTCCTTTCTCTCCCCTACTTATGGCCAGTGCCCCGCGGATGCGCAGCGGGCGTGCGTAGCGGGCGCGCCGCTGGCGCGCCGAAGGCGCGCCTAAGGCAAGCCCGTCTGCGCCCGTCCGCGTCCGGAACGCGGTCGGCACCAACCATGCTGTCCTGACTGATCCTGGGCTACGCATTACCTGGACTAGTAAGCAGCTTTTAGAGCTTAATGTTGCACAATGCACGTACCATATGTTTCCCAACTCTGACTTGACATATTGGAATCAGACATTTCAATGTAAAGTTTGCTCTCAGGTATTTGGAGGTCGAGTGAACTCTCTGGGGGCGAAGCCTCACTCGTGATGCCTGATACTGGCATAAAAGGTCAACTCTTAGAGCTTGCCTGATAAATTGTAGATCTCTCCCTAAACACTGTGATGACATTTGGCTCTCTATTGAGTCCAATCGCTGGGACCTTATGTTCTTGACAGAAACTTGGCTGACCGACACATCCCACCCGGACATCGCCCTTGCTATTCCCTCTGGCTTTAAAATTTCTAAGGTTAACAGGGGTGACAACAGGCGAGGAGGGGGCCTCGCAATTATTTTGAACGACAAGTGGGATATTTCGTGTAAAAAAATAGAGAACATAGGCACTATTGAAGCCATGTCCTTTTCTATCCAAACCTCACCAGGGCATACGATTGCAGGCTTGTTGGTTTACCGCCCTCCTGACTCATCAGCTGCCTACCTTCCCAAATTAGGTGACATTATTGCGGATCTTACACTAAGATATACCAACCTCACAGTCCTGGGTGATTTTAACGTCCATATGGACGCGTCGGACTGTGGGCTGGCGCTTCAGGTGACTGAGATGATTGGAGGACTCAATTTGACTCAGCAGGTTACGTCTGCCACACACCGGGCTGGTCATATCTTGGATCTTATTTTTTCAAATGACCCTACTATTAAGGTGGAGGCTCCTATGCCACTGACTTGGTCAGACCACTGGCTGGTCCCCTTTAGCCTATTAAGAAGAGAGGGGACTTGCAGTGCGAAACCTGAGGTCGAGATGAAAAGAAACTGGAAAAAGTTTCTATTGAGTCCATGGATCCTGTCTCACTTAATATTCCACTCTTGCTGACAGGTGACCCCAGTCATGATGCAATTGCCTTTAATGACTGGGTTACCACCTCCATTGACTCTATTGCTCCCATGAAAATGGTGAAGCAAGTCAGGAAAAAGCCATCCTCCCCTGGTTCTCTCCAGAACTTCAATCAGTGAAAAGTGCATGCAAAAAGCTAGAACGCATTTGGCGAAAAACTTACAATCTGGACGCTAAAAGCACATATAAAACTGCACAAAAAAAATTCCACGCTCTTAAACGCAAAGCTATCAAAGATTTTTTAGCAAATCAAATTAATGACTCTAACAACTCTTCTAGGGAAATTTTTAAAATCGTGCATGATTTTATGAAACCCCAAGCCACCATCAGTAAGATAGCGCCAACAGCTGATCTTTGCAGAGATCTGTCGACCTTCTTCCAGGAGAAGGTACAGTCTATTTATTCTTCCTTCCAGGGACTAGGGGACAGGTTGCCCATCCCCGCTGTCCTTACTCCTTCCTCCCATTGGTCGGAATTTCAGGCCTTTTGTCCAGTGGCATCTCTGCATGATCTAGGAAGAATTAAGTCTGGCTCACCCTTAGACCCATGCCCAGCCAGATTTTTTAATCTCCTGGCTTCCCTTCTCAATCCCCATTTAAACATTATTTGGAATACCTCTCTAAGGGTTGGCAGTTACCCTTCAGTTTGGAAAAAGGCGTTTGTTCTGCCTATCCTTAAAAAAGAAGATGCAGACCCTAGTATTCTCATGAATTTTAGGCCTATTTCACTCTTGCCCGCCCCAGCTAAGATTTTGGAGAAGGAAGTGCAGAGACAGCTATCTACTTATTTGGAGTCCAATAATCTGCTGCACGACTCACAATCGGGTTTTCGGAAGGGCTACAGTACTGAGACCGCTCTGCTGGAAGTTGCGGAAACCATCCGAGAATCCCTAGACCAGGGCAGTAGCGCCATGCTAGTGTTGCTGGATTTATCTGCAGCCTTTGATACGGTCTCTCATTCGATTCTTTTAGACCGTTTGGCTCAGATGGGTATCTCAGGGACTATCTTGAACTGGTTCCATTCGTTTCTGGAGGAGCGGTCTCAGCAGGTCTTACTCCGCCCTTATGTCTCCTCTCCTAGCATCATGGGCTGTGGAGTACCACAGGGTTCTGCGCTTAGCCCGACCCTGTTTAATGTATATCTCGCCCCTCTAGCCTCTACAATGAATAACTGTGGTGTACGACTAATATCGTACGCGGATGACACACAACTGGTGTTCTCTTTTTCAGCTACTACGCGAGCTGCATTCGACAATTTCAGGCTTTGCCTTACTAAGATCTCCTCTTGGATGACAGACAATTGTCTTAAACTGAATACGGAAAAACCGAGGTGATGTTTTTTAACCAGCCTTCACCCCCTTCAGCTGACCTTTGGTGGCCGTCGCAACTGAATCCTCCTCCCACTCCTGTATCCTCGGTCAGAAACCTGGGCTTTAGATTCGATTCTGAATTGTCTGTTCAAGCCCAGATTGGCCAAGTATCCAGAGCATGCTTCTGAAACTTAAATCTTTGCGCAGATTTCTTCATCTCCTGCCTATGGACTGTCGGGCCACCATTGTCCATGCCTTGATTACGTCTCAGCTGGACTACGCTAACAGCTTGTATTTGGGCCTTCCGGCCTATCTTATTCAAAGGCTGCAGACAGTCCAGAATGCAACAGCTAGGTTTATTAGAAAGGTACCCCTTCGGCACCATATCTCCTCATTTGCGCAGCCTACATTGGCTGCCGGTAAAAAGGAGAATTCAATTTAAGGCCTTATCTTTGGCCTTTAGAGCGACTAGAGACTGTGGGCCTGGTTATCTTAGGCAGAGACTCCAGATATACCATCAGAATAGAACTCTGCGTTCAAACTCTCAGTCGTTGCTCCGTGCTCCCCGCTTTCGGAGAGCAAGGATGGGAGGGCGTGCCTTTGCTGTTAGAACAGCCGTCCTCTGGAACGAGATGCCTATTCATTTGCGCAAGGCTGAGTCCGAATCCCTTTTTAGGAGCTCTTTGAAGACTTGGCTGTTTGATCTGTCCTAGTCTCTTCCCCTCCCTCAACTGCTTTAACCTCATAGCGCCGGGACACCGCCGTAGGTGGTAGCTGTGCGCTTTATAAATGTTATTGACTTGACTTGACTTGACTTTGGATGCCTGATTTCTCCACGTCTCTGTGTGAGAAGGTTGGAAGTGAGGTGCGGTTTTTGGTGTGGTACTACTGACAGTTTTAGTAGTGTGGTGAACCATTGTTGACGAGCCCATGTGGGAGCCACTAGAATCATTGTGAGTGATGTCCGTCTGAGTTTTCAAACC
Source organism: Calotriton arnoldi (assembly GCA_963921515.1). Taxonomy (NCBI): domain Eukaryota; kingdom Metazoa; phylum Chordata; class Amphibia; order Caudata; family Salamandridae; genus Calotriton; species Calotriton arnoldi. The sequence continues at coordinate 659,416 of CAWUFW010000653.1, forward strand.
AGCAATTAAAGTAGAGGGAAAAGCGTAAGCAAATATCCCTGACCAGTTCATCTATAGGGCATTGCCTTTGGATAGATGGTGTGGGAATCTGGAGGCGAAGTTTGGGCATTTTGAGTTCTCTGCTGTGGCAAAGAGGTTTATGTATGAAAATCCCCATTTTTGGAAGTATGGAAGGAGAACCTGGGGATGAAGTTCCCATTCGTGTACTTGTTGCTGCATCCTGCTGAGGAAGTCGGCAAACTGGTTGTGCATTCCTGGAAGATATTCTGCTAGAAGATTAATTTTGTGATGTATCGCCCAACGCAAAATTGCCTGAGAGAGGAGTGACAACTACAGATTGTATCCCCCCATGTTTTTGTATATAGTACATTGCTGTCATATTGTCCGTCCGGACTAGGACAACTTTCCCTACTAAGTGAGGCTGAAAAGCTTTTAGTGCTAGTTGAACTGCTAGAAGCTCAAAGTAGTTGATGTGGAGACTTCGGTGTTTGCGATCCCATAAACCTTGAATTGTTAGATACTGGAGGTAGGCACACCAACCTGTGAGAGATGCATCTGCTGTTAGTACGACTTGTGGAATGGGGTCGATGAAAGGCCACCCTTTGAATAGGTTTTGTGTGTTCCACCACTGAAGAGCGATAAGTGCGGCTGTCTACCAATACTAGATATGTTAATTGACCCTGTGATTGATTCCACTGACGTGCTAAACATTCCTGTAGAGGACGCATGTGTAATCTTGCGTGAGGCACTATTGTAATGCATGATGCCATCATTCCTAACAGCTGCATGAAAGTTTTCACTGTTAGGTACTGGTTGGTTTGAAACTGTAGTAATAAAGTTAGAAGGTTTTGAATCCTGGCTACATTGGGAGAGGCTAGAGCTGTGTGAGTGTTTAGCGTTGCTCACAGATATGTTTGCAGTTGTGAGGGTTGAAGATAGGACTTTTGTGCATTGACTGTAAATCCCAATTGATGGAGAAGGTTTATAGTAGCTTGAGTGTGTTGTAAACACTTTCTCTGTGTGTTGGCTGTGATGAGCCAATCGTCAAGATATGGGAAGACATGAATTTGTTGTCTTCTTAGATGAGCTGCTACTACTGCTAGACATTTTGTGAATATTCTGGGTGCAGTAATCACTCCGAATGGAAGTACTTTGAATTGATAGTGGTTTCCTGTTATCACAAATCTGAGATATTTGCAATGTGCTGGAGGGATAGGAATATGAAAGTATGCATTCTTTAAGTCTAGTGTGGACATAAAGTCGCCTTGTTGTAGAAGATGAAGCACTTGTTGAAGGGTAACCATATGAAAGTGTTCTGACAGTATGTATAGGTTTAAGGGCCTGCGATCTAAGATTGGTCGTAGAGACCCGTCCTTTTGGGGGATTAGGAAGAAAAGTGAGTAAACTCGTAATCCCTGGTGTTGCAGTGGAACTGGTTCTATAGCTCCTTTTGTTAGAAGAGCTTGTACTTCTTGATTGAGGAGCTGTTGGTGTTGTGATGAAAGCTTGTGATTGCGAGGTGGAATATTGGGAGGATTGCTGCTGATTTCTAGACAATAGCCATGTTGGAGAATGTCTAGTACCCATTTGTCTGTTGTTATTGCTTGCCAAATGGGAAGAAAGTGCTGTAGTCTTCCCCCGATAGGTGTGAGGTGGTCGGGGGGAATTAAAGGCAAGTCACTGCTTATTGGGAGATGGAGAGGTACGTATTGGTGTGCCTTTTCCTCTGCCTTTGAAAATATTCCCTCTGTAACCGCCCTTACAGAAACCCCTAGATAAAGAGGGTTGCATGTTTGATTTGTATGAGAATACATTTGAATCTGAGGGAATTCTTTTTGTATCCTCCTCTATAGGATAAGCGGCGAAAAGAACCTCTATTGGATGGTGACTGATGTGCTCCCATTGATTTTGCCACCTCTGTATCTTTTTTCATTTTCTCAAGTGACACATCCACTTGAGGCCCAAAAAGGTGTTCTTTGTCAAATGAAACATTTAAAATAGACTGTTGAACCTCTGGTTTAAACCAAGAGATTCTGTGCCATGCATGTCTTCTAAGGAGAATGCTGCGGTTAATTCCCCTTGCTGCAGTGTCCACAGCGTCTAGCGCAGATCTAATGGAGGAATAAGATATTAATTTTCCCTCCTGCACTAGTTCCTGTCCTCTTAGTTTAATACTCCTCTGGGAGGTGTTGGAGTAGCTCCTCCATTTCGTCCCAGTGGGCTCTCTCACATCTGACCAATAGTCCTTGTGTGTTGGCAATGCGCCAATGGTTGGCGATTGTCTGGCTATTATTTTGCCTGATGCATCAATTAACTTAGACACTTTGTCTGGAGGAGATGCATCTGCTGTAGTTTGTGAGTTTGCTCTCTTTCGAACATTGGATACCACTAGGGAATCTAAAGTCAACTGCCCCCTAAAAAAAATTGGGTCAGATGGTGGAGGCTTGTATTTTTGGTCGACCCTAGGTGTTAATATACGGGCACGTACGGAGTCTTTAAAAATATCATCAGCATGTCTAATCATGTCTTTTAGCATGGGTAAACTTTGAGTTGTTCTATGTGTAGAACCTAGTGTTTCAAATAGAAAATCCTCTTCTAAAGATTCCTTGTATAGTGTAACTTCATGGTATGATGCTGCCTGCTCTTGAGATTAACTCCTGGTATGCTGTGTTGTCATCAGGAGGTGATGGTTTTGCAGGGTATAAATCAGGATCATTATCCATAGGTTGTTCAATATTATAATCATTCCATGGATCTACTGGTGGTGGACTATTGTCATCCCCCTCCTCTATATCAGGCTGTGTATGTGGAGAACCATGTGGTGTGATATCTAAGGGGTCTGAGCCTGGCTGTGGTGCAGGTGGTGGAGGGGACTGAGGGATAGGGTAGAGAGGACTTGTAGCCATGTCCTCCTCCTTTTTTAGAGGAATTTTGTAGCTTGTATCCTCTAGAACAGTCTTTCTTTTGGACGGTAGTGCATCCTTGGCCAAAATATGTCCAGTGTCTGGATTAATGTAAGTTTTTCTTTTGTTTAGGGTCCAGTTTTTCCTTCATAAGTTCCAGGATAGGTTCAGGAGGTTTTTAAAGGCTATCTTTTGATTCCGGTGCTGAAATATTCGGTGCCGAGTTAGACTTGTCTTTCTTATCCTTTGAAGCCGAAGGTTTTGATTCCAAGGGTGTTTTGTCTTGACTCAAGCCCGAGCATGAAGGTTTAGTATGCTGTTTCAGTGCCGAGCCCAAAGGCGGGGGATTAGAAGCAGTCTCTCGGTGCCGACCCTGTCCCGAAGGCAGTGGCGGCCCAGAAGCCTTTTGTTTGGTGGAAATAATTTTGGTGGGCAAAGGGGCTTTGTTACTCATGAAACCCTGTCCAGCTGGGAGTTCTTCGGACTCTAAGTCGATCTCCAGTTCTGAGTCCGATTCCTATATAGAGAAGGCCTCCTCCTCCAACGCTTCCATTTCCTCCCCTGTTTGGTATCTTCCCCGAAGATATCTGGTGTGTAGTCGATGTTCTGTTGCTGCATGTCCCTACGTCGAGCTTGACGGTCCCGAAAAGTCTTTTTCGATCGGAACGATCGACAAGCGTCACAATCTTCTTCCTTGTGCTCCAGTGAGAGGCACAAGTTGCAGACTTTAGGTAGGTCAGTGCGCGGAAACTTGGAGTGACACCGAGGACAGAATTGAAACGGAGTCTGTTACATCGGCAGAAGACTCAATGATTATGACAGAGCGGAAGTCGACCGACATGGCTATGCCCGAAGGCCGCCAACGACGTCTTCTGGATCAAAGATTGGAAGTTTTCTTATTTTTTTCAACACGCGGGAATAATGGGAGGCGTACGAAACAATACCGACGAGGGTACAGGGGGTTGCGCACCGAGGGTTCCCGAAGAACGGTCTCGAACCGGAGCGCCGCAAACCACATCCGAACCCGATGGCTGAAAGAAAACAATCTAACAATGGAGTTGATGCCCATGCACACTATCACCGAAAGGAGGAGTCACCTTACCTCGTGACTGGAAAAGACTTCTTTGAAGAAAAACAACTTGCAAACATCCAGACCCAACACTAGATGGCAGGAGTATGGAAAGTATGTTAATCTACAGCCCACATGCCTCGAACATAGTATGGTATCGGATATGTAGAATTCAAAACAGAATAGGTAAAATCAAATCATTTCAGGTACCAATGCCATCAGCTCCAGTAATGCAGCAAAGTATGAAAAATAAAATGGCATAAAATTCAGGATATCAGCAAAATACTATGATTCTGAGTGATGAAATGGCAGGGAGCAGCTCATAATGATGGTGCCTGAGAGGGGAGAAGGACTGTTTACTTGTAGCATATGGAGGTAGACTAAAGAGGCCTATATATTGACAGAGAAGTCAATGTCCATTTCGCTTTATTTTGGATTGATACAAGGGCTACCCATTCTATAGTTCATTCTGTGGAAGTTTCAAACCTATCCCTCTCGGGAAGCGAAAGTCCTTTTTTTTTTTTTTTTTTAGCCATACGTTTACTTTATAATAACAATTTAAGATACAAACAAAAAAAAAAAGAAAGAAAAGGAAACATCTCATATCACATGTTTAGACATATATAACCTAAGAGGAAGAAACTACATATTTAATAAGAAAACAATATCATTAATTAAAGCTTATATAAATGGAAAGAAAAATGCCAAACAAGCCGGGATATCAGACAACATAACATTTCATTAATCAATTCCATTTGAGGCTAGCCCATATCTTTTTAAATTTAAGCCATGATCGTGGACCTCTAGCTTTAGCAACAGCTAATTCCATTTCATATATTTGCCTAAGTAAAACCCAAAATTCATTGATACTTGGACTCTTATTTTGAATCCACACTCTAGCAATACATAATCGTGCACAAATTATAAAAATAGAAATGAAAGGTCTCAAATAACTGCCCGTTTCTCTTATAGCCCCTAATACTATTTCCTTCTCGCCGATCTGGACATTATGCCCTATCAACATTACAAGAGCTAAAGTTACCTCCGCCCAAAATGAATTCAAACTTGGACAAGTCACAAACATATGCTTTAAATCTGCAGCGTACAGTTGGAATTTGGGACACTGTGCTTTATCCAGTGATTGAATAGTAGACCATTTAGATATACGCTCAGGAGTGTAGTATAACATAAATATTGTCCGATGTTGTTGGAGTTTCAAATTAACTGATGTTATTGCTGCATCTATGCACTCCAGCGAATCCTGTACTTCCTCCTTAGTTATCTCAGTTTGAAAAATCCGACTGAGTTTCTCTGAGGCCTGTAACCCATCTTCCTCAACGGCTGCTATCAGCTTATTATAGACCTTGCCAATAGTTCCTCGACCTTCAGTCAAACAGTGTATCTACTACTTCTGGGGTATTTGTCAGCTCTAAAAGCCTCTGACCCCGTATGAAATAATCTCTTATTTGTAAATATTTAAAAAATGTACTCTATTGCAAACCAAACTCCTCTTTCAAAGTTGCAAAGGATCGAAACCCATGTTTATCATAAAGTTGACCAAGTTGCAGAACACCCTTACACTGCCAATTTTTGCCGATAGCATCATGAAATATACCAGGCATAATAGGGTTACCCCATAGTTTCATATAGGAGTGAAACGCTGGGACCGAATACTCCTTACAAATATCCTGCCATATCCTAGTGATGTCCCTTATTATCTTGAACTTGACCAGTTTGTAGTAATTCGGGTCTGCCGTTCTATAAAGAAGAAATCCAGTATTAGATCCGCAGGCCAGTTGATATGAAAGCCATACTGAATTAGTATCTGGTCCATCAAGTAGGCTTCGAATACGACCAGCAAAGGCAGCCCAAAAATAAAGTTTAAAATCTGGAAGCTTAAAACCCCATTGCTTGTAAGATAATTTAATGTACCTAAGAGCTCTTCTTGCACGTCTATAACCACAAATAAAACTACCTACTACACTTTCTAACCGCTTGAAAAATATATACGGAACTCTTAGAGGAATTGTCCGAAACAGATACAAACATTTCGGCAAAATATTCATTTTAACTATGTTGCACCTCCCGTAGATGCTAAGTGGGAGTCGATGCCATTTACGGAGTTTAGCCGTAATAGTTTTAAGCAGTTGCTCATAATTTAAGACCACTTCTTCCACTCGACTGCTTAAGCATATTCCCAAATAAACAGCTGTTGTTGTAATTCCTAGCTCTTGCGTAGTCCTGACAGATTGATAATTTAAAATAGTCTGAGTTTTATTCACGTTTAGTTTATAGCCTGAAAATGAGCCAAAACGTTGTGCTTCTTGCATAACTTCAATTATGGCCTCATCTGGATTGGAAGAAAAAATGGCAATATCGTCTGCATACGCAGTTAATTTGAGTTCCATGCCATTAAACACAACGGGGTCTATCCTTGGATTTTGCAGCAAGTGTCTTATATAGGGCTCAATATATAATGCGAAGAGTAGCGGGGATAGCGGACATCCCTGCCGCGTGCCCCTTCTAATAGAGAAGTGAGCCGATGTCAGACCATTCAGCTTCAGGGCTGCTATCGGGTTGTTATACAATTTTTGAACAGCAGAGATAAACCTTTGACCCAGGCCAAATGATGACATAATCGACCATAGTGCTCCCCAGGCAACACGGTCGAAGGCCTTCTCCGCATCCAACATCATCATCCCCATTTGCTGATTTAGTTGGCCAGATACATCAAATGCAGCAATTGCTGTATTTATATGTGCTGCTGTGTCTCTGCTCGGGACAAATCCATGTTGCTGTCCTGATACTAGCTGATGTATTATTGGGGCCAACCGGGAAGCTAAAATTTTAGAAAACATTTTCACGTCAGCATTAATCAGTGAAATTGGACGATACGAGCCCATTTCCTCTACTGGTTTCCCTTTTTTAGGGAATACTATGATATTAGTAATCTTCCAAGTAGAAGGAACATCCTCCCCATTCATAATATTATTAAACAATGTAATAAAAACTGGTGCCAAGATGTCTTTAAAGCGTTTATAAAACTCCAGCGGGATAGTATCTTCACCAACCGCCTTACCATTTGGTAAAGAGCTCAGCGCTAACTCAACCTCCCCAAGCCCTACATCACGTTGCAGCCCCTCAGAGTCGATCAAATTCAGGACCGGCAGCTCAGATTCTTGGATATAATCCATAGTTATTTGTGTATTAGTAAACGCTGACTCATCGTATAATTCAGCATAAAAAAGTCGAAATAGTTCCACTATGTCTTCTGATTTCATATGCGTTAAGCCATCCCCCCTTTAATTATTTTAATATATGATCTAGCCCTCTGATCAGCAATTTGTGTGGCTAACAGACGTCCTATTCTTTCTCCATATTCATACTGCTTGGCCTTATATTTATGATATCTAATAGCTACTTTGTCCACCAGCCCACGGTTAAGTTTAGCTCTAGTTTCCACCAGGTATAAATATATTTGCTGTTCCTCCTTATCTTTAGCTATTATAGCTCTAGCATGTTGTTGCTCCAGCTCTAATAACTTATACTCCTGTTCCTTCTCCCGGTTAGCTGGCTGATTCTGCTTTAAAATGAACTGCAATGTGGCCCCTCTAACATACGCCTTCAGACAATCCCATACCACTGCGATAGCTGCAGTACCCCTGTTATTTTCTAAGTATTCCCGTAAAGTATCCTGCATAAATTTCCCGTACTCAGGGTTACTTAAGAGATGTCTTGGAAATGTAAATTCTCTACGTGGCGTGTTATCGTCTGAGTTGTTTTGTACGATTAACATCACCGGGTTGTGGTCCGATGTAATCTTTGGACACACTTCCATAGTTGCTTTATCCAGTATTGACCTGGTGGTAAAAATCATGTCTATCCGGGAATAATGTTTATGCGGGGACGAGTAAAATGTAAACCCTGGATCTCTTGGGTTTAACCTCCTCCAAGCATCCTCCAACTGATGCAGATGCAGGAGTTCCAAAATTGCCGCCCTAGTCCGTCCCATTCTAGCCCGCTGTGTTGTATTAGTAGTATCAATCTTTTTATCAATTATACAATTAAAATAACCCCTATTTTCAGGTCACCATCCCATTCCAACAATTCAGAACATATAAAATGAATAACCTCCGGACAATCCGTATTTGGACCATAAACCACACATAGTGTATATTTATGCCCCCTATTCATCAATTGGGCAATTGCCCATCTGCCTTTAGAATCAGCTAGTGTACGTATTACTGTTGCTCTACAGTTTTTTTACTTTAATATGGCTACCCCTCGTATAGAGTCTGCCTGTGACGTGCATACTACTACATCAAATCCTAACTGTTTAAGCTGAAATCTATCCTTAAACGCTAAATGTGTCTCTGTCAGACCCAGTATATGGGGTTTAAATGCTCGAAGCTCCTCCATTACTAATCGTCGTTTCCTGGCCTGATTAAGCCCAGCTACATTCCAACACATATATTTAAAATCAAACATTAGCTCTTAATTGTATCTTCGCTGTAGATGCTTCCTCCTTTGTTTCGTAATCCTTTCCCTTTTCTATTTCCCAAAATTACTCTAGCTAAATAAACTAAGACATGGCTATTTAACCCCCCCTTCCCTACCCAACCACCCCCTCCTTTCTGACCCCACCACCCAATCGGCCGGTGACGGCCCAGTGCCTTCCTCTGCCTATCATCCACCCTTCCTAACCCCACCCTGTGCACCCAGAAGGAATCACCCCTACCTCTGCTGTCCCCACTGACATCTTAAAAGGCGCCTCGCCCTTCTCCCTTCCCTGAACCCCCCCGATCCCAGCCCCTTCACCACCCCAATGAAATAAGCTATTGTAAGAAAACTAGTGTAGTTTTGGAAATCACTAATAATGCAAAATATAAGTAACAGAGCAGGCAAGGCAAACATAACCAAGTGACCTTAATAAACATTTAAGTATTCATTTTGCCTCTATTGCCCATGCCATACAATATTTACTATCAGCAATCACTTTTTAGGATCCGACTGCCACTTGGCTAGAGCAGTTTTTGCCTCTACTTCAGTAAAGAAAAAATGTACTTGACCATTTCTAATAATCTTAAGACTTGGAGAAACACCTGAGAGCCGACTATTTTAAGGGGATCCATTAATTGCCGCAGCCCCCAACGCTTATCCATTGTGAATTTGGACAAATCCGAGTGTGCAAATAAGGACATATTGCCCAGCTTAACGGGAGTTGCTGGGCGTGCCTTTAGGTAAATTGCCTGTCGCAGCAAAAAATTCCCCAAAAACACCAGTATTGGTCTTGAATAACTAGACCCAGTCTGTTTCCCAGGCTTTATTGTCAAAGGCAATCTATGTGCTCGCTGTACTTGTGTGTCCATATCCCAGTCCTCCAATTCAGGAAATGCTTTTGAAACAAACTGACAATATAGGCCCGGGGTCAGACCCTTCGGATCCTTCTGGTATACCAAAAATCCTTAGGTTCTGGCGCCGTTGGCGATTTTCCAAGTCTTCGATTTTGGTCTGCATAAACATAATTTGAGACTCCTGTGTCTTAGTTATATTCACAGTGTGTGTATTAGCCTCTTCCACTGCTACAACACGCTCCTGCAGTTCCACAACTTCTGACGAAAGCTGAGCAACCTTTGAAGTAACCTCCCCTAGTACTTGTTTTATCTCACTACTATCCGCCCTGGCTTGTTGATAATATTCCTGAGCCTCCGCTCTTTGGCTGATTAATGCCTGCAATATTATAGACAATGATGGTTCCTCACATTCAACCGACTGCGATACCCTTTCGGTACTCACTGTCATCCCAGATATAGATATAGATCCAGGTCTTTGGCTGCTGGCCTGCTTAACGTATAAGGAAGGAGCCTCTAAACCTGGATCTACCACAGTTGTGATCAGGGAGGGTTCCAAAGTTACAGAAGTTGTTACTGTTCTTGCTGTCGAAGCTACATGTGCAGGTACAGAGTGATGAATGTCTTGTAGATCCCCATTCATACTACCTCTGCCCTCAACCAAGCTACCAGAGCAAGCAGAACCCTCTATCTGTGGTATAAAACCCCCATTGTTTGATGTGTTGCTTAATTGTTCAGCTTCAGCAACCGCTCCAGCCTTTCCAGCAACCTCCATATTACCAGTATTAGAAAGTCTCGAAATAATTGCTTTCACATCGCCCTTTGAAGCCACCCACTTCCGTATGGGGCTAATTCCAGCCCCCACACCAGACTTTACACTCTGTGCCACAGAGTCCTTTAGTCTTCCCACAGCAGAGGCAACTTGAGGTTTGGACACCACCACCCCGGCCCTTACCTCCTTTAGTTGCTTTTGGTGCTTTAGCCACTTTTGCCAGTTTCGGACCTTTCGCCTTTGAGCCTGTGCCCCCCCTCAGAGGGCTATTTTTTTGGGTGCCGGTCTCCCCCACCATGGCATGCCGGTTGACCTGGGTAGTTTGCTGCATTACATCTCCGCCCTGCTGATTATTCTGTACATCTTCCGTACCCATCTCGCATTCCTCTGAGTCCTCTATATTCGCTTTGTCTGCAGTATCAAGAGTTTCGCCAGGAGCTATAGTAGAAGTTATAGTATCTTTAATCTGGTGTTCCATAGAACCTGATTGCTCAGCTGTTTCCAGAGTACCACCATCAAGTTGATTGCTAACCTCTAGAACTGCGCCATTTTGCTCATATTGCATTTGCATCTGTGTTACACTTTCATCATGTTCCTCAAAGGCATCGGATTCACAATAGTTCTCCTTAGTTACGCCAATATCTTCGCCCGTATCTATCTGGCTCGTCGCAGTCTTAGTTAGACTGTCCTGTATTCTATTATCCATTTCTCTTTCTTCATAAGTCTCACAAGTCTCACTTGTATCTATGTGCGCAGTGCCAGGTTCAAAAGTTAGAGGTGATGTTAGCTCAGTATTTCTTTCCTCATTTTCCCTGCTTGCCTCAATTGCTGCATTCAGCATTTCTGCCATCACAAAACCAGGAATGGACTCCTCTGAGCCACAGGATCGCAATACACCTACTGCTCTGCCAGATCGCAAGAACCGTAGAATTGGTTTGCCAATTTGTGTACCTGAGTCTGAGCCCATCCCAGGTGCTGCCTCTGTGAGCCGCGGTGAAATCGTAGCCCGACACTGCTGCTGCTGCAGTTTCCTCCACCATCTCCATTGCCGGCTACAGGAGCGACCTCCACGCGCCCCCGTCCCCTACCGGTACGTTGCGGGGCCATATTAGTCTCCTGGTCGGTCCTCCTGATATTTTGCGTTGAGAAGCTCACCGCTGCCGATACTAACACCCGCGCCGCGCTCCAGCGTGCAGCGCGTCCGGCGAGTATCAACTCCTGTAGCCGTTCAAACCGGCACATCCAAAATTTACTGCCTGCTCAGTATTCCGACTACACTCGCCAACAAATTCCACATGAATGAGAGGTGGGAAGGAGGCAGGATCAGTGGTTACTCCATGAAAGTTTCAGGGAGAGGCATCCTTAGACGGGGAAACCATCCGCCATCTTCCTTCCCCTCGGGAAGAGAAGTCCAAGTTGTAGGGATCAGTAATAAACAAATTGTCAATCAGGTTACAGCAGATGTCCCAGTTAAAATTGGTCAGATAGAAAATAAACACCAATTCATATTATGTGATTTGAGTCCTGTAAATTTACTTGGAAGGGATCTGCTTTGTAAGATGAACGGCGTAATTTATTGTACACCAGATGCTGTCGCAGTTGAATCCCAAGATAAGGACTCAGTTTTTAAAGTCAGCTCAGAGGACTTCAGAGTGAATTGTTCCCAGTCCTGACAAGAGAAGACCTACCTCTGAATTTAAGACAAAGTCAGAGAAGAGGTATGGGATTATACTAGAAAGGAATTGGTTTGATTAAGGAAGCAAAGCCAGTTAAAAACAAGATAAAATCATACGCTATATTTTCTAGAACAAGGCAGTGAAAACTTACAAAAGGGGCAGAAGAGGGAATGAAACCAGTGATTGAAGAGATGATTGAGCAAGGTGTTTTTCTTGAAGTGCTTAGTAGTCGTTGCAATTTTGCTAAAAGGCAAATGGAGAATCGTACAAGCTCTCCGAAAGATAAACAAAATAATTGTTCCTTGTTGCCCAGTGGTACCGAATACTGCAGTGATCCCATTTCAAATTCCATTAGAAACAAAATGGTACACAGTCATTAACTTGTACAAAGCATTCTTTTCAATACCGCTCCATGAAGAGTCACAGTTCCTATTCGCATTCCAATTTTTAAATGAAGTTCTTGTGTGGTGTAAAATCCCACAAGGCTATACTGAAAGTCCAATAATTTTCTCATAAATATTGAAAAGAGATATAGCGAATATAAAGTTGTGACGTAATTCAGTCTTAGTGCAGTATATTGATGATTTACAAATTGCATCAAAGACAAAAGACTGTAAGCTGGATACACTTGCCCTGTTGAATCATTTAGCTGAGAATGGGCATAAGGTTTTCCTTGAACAAGATTCAGTATTACAAAACAAAAGGCATTTATCTTGGACACCATATTGAGATGGGTGTGAGGAAAGTCTCTGAAGAATGCATTTCTGCAATTCTGTAGTTGAGTCAGCCAACCACCCAGAAGGAGGTTCGGATGTTTCTTGAGATTGTTGGGTACTGTTGTCAGTGGATTCCAAACGTTTCCTTAATTGCAAAACCTTTAGTGAAATTGACATGTAAGGATGTTCAAGATCCGGCACCATTTGATGAAAGCGTTGATGCATATATAAAATAGAAAGAGTTTGTGTCATGCATCCACACTAGGGATGCCTGATTACAATATGGTGTATTTCCTATTCTGCCACGAGAAAGATGGATGTGCACTTTCGATACTCACCCAGTAACATGGAGGATTTATGCACACCCTGGCATACCCTTCTTGTGTTTTGGACCCAGTAGCTGTAAGTCTTCCAGGATGTTTGAAATCGGTTGCAACTGTTTATCTGACAAATGAACAAAGTGAAGGAATTGTGATGGGTCATACTTTAATTGTGTATGTCCCTCACTCGGTTGAGATTATTTTGACAAGGACTCAAAATACAACGAACAGCAGACTAGCTTGTTATGAGCAGGTGATACTTGCAGCAGAGAACATTTCTATTCGGAGGTGCAATGTTTTTTAATCCATCAACACTGCTTTCAATTCCAGCCAAGAATGGTGAAGACAGGGAAGATGAAATGGCTGATCAATTAGATCATGACTGTTTTGAAGTGAGTGAACTATGTGCAAACTAAGACCACACATTAAGGAAGTCCCTTTAGAAATGGCTGATCTAACATTGCTTGTTGATGGTTCTTGTTTGAGAGACCGATGTGGAGCATTGAAAGCTGCCTATGGAGTACGCTCATTTTAGGGACTTTGGAAGCGCTTCCTTTACCAAATGTAACCTAAGCGCAAGTGGCAGAATTAATTGTCTTAACAAGAGCTTGCTGCTTATCTGAGAATTTGAAGGTGACAATTTACACAGACAGTGAATTTGGTTCTGGTATTATTCATGACTACGGTCAGATATGGTCACAGAGAGGGTTTATGAGATCCTCGGGACCGCCTATTAAAATTAGTATGTACTCATTGGATTTCTTGGGAACGATTAGGAAACCGAATGAGATAGCTGTTGTAAAGTGCACAGCTCATAAATCTGACAGACATATGGTCACGCTAGGAAACAAATATGCAAATCAGATGGCTATTGTGCCTTGCAGGAAGAGTCAGTGGTACAGGAGAATGGAAAAGACGACTTTGAAAATGATTCAGTACAACATTTGAAAAATGTGACTTGTTTCTTTATGGATTCAATGCAACATCTTTGAGTGAGCTAAAAGACCTACAAGAGGTTGCTCTAGAAAATGAAAAAAGAAAAAGGGAAAGGTTAGCTTACAAAAAGAATTGTCAAGATATGTATGCCATGTAAACCAGAAGTATATTTGCCTGACTCTGTGTTACAGCTCGAGTATATATTTACATAAGCAGACTAAGGCAGGAAGAGATAGCTTGATTAGAATTTTTAAAACTATTGGGAAAACACCGGATTTCGACATGTTGCCGAAGATGTGTGTAGTCATTATTTGATATGCCATTTAAATAACCAGGCTAAGAAAACTGTAACAATAATGAATCGCATTGGAAAATCAGAAGGCCATTTTCGAGATTACAGGCAGATTTTTTTGAGGTTTTACCTTATAAAGGCTGGAAGTATTTCTTGATAATTAGCTATGTAAATCTCAAGGGTATGCAGTTTCTAACAGAAGGAGAAGAGGTTGGGAGAAGCCTGAAGCATCAAATCAGGGGATCTTATTCCTCAGGAGCAAGAGCCCTCACACACCCAAATGGGTGTCAAGCTTCATTATCGGGCAGCTCCTCGTTGGGCAGGCGCTGCAATGTCCAAGGTTCCAGTGAGGGGGCTCTTTGTCGAAATTCCTTTATTTTTTGTCGATGTGAAGAGAAAGGTGCAGTGTTGGGTGTGATATGTGAGTAGACTGGTGTAATGTGGGATTAAAAATTACTAAGGGATACCCAAAGTAAGTTTAATGTGTGGGTCCCCTTGTTATCGTTTAAAAACAATGAATGGCTAGAAAGGGATACAATGGTCCACACTAGCTCAATAAGTGATAATTGAAAGAAGGCAGACATGTTTCTTGCCTATTTAAAGTCAAAGCTGATCACGGCAATTCATCAGGACCAAGATCTTAATCTATTCATGGTTGGGTCGGTAAAAAGTGCATAATATGTAAACCGTACCCAACAATGATCACAATAGTATGTAGTATACCTTCAGACAATGAATCAACACATTTACATTCAATGGCATGCTGTGCAATTGGAATGGTGCATGCCGAGGTCATCCCCACCCTAATAGTGAAAGTGTAGAATGACCAAACAACAAAATGAACCAAAAACGAAAGAAGTACACACACGGACAAAAAACCCGTTCCAATTGCACAGCATGCCATTGAATGTAAATATGTAGATTCATTGTTTACTTTCTCTTTTCAGGTCGGTTTTTAAAACTCTGAAGGTATACTACATACTATTGTGATCACTGTTGGGTACGGTTTACATAATGCACCTTTTAAAGACTCAACCATGAGTAGATTAGGGTCATGGTCCTGATGAATTGCCATGATCAACTTTGACTTTAAATAGGCAAGACAAATGTCAACCCTCTTTTAATTATCACTTATTGAGCTAGTATGTACCATTGTATCCATTTCTAGCCATTGATTGCCTTTAAAGGATAACAAGGGGACCGGACCCACAGATTAAACTGACTTGGGTATCCTGTAGATATTTTTAATCCCACATTACACCAGTCTACTCACATTATCACACCCAACATGGCATCTTACTCTTCACATTGGCAAAAAACAAAAGAACTCCAGCAAAGAGCTCCATCGCGGGGCCCGTAGGGCATTGCAGCACCAGCCCAAGAAGGAGCTGCCCGATGAAGAAGCATGACACCTATTTGGGTGTGTGAGGGCTCTTGCTCCTGAGGAATCAGATCCCCCAATCTGACGCTTCTGGCGACCTCTTCTTCTCCTGTTAGGAACTGCATACCCTTGTGACTTACATAGCCTGATTGGGGGCGTGTATGCTGGACCTTCATTCACCCCTTGTCCTCCCCCTTGTAGATTCTCTCTTCAATAATTTGCTGCCTGGACTCCAAATGGGTAGAAGCATTTCCCACGAGGAAGGCGGATAGCCTTACAGTTGCTAAATTGTTGAGAGCTGATTCCTCGTTTCGGTCCTCCAACCTCTATTCAAACTGATCCTGGTGCAAACTTCAAGAATGAGGAGTTGCAGATAAATTGTACAGCTTTTGATATCAATCAGCAATTTCATTGTAGTTATCAACCATAATCCTCAGGCTTGGTGGAATTTACAAGTGGCACTCTAAAAAATAATCTGGCAAAAATCTGTGCTTCAACTGGTTTAAAATGGCTGGAAGTTCTTCCTCTCGTTTTGATGAATAAGAGAAGTACACCTCACAGAAAAGCTGGTTTATCTCCTCATGAGATAGTTACGGGGAGGGCAATGAGACTTGCGTTTGTGCCCTCATCTGCACTAGTTTCAATAACTGATGACATTGTACTGAATTATTGCAAAGGGCTGGCTGATATGGTGAAATCTGACTCTTATCAGGTGAATGTGGCAACTGAAGAGTACAGAGATATACCGTGCCATGGACTGAATGAGGGGACTGCATAGCACGTTTGAAAGGGCTGCCTCGATTAGCGATGGAAAGGGCCTTACCAAGTAATCTTGACATCCAACACTGCTGTCAAGTACGTGGGTGTACCTCAGTGGATCCACGCTTATCACACAAATAGAGTGAGAGTAGCTGAAGCAGTGGGTGAAGCAAATGATCAAGGCACCCAGTTTGCTCAAAGTCAAGTCTAAGTTCGCGGCGTGAATCCAGAGGGAGGGTAAAGATTTTTCTGAAGCTGGAGGCGCATGGGTTGGCCACAGCTATATGCCCGCTCGGTCCCAGTCGCCAACCATCCGTTATTGCCACCCCTGCGAGACAGGGGCGCTATTGACCGTGCAGACAAACTTGGCATTCGTTCATTTGCCGATCTTTACCTCGGTGACCAATTTCTGGCTCCTCCGAAATCAACTGATTCTATCACTGTTACTTTTCTGGACACGTTCCTATACTTTCAGCTGCGTGCCACGTGCTGTGTGCTACACAACACCTTCCCTAAACCCCTCAATCGCTCATGGCGCTGGAACACGTATACACGACACCATCACCACGAATGTTAATAACACGCCTCTATTGTCTTGCACAACAATCCGCCCCTGCGCGTATCCCAAAGGCGCGAGAAGCATGGAGTGCAGACCTTGCCACCCCCTTGTCGGATGCTCAATGGTCTTACTGTTGCTCCTTATTTGAAATGCTATCCCCCAACTACCGTCTCCATCTCAGTCATTTCAAATTTCTCCACAGACTTTATCGCACTCCAGCGCAGCTGCGGAGGATGGGGCTCTCTCCTGACTCCGACTGCCAGCTTTGTAACGTGCCCCACTCAGATTTGATGCATTTGGCATGGCTTTGCCCAGCAGTCGCAGCGTTCTGGACCGAGGTCTTTCGCACAATAGCTGCGATTGTGGGTGCGGCTATTCCCCTCTCTCCACTCACTGGCCTGTTGGGCTACGTGAAGGAGGTGTCAAGTGCGTTTCGTAAGCTGGTCGCCTTGATATTGATATTCCCCCTTGCAAAGCGCAGAGTTGCCATTCACTGGGGTAGGTCGTGGCCCCCTAAATTTAAAGATTGGGTCAAGGACATAGTTTACTGCCGTGAACAACTTTCTTCATATTGGGAATTGATGACTCCGAACGCCCGTCCCCGGGATATTTGGGAGCCTTTCACCTTCTTTCTTCTTCGCACAGATACGACCCTAACTATGGACAACGAGCACAACACTACTTTACAAGTTGCACCCAATGACACACCCTGCCCTAATCCACTGTAAGAATGGTTTGTGATGTTGTCGCTTAGCCAGCATTTCCGTGCAGCTATCAGTGCAATGGGGGCACAATGCGCTTGACGGCTCTGGTAGACAAGGGCGGGGCCCTCCCACTTTCAGCCTCTATACATGGACTCTTACCTGATGTGGCAGCTTGTTTTTCATAAGTTATACTGTCAGTATCAACCTTGTAATTGTATGTACATTGCTAATGCATATGGGTCATTGTTAACTGATTTGGTTTTGCCAACTGTTAATAAAAAAATAAAGATTGTTTTGAAGCTGGTGAAGATAAAGTGAAAAACAAGCAGTAGGACAAAGGTCTGAGGTGAGCGAAAGTTCAGACAAAAAACGTGAAACCTCTGATCAAAAAGACTCCTTTTGGAAGAAAATAATTTACTGTGAATGGAGCAGAAAATACAAACATGATCGAAATACAAGTACAAGCAAGAATTCAGGATTGAGCTTGAGCCAAAGTCTTTCAGAAGATAAAGAAACAAAGACTGTTACTGAAAAAGAAAAAAACTAAAGATATTCCAAAACAGAGAACTTGCAAATGAAAAGGTGAATCAGAAAGAAAGCCAGAGGGACAGTTGGAATTAGAAACTAGTGGAAGTGACTCAGCAGTTGCTGAAAGATCATCCAGAAGAAGCGTTCCAAATAAAAAATATGCACCGCCTGAATGGGTATGTCTACTAAAGTATCGGAAGAAGAAGAAGCAGCTGAAGCTGATAAATTAATGAGGATAATCCTTTGATGAACAGAGGCCAATACAAGTTTGAAAGTGAATCAGAGACTGAAGGAAGAACCACCTTGAAAGTAAAAAAGAGATTGAATAAAAGTGACTCTAGAAATGATAAAAAGACTAACTGAAATCCAGAAAAAATTCCTTTGGAAGTTGAAGCAGAAAGAGACTAAGTTTAACTGATTTATGACAAAATTGTTTTCGATCCAATATATAAACTTTGAAAGAGAACTAAGAAGATGAGTTTTGATGTTTGCTTCAATGTTTTGTTTTGATTTATATTTTAACAAAATAGGAAGAAAATATTGTTTTAACAACATTTTTGTTGACTTTCTAATTTTTACCACAATAAGAATTTTTGTTTCAATAGAAGATGTAACACAGCAGATGCTGTAAAATTGTAGTGATGACGGGGGCGTGGCCAAGGAGGCTAAGATGGCAGTCGAGCTTTAATACAGCTCCCACTACCCGACTGCAATCCATTCCCATGCTGCCTGGCAGTACCGATTGCAAGCCGCCTTGCTGTCCCCCTGTGAGGGAGACGACCCCTGCTGCTGCCTCCTGGGACACCGGAAAGAGGTTTTGGGGCCTCACAGGTGGGCTGACTGGAGACCTGGATTCGACTCAAGATGGCGGCCGCCGACAGGACACTAAGGCCCTGCAGGTCCTGAAGCCGCGCTTGCTCCCTACCTGGCATAGCTGGTACCGGGGCCTTCTGGGTGCCCCGGGGAGTGGGCAGAGGTGACTGTTCGGCCCTTGTCCTGGCTGGCTGTGATGAGCGACCGGCGCTGAAAATGGGCCGGGCCCTGCCGCACGGGGGACCCATTGTGACTGGCGGTGCGGGCCTCGTGGCGGCCCTTGAGGTAGGCCAGGGAGACCTGCTGGCCCCCCAGGCGGCTGCTGTGCCCGGCCCTGTGTCCTGAGACCCGCGGGGGGCTCATGGCGTTTCTGTACTGATGCCTGCCGGGGGGAGCGAGTGTGAAATTCTCCCCCCTTCCTCCTTCTCTCTCTACCCCGTGCCCGCTGTAGAAACACTCGCCTGGAGGGGGCCGCTGAGGGGGATCGGTGACCAGTCCTCACTGGCCCGTTGCCTGAGGGCTGTGGGTCCCGCCTTTCAGCGTTGCTCGGCTTGCTGAACGCCCTGTGTGGTGTGACATGCATTCAAGGGCCCCCGGGGCCTTGCAGAGACACAGAGCTCTGCTGAGATGCGAGTCCCCTCCCGGGAGGGAGATCTTACTGCGGAGTCCCAGAGATCTTGCAACAGACCTGCAGACCCTGCTGAAGCGCCGGTGGCTGAGATGGTGGCCTGACTCTTGCCTCATGCAGCCTCCTGCTGAGGCCCTCAGTTAAAGGGTCCCTCCCTCCTTCATCGACTCCTTCTGCGGACCAGGGGCTATGACTGGGACTGCACTGCTGCACCCTGCTTTACTCTCCAGGCCTCCTCCTGCTGTTGTGGATGAAACCTGGGCATTCCCCATTGAATTAGCCACTGCCTACGCCGGAACCAGGCTTGGCCTCCTGCGCCTCTACCCTTGCGGGCTGGGAGCCGCTGACGTCGCCAGCCCAACATTGGCTAGCGATACCTGGATTGTTAGTGTGAATCATCTACTGCATCCCACATGTGCTGCCCCCGGCAAGCGGGTCGTGGGGCCGAACCACATCTGCGGTGTGTCTGACTGACCTCCAGGCCTGCCGTCTGACACCTTGGAAGTGGCTGCTTCACGGTGGGGGAGGAGCTGGGTCACCCAGACGGACAGGCTGCTCGTGCTGCCCCATGACAAGTGGGCCTGTCCCTGACATACACCCCGACCGGGGCTCTGGCAGGCAGTGGTTCGACAATGGGACGCCCAAAACCCCTCCACCTCCCTCGGATCAAACCATGATGGATCAATATACTGTCCCCGCATAAGGTACTGGAGAAGCTGTGGGCAACCTGGAACTTCAGACTCGACCTCCATAAATGCCGGATCTCACACCAATTCTCAAAGCAATTCAGGACTCACAGGAGGCGGTGGAGGGCAAGGTGGGCGGCCTATAGCTGGACCTCTCACTATTGCGACAAGACCTGCGCAAGGTGGCAGACACAAATCTGTATGACTGAAGATGAAGTGGCCACCCTTAAGCGCCAGGTGTCCAAGCTGACGGCCTCGGTTGCGACACTCGGCAAGAGGGCAGAAGATGCTGAGAACCACTCATGGCGTAACAACCTGCCCTAGTGGACCTTCCCGGAAGTCTTGTTAACTCGGCTCTGGACACCACCATTGAAACGAGGTTCCACTCATGGGTCCCGGCTGACAAGCTCTCCAATATTTTTGTCATTGAAAGAGCACACAGGTCCCTTGCTACTAAGCTGCCAACCGGAGCCACCCCTCGTCCAGTGATGCTATGGATTCTAAACTTCCAGGACCAAGACGCCATCCTACGCGAGGCCCGCAATCAACCTGACGTCCGACACCAGAACTCTAGAATAATGATTTTTCGAGACTACACTAGGGCGGTGCAACAAAGGCAACAATCCTTCAAGGAGGTAAAGCAGAAATGGCAAGCCCTTAATCTTAGCTACATGCTCTCCTTCCTGGCCCGTCTCAAAGTTATTTTTCAATCTTCTAGTTACTTTTTTGACACCGCGGAAAAGGCCTGGGAATGGGCCATGGAGGAGTGAACAATGCAACTCTTAAACCGGAAACACAGGCGAGATGGGAGTTCGCAGAGGCCCCGGGCACGACTCCCGGCACGCAGATCTGAAAAGAAGCGATTCTAATCCCGGAGAACGAAAGTCACCTGACGGGAGTCGGGAGTCAACCGAGCAGCTGGGCACCCACCCGGCTAGGGCAGCACAGTTGGTGGTGACACTCGATCCAAACTTGAGGCGACTCCACAGCTCTCTAACTTACTTGACGACGTCCTGCCTTCATCAGAATGACCCCTCTTTGGCGCTTAACTGGCTATACTGTCGCATGAGAAACATGAGATGGTCCAAGGCCAAGCCCAGCAATTAGTAAAGGTACCAAGAGATCTGACACATTCTTAAAACTGGGGGGAAGTGAGACAACTTACCTTGGAGGACTCTCTGTTGTGGCGGCTGTCAACTTATTGCATGTCCAGTTGCCGTGCATACCATTGTGATACAAAAGGTGATGATGCATACCATTGTGACTGCACACCCGCAATATTTTTACCTTATATGCGCCGTCAGGCATAGTATCCGTCCCAGAGGTGTGGACACTGCCGTCGGACTTCCCCTTTGCTTTTACCTTTCTAGTACTTTTGTTGACTCATTATGTTTCGCTTAACTAGGGCAACAGATGCTTCGAGGGAAGAAGTATGGGAAGGGGGAAGTTGGAGGGGGACTTCTGTTGGTTTTGAGGGGATTGTTATGTTAACTACAATTTTCCTTTCAGGTTTCTAAATGCGAGCCATCAAAGTCATGCTATTGGCTTTTAGGTGCACAACTTGGAGCCCTGCTCGGGGGCAGCTCCTGCCCCTGGCAGACCTCTGCCCACTTCACTATAATCACACCACCTACCCACATGCTCACAATATTGTCTTGGAACACTAACGGTCTTCTGTACCGTATCAAAAGATCGGCTGCATTGTATTATATTAAAAGGTACAAACTAGAACCATAACTCTAGAATAAGGATTTTTCCAGACTACACTAGGGCGGTGCAACAAAGGCGACAATCCTTCGGGGATTGCTCATCTGCTGGGCACCAAATTCCCCTTTTTGCTCGATTTGGGTATGACAGGGTCTTCCATTCAGGTTTTTACTAGGGGCTCCAGAGGGCTGGCCCTTCTTATCCATAAGTCCCTTCCATTGACAGTTACTAAAGTACACAAGGACCCCCAGGGGAGGTACATAGGGATTGAGGGCCGCATGGCCTCTAGTCAATACAAGTTTGTCTCATGTTATGCCCCACAGCAGCTGTTTCAACCTACACTCCAGGCGCTGTGAGTCCTGCTGGTGTAGCTGCCCCAGGACTACACCTGGTGGGAGGGGATTTTAACGCTGTTCCTGACCCCGAGCGAGACACCTCCACTGACCCCCACACTGGGAGAAAGGACTGCTCGACAAGCATCTCAACTTAGGCTGACTCTCTAGGCCTATGCGACGCGTGGCGCCCCTGGCATCCCTCGATGCGGGCATACACACATCGATCGGCAGCCCACGCCACGGAGGGCCGACTTGATCTGCTGTGGCTGCCCGCAACAGATCTCCTCACACTACACTCTGTTTGCATTCTCCCACATGGTATTTCTGACCATGCCGACCTCCTGGCGGAGTGGGGCATCCATCCATCTAACCCATCTGGCATTTTAGTGCATGGCACTTGAAGGCCCCAAATGTGTTTCCTTCATAGAGGAAGAACGCCAAACATATTTCCAAACTAACAACAGCTATATGTCATCTAAAGTGACACTTTGGATTGTGTGTAAACCTTCCTTGAGAGGGTTGAATAAAGGGATATGTCCGGAGACAGGAGTCATCGTATCATGAGCGGATGGCTGACATGTAAAACAAAATACTCGTGCTCGGCAATCCAACTCGGGGGAGGCACAGCGTCTGCTGGAATGTACGCGAACGGAAATGAGGCGAAACAGTGCTCGAGGACTTCAACCGAAAGAGTCTACGAATCGGGAGACAAGTCTGGTAAGCTACTTTAGTTGGGGGCAACCCGAGGTGTCTCCCGCGATTTGAGTCCCGATGGGTGACCTCTGGGAGGAGTTACCAGCTATCGCATAGGTCTTTGCGACATTCCATCAGAACCTATACGCACAGCGCTCGGTACCTCCTTTGGAGATGGAAAACTCTATTCTCCGTGACATCCCGCTACCCTCAATTCCGCATTCCTTTGCTCAGGACCTTGACCAGCCTCTGACGGAAGAAGAGGTGGACCTAGCCATCTCCGAACTCCAGCAGGGGAAGACCGCTGTACCCAATGGGTACCCCATCAAATACTACAAGAGATTCCGCTCCCTTATTATGCCTCACTTACTTAATTGATACAGCGGGGATAGTTTCCTGCCGACCTCGACTGTGTCACCATTGTGGTCATCTCCAAGGAGGGCATGCATCCAGACCAATGCGCTTCATATCGTCCGATCTCGCTCATCAACGCGGATATTAAGATCTTCGCCAAAAGTTTGGCGACCTGACTGACCTGTACCCTCACCAATCTTATTCACCTAGACCAATGTGGGCTCATACCGGGTAGGAGCACGCGTCATTGCATTTGGCGGGTGCAGGTAGCGCTATCCCCGAAACAGAGAGTCGATGGAAATCTAGCTCTCCTACTTGTGGACATTCACAAAGCCTTCAACATGGTCTCATGGGATTTCCTGGAGGTGGTCCTGATACAGGTAGGCCTTGGAACAAACATTTGGAGAATGGCCCACCTCCTTTATCATAACCCAATGCCTCAGGTCCGGGTAAACGGCATCCTATCCACCCCCTTCCTAATCCTATGGGGGGGGCGCGTCAAGAGTGTCCACTCTCCCCCCCCCGTCATTCGCCTTCATCATTGAACCACTGGCATGCCTCATACAATGCGGGAATACAAGGGTGGAGAGTGGGGACTGGCATTGAAGATTGGATGGCACTTTATGGCGACTACATTCTACTGTTCATTCGCAACCCTCATCCTCCGGTACTGGATGCCTGGAGAAACCTCGCCTTTATGGAGAAGCCTTCGGCCTACGTATTAATGCAAGCAAATCCATCTTGGTGGAGGTGAGGGGGATGCTGAGAGCCGATGTTGGTGCCCGTACATTCCCTTACAAAGTAACATGTTTAAATATTTGGGGATACATATATCCCCCCTCAGATTTGGCCCGGAAACTCAACTTCCAGGGCCTGGCCTCAGCCCTTGACTGTGATATAGACCACTGGAAGATATTGCCGCTTAATCCTATGGGAACTATTGCGGTCTTCAAAATGGTGCGTCTTCCCCACTATTTATATGTCTTAATGAACATCCCGCACCCAATACCCAGACAGTGGTTCCAATCCCAGACCTCCAAGCTAACCTCCTTCATCTGGGTCGGGGGAAGCCACAGAGTGGCTTTTGTCTCGGTGCAGAAGTCATCCTTTGATGGGGGGGCTAGGAGTATCAGATATCTAAGCTTACTACTTGGTCGCACATCTGGTACCCATTAATGAGTGGTTTACAGGCGGATGGGACAACCCGGCTTATCGATTGGAACTTCATGTGGTAGATTTTGAGGAACTCCTGGACTTGCATGGGAACCCATTGTCTATGGGGATGCCTACATGCACCAGAGTGGCAATATACTGCTGGAGGGTGGCCTTGCGCCTGTGTCAGTGGGACCACAGGCTGACGGAACTCACTCTCCAATGGCTGGGCACGTGGCTTCAATGGCTTTCTTCCCTGGAAGGGTTCCACCAGTGGGATCGTATAGGCATCACATACCTAGGAGCTCTCTTTAAAGGCAATGTCCTCCTGTCCTTACAGGAACTAAAAGAGCACTATTGCCTAGCAAGTACACAATTCTTCCACTTCCTTCAGGTGCGGCATGCTCTGGGGACACACATCACCCGACATCCAACTCCCCAAATATAGCCCCATTGAGGCAAAGATATAAACGGGGCAATAACTCAGATCTATCACTCCTTGATTATTCATTCTCCAGACATGCTTGACTCTCTTCAACAGAGATGGACTGGATGGGTGGATGACCTCGATGAAGCTGACTGGAGGGAAGCATGCCTGGCCCCCAGGGAACTGGCGATATCCGTGTGGCTGCGGATGATACAAGTAAATTACTTTCAATTGGCCTATCTGTCCCCGTCCAATATACAGCAGATGTTACCTGACGCCCGTCCTATCTGTGTGCGTTGTAGATCACCCGTCGCTGACTTCTTTCATATAGCATGGAGCTGCCCCAAATTGAGGCCCTTCTGGAACACAGTGGAGCGGGAGGTCTCGGAGGTCCTGAGACGCCCTATTGAGCTAACCCCCAGGATAACCTTGCTGGGACTGTTAGAAGAGCTGGGAAGTCCCCACACTGAGCGACTTTTCCTGGGTATGACCCATTAAGTGGACAAACAAGACATAACCTGTCTCTGGAAGCAGCTGACACCCCCCTCATTATCGACATGGCGCGCTGGAATTGACTGGTGTGCACAGCAAGAAAAGCCCCTGAATGAAGCCTGTGAATGTCCTCACAAACACAAGAAGGTGTAGGGGGAATGGTGGGCCTATCACAGTCTATCGCTATGAGTGGGTGGAGTCCTGTGTGTGTTGTCATGCATGTTGTTGCGGATCTGAACAGCCACATTTTCTCTCCTTTTCCCGTTGTAATACTTATAATGTATAGATGATGCTCGATGTATTTCTAAACGAAATAGAGTTGGTTACAAAAGAAAATTGTAGTGATGACTCTTAGTTATAACATTATTAGTATTAGTTGGCCTGTTGTTGTGCTTACTGGTTCTTGGGGGATGTGTTTCAAATTGCATTAATAAAAAGGTTAATGTTTTGACTAATCATGATTAATTTAAACAGGATATACCAGTACATGGAAAACATTTAGTTAGAGGTTTTAGGGATAAAGCATATACTAAAATGATTAGGGAGTATGTTGACCTAATGAAAGTTAATAAATGTTATGTTTGTACCTATCTTCCTACATCAGCAGGGAAGCGTTTTTTCAGTTAAGAAGTTGATATGCTTTGTCATGTAATATTTCCATTGCAATATTTAATCTTGAAGAATTTTTTCCCCCGTGTTACTTGACTGATTTTAATGTATCCTTAGAGAATTTGTTTATTAATTAAGATAAAAGAGAAATAAGGTAAGTATTTAACAATGACTGCACAAAACAGATATGATACTAACCTGGTGTGAGAAGTTGGCCTGGTATATGATGTGTCCTTTGAGTAGCGAGAAGCATCATTTTATTACATAGTATAATGAAAGAGGATTATGAGTGGTGAAAAATTTGGAAAAGCAGAGAAATGTTTTGGAAAAAAATCAAAGAAGAATTCCAATTATCAGGTTCACATCCTAGACTGAAGATAGAACAAGAGGGAAAAGGAGAGATGTGTATTGTAAGGCGTAGTTAGATTGATAAGAACAAGGAAGAGTTTGCAGGAGAAAGCAACTGTGACAGATCATATGAAGTTAGTGGAAATCTTGTCTGGAGGAGAACCCATTATGAAGGTAATCTATTACATTTGTGGAAAGACTGCTTATTTTAGTTTACAAGAAATCAGGTAGGTTAATGATATTCAGCTTTAGTTTTCCCTAGAGTTTATCATTTGAGCAAACTCGAGGATGAAAGCAGTGTGAAGAGAGCAAAACTAAGTTTTGGGCAGTTGGTTTTAGATAATTGGGAACTATTATTCCTTCTATGGGAGTAGCAATGAATGATGTGAAAATCAGATGGTTGTCTACTGCAGTAGAAAGGCTTGTGATAGGTACAGCAGGGACTTTTAAATTAGTAAATGTAGAAATGGTAGCAACTAGGGCTATGGTCATGCAGAACTGGCTTGCTTTAGATATTCTTTTGTCAAACGAAGGAGTCTGTAAGGTAATTAAGGCTAAAAGGTGCTGCACCTACATTACTGATAATAGTGTGTCTATTGATTCTTTTATTGCTAACATAACTAATTTAACTAATTAAATTAGATTTTTGGAGGAACCTGGCCCATGGGAAGCTGTAGGATTCTGATTTAGTGAATTAGGAGATTGTTTTGAGAAGGTTGATGGGTGGTTAGGTAGTATAGGTGGAGGTGTGTTAAAATCAGTTTTAACTCCTACAATAATCATAATGATTTGTGCAATTGTTCTTTTTCTTTTATTCAAATTACTAGAGTGTATGATTAATAGACATTACAATGGAACTAGAGGTAACAATAAATCGAGAAAGAGATCGATGGATTTGGAACTGGAAGAGTACAAGAATCAGAAGTACCAGCAATTAAAGATGATAGAGGAAAATGTTCAACTACCTAAGAAGATGAAGACATCTACTAATTAATGGCTGATTAATAAAGATTATTAGTGAGGTATTAGTAATTATTTCAAATTAATCGGGGGGGGGGCTGTTGTAGCTTTTTCTGATGTGCAATTTTAGGTGACATTATTTGCCTGAATTCATGATTTGTATGATGCATATAGTCGTAACTGATGAATTAATGGTTACCCTTAAAACGCTATTAACATATGATCTAGAAGAGTGATTAATAACGTATTATAGTTGTGTCACATTTTCATGCTAGACGCCATTTAATTAAAATGAATGTTGTTTCTAGTGATCTGCTCATTCTGCTCCTGCTCATTTCCCCCCTCCCAATCAGTGACCCCCTGCAAGTCTTCTCTCGAGAGTTCTCTCATAGGTGATATTATCCTTAGAAAGTGTGTATTGTGCACCTTGCCACCGCGTTCTCTATGTATCATTTTGAAGGATGTCTGCTGAAAGTTCCAATGCAGGCTTGTAAAAGTACACCTTGAATGAATTTTTGTCCAAGAAATGTGTCATATTAAATTTTACATCTCCGGAGTGCAGTTGCTGAGGAAAAAAACAGAACACTTCTTTTACCTTAAGAAATTGGTTTGTGCTAAGTTATTAGTTATTACGAAAATGCTTTCCAACGTGAGCAAACCATGATCATGCTAAGATTAATTTGCAGTTTTGCTAATTGTTAATGCCTAAAATGTGTGACTAAAAACAATTGATTTTGAAGGTTCAGAAGAGACTTCTCATTTTCCTCCGGACTCTTTCTGATTTTCTTGAGAATTTTTCTCCCCCTTAATAATGT
Organism: Calotriton arnoldi; assembly: GCA_963921515.1. NCBI lineage: Eukaryota > Metazoa > Chordata > Amphibia > Caudata > Salamandridae > Calotriton > Calotriton arnoldi. Next base: position 687,401 of record CAWUFW010000653.1, read on the forward strand.
TATCAGTGCACTGTATGAGTTTGACTCTTAGAAACAAGAGAGATTATTTGCCGACCTAGGGATTATTATTTTATTTTCTAATTTTATACTCTGTATTTGGGCCTTAATGGCATTTACTGCTTACTCTACATTGTCTATATGACGAATTCTGTAATAAATCTTTTATACTTTTCCAGTGATCTAAAACTCAGCTATAGAGTTGACCCAGTTTTTACTTAATTTATTCTCTGCTAATTAAATTATTGATGAAGATGGAGGGTAGTGTCTCTTACCACAAGATCATCTGAAGAATCATGGAGTCGACTGCCTGAGGTAAAAGTTTGGGGCGTCATGATTATAGAGGTTCAGTAAATTATTGGGGTTCAGCGCTCACATCGGCATCCCCGCTCGTGTATTGCCCCAAGACTCAACCTATCCCCCAAACTAACAACTAACACAGAATTCTTCCCCGTCTGTTCAAGTACTCTGACTCATAGTAAATGATTCCAACATTGAATGGGCATTTAAAATACCTGAAACAATACCCCAACAACCCTGCACCAGTCCACATACATCCACTGCTCACCCCCACAGTGGGACCTCTCTACCAAGCACCCTGCACTTAATGCTCCACATGAACCACCAGCATGGGACTGACAACACCTGGACCTCCTCTGCCTGATCTTCAGTTCAACTAGAGTCTATCTCAGGGACCACTGGCTCTGCATGGCCTCCTAAATGATCTCTGTTCCTTTCCTACTGCCATACATTCCTGGTCTTTCAGCTACGGTATTTATTTAGAGGTCTCAGCTGTAGTCCGCTTAGTCGATTGGGTAGGGGCAGCCTGCGGCACCAAGTTCTTCAGATTGTCAAGAACTTATTTTAGGCCAGCAAGACTTGGTTCATGGCTTGACTTATAGTCCTTTTTGGTGACTCTCTGCGAGCCTCCAGTTGGATAAATTTAAGTTTAAAATGTTTCATTGTTTGATTAACTAAAATCATTACAATATATTGGAGGTTAATAAAACACATTTAAAAAGTGGCAATCCAACAGGAAATATAGATTTAAAATAGTAGCAAGTGCAGTACCATAGGGTGCTAACTGCACATTAACATTTAATGGTTAAACAGCTGAACGTTAGTATTTATCTTGTGAAATAATGTCTTATAAAAGGACAGGTAGCCTGTATTGCAATGGGGTGGCCCGTTGTTTCCTTTTCTGTGATAGTGAGTCTGTTGCTTGGCTGACTGTAGGTGTTGTACGGCATAGCTGACTGGGAGAGACAATTTTGACTGCTACTATTGCCTGAGGATTTATTCCAGAGCCGTAAGGGTGGAGACAGTTCTCTTTTCTACTGGAATAAAACACCTAGTAAATCAGCAGATACATTTCACATTGGAACCTTCCAAGCTGGCTATAATGGCATGATGACAGCTTCTTATACTTAAAATGTTAAGAAGCAGTTTTCGGAAACAAATTCTTTCCTTGTTGAAGGCTAGACAAGTGCACAGCAGGTGAACTGATGATTCAAGGTGATATCCATACCATTTGCAACGTTTGTCCGGGTCTTTTGTCACAGGAGAGATCCATCTTTGTGTGGTATTAGGCCAAAACAATATTATAGTAATTTCAATTTTAATCTAATCAAGAAAGGCTGCTGTAGATAATCTTGGAATCGTGGTCGCTTGTCTGAATTAATCACGGATCACACATGAGAGAGTTTACTGAAGGCAGGCTTGCCCTCACTAATCGAAAGATTTTTAGAAATTCCATTAGCTACTTTTTTTAAAAGACAAAAGTTTGCTGAACCCATCCATAAATCTTGTAGGTTGAGCTGGTTTAGTGAGGAGTTTAAAAGCTCAAGTCATTGATTTGCCCCAGGTATGGTGATATTAGAGATTTCCTGCTTAGTGAGGAAGCTTAGAGTGTTATTATTTGGTTGGTCCTGTTATAGGGATTCTGCACACACACAGAGCTATGCACAGGATAATAGGACCTCGGAATATAGTGGTGAGCCAAACATAAACCTTAGCACCTAAAACCCCAACCCAACTAGCCTTAGCGTCCCATTAGCAACAATGTACCAATGATTAGACAACCCAGAACACGGTATCTCTCTCTCTCAGGACTCGCAGTAGCAAGAACACCCTTTCGTCACTCACTCATACCTGTCCACAACAGGCGTAAGAAGAGACACAGTATAGGTTAAAATGTTTATTTCAACATACGTGCTCTAAGATACAGTACACGTGAAAGTACTATCAGCATAATGCATAAGAATAATATAATCAGCATAGTTACAACTCCATAGAATACTAACGGGGAAAGCATTTCATAAAGCAGTGGATAGAGGGCTGAATGACCTTACCACCCTCCCCGTGCTAGTAGCTTCTGTATTATAAAAATAGAAGACCTCTGGGCTTTGACAAGCGAACCCCCATACCTCAGTCTCTAGATGCAAAAACTACATCAGCAGACAATCACAGCTCTTCTCTCTGGAAAGGTTTTCTTCAAGTCCCTCTCAAGAGGGAAAAACGCAATAATAAAAGCCCACCAATTTCCCCATGGCAGCTGTACATAGTGTTATGTCTAGGTGCGAGGGACTGGCCATATCAGCAAGAACCAGGGACGTGTTTTTCGACCTTGTAACTGTTGTTCAGACTGAGCCCAAAGGGAACAGGAGAAAAGGTGAGAAACAGAAAATGCAGACAGTTGTAAAATAACTTGGCAGGAGCAGAGGGCGACAGAACAACGGCTAAGAGTTACGTGCGCAAAAGTCATCATGGCAGCCAGGCCTATGCCAACGTATCCAGGCAGGCCAGGAGGCCACAAACCACAAGACACCCTCCCCTGGACAGTCCATCGGCCAAGACTAAGGACGAAGACAGAGTTCAAAACACCTGAGCAGAACAGAGGCGTCCATAGTGGAAGGAGTCCTAATGGAGGACAACGAACGGGGAAAGGTAGCAAAAAGACAGTCAGCGAGGCAGTTCACGGACAGTGAACGGCAAATCAATCCAAAAACGTGGAAGTGCAGAAAAATGCTATACCGTCCAAGAGGACATCATTGGAATCGTCAGAAAACGTAGACGCCATCCAGTCCAACAGGTCAAAGCTGCAGGAATGCTCCTCAGAGGACGGAGCATCCAAAAGCAATGCGGGACAGCTTGCGTGATATTCAATATAGCTTTGTTGTAGGAGATTCTGAGCAGCCGCCCAGATATCCCATTGTGCCAAAATCCCCAGTGCAGCCGCACGCGTCATGCAGCCTGCAACGGAACAGTCCCGTTCATGGGCCTCTAAGGGACCCATCAACCGAACAAAATCCGGAACAGACAACGACGTATTGGAGAGGCAATAATCCATGGCCCAGGTGAAAGGGCAGCGGATGCAAGACATCACAGGTTGCACGCAAGTGAAACACGCAAAGCGAAAAGAAAGGGTATAGGACACACTCAGTGTCGCCAACGGCAGAACTCCGAAACCAGATAGAATGCGCTCACGGAGCAGCAGTAGGCGTCCGGGGTCGAGAAGGGCCCATCGGGGAGCAGCCATTGCGAAGGAAGCAGATCAACAGCAGTACACCAGCCGCCAACGCAAGGATTAATGGAAAGCCACCAAAGACGCTGGAAAAAATAGAATGAATAAACGCCGGTATCACACCAAAAATAGTTTGGAAAGAGGACACAGACCGGACCCCACCACTTTAAAAAAATGCACTAGACCCACAGTGTTAGATGCGTTAAAAATACGGTGAATTAATTCACCGAAATGTTGTGGGAGGTTAGTGTTCAAAAGGGCCTGTATTTCACTGTGGGTACTTGCCACCTGGAGAACAAACGTCTCCCGGGCGGAAGTGAGCATAACCTCCTCGTTCAATAATAGCGCCTTTATTCTGCTCAGTTTATTGAAATCCGCCTCCATAGTAGGAATGGAAGGCCAAATAGAATTATCTATGATGTCGTGAGGGGGAGGAAAAAGCACATTCTTGCAGCAGACAACCCTGTGCGAAACAGTAACAATATAGGGGATGCCGGCCTGCATGCCACAGCAGTTGTCGTTATTTAAAAGCAAATAGCTACCATTTATAAGCAAAGTAAAGGTAGGAGAAATAGCAGGAGCAGGAATGCCCCTTAACACACAAGCAAGATTCGGAGCAGAAACATTACAAGCTCCGTGCAATTTAATATGTTTACAAACAAGGGAATGTCCCACTGTTGAATCGCATGACTCCCCCGTGAGAAAAACTTCCTTGTCATCTCTAAGGCATTTATACATGAAAGGGAGGGACCAAAGTTCATGCAGGAAGGCACTACCCAAAGGCTGGAAACGGCCCAAAGGATAATGTTTCATGCATGAACTAAATTCAAACTAGGAAAAAGGCAATGCGATAACCCCATGAACTAGCCACACAGCAGAATCTATTTCCGCTACAGAGAATGGTAAGGGCTCCACTTTCTCGATATGTAACAGAGTGTAAACTGCATCTTTCATGGACATGAACTGCTGTTTGTCAGTTAAATTAAAAGGCAGAAATAAGGCAGTGGTGTTCAAGAAGTGCCAAGGAACCTTACCCAACTTAAGTGTTTGCAAAGTCCACGCAAATTGCATAACTGAACGTAATTGATTCTGACCATGATACAACACAGAAACATCATCTTGTACGATATCAACAACAGAGGACACAATATTCTCCAACGTGTAAATGCGGGAAGACAGGGTATTAACCCGTTAAGTGCTTCTGTCGGCCAACGGCCGTCGCGAGCACTACCTCGGTAGTGCTGCGCACGTCCGTTGGCCAACGCGGCCCCGCCCGCTTAATAGAACGTTCCGCACTGGCGCGGAACGTTCTAAGCAGTTAACCGGTTAATACTATTGTCTACAACAGCAAGCACCTTTTCCAAATTTGCTTGGTCTATTTCCCGTAAACGGGAAGCAGCCTCCATTTGCGATAGCTTCCAGAGTTCATTATAAGCTTCATAAATGAACCTCTTCGGTCTTGGACCACGAGGTCCCAATATAAAGTCGGACAGATCAATATTGCCTGAAAGGAGGGACAAATGTTGTTTAACAGAGTCTAGGGAAGAATGTTGCAACCATTGTTTACATAATTTACCAACAGAATAGGTGGTGACAGTACGGGAGTTAGAAAATCTAGGATCGGGCTTGTCCTGAGTATAGCCAGAAACTGTGTCATGAAAACGCAGTTGGCACTCGTTTGATGATATGGGCCAAGACAACCAAGGTGACTGAACAAGCGTAGAAATATTAAACGAATTGTTCTGAAACAACACCTGTAAAGTCGAAAAGGACATATTAAAGTGCGAGCTGTGGTTTAGAGTGGAAGACATGGATGGAATTGATGGTGCATTCATTTGTTTTGTGGTAGCCAGACCCCAACACGTAGTCTGATAGATCGAAGCATTCAAAAACACCATTTGGGCTGGGATTAGGCAGGCACGGTGCAAGGCCTCGGTGCCTTGCACCTGCCAAGGCTTGGAGCCCCAGATTGACTTCAAATCCACCGTTTCCGTCCAGTATTCATAACCACCCACAGCTAAGGCCTTTAAAAAGGAACTCGAATAAAGCAATTTGGTGTGGGTCAACATGAATTTCTGTGTGAATGGGGCGGGTAATTTGAAATAATAGGACCCAGGGTTCGATCTATTAAAATCAGTGAAATAAGTAAATTTATTTCTAAGAGTCCGGGAGCTACCCGATAAAGGGTTTGGGCAATGTTCCCATTGAGTGTAGGTCACAGGGCTACGTAGTGCACTCGGTTTATGGACAAAATGGTTGCCCCAATGCTGGTAACAGTATAAATCGGCATAATTCGCAGAATTCATATACAAATCCTCAGCATTAAATGAAGCATAATATTTCAAATCAGCAAACAATGCTTCAACTGCATGTACATCCCAATCATCAGAATGAATATTACTTTTTACTACATCACCCATGGAAACTCGAAGGACATTCGGTACATTAATAACTTCTGTTGGTCCATGAATTTGAAAATTCACCGCATCCCATACGATGCCATCAGCAACTGGAAAAGCTGAAATGTTCACCAATGTGTGGTCACGCTTCATGATGTGAGATGAGGAATGTGGAGCCAAAGTTCCAGCAACACTGTTCACAGCAGAGCGTTCAGGTAAATAGTGACCATTGATCAGTAGAAAAAACACTGTGACAAAGCCAATGGACATGAACAAAAAAATCAAGAAAAGTACCAACCAAATGTATGTCCAAGGGGGAATCAAAAAATTGTCTCTAAACCAGGATCCAAAAATACTGAACTTGGACGGGACAATCGACGTGGTGGAATCCGAGTCAAAGGAATAACGTGTCGGGCTGAGTGGCGTTGTTGGTAAGTGAGCCACAGATTCTGTTTCGGGATAGGTATACTCGTTCTCGTCAATGCAGGGGGTAACTGGAGGTTCGAGTATACTTTCAGGCAAATCAATCATCTCAATTGTAACATCAGTGACCGTTCGGGCACGAGGGCCTCGAACACAAGTCCGGTAAATTGCAGGACAAGAGACCGCTGGTGTAACACTATTTAGGATCGGCCAGTTGTTGTAGCTTGACATTTTCCACTGAGATGTATCTGTTCTCCTTGCGACCAGGAAGCGGTGGTAAGATGACTGTACGTGTTCCCTTCAAACCCAGGACTGGAACCGGTGCACGATAAGAGGGGCCGAATTCTTTCTTGTTCTCCACCTTCTCTCGAACCAGGTCGCCAATCTTCGGAAGCCAGCCGGCAACCGGAATCTGCAATGCAGGGTCTGTGGCTGAGGGTAAATGTGCGATTGCAAGTTTGTCTCGGGCTTCTTGTAAGTCCTGTAACATAGTAGAATGGTTATCTACATCAAAGATGGCGGATTGCGCCGCCATGTCTAGACCATCAAGGTCAGGCACAAACATTCGTATGCCAAAGAGCATTTCGTATGGGGTCCGCCCACCCAGAGATCTTCTAGGGAGATTATTAAGTGCACGTTGTACGGTATACAAGTGGGCCAGCCAGTTCCTGCCAGTACCTAAGACTCTAGCTGTCAAGGATTGCTTTAAATCACGGTTCATTCGCTCCACAATTGAATTACCCTCAGGTCTGTATGGAGACGAAAACTTCACCCGTACCCCCAGTGAACCCATTGCGTCCTTGTACGCCTTAGAGGCAAACGCTGGACCTTGGTCAGAATGGAAGGTACCGCAAGCGAAGATTCCCACAAAGATACGCAAATCCCTGATGACATTTCGAGCGTCAGCACTCCGTTGTGGCCAGACCCAGATGAAACGTGTGCACGAGTCCACTGCAACTAAGATATACTTATAGGCAGTGTCTGAAGAAAATGGACCGCAGTGATCCAAGTAAACACACCCAAAGGGTCTGTTAGAAATGTAGAGCGAGGTCTGTGGTGGTCGTGTAACCGTAGAAGGCTTAATCTGTTGACACACGTCACAAGAAAGCACATAAGTACGGGTGTCTTTATATAAACCACGCCATCAGTACCGCTGCTGCAAGATGGAAACGGTCGCAGACACTCCAGCATGAGCCGAAGCCATGCCTTCGTGTGCAGCCGTTATCAAGGAAAGTCTGCAGTCCGCGTTGGGGATCAGCCGATCACCAACGTTGGGTATTGTTACATAGGGAGCCTGTTCGGGACCTAACTGATAAGAATATTTGGAAGGAAAACCCATAGGGTAATTAGCACCTTCCTGTGTTGCAGCAATAGCTGCCAAAATATCAGTATCAATTTTAGACATGGATCTAGTAACTGCGGCCACTGAACACGTGACTACTGCTGATTTGGCCGCTTCATCTGCCAAACCGTTACCAACAGCGTGTGCGCCCACCCGCTGATGGCCAAGGGTGTGAACCACCTGTGTAAGTGGCAGACGTCTCAATTCTGCCACCCGAACCCAAAGCATTTTATGCTTAATTGTGCTACCTTTAGCGTCTCTATAGTCATTTTGCGACCAAAAGAACAGATTGTCATTGTAAGATTGAACACAGTAGTAAGAATCGCATACAATTAGAGTGGTCACATCCGGAGTAGCGAACTCAAGCGCGAGCACCAATGCGCGCAGCTCGGCCAATTGTGCAGTACTGTCCCCGAGTGTGCACCACAGTGGATTTGAACTTTCCGTTCACGAAGGTACCTGCAACAATAGCACATGCGGCAGAATAAGCATGCTTGGACCCCGTGGCCGGTTGTGCCGAACCATCGGTGTAGATCACGCAGTCGTAATCCTCAAGCGGGAGCAATGACAGAGGAGGAGGATGAACGAATTCATACTGTAAAAACTCCTGAGTCTGTAGAGATGAATCAAAGATGAAAGTGACATCCGGAGACGTCAAAGAGGTTGCCCATTGAATCCAACGGGGTGCAGCGCCTTAGAGTTCGGGACACTCGCCTTTGTCACTGCCTCTAGGGCAGGATATGGTGTTACCACCAGAATGCGCTTTCCCTGTGCCAGTGCGCGTTCCTTTAGAATCGCCATCTGCACTGCAGTCAGAACTTTCTCCACAGATGAAAAGCGCATTTCTGCGGAAGTGTATAGATGTGACTTGTACGCGATCGGTACTGTGTCACCTTCGTTAAAGGTTAAGTATGTGAAACCCACTGCCCCCGGAATTATTCTGATCACCAGGTTTGTGTGGTTATCACGCGTCAACAAGTATTTAGACTCAAGAAGGTCTGTCTGCAAAGACTGCAGAATGGAGGAATGCTCCGGCAGCCAACAAGACTTCGAAAAGTTTGGTTGTATCAAGGCATACAATGGCTTGATACGCTGGGCGTATTCGGGAATATAAGTACGCCCGAAATTTAGGAAACCCAGCAAAGACTGAAGTTTTTTCAGAGTAGTAGGAGGGCACAAAAGTGCACATTTTTCCAAAAAGTGGGGGGCTAAGCCCTTACCTTCATTGTTGAGCTCGTAGCCCAAAAACAAAACTGTTAATTCAGCAATGTGTGATTTGGCAAAGTTAAACTTATAACCTAATACCGCAAACTCGAGAATAATGCGGTCCACTCTGGAAAGATGCAGGTATAACTCGTCGTCTGTCAGATAAATATCATCGACGTACGAACATGCATCTGGGTCTATGCCGTCTAACAAAGAGACAACACGGGCTGCGAACACACCTGGACTGTGTTTGTAGCCCATAGGGAGTCGCCTTAATTTGAATTGTTTACCACCAGAGGTGAAAGCGCTCCATTGGCTACACTCCGTGGCTAAGTTGTGCGTGTAAAATCCATTGGATAAGTCAAGTGTCGTTTTATACTTTTTACGAACAAGACTGTCTACAAGCGCAGAACTGTGGGTATTTTGCACCGCAAAGGTCCGACAATGAGAGTTCAAATGCCGGTAATCCAATACTAGGCGGTACGATCCATCGGGTTTAGAAACCGCGAAAAGGGGATTATTCATGGGTGATACGCATGTTTCTATTACTCCCTGATATTCTAACTGAGTCAGAATTTCAGAAACGGGGCCTTTGGCTTCACGTTTAATGGGATATTGGGGTTGCGGCTGCGGTAGGGACCGTAAAGGTATCTCATGGGGGGGAGAATCTTCATCCCAACCCACGTGGTTGCGGTATAATGCAGGAGCCAGGGACACAGCCCACTCAGCTGCAAGAGCCTCCACTTTGTCCTTTGGGACATGTCGAGAAAAGCTCGGAAGGATTACCTCCTCCCCTTTACGCGCAGCAAGTACGAATGGGGGTGGCCAATCCGCCTCCGCTAACAAAATGTCGTATGAAGAGGTCAGATGTTCCCAAAAAATCCCTTTAATTACACGCTGTATATCACCTTCAATTTGAATGGCGATATTAAATAGTCTGTCAGGGGTGCCACTCTGGTGTCGGCTGTTTCAACAGTAATGAATGTTTCAGTTGCTGTCGCCTCCATATGAGGACGTAGTGCCTCCCGCACTATGGTAACTTCCGCGGCGCTGTCTAGGAGGGTTACTGCCCACGTCCAATTCAGGAGTCTCGTTCTCACCGTCTGTGGCATATTTCGCTGTTACAGCGGCAACTTTCTTCTTCTGAAATTGTGGGCGAGAACGTTGAAAGTCTTCTGCTTTCCCTCTGACTTGTTGTTGAGGTTGATCTCGTCCCTGGGGAGCCTCTCGACCCCTTCCTCTATCCTGGCGATCCCCTCCACTGGCTTGTGAAGTTGTCTGTGCCTGTGAAGAACGAGGAGAACGCGTATCAGGGATCTGAAACCTATCCGGAGATTTAATTCTCGCTCTATCGCGCAAATCATATGTGCGTTCAGAAGAGACAGAAGCCGGGGATGCGCCTCGCGACCCCGGCTTCTTTTGTTGCTTACCCTGTTTTTTCAACCTCCAGCTCTTTTTAGTAAAAACTGGTTTCTCATCTTTTTCAGATTGAGTTTTAGGTTGTTGTTGTTGTTGTTGTTGTGTTTGCTGTTTTGCAAAAGGCTTATTGCCCAGGCTATTTCGGCCAATAGTTTTATAAGCTTGGGTTATAATTTTCGGTAATTCGCGCGGCTTGTCCAATTCCGGGACCAAAGCCAAAGCATTAGCTACTTGAAAGTTCACTGCATCGCCCTTGACATTCGCAAGGATCAGCTCAGCTACTACTTCGAACACTCCCACCAGTCTCATCCCTAATTCCACAGCCGCTTCAGGGCCATGTTCATCCTGTACTTTTTAATTACAGAGGGGAGAACCGTCATGGAAGGAGTGCCGAAACACTTTGAATAAACTGCTGCGAATACCCTACCCCAGTTGTTGCATGCTGTCAACTCGGGGATTAAGTCTTTTGGCAAAATAATTGTAAGAATTCTATGTTTATCCACCGGTGTTGTATTTGGAAAAACTGCCTCCAACTGGTCAAATTTTTCTGCAAGCCAATAAGGAAAATCATCCTTATTTTGTGGACGTTTGCCCATCACTGAGTTCACCATGACGGGACTTATGGTCACTCCGCCTGCAGCAGCTGGATGGCCCGCGACTCCAGGTGGGGCCCCCTGGATGTTGCCTGTAACATATTGCACTAAAGCGCGATGCACTCGCACCAAAGCCGAATACATATTGCGCAGGTCAGCGACTGGTATCTGCATATATCGCGGATGTGGGGTGTACCCGGCCAAAACAGGCCAAGTGGCCCCGTCAATAGACAAGGGGCCTAAACGAACCGTTGTTACCGGTTGTGGGAGGGCGCCATCAAACCACACACGGTGCTGCCAAGCCGTGAGCGGTACTTCAAGATTAGTATAAGGTCTATAGGCAGCAGGAACAACGGTGGGTTCATATTCATGGAACAGATTATCGTTCGCTTCCACCGCTGGAAAGGTGACCCAAGAGTAGAATACTTCAAAGTGGAAAGCCGGATCGGCTTGGACCACAAAGATCAGTTCGACTCCCGTGTCTGGCACTCCATACACCCTTAAGTGATCACGGAGCGCTGTGCGGCTATGTGCCGCTATGTTTACACCCGCCATTACGATCGGGGTTGTTCGACAACCTAACAGTAGGCAGCACAATAGAGGGTTCGATTAAGAAACCTTTTAATAACTTCTAGCTTGAAAGAACCTACAAAAACGTCAATATAGGAGGTATTACCGTCACACACGCTTCCGGAAGCGTCCGCGAGGGTTGTTGTGGACAAGCACAAGCACTACTCAAGCGTCTCGCAGATAAGCAGCCCCACGTTGGGCGCCATGTTATAGGGATTCTGCACACACACAGAGCTATGCACAGGATAATAGGACCTCGGAATATAGTGGTGAGCCAAACATAAACCTTAGCACCTAAAACCCCAACCCAACTAGCCTTAGCGTCCCATTAGCAACAATGTACCAATGATTAGACAACCCAGAACACGGTATCTCTCTCTCTCAGGACTCGCAGTAGCAAGAACACCCTTTCGTCACTCACTCATACCTGTCCACAACAGGCGTAAGAAGAGACACAGTATAGGTTAAAATGTTTATTTCAACATACGTGCTCTAAGATACAGTACACGTGACAGTACTATCAGCATAATGCATAAGAATAATATAATCAGCATAGTTACAACTCCATAGAATACTAACGGGGAAAGCATTTCATAAAGCAGTGGATAGAGGGCTGAATGACCTTACCACCCTCCCCGTGCTAGTAGCTTCTGTATTATAAAAATAGAAGACCTCTGGGCTTTGACAAGCGAACCCCCATACCTCAGTCTCTAGATGCAAAAACGACATCAGCAGACAATCACAGCTCTTCTCTCTGGAAAGGTTTTCTTCAAGTCCCTCTCAAGAGGGAAAAACGCAATAATAAAAGCCCAACAATTTCCCCATGGCAGCTGTACATAGTGTTATGTCTAGGTGCGAGGGACTGGCCATATCAGCAAGAACCAGGGACGTGTTTTTCGACCTTGTAACTGTTGTTCAGACTGAGCCCAAAGGGAACAGGAGAAAAGGTGAGAAACAGAAAATGCAGACAGTTGTAAAATAACTTGGCAGGAGCAGAGGGCGACAGAACAACGGCTAAAAGTTACGTGCGCAAAAGTCATCATGGCAGCCAGGCCTATGCCAACGTATCCAGGCAGGCCAGGAGGCCACAAACCACAAGACAGTCCGTTTGGGCGGGTGTGGCTGTTGGGATGGAAAAATCCCTTACATGGCGATGGACGTGCATCCCTACCCTTAGTGCCCCAGCTGTAATTATGTCTGGATCCCTAATGCTTATTTTTATTATCATGAGCGAACACAGATCATGTGTGACATAGGCCTGTCTCATGGATTGTAGTCTTTTTGGACCAGGAGGGGCTCATAGCGGTGAAAGGCTACTGCCCTTGCTAGGAGTTAAGCAACGAAAGCGTGGTGGCGGCAGCATATAATGTAGTGATTGCTAGAAGTGAAAAGGTCCTTTCTACCTGTGTCACTGGAGTCAAACATTTAATTTAAAGTTCCACTGATGTGTGCTTAACTCACCCTTGGCCTACATTGGTTTGGTGTGTTGCGCTGCACAGTGCTTGTGTGGAATACATTTGATGGGTTTATGTGTTCAATACAGGAATAATGCAGTGCTGTGCAGTGTGTGCATATTATATGCATGTGCTAGATGAATGTGTGCCTGTGAATGGTACAATACATGGAAGACTATGGGTTCCATTTCCACGGCTGACTGGAAAAACATAAGGAGAGGAGGTAGATGGATGCCCCCAGACAGATTTGTGTATTGTTGCATTCCAGTGAGCAGGGTGAGACACTGGAGGAAGGTGAGCCAGGCTCTTCAATTGACTTCAAAGGGTGCTCTTTAATTCAGAGAGAGGTCCCAGGGAAGGGGCCTGGGCACATCTTTGGAAGGAGATGGGGCTGATAAGAGAATCATAAAAAACTGGATCCCCATAGCGAGGTTTGAGGAGGCGGCTGCCGCACCAATGGAGTCATGGCCCAGTTCAGGGAAAAGTCAGTGACCCCCCTATGCCAGAGTAGGGTGGCCCTGAAGAGAGCCATGACCGTTGCTGCACTGAACGGATTATCGCCAATGTGCAGGAACCAAATCGGCGACACAGTAAAGCTAGGTGGGGCCACTGTGAAGATTGCTGATGTGCCGATCGGGCCATAGCCTGTGTGTGGTACCAAGTCGGAAGCCCCGCATGCTAGGTGGGGCCGCCGTGAAGACTGCTGCTGTGCGGATTGGTTTGTAACCTGATCGCAGAGGATGACCGGTGACCCCATATGTCAGGGGGCCACTGGGACTAAGCAGCAAGGAGTGTGGTCTGGTCGCGACCATTGAAGGAGGCCACTGTGGTGACCCGAGTGGGGAACTAAGCCATAATTGAGAATCAGCACCCGGAGAGTCGCACCTCCTCACCACCTGTGAGGAGGATCCTGAGAAAATAACAAGCATCGGAGGGGCATTGAGAACCCTCCTGCTGCTGCAGCTTCAGGACCTGCAAAGGGGGCACACTCAGGGAGTCTGGTCGCTCAGATCTTGCTGGTGCGGATAAGACTGATTATCGGGCCGGGAGACCCTTGAGATCTTGCCTGCCAGACAGCGCTTCGGTGCTGGAACACTTTTAACTTTACTAAAGAGTCGGAGGCAGACACCTGAGACTCGGAATACTAGGGAGATTAACCTGACTGTCACCTACAGTGAATGGGGAATATCCACTACCGCTAGCGAGTGGTGAGTGGAACTCAGGTAACAGCCTATGAAACACCAGAGTCCTGACCTCAGGGGACTGTGTGTATTGTTTGTAAAAGTCATATTTTACTTTGTGTTCATATATAAATACTCCTTTTTTCATAAAAACAAGTAATTGACTGGACAATCATTTATTGCTGCAGTTGCGCGTATTTTAAGTTGTGAGTCTGTGTTCACCCCCTATATCTACCTTCCCCCTGAGAAGCTATGGACTGCTCGAACCACACTATCACTGAGAGTCAAGTGCTGAAGGGATACATGGCCTAGTTGCTCAGGATTCCTAGTAGTAGGTCGGGCCCAGGACATTAGGAGTAAAACCCCTATGTTTGGGCCCAGTAGCTCCTGCCTGCCCTGTGGCACTCTGAACAGGGTACTGACATTGGCAGTCAAAGTACTTCCGAGGCTCCTCCGAATCCGTTAGCTTCTTTGGGATCTGGAGCAGGGCTTTCTCTTATTTTAGGGAGTAAATGTGCATTGGACAGTTCTACCAATAATAAATGAGGTGAAATGGAAGTCAAGGACAGGGCAGAACTGTCTCTTCGTTTGTAGCATTTTTGGGGAAATGTTCTGAAGAGGAGGAAGTTATACCCATCCCAGGCAAGATTTTCCTCCCATCTGGCTGATGCCGTAATCTCCTCCTTCTTGTGAAAGTTGTGCACCTGTGTTAAAATGTCTGGAGGCTGGTGGCCTGCTGGTTCTGTGGGCCTCGTCCTGCGAAATATTCTCAGAGTCCAGCTTATCTAGTAGAATCTTGAAGATATTCTGTATGAAGACTGTGATATCTGAACCCTCGGTCCACTTGGAACACCTATTACTCTAACGCTGCTCATACATGACCAACTCTATACATTTTCCAGATAAGTCTGCAATTCTAAGTTTTGTTCCTTTACCTCGAGGATTTCTTAACGAAGGAACTGTTGGTCTTACTCCCTTGTTTCTATGTAAGAAACTGTTTTGTGACAGAACCTTCTTGATCAGCTACCTCCAAATCTTCTGCAGTAGCCATGTTATTTGTAGCAGCCTTTGCTGTGGCTTTCTTGGGATTTGAGAAAATCAAAAGTAAGTCCTTGACAGATTGCTCCTTCTTTGATTTTGCCCCAGCTATCTCCAAGCACTGCAATCCAATCGGTCCTGCCTCTCAGACTGTTGCCAAATTACCAGACACGATTAAGGCAATAAGGAGCCCCCACTTGTCAAGAACAGGACACCAGCTTTCAACTGAGGAGTTGCTTGTGCTCGGAGACTCTGCCTGCCTATGACATCATCTGCAATGGTGCTTGGACCCCTGCGTCAGTCACTGCAGAGGAGTTAGGGAGAGAGAGCCCACAGTGATCTCCACTCTACCTTGCGTTGGCCAGCAGGTCTCCTGTTGGTTCCAGTAGAAAACTCCCCTTCAGTCCATGCCACCTACAGGGTGCGTGCTATGATGGCCTACTCAGGAATAGGGGACCTCTCGGTTTGCAGGCCTCCACGCTGCCCGCTCTATCCACTAGCCTTGGGTGGGCCGCTCTCTGCTACCCACTTGGTTTTAGTGCGCTGCCAATTCTCGCCATAGCCTGACCTCGCCACTGGAACTTCCCTAGGGCGAAGGTGAGTTGTTTGACCACACTAGACTGAGGGCCCAATCTGAGACTCATTGAAGCAGCCACCAATCTTTCGTGCCATCATACTGGGGACCGTTAGCCCTGCCCCCAGTGTCGGACCATACGCGGAGTTGACTTCCAAGGCTCCCCAGAGTAACTCTGCCAGACACTCCGAGTGTCCGGCACAAATTTTCTCGCTATGCGGCCCTGCGGTATTTGGATGGCGCAATTTTATGCTGTAACAGTGTGGGCAAGAGCGGAACATAGAAAACTTTCTCTCACTCATCTGCTGTCTTGTCAGCCTTCCCTGAATTTTCATTTAAATCAAGAAATTGTCTGTTTTTTTTTTTTAGTCTTGATCCTGTGCTTGGTTAACAGGTTAAACCTTGAACAAGCCAGATATTTTGAAAGCACTGAAAATGTCCCTGAAAAGGATACAAGAAACCTTCAAAGAAGTCGCTGACTGATGATGGATATAAGCCAGTTGTGAAATCCAAGACAACGTACCCATGTCATCATAAAACATGCAGCAACTTAAGTCAAGATGTGCATCTACCTAATACCCTAGTCTTATGGACTGTGAAGAATCAGCCTTGGCCGACTGTCACACTACAGGCTACAACGTAGCTAAAGCAATTACTACAATATGGTTAGTATCTAGCATTTCCAATTCATGTGACGTTTCAGAATTTCATGATTATTCCTACAGATCAAAGGAAACATTAATGGCAATCCAAAAGAATAGCTCTTTTGCTGACTTTGGTAGGGCAGCAATTTGGACACTCCTTCATGATCTTTTTATATTTTATAACCAATTGTATTACCAGAGGCAAGTACAAGGCTTTAAAGCAAGGACAAAGTAGATGACAGTATATCAGTGATATAGTTAAATGACCAGGGAAACCAAACAGGCTGGCAACAGTCTGAGCTGGTACTCACAGTTCCATAGATAATAGTCAATCTCCTTATACAAAACAATGAATCACTCATTACTTTTTGAGTAATAATCAGTAACAGTGACTGATACTTCAGTCATAGAACTGGGGTCGGTACTTGCAATGGCCTCACCACAAGTGACTGACATTGTCAGTCACATTCCTATCACACCCCTGCTCAACAGTGTGTTTTGAACACACTGTGACTATATAAGCAGTGTTATGCTCAAGGAGGCACATCATCAGTCATTCAAGTAAAGTCATCAAACAGTGCATCCCATACTTCCAACGATGATCATCTGGAAGTTTTGGTAGATAAATTATATGTAGGAACATTATTTCTATTGTCACCCATCTTATAATTGCAGATCTGCAAGCTGGAATCAGCAGTGACTGTGTCTATTTTCAGCTCGCGGTTAATATGCACTTTCAAACAAGACTAAATAGCCAGTACATTAATTGGTTATCTGTCATGGTTTTTTGCCAGGTTCGTTTTCTGGACTCGTCCAGAAATGATCAGCTTTCAGTCAGTAGGTTCTGTACAACCTCTTTGCTAAAATATGGTCAGTCATGTAATATCTTATTTCTCCCAGTGTTTAGAATTTGAAATCCGATCCCAAACCAATCAGAAAAGAGAGGAGGCAGAACCACAAAGTAAGGAAAAATATACTTCTCAGTGATTGAAGTATTTTTAACCCTTGCAAATCCCTCTTTCAAAAAACCTGTCCAGCATGCTGTCAAGTAGCATGTGCTGTGATACAAACTTACAGGTCAGAAAAATTATATAGGAACTGGGTATAACAGTTAGTTGAAGTATGGGTATGAGGTGGTGACCACCTATGCACAGGGATGTTTCCAATGCTTTTTCTAGTCATGCCTTTTGGCACAGATAATTTACAAATAGCCTTAAAAAACAGAAAATATGGACTAAAATTACTCATGACCATGAATTTAATACTTCTTATTTGCTGCACAGAGATGAAATCGAAAAGTTTGAAAGTGATCTCTTTACAAGTCTAGATAGTGAGGAAGTAAAATAGTTAAAATGGAGGTAGTATGGGAATGCATGAAGCTGACATCTGACTGTAGAAACAGAAAGTTTTTTGTGTGATATGAAATCGATTATGAATTTGGCAAAATGTACACATTGGCAGAGCAATTTGATTCTGCTTGACAATGGCATTTATGCATAAAATTGCCACTAGAGAAGATCAAAGTGAATCCTTAATCCCTGAAAATTGGAGAATCAGATCCTGAAGGTCAAACACAAGTAAAAAATGTATTCTGAAGAAATATTCCTGCTACATTTGGACACAAATACTACCCACAATAGGAAGGGGAAGGCCATGAGGGAATTCTGCACAAACACATAACTATGCGCAGAATTATGGGATCTTAGCGTATAGGGACTGGGTCTGCCTACCACCTTAGTACCCACTAACCCAGGACCGACTGGCTATGGTGTCTCACTTGCTCTCCTACTCACTTACAGAGAAACCAATGATTAGACACCCCAGAACACAACACTCCCAGATCTCTCAGGAATCGCAGTAACAAGACACACCCTTTCGCTCGCACTCTTATACTCATCCACAATAAGATCTGACGGAGGCACAGAATAGTTTAAAATATTTATTTTAACTAACATGCCCTAACATGCAGTATACGCGCCACAACAAGTAGGAAAATGCATAATACAAATATAGTCAGCATAGCAGCTAGTCCATAAATCATGAAGGGAGATGTCATCACAAAAAGACAATGGAGAAACTACTATAGTGCCTAACCTCCCTCCCCTTGCTAAGAAGAAGTATTATTATATAATAGAAGATCTCTGGGCTTTTTCTGCAGACCCCATACCTTAGCCTATAGATGGCAGATCTACATCATAAGCGCTGTCTCGCTCTTCTCCCTGGAAAGGTCCCTCTCCAAGTGTGTATCACCTATTCGTGTACCCCACTAAATCCCAAGTATGCTGTCCAAACAACAGCTGCATCTGTATGTTTTGTCTAAGGGCTAAGGTCTGGCCAGAACAAAATAACAAGGGGCATTGTTGTTCGACCTTGCACATAACGTTCAGTCAACATCCCAGGAACATGCAGAGAGTGAACACAGCGATGAGTTCTCATGTGAAAGCAATCATTTAAAGTATTGCAAAAATAAAGACGTGTAGTAACGTGCGCAAAAGCAGCAGGCAAGCTGCAACGTGCTCATGCTAAGTTAGTGAAAAACTACAATGTCCCTTTGGGCCATGTGACACCCTCCTCTTGGCAAGGGCGTTAGCCTTATGCAAAAACAAAAATCAGAGGTAAGCAGAGACAAAGCGTCTTAGGCATAGTCCAATTGGTGTAATTTTGAAGCACAACTTTTTTTTTCATGTATTGCAAGGGTATAATGTTTCCCAAAAACGTTGCCAATTGGGTGCTCCAAAATGCTATCCATTCATGGTTAGTCGTCAGAGACAAAAACATTACGGGAAAAACGGAATGCCATGAATTCCAGAATGGTGTCTGTCCCTACCATTGTAAAAAGGTATGCCATCCAGTTGGGTAGGTCGAACGAGCACACATGCTCCTCATACCCGGAAGCTGTTAGGAGCATCTCAGGGCAACCTGCGTTAACCTCGATGAAACTGCGGTCTATGAGGTGCTGCGCAAGAGCACAGATACTCAAGTCTGCCGTCGATCCAAGTAGAGGCTCGTACACCAAACACCTTACCACGGCACATACCCAGTCATGGTCCCTTCAACGGACCCATTACCAGATCGTATTCCAGGGCAGCGTGTGTGGTATTGGACAGGCAGACATCCATGGCCCATTGAAAAGGGCACCGGAGGCAGTGGAACACAGATTGCACGCAGGTGAATTAGGCATAACGGAAGGTCAGCCAGTAGTCGATGGCAAAAGACTCCACCAGCATAGAACCAAAAAGCTGCCGCATTCAATCATGGTACAGCTGCAACTGGACCAGGTCTGGCGGCTCCACAGATCGAGCATCCATTGCGAAGCAATAATAGGAGAACCAGCATGCAGCAAACTAACAGGAGCACCAGGGGAAACCCTCCGAAGGCGCTGGAAAAAATAGAATGACTAAAGACTGGAATTACTCCAAAAATAGTCTGAAAGGAAGAAACAAGGCCGGATCCCACAAGTTTTTAAAAGTGAGCAAGGCCCTCCGTATCAGACGCATTAAATATTTGGTGTACTAATTCTCCAAAATAGAGTGGGAGATTTGTGTTTAGCAGTGAGTGTATCTCGCTTGCGGTTCTTGCCACCTGCAATTCGAAGGTCTCTCGAGCTGATGTGAGAGCGACTTCTTCTTGAAACAATAGCGCTTTGAGTCTGCTTAATTTATTGAAATCTGTTTTTAAAGTTGGAATGGAAGGCCAAAGTGAACTATCTAGAATCCCATGAGGGGGTGGAAATAGGACATTGCTGCAACATGTAACACGTTGTGAAACTGTTACTATATACGGGATGCCAGCTCTCAAGCTGCAGCAGTCGTGGTTTTTCAAAATAAGATAACTACCATTAGAAAGCAAAGTTAATACGGGGGTACCTCCTAAAAAACAAGCCAGATTAGAGGCCAAAACGTTATAGGCTCAGTTAAGCTTAACTTGTTTACAGACTAGTGAATGTCCTACTGTGGAATTACATTCCTCCCCTGTAAGGAAAACTTCCTTCTCTGTGCGCTGCCATCTGTAGGTGAAAGGTAACGACCATAATTCGTGAATATAATTATTGCCGAGGGGTTCATATCTACCAATCAGGTAGTGTTTCATGCAAGCTGTGAACTGAAAAAGGGAGATTGGCAATGAAATAACCCCATATATTAACCACACAGCTGATTCAGTCACAGCCACCGAAAACGGTAACTGTTCTAATTGTTCAATATGTTACAATGTGTATGTGGCATCTTTCATGGACATTACTTTCTGTTTATCAGTCAAATTAAACGGCAAAAACAGTGCAGAAGCATTTAATAATCCCATGGTACTTTACCATTTTTGAGCGTTTGCAACATCCAAGCAAACTGCATTACAGAACGTAACTGATTTTGACCATGATACAAAACAGACACTTCATGTTGAACAATGTCAATGACAGAAGATACAATATTATCTAAAGTATATATACACCGGAAGACAGTTTATTAATGCTATTATCGACAACTGCAAGAGCTTTTTCTAAATTAGCTTGATCAATTTGGCGCAGACGCACCGCAGCCTCCATCTGCGACAGTTTCCAAAATTCACTATAAGCTGAATAAATAAAACGTTTTGGATGAGGGGATTTTGGACCTAAAAGAAAATTAGTCTAATCCATATACCACCTGACAAATGAGAAAGGTGTTGTTTCACAGACAACAGTGTTGAATGTGCCAACCATTACTGACATAATATACCCACTAAATATGTGGTAACTGTATGTGAACGTGGGAAGCGTGTTGAGACCCTCACGGGTGAGTAGCGGGCTTACAATTCCCTGATTGATTGATTGATTGGATCAAGTCTACTTTGAGTAAAACCTTTTGTAGTATTCAAAAATCATACTTAACAAGCATTTGAAGTTGTCAGCCATACTAACCATCCTAAGGGGTCAATATTGGAAGAGTTAAGTGTGCCATTTCGAAATAAAAAAGCCAAGTCTTCAAATGTGTGGTTAGTGTGTGATTGCCATCTATCATATGGAGCCAATAATGGAATGGAGGGAATATTTAGATTTTTGGCCGTGGCTAAACCAAAACAAGTAGTCTGTGGCACCGTGTCATTTAAAAATAAGATTTGAGATGGTCTCAGACATGCACGATGCAAAGCTTCAGTGCCTTGCATTTGCCAATCTTTAGTACCCCAAATGCATTTTAAATCAATTGTATCCTTCCAATGCTCATAATCCTTCACGGACAAATCATTCCTGAAGGACATGGAGTAAACCAATTTAGTATGCATTAACATAAATTTAGACTGTGGAGGCATCTTCAATTTATAAAAATAGGACTGTGGGTCAGACAATTTGTAACCAGAAAAATACACAAATTAACTTTTTTGGGTCTTCGAACTGCCCTGTAACGGTGTTGGACAATGCTCCCATTGGGTATAATTAAAAAAGGGTCTTTGAGTTTTAGTCTTGTGTAAAACATGATGGCCATAATGTTGATAGCAGAATAAATCTGTGTAATTAGCCGAATTCAAATACAAATCTTCAGTGTCAAAAGCAGCCTAATATTTTAAATCAGAGAACAATGAATGAACGGCTTGAACATCCCAGTCATCGGAATATGTCGGGCAAAACCACATCTCCTAAGGAAACGCGGAAGACGTTTGGAATGTTCAAAATTTTGGTCGGGCCATGGACATCGTATGATACTTTATCCCAGACAATGCCATCAACAACAGGGAACGCCAATATATTGACAAGGGCTTGGTCTCTTTTCATTATGTGGGACGGCGTGTGAGGTGCCAGAACTCCGTCCACAAAGTTCACAGCAGAGTGTTCAGGTAAATAATGGCCATTAATGAGTAGGAAAAATACAGTCACAAATCCGATCCACATGAAGAAGAGGAATATCATCGTAAGCACCATCCAGACATATGTCAAGGGCAGGACCAAGTAAGTCTTTTTGAACCAGGACATGAAAACACTGGCACGGGTAGGGGTCACTGGCACAGACGAGGACGATGTGTCAGAGTAAAAGCTATTACGATCCATATAATAACCACTGGACTACAGCTGAAACAACAGGGATGTGCTGCATCGGATGTTTCAGGTATGGTACTCTCAGGAATGTTAATTATGACTTCAACTGGAGGAGAAGCATACTCAGATGTGGATGTAGAAGGAAAAACAGGCAATAAATCAATGGAAGATTCCATCTCCCCCTCAAATTGCTTGGGAGTAGTACAAGAAACAGAAGCCATCGGATTCAATGAAAGATCTCGACGTGGAACGCTTGGAGGCATACTATTCAGTATCGGCCATATGGTGTAGCTTGACATATTCGATGGAAATGTAACGGTTCTCCTTACGACCAGGTAAAGGAGGCAGGATCACAGTATGGGTGCCTGTCAACCAAGGACTCTGACCGGTGCACAATAGGATGGACCAAATCTTTTTTTGTTCTCCACCTTTTCTCGGACCAGATCTCCAACTTTAGGAAGCCAGCCAGAAACAGGAATTAGCACAGCTGGATCCACGGAAGAGGGCAACTGGGCTCTTGCTTGGGAGTCACAAGCTTTGTGTAGATCCTGTAACATAGCACAATGATTATCTACATCAAAGATTGCGGCAGCCGCCACAACATCTAGACTATCAAGGTCTGGCACAAATGTTTTAATGCCACAGAGCATTTCGTATGGGGTCCGCCCACCCAGAGATCTTCTAGGGAGATTATTTAGTTCACGTTGGACTCCATACAAATGAGTCAGCCAACCCATGCCAGTACCTAAGACCCTAGCTGTTAAAGATTGCTTTAAGTCATGGCTCATTCGCTCCACAACTGAATTGCCCTCAGGCCGGTATGGAGTTGAAAACTGCACCTGCACCCCCAGAGACTTCATCGCATCCCGGTAAGCCTTAGAGGCAAACGCAGGACCTTGGTCAGAATGGAAGGTGCCACAGGCAAATGTCCCGACAAAGACTAGCAAATCCTTAATAACAGCTCGAGCGTCAGCACTACATTGCAGCAAAACCCAAAGAAATCTAGTGCACGAATCCACTGCAACCAAAATATGTTTGAAAGCAGTGTCTGATGTCAAAGGACGACAGTGGTCAAGATAAATGCAGCCAAATGGCTGATTAGAGAAGTAAAGCAGAGTGTGAGGTAGACGTGCAACAGTAGAAGGCTTAATTTGTTGACAAATGTCACAAAAAAGTACATATTTACGTGTCTGTTGATATAAACCACGCCACCAGAAACGTTGCTGTAAAAGACACAATGTCGCTGACACTCCGCCATGCGCAGAAGCCACGCCTTCATGAGCGGCAATAATCAAAGAAATTCTGCGGTCCTCGTTGGGAATCAGCCGATCCCCAACGGACGGGATAGTTGCAAATGGGACTTGATCAAACGACAAGTGGTATGTGTAACGTGAAGGGAAACCTTGGGGATACTCCGTTGCCTCCTTCGTAGCTGCAATAGCTGCTAGGATATCATCATCAATTTTAGTCATAGACATAGTGACTGCTGCTACTGAACAAGTGGCTACTGCAGATTTGGCTGCGTCATCAGCCAGTGAATTACCAACAGCGTGTGCTCCCACACGTTGATGGCCCAAAGTATGGATAATATGTGAGAGGGGCAAGCCCTCCTTAAGAGTGGCCACTTTAACCCAAAGCGTTTTATGCTTAATTGTGCTACCTTTAGAGTCACGAAAATCATTTTGTGACCAGAACAACAAGTTGTCATTGAAGGATTGTACACAGTAAAACGAATCGCACACTATAAGCGTAGGAACATCTGGATCAGCAAATTCAAGAGCCAAAACCAAAGCACGTAGCTCTGCCAATTGTGCCGTGCAGTCACCAAGAGACTGTGTGTGCACCAAGGAGGATTTAAAATCACCGTCAACAATCTCACCTGCCACAATTGCGCAGGCTGCGGAATAAGCATGTTTAGATCCCATGGCGGGCTGCGTAGATCCATCAGTGTAAATAATGCATTTGTACTGATCAAGAGGAAGCAAGAACAGAGGAGGCAGGTGAACATGTTCATATTGTAAAACCTCCTGTGTCTGCAAAAACGGGTCAAAGATAAAATTGACATCAGCAGACGTCAGAGAACTAGCCCATTGTATCCAACGTGGATGCAAGGCTTCCGAATTTGGAACACTAGCCTTTGTAACTGCTTCCAAAGCCGGTACAGGCGAGACCATGAAAATGCGTTTACACTGAGCCAGAGAGCGTTCTTTCAGAATCGCCATCTGGAGAGCGGTCAAAACTTTTTCTGTAGAAGAGAAACGCATCTCTGCCGAAGTGTACAAATGCGATTTATATGCAATGGGGACCGTGTCCCCCTCGTTGAACGTCAAGTAAGTAAAACCTAACGCGCCTGGTACAATCCATTTTTTATTTATTTTTTGTAAATATTTTTATTGGCATTTCTGATCATGCATAAAACTTTCACATGTACAAATACAAGATTTGATATCAAAACAGGGACAGTGTATATAATATCTGTCCATTTGGGCAGTGGGCCCTATATGAAATGTATGCCACACCGTGCGGAAAATAAGCTATGAATCGATCCATGCAATCCATCAATACAATTTCTATTCGGTGCGTGTGGCACATAGCGCAAACATTACAACTCTACTCAGTCCAACGTTTGAATGTGCCCATGTCGTTCCTATCTCCGACCCCTGGGGCCCAGTCTTGACAGCGAAAGGAAAGGTATCTGTGGTCTAAGCTAATGTAACCTATGTCTGTATGCCTTTGCAAGGAGAAAACATTAAATTGAACGGAAATAAACAAGAACAAAACCAGTCCTATCGGTCACTGTCACTATTACTACTACACTACATGCGGGAGGGTGAAGTTTCGATCGTCATCATTGGCCCGGTCAGGTGAGGTCACCCATCCGCTGTCGGGGTCAAGCCCATTCACGATTGACATCAATCAGCTATATCTACAGTGGAGGGGGGGGAGAGAGAGAAGGGAGGGGGGAGGGGAGTAAGCAACCAGAGAGCGCTTCCTCAAGAGGTGGACATCAGTCAGGGAGAGCGAGCGGCTGGGGTCAGCCTGGGTCCAGGTCAGGAATCAAGTCGACACGCCCCCTGCATTCCCCTACCTCCTCACTGTACATTCTCACGACGAGGTCCTCTATGTTGGGGCTGTCCTGCTCTACTCGTCCTCACTATTGGGACAACTCGGGTATTCCCAATGAAATAGTACCTCCCTCCAAGCTTCTGCAATAGGGAACCTTCGCATGCCCTTCTGTTCTTCCTTTTGCAGTGCCATGCCCTCCGCCGCCGCCCAGCGCAAGACCTCCGATTCCCAAATCCCAAACTGCGGTCCCGCAGCAGATTTCCAAGTAATCGCGATTCGCCTCTTGGCCAAGGCCAGGGCCAGGTCGATAAATCGACTCCCCACTTTGCGCTTAGGCGGTCTGGGAAACAGCCCCAGGAGGCAAACCTCGATCGATTGAGTCAGTGCCCGGCCCAGTGTGTCAGCAAGTTTCTTCACCACTGCGTCCCAAAACCGTTGTATAGTCGCACAGCGCCACGTCATGTGGAGGAAATCCGCATCCATTTGTCGACATCGTGGGCACTCCCTAGGCTCACCCCCACCTGAATGCGATGTGAAGTCATATATGTCATATGGACATAATTAAACTGTAAATATTTAAGGCGTGAGTTACGGGAGGCCTTTTTGGGAGATCGTAATACACGCCTTCACTCTGTGTCAGTGAGAGTTCTGCCAAGATATCTCTCCCATTTCCCCCGTAGATCTAGCAACGGGGACAGGGATGCCCCCAACAAGGATGCATAGAACCACTTAATTTGGTGCCGTGTGTGACCACCGAGTGAAGAACCCCATGCGTCGCCGGCTCCTCCCGTCCCGTGCCCCACAGCTGTTCAAACGTCCTTACCAGTGTCTCATACAAAAGAAACTGGCCGGGAGGCAGTCCATATCCCTCCACCAGTTCTGCCAAAGGGAGCATGCACCCATCCTGAAAGCAATCCCCTGCCGTGTCTATCCCCGCCCCAGTCCAAGCCGATAGCTGCTCTGCCCCAAAGACCACCTGCGGGTCGCCATGAGGGAGCCCTACCAATGGCAGCACCGGTGTATATCTCGGACCTATCGGGAGCCGGCCCATACACCTTCTCCAGCATCGTAGAGCGGTGGTTTGTAGAGTCGATGTATAGGGTACCTTCGTGGCCGGGTTCAGTAATTTGGCCAATAGTAGGCGAGGGTTCTTCCCTGGTTCCATCAAGTATGTGCCCTCCTGGTTAACCCCTTCTAGCCACTGCGCCAGCCACAGCAGCTGTGCAGCCAGCTGATACAGTTCAAAGTCTGGCACCCCCATTCCTCCCTCCTCCATAGGGCGTTGCAGCGGCCGCAGCGGGACCCTGCGTATCCCGTCTGCCCAGATAAGGTCCGCACAAGCGCATCCAGCGGCTTAAACCAGCCCGCAGGCATCAAGACCGGTAAATTAGCAAAAAAGTACAGTAATCGGGGCAACATGACCATCTTGGTCAGAGAGATCCTAGCCATCAAGGGCAGTCGCAGCGAACTCCAAAAGGCCACGCTGGAGCGCAGTGAGCGCAATGCCTTCCCCAAGTTGCCCTCCCTCATATTCTCCAGGGAGTGGAAGAGCTGGATACCCAGGTACCGAAAGGAAGTCGACGTCCAATTATGCTTGTCAGAAAGATCCCCGGGTCTAGGGGAGGGACCGGCCACTGGGAATAAATGCGTCTTACGATGATTCACCCGTAAGCCAGACAGGCTGCCAAACCGCTCCAGCCACTAAAAAAGGCGGAGTCCGCCCCCCTGGCAGCATCTTTAAGATAGATCAATAAATCATCTGCATACAGGGAGATCGTGTATAATCTCCCATTCAATGATATCCCCAGTCCCTCACCTCCCGCACGAAAAAGTGCCGCCAGTGGCTCCACTGCCAGTGCAAACAGCAGCGGGGACAGGGGACACCCCCGGCGGGTCCCGCGGGTAATTGCCTATTCCGAGGATATGATGCCAACCGTCTTGACCCGTGCCGTCGGGAACGTGTACAGCAATTGAACCCACTGCAGACAGCCCGTACCCAGCCCCATCTTTCGCATTACCTCCAAGAGGAATTCCCAATTAACCGTATCCAACACTTTCTCCAGGTCAACTGAAAGAAGCGCAGCGCAAGACAGGTCCTTCGCCTCAGTGTGGTACAAGACTGAATATAGCCGTCGCAAATCAAATGACTTGTTGCGGGAAGGGACAAACCGGTTCTGATCCGGGTGGACCAGATGGGTCATGTGAGGAAGCAACCGGATCGCCAACACCTTACTGAGCACTTTGAAGTCAGTATTAAGCATGGATAACGGTCTGAAATCCCGCACTCCCGCCTCCAAACGCTCTACTTTAGGGAGTGGTATAACAGTAGCGGAGTACGTCGGCGGCGGCAGACGGCACACCTGAAGGGCCTCGTTATACATGGTTACCAGACGAGGGGCCAGTTCAGTGCTATACTTTGTATAAAACTCGGCAGGCAGGCCGTCTGTGCCCGGTGTTTTCCCTCCTGCCAGCAGGGCTATGGCTCCCCTTACCTCCTGAAGGGTAATCGGGCCCCCCAATTCATCTTCAACGTCGCCCTCAACTTCCGTCAGGGCCAGGAAGGCAGCAATCTCCTCGCGCGAAGGGCCCAACGGCGCCAAATACAGCGTCTCATAATACGCCCGAAAGGCGCCATTAATCCTATCCGGATCAAACTCAGTCTTATCCCCGGGCATAGTAATCCGAGTGATAGGGGATCCCCGTGACTCCGGTCTTATAAGCCATGCCAGGAGCCGCCCCGCCTTCCCTTCCTCACTCTGCACCCTATCCATATATGCTCTGTAATCATGGGTTCGGAGCCTATCCAGAGCCTCGTCATATTGCTTGCGCTTGGTCAGTTGTTGGTCATGGGTCCTGGGGTCTGGCCCCTGCATGTTGTCAAGAGTTCGTAAGCCCCCCTCAAGTTCTGTAAGTTCTTTATGGAGTTCCCTCTGTATCCCAACAGTCTGCCCCATACAGTGATCCCGCACCACCACCTTAAAAGTCTCCCACTCGGGGGCGTGGCCGGACAAGATGGCCGAACGGACGTAGCCCGTTTCGGCTCCCGGTCCGCGCAACGCTCCGGAGCAGACAGCAGCGGTTCTACAGCATTCCTTGAGCTGTGGGTTACACCCGGGCGGAGCGGAGAATGTGAGGCACAGAGCGGGAGCCTCTGCTCGTTGCTGGCGCCGCGGGAGAGGTCTCGTTGAGAGGTGACGGAGGTCCGGCGGGCGCAGCCCAAAATGGCGGCTTCCCGAATGGGCTGAGGGTTCCCGGCTGTGGCGAGGTGGGGAGCTCCAGCCTTTGACTCTCCTTCTCGCTACCACGGTGAGGGGTGCGGTGCGCTGGATCTGGGGGGCACCATGTGGAGAACTTGCCCGGACTGCACCGATGCCGTCGAGATACCGCAATGCCTGACCCTAAGATGGCGTCCCATTTGAGCCATACAGACGGGCTCCGTTTTGGGTCCCTGGAGTACCGGGACAAGCTCCCTGTCGAGCGCTGCCTCAGCAGATGTGGGCGCCCCCTGCCTACCTGAGCCGTGCCTGATACCCATCTGAGGACATGTGAATGCTGAGATCACTGTGAATCCCCGTCGGGCTTGCTCCCCCGGGGGTGACGCTCATGCCGGATCGAGGGGGCTGTGCATGCGACTTGGAGGTGAGGCACAAAACGAGGCTAGAACGCAGCGGCTAACTGTGACGCTCTCCCCAGTCCGATGCACCGGGGGATCCCCTGCCGCCCAGCTTGCAGGGGACAGAGTACTACCATTTGGCAGGCCTGGCCAGGCCGCGAGTCGCTTAGGGCGCCAGACGGGGGCTTCACCTGCGTTGCGCCCCCTGCTTGTTACCGCTGCCTCGGCTAGGGACGGGGGTCTTTCGACGACACGTTGGATGGAGGCTCCCAAGGCCTGATTTCCCAGTCTCCTGCCGCGGACGTCGCTGTGGTGGGGGTCCCCCCCGGGCCAGCCCGTATGCCACCTAAGAGAGTGACGACTAAGACACCCAACAAGGTATCTGACTTTTTTGGCCCCTCAGATAAACGACCGACGCTGTGCGGAGGCGAGGAGGCAGCGGACATGGCTCTTACGAAGGCGGATCTCCTGTCTACACTAAAAGATTTCAAGACAGAGCTATGCAATGAACTCTCTCAGAGCATTACAACCTCTATAGAGCAACTACGATCGGACCTCACAGGAAGATTGACCTCCCTACAACAGGATGTTGACTCGGTGGGCACCAGAGTGCTTGACATGGAGGGACATCAACAAGAGCAGGAAAAACTCTCCTCCGAACTCCGGGAAGATGTTCGCACCCTCCAGGACCAGCTCCTCCAGACGCAGCTCAAGGCAGAGGACCTCGAGAATAGGGCACGGAGAGAGAACCTACGGGTCAGAGACCTGGCGGAGGGAACGGAAGGGCCGGATCTTGAGGCTTTCCTGGAGGGGCTCTTCGAGGAGCTGCTGGGTCCACACACCCTCTCAATAAAGCTAGACAGGGTCCATCGCGTGGGAGTCCTGCAACCCGGCGAGAGGAGACGCCCCCGCGACGTACTGGCGAAGTTCCATTCATATAAAGTCAAAGAGGCAGTGCTCCTGGCGGCCAGGACCAAGGGGACAGTCACCTTCCAAAATCAGTCATGTTCGATCTACCAAGATCTAGCACCAGCAACTCTGGCGCGGAGACAGATGTTCCGACCCATTACCGCCAAACTACGAGAGGACAAAGTCCGATACCGATGGACCTACCCGTTCGGACTTAGCTTTGAGTGCGACCACAAACAGCATCATGTCACTGACCTAAAAGAGGGCCTGGAGCTTCTGGGTCTCCCAGCGGCTGAGACTGGTTCCGATCATGATAACCCCCGAGGGGCTCGGCGAGGGCCAGTACAGACGACAACTTGGCTTATGGGCACACGGAGAGGACGAAAATGAAAAGGCCAGCGCCTAAACTCTAAATAGATGCTGCCCAGCCGTTTGCCCCCTTGAGGAAGAACTGCTAGAGTGCGTTCACACAGCATCTTGTTCCGACTAACTGTACTACATGCTTCGGTCCGATGTGAGCAGTGGGCCGGTGGATCTGCGACGGTACGATTCCCAACTTACTCCGTTGGCTTGGAACTATCGCATACCTGGGATGGGACCACTGGCCTCCGGTCTATTCCCCGGGGATACAGAACTGTGGTGCACCTCTACCGCTCCGCACAGAGACTTTTATTGTTCTCCACAAAGGACTATGGTATGCATCTCCACCAGGACCGCCTAAGAGATTTCTGGTGATTCAACTCCGGACGGCGCGGACGGGGTCCTCGGACTCCTGATCCCCCTAGTCCCTGCTGGGTAGGTTGCCCATGCTCAGGGACCAGTTAGCGGCCTTCTTGCCGCATTTGTTGTTATTGATTGTTATGTTGTTTTTAAGGGTTGGGGGAGGGTGATGGTGGCAGCTTTTACATTTAATTTTAGAGAGGATGCTGTGTTGGTTTTAGTCTACATGGGAGGGAAGCTTTCATGGGTGATAGACACACTGTGGGAGGTCAAGGATACACAGCCGGCTGGACCGGCAGAAGGCGTCTCTGCGTTGTTCACCATTACTTTAGATCCATGACGATCACTATAGGTTCCTGGAACGTTAAGGGGCTTAACTCCCCACAGAAACGCCACAAAGTGTGGAAATATATTATAGATCATCACCTTGATATAGTGGCTCTCCAAGAGACACACTTGGCCCGAGCAGAGGATTCACGCCTCCGTCATAAGCGATATCCCCTAATATACAAGTCATCTGCCCTAACAAAACATAGGGGTGTAGCCCTTCTGTTCCATTCCACCACTAACTTTCAACAGCTGGACCATCGCTCAGACAAAGATGGACGCTGGCTTATGGTCAAAGGCCGTTTGATGGGCAAACTGTGCACTTTTGTGGCACTTTATGCTCCCAATGCGGGGCAAGCAGCATTTTTAAATACATTAACAGAGAGGATTCTGGATTTCGGAGAAGGGCAGATAGTGATCTTGGGTGATTTTAATCTGACATGGCAAAGAGATCTCGATAGTACTCACGCACTCCGCTCGGACATGGGCTCCTTTACCCCTACCACAAAGCAAAATTTTCACGACCTGGGTATGCTAGACGCTTGGCGAACACTTCACCCTCAGTCCTGTGACTACACTTTTTACTCCCACGTTCACCACACATACTCCAGATTAGATTACATTTTTATAAGCCAATCCATGTTGGGCGCACTCCAGGCGGCTAAGATATTTCCTATTTCAGTGTCGGACCACAGTCTCCTTTCCATTTGCGTTGCCTGGCACGGAAATGTCTCCACCACTCCACGCTGGTACTTCCCACCCTCTCTCACCCGGGATAAAGACTCGCGCACTAAATTGAGGGAAAGCATCACCGAGTTTTTTGACTTTAATAAGCCTGAAGATACCTCAGAATACACTAACTGGGACACGTTTAAAGCGGTCATCCGAGGGAAATGTTTTGCTCTCAACTCAGCATTGAACAAGCAGCGGGCTCGGGAACGGGAGGCGTTGGAGATTGAGGTTACTTCTGTCGAGCACACACATAAAGCAAACCCCACTCGAGATAACCTTCGCAAACTTACGGCATTGAGGGGCAAGCTCAGAGCCATTTACAATAATCGGGCAGAGTTCACGCTTCTTAAGCTCCGACACCTCTCTTACTCCCAAGGGAACAAGGTGGGTAGGCACCTGGCTAGGCAGCTCAAGGGTAAAAGGGAACGGGAATATATAGGTGGTATTCAGAAGACCGACGGGGAGACCACATACAAAGATGAGGAAAAGTCCGAAATATTTGGCTCTTTCTATAAGACGCTATATTCCGGAGATCAGTTAGATTCTGCAGCCCAGAGGGAGTATCTACGGACGCTCAGTCTCCCACAGGTGTCGCAGGAATGGAATGAAACACTTACTGCCCCCATCACGACCGAGGAGGTGAACGCAGCCATACAAGCACTTAGGCCTCGTAAGGCCCCGGGCCCAGACGGTTACACCGCTCTTTTTTATAAAACTTTTGCCCCCGATATCACTCCGCACCTCACTTGCCTGTTTAACAAAATGGCGGCTGAGGGAGAGACGACAGGGTCTCTTTCTGAGGCGATGATCTCGGTTATACCAAAACCTGGAAAGAGCCCGCAGCTGTGCGCCTCTTACCGCCCCATCGCTCTACTAAACCTGGACGCGAAACTCTATTCCTCTATACTGGCTAAAAGGTTGAATGACCTTATGCCTGACCTCATCCACCCGGACCAATCAGGGTTTATTAAGGGCCGGCAAACCCACGATAACACTCGACGCATAGTGCATCTCATAGAAAAAGCTAACAAACGACATATTCCGGCAGTGTTGGTGGGACTGGATGCCGAAAAGGCTTTTGATCGGGTGGACTGGGCGTTTCTGTTTGCTACCCTCATGAGCTTTGGGTTTGCTTCTAAATTTCTCACTATGCTTCGGGCCAACTACGTGCAGCCGCGCTCTCGGGTACAGGTCAATGGCATCCCTTCATCCCTTTTTTCACACTCTAGAGGTACACGACAGGGTTGCCCCCACTCACCCCTCCTTTTTGCCCTGAGTATCGAACCACTGGCGATAGCTCTCAGAGCTAACCCCGACATACACGGCATTCCCTTTAGTGGGGATTCCCATAAGGTTTCTCTCTTCGCGGACGATGTCCTCTTGTCGCTCACGGAACCCGAGCACTCCCTTCCTCATCTACAGAAGGAGTTAGAACGCTTTGAAAAGGTGGCAGGTCTTAAAATAAACATGGACAAGTCCTATATTCTTAATCTTACTCTCCCAATCGAAGAGGTCCATAGGCTCCAACCTCTCACTCCATTGCGATGGGCGACCTCTTCTATACAATACTTGGGAGTTCAGTTAACACCTAGGGTGGAAGGATTGTATGCTGCCAACTTCCCCCCTAGTCTCGCACGCATTCAAGACGAGCTCGGGAGGTGGAAGCCTCTGTTTCTTTCTTGGCTTGGCCGCATTCATGCTGTTAAGATGACTCTCCTACCTAAGCTCCTCTACCTGTTCCAGGCATTGCCGATAGAACTCGATCGGGACTTCTTCCGCAGAATTAAATCCATGATCCTTCAGTTCATATGGCAAAAGGGACGAGCCCGATTGTCGTTTTCGCTATTGCGTCGCTCCCGATCGGAGGGAGGAGTGGGTCTCCCCGACATCAACTTATATTATAAAGCGGCACAGTTGAGGGTGCTGAGTGAATGGTCCAAACCTGCATCGGATAAACATTGGTTACATATGGACCGTAGTATTGCAGGACGGACGATTTGGGATCTGGTTTGGCGACCCAAGCGAGACAGACCCAAGAATGTGTACTGTAGCACCCCCACACGAACCACCCTGCGAGTGTGGGATTCTGTGGCGGGGGACGATAGATGGACCACTTTTCCCTCTCCGTTCACACCGCTACACTTTAATTCGGCTTTCCCCCCCGGCATGCAGGAGGGGCCCTTTGACGCTTGGCGAGAGGGGGGCTGTTTGGCCCTGACACACCTCTTTCACAACTATGACCCCTTAACTTTTGATAACTGTAAAAGAGACTATGACTTGGCTGTCTCGGAACGGTACCATCACACCCAGCTGCTTCACTGGGCCCTCTCTCCACAGGTTCGAGAAGCAGCTACCCGTCCACCTACCAGATTTGAATCCTTCCTCTCCAAGTCCACCACAATGAGGGGGGTGATATCGTTCATCTATAACTTTTTACTGACTACCCTCACTTCACCGCGCCCGCGTTACATGGCTGTATGGGAGGGGATATTGCAACGCGCTATACCAGAGCAAGAATGGACACACTTGTGGTCCGACATTTTTAGATTTAATCACTCCGTAGACCTCCGTGAGGCCCACCTAAAGACCATGATAAACTGGTACCTGCACCCTTCCAGGCTTAAAAAGATTTTCCCCGACACCGCTGACCGCTGCTGGAGAGGCTGCGGCCTCTTGGGTGATTTTCAGCACATTTGGTGGGACTGCCCGACGATACGCCCATTTTGGGCAGAGATCCTAGCGCATATTAAAGATATTCTGGGATACCCCATTTCAACCACTATGGCGGAGGTCCTCTTGGGACTTCGAGACCCTGCTTTAGAACACCAGACACGTGAGGATAAGGCCATCATGTGGCTGTGTATAGGAGCGGCTAAGGTGACTTTAGCGGCCGCCTGGAAACAGAGGGAGGGCCCGGCGATCTCCCTATGGCACTCACGGCTATGGCGGCTTCTTAGCATGGAAAGAATGGCTGACATCTTTCAAGACAACTATAAAAATTTTGAATTCAAGTGGGGTCCATTGGTAGCTTTCCTTTCCCGGGGGCTCCCGGCAGCTGTCTGTCCCACTTCAACCCGCGCATTACACCTCTTTCAATATTGAATACACAACCACTACCTTCAGCTTCTATTTTAGTTTAGATTCTTGCTGCCATCATAGTTTTGGGAGGGGGGGGTGGGGGGGGTTTTTAGGTTCGGAGATTTAGTTTTTTGTTCTTCAAATATTGCCACACGAGATTCCCTCAGACATAACTTGTGACTAGATGTCCTTTCAGACAAATGCTGAGGTGCCTCACTCTAATGCTCCAAAAAAGCTGTTGTTACGATAGTCTGCCCGTAGCCTCGCAGTAAGAGCCAATGTATCTCTCATTAGCGTGTCTTCTAGAATCGGGGCTGGGCACATTCTGGACAATGTATATTGTTTTACCATTTGAGTACTATCGTAATGTTGGTGCTCACTGCGCTGAGCGGAATGTGATTGATATAATGAGATCTATTTGGCAAAAATTCAATAAACATATGTTTGAAAAAAAAAAAAAAGTCTCCCACTCAACCAGGGCAGTAGACGCCGTGTCTGCATTCTCGGTAAAGTATGTGTCAATTATCGTACGCAGTGAGTCTGCGAACGGTGCATAATCCAAGGTCGTAGGACTAAGTCGCCACGCAGGTATCGGGGCCTGCACCCCCGGGGGCCGAGCATCAATAATAAAGGGCTATGGTCCGAGTAAGTGCGGCCCAAATATTCGGTGGAGTGGACAAGGGCACCAAGCGTCTGTGAGCACCAAAATGCGTCAATTCGAGTATGGAGGGAGGTGGTGTAAGTGCGAGTAGTAAGAGTACTCTCTGTCCCTACCGTGTTGTAAACGCCAGATATCCTGCAGGCCCCAGTGTGACATCCACTCCCGCAACCCCACCGTTGTACTGTGCGCCTGCGCTCCTGCCGGGGGGTGGGGGGGTGGGACCGGTCCAGTTGGACATCTGCTACGCAGTTAAAATCACCCCCCATTACCAACTGACCCACCGCTATATCCGCTATCTGTGCTGAGAGGGATGTCAGATAGGCCACTTGATCATGATTGGGAGCATAGCAACAACATAGGGTAATTTCCCAACCCAGTAGTCATCCTGCCATTAGCACATACCTTCCTTCAGCGTCCGTCAATGTACGAGTCATTCCAAAGGGAACCCCAGGGCGCACCCACACCAACACCCCCCGGGCAAATGCAGAGTACCCATTAGCATAAATCTGCCCCCTCCATCGGTTCCTCAACCGGCCCACCTCGTCTAGCGTTAGGTGAGTTTCCTGTAATAGAGCAATCTGCACTCCCTGGCGCTTTAAGTAATTATAAATCTTATATCGCTTAGCCATGGAGCCCATACCTCTAATGTTCCAGGTAATCATCTTCACCTCACTGTGCGCCATGGCGGGTCAATATGTTCCAACACTCCCCCCCCCCAGTGAAGCCCCCTCCCGCCCCCAGACACCATGACCCCTAATAATGCATCCCCACCTGCATGAGTGACATGACTGCTGGACTTTAACATTCCCAAACATAAAACAACACCCCAGCCCCAGGGCATTCTGGCAACGGCCATCAATCAATCAATCAATCAGGGAATTGTAAGCGCGCTACTCACCCGTGAGGGTCTCAAGGCGCTGAGGGGGGAGGGAGGGTCCGCAGATCTGTTTAGCCGAAGAGCCAGGTCTTGAGGGTCTTCCTGAAGGTGTTCCGGGAGGGGGCGCATCTGATGTCTGCCGGTAGCTCGTTCCAGGTCTTGGCTGCAATGTGAGAGAAGGATCTTCGCCTGCTCTGGCTCTGTGGATGCACGGGGTTTCGGCCAGTGCGAGGTTGGAAGATCGGAGGTTTCTTTTGGGTACGTGGAAGTTGATTCTGTCATTGAGGTATTTGGGTCCGTTGTTGTGTAGGCATCTGTAGGCGTGAGTGAGGATTTTGAAAGTGACTCTTTTCTCCACGGGGAGCCAGTGGAGACTTCGTAGGTGGTGGCTGATGTGTTCGTGTCGGGGGATGCCGAGGACGAGTCTGGCGGCGGTGTTCTGTATTGTCTGGAGTTTGCGGAGTAGGGACTTGTTGATGCCGGCGTAGAGTGCGTTTCCATAGTCCAGTCTGCTGGTGAGGAGTGCGTGGGTGACTGTCTTCCTTGACTCAGGGGGGATCCACTTGAAGGTCTTGCGGAGGGTGTTGAAGCAGCTGGAGGTGACGGCGTTGACCTGTCGGTTCATGGTGAGTCGAGTACGATGCCGAGGTTCTTGTCGTGGTCTGAGGGGGTAGGTGGGCTTCCGAGGGCGGTCAGCCACCAGGTGCTGTCCCATGTAGAAGGGGTGGTACCGAGGACGAGGACTTCTGTCTTCTCGGCATTGAGCTTCAGGCAGCTGTTGGTCATCCAGACTGCGACGTCTTGCATTCCTTTCTGGAAGTTGAGTTTGGCAGTGGTGGGGTCTTTGGTGAGGGAGAGGATGAGCTGGGTGTCGTCGGCGTAGGATACGATGTTGAGGCCGTGTTGTCGGACGATGACTGCGAGGGGGGCCATGTAGACGTTGAAGAGGGTGGGGCTCAGTGATGAACCCTGTGGGACTCCGCAGGTGATTTTCGTGGGGTCGGAGAGGAAGGGTGGGAGTCTGATCCTTTGGCTTCTTCCGGTGAAGAATGATCGGATCCAGTCCAGGGCTGTTCCTTGTATGCCTGCGTCGTGTAGTCTGGCGTCTAGTGTGTGGTGGGAGACAGTGTCGAAGGCCGCTGATAGGTCGAGTAGGATGAGGGCTGCGGAGTGGCCTTGGTCCAGGAGGGTGCGGATGTCGTCTGTGGCGGTGAGTAGTGCGGTCTCTGTGTTGTGGTTGCTTCGGAATCTGGATTGGGACGGGTCGAGGACGGTGTTCTCTTCAATGAATCGTGTCAGTTTCCTGCTGACTGTTTTCTCTGCAACTTTGGCTGCGAAGGGGAGGAGCGAGATGGGCCGATAGTTCTTGAGGTCGGTGGGGTCAGCTGTGGGCTTCTTGAGCAGGGGTCTGACTTCTGCGCGCTTCCAGTCGTCTGGGAAGGTGCCTGTTTTGAAGGTGGTGTTGATAGTGTGTTGTAGTTTGGGTGCGATGGCGGCCGCGGTTCTGTGATAGATGTGAGGGGGCAGGGGTCATCTGCCCAAACTCCACCTATAAGAAAATCAAGCATTGAAGGTCCAAACCAAAGGTGGTTAAGACCTCCAGGGGGGTCGCGCTCCGCCGTCCGAACAAGTCCGTCGCATCTTGCATCAAACAAGACACCATAAGCAATAGTGTTAATCCCCCAGCACCTGCCCATTCTCAAGACCTCTCAAGGCACCTCTCATGCTAGATAATGTCATCTGCTGTGTGCAGGGTCACTACCGGGAGCCCCAGGCTATCTTTACCAGAAGACGAAGACTCGGAGCCTCCCGTTCCCTTTGTAGACCTGGAACCTGGGTCCGACGGGGAGTTTCCTTTACAGGCTATCTCCGCCACAGCCTGTAACGCCGCCGCTCGCTCCAGTTCCGTCTGGGAGGAGGTGGGCTTCTTCGCCCCAATACGTTCTGACCTTCCCCGGGATCTTTTCCCTGACCTGCGGCCCCTTGTCATCGGCTGCGGTTTTGGCACCAGACCTGGCCCTCCAGTACGATAAGTTTCGAGCCAGTCCCAGGCCATCTGGGGGGTGTCACATAAGTGAGTGTTGCCATCCACTGCTATACGAAGCTTGGCCGGAAACTGAATGCCTTCTTCATGGAGTGCCTTTTTGACCTGGTAATAAGAGGCCCGTTTCCGCTGCAACTCCAGTGTGTAATCCGGGAACATGGAGACCTTGGCGTTGTTAACCACGAAGGGGCCGCTCGTGCGGGCTCTCTGTATCAGGACGTCTCTGTCCCTGTAATGTAGCAACCGGGCCACCACCGGTCTCGAAGGGTGGCCAGGCGCCACGGTCGGGCAGGTACACGGTGTGCTCTTTCCAGTGTGAAAAATTGCATCAGCTCCCCCGGGGCAGCCACCTCCCAGAGCCACAGCTCCAGGTACGCCACCATGTCGTCCTTTTTGATCCCTTCCGGTAGGCCAAGAATTCGCAGGTTATTGTGGCGGTTGCGGCCCTCCCAGTCTTCTGCTCGGCGCTCCAGGACCCGGACCCTGTCCGTTAATTCCGCCACCTGTTGGGATAGGGCTTTATGGCCAGGCACTAGCTCCTCGTAACCAGATTCCACCGCTTTCACCCTCTCGTTGAGCTTTTGGTGTTCGGCTCGCAGGAGACCAAGACCCACCGACACTGTGCCTATGTCTTGGTGGAGAGTGGCCTTTGTGTCCGAAATTGCTGCCAGTATCTGTGAGAGCTGTAGTTGGATAGGATCCTGCCTTGTCTGGGGTTCAGGGCTACCCTGAGCTCGCTCAGACTGGTCTCCCTCCTGGTCAGGGGTAGTCCCGGCCTGCTTCCCCCGTGGTTTCCCCATCATGCTCAACAAAGGCGCAAGGGGGGGGGGCCCAGTCCCACTCCAAAAGTTACCAGCAACAGACCGCTCAGGTAGTTCCAAGGTGTCTCTGATATAATACGCAGTCACTCGTTAGAGCCCTAAGTGCAGCCGAGCAGAGGGGGCCTCCCTTCCCCCAAAGTTCGATCCTGGCGTCAGAACCGGCACTGCTCTACTCTCGGGGCTCTCTTCAGGCCGTAGACCTCACCGCCCTGTCATCCCTGGGCACTCACCCCTCCAACCGGGCCGTTGCAGATAAGTCTCTCCGTCAGGCCCCACCACAGCTGGTCTCAAGCTCTCGCGGCTACACTTAAAGTGCCCAACAGTCCGTGCCGCAGCTCAGCCCGCAGTCGCCTCGGGCCCCCCCAGTAGTGCCGTAGCCCAGGAGCAGCACCAGCTCTCACTACGGCTCTGCTGCGTCACCACTCCAGCAAGGCCGCAGCATCTCCATCCCACCAGGGCCCAGGCCGCATTCCCTGCAATCGTCTCCGCGGGCCCCAGGGGCTCAGCCACACAGTACTCCCTTCCGGCGATAGCCCCAAGCCTTCTCAGGTCACGGCCCAGAAGCAGCGCTGGTTCCCTCCTCCGAGGTGCTATCTCCTCACCTTGATAATGGCCTCAGCGCCACCAGTTCACCGGGATCAGACCATGATCTGGGCGACTTTCTCTGCGGGGGCCTCCCCGTCACCGCGCCGCAGTCCCGGTACACCAGGGATCCAGGCCCGCCTATCTCGAGGCCTCCACCAGGCAATCCCAGCAGGCTGCGCTACGCCGCAGTCCCCGGGCCAGCAGTCAGCGCCCGATGCGTCTCCACCCTGATCCGGCGGTTCGGCCCACGGTCCAAACTGGTCGCGCCCTTATTCGCCCCGAGACGAGGCCTGGATGCTCCTCCTCACTGCAGGCCCACACCCATAGTTAGGGGACCGGGGCGGGCTCCGTCGCGTTACGTCACGCGAGGCGAGCCCGAGGCTCCCGGCCGCACCACCGCACACGGCCGCCTCGCGCCAGCAGCAGGGTCAGGGCGCCCGTTTTCGACTCATGCGCCGCGCCCTGGTATACTGCGTCGGGGCTATCCCGCCAGGCCAGGCTGTGTCACCCTTTTAGTGCAGGATAATTGCCGGGCCGATGCGGAGCTCAACGCTCACGCGTCCGCCATCTTTGGCTGCTCGCCACGCCCCCCTGCGCCTGGTACAATCCATATGACCAAATTTGTAGAATTGTCTCCAATCAACAAGAAGTTGGTCGCCAGCAGGTCAGACTGCAGACACCGAAGAATTGCGGTATGTTCCGGAAGCCAACAGGAAGCTGAGAAAGAGGGCTGAATCAATGAGTATAGTGGTTTGATAAGCTGGGCATAATCAGGAATGTATGTCCTCTGAAATTCAAAAAACCCAGCAAAGATTGCAATATTTTAAGAGTAGATGGAGGTTGCAATTGAGCACATTTCTCCAGAAAGTGGGGGGCCAACCCCCTACCATCATTGGTGAGTTCATACCTAGAAAAAAAACTGCCAAACCGGCAATATGCGACTTGGCAAAGTTAAATTTGTAACCCAAGTCCGCAAAAGACATTATGATGCGGTCCACACGCACAAGACGCGGTATCAATTCATCATCCATCAAATAAATGTCATCAACGTAAGAGAAAGCATAAGGGTCAATTTCATGTAATACAGACACTATGCGTGCCCCAAAAGCGCCGGGACTATTTTTATATCCCATTGGTAAGTGCGTATACCTTTTGTGATTGCAGAGGACGCTGAAGGCTGTCAGGTCACTGCTCTCAAATTGTGACTGTAAAAACCACTAGAGATATCAAGAGTTGTTTTATATTTTACTACGAACAATGGTGTCGACTAACGCAGAGCTGTGGGTGTTCTGTACTGCAAAGGTACGAACATGACTGTTCAAATGATGGTAATCCAAAACTATACGGTGTGAACCATCCGGTTTCAATATAGAAAAAAGAGGATTATTCAGTGACGAAACACAGGGTTCAATTACACCCTGATATTCCAATTGGGTCAAGATTTCACTTACGGACGCTTTTGCATCACGTTTAATTGGATACTGTGGTTGGGGTTGTGGCATGGATCGCAGAGGAATTTCATGTCCCGGCGAATTCCTATCCCAACCCACCTGATTACGATACACAGCCGGAACAAGGGCTAATGCCCACTCCGACGCGTAAGCTTGTTTAGCCTCCTTCGAGACATAACGTGAAAAACTCGGGAGAATAACATCCTCCCCTTTAGAGGAAGCTAGAACAAACAGGGGAGGCCAATCAACCTCCGCCAACAAAATATCATAAGAAGAAGTAAGGTTGTCCCAAAAGACAGCCTTAATCGTGCGTTTAATATCACCTTCAATTTGGAGGCCTATCTCACAAAGCCTATCCGGGAGTGAAACTCGTATATCAGCTGTTTCCACTGTAATGAACGTGTCAGTTGCTTTCGCCTCCAGATACTGGTGGAGTGCCTCCCGCACTATGGTAACTTCCGCCGAACTGTCGAGGAGTGTTACCGCCCATCTCCTATCTAGGAGCAGGGTTCTCACCGTCGGAGGCATACTTTGCAGTCAAAGCGGCAACTTTTTTCTTCTGAAACGGGGCACGATATTGAGGCGGTCCCTCCTGTTTGGCTTTTACATCAAACTGGCGTTGTGGGTCACGTCGTGGTTGCGCAGACTCCCATTCTCTGCGATCCTGTCGTCCTCCCCCGCCGAACGGTTGATCCGACGATTCCTGAAAAGAACGAGGATCAGGAACCTGAAACCTCTCTGGGTTTTTAATTTTAGAGCGGTCACACAAATCATATCTACGGTCAGAAGTCCGCTGGTGGCGAACCAGAACGAGAACCAGGGTTCTGCTGCTGATGCCACTGATTTTTATTCCAAGTCTTTTTAGGAAAGACCGAACGACCCTCCTTTTACGGAGGGGGCTTATTTGTATCTGAGTATAAGGTTTTACTCCCAAACTATTGCGACATAATGATGTATACACATCCGCAATAATAATCGATAACTGCCGCTGCCAATCAACGTCCGCCACCGCCGAGAGGCGGTGACGCACTTGCAAGCTAACTGCTTCACCTTTGACATTGGCCAGAATCATATCGGAGACAATAGGGAACATGCCCACTAATCTCATCCCCAATTCCAGGGCTGGACCAGCCCCGTGTTCATCCTGAACCTCCTTTAGAACGCTTGGAAGAACGCTCATGGAGGGGGTGCCAAAGCAGTGTATACACCGCAGCAAACACTGTTACCCAGGTGGTGCAATCAGCTAAAGTGGGAAGAATACCACTCGGTAAACTCATCGCAAGGATCCTGTGTTTCTCAACAGGAGTAGTCTGCGGAAAAACAGCCTCGAGTTGCTCAAATTTCTCAGCCAGCCAATATGGGAAATCATCTCTATTCTGAGGACCCTTGCCTATCACTGAATTAATCATGATGGGACTAATGACAAGACCACCACCATGTCCAGGTGGTTGTGGAGCGGCTCCAGCCGGAGCCACTTGAATATGTGACATAAATTGTATGACACTTCTGTGTATCTGAATCAGGGTTGTATTTAACTGACGCAGCTCTGCGAGTGTAACATTAAGATAATTTGGATGCGATGTAAAACCAGCCAAAACGGGCCACGTGGCCCCATCGACTGACAAGGGGACTAAACGGACCACAGAAACAGGGTGAGGAAGGGCGCCATTAAACCAAATGGTATGCTCCCAGGCTGTCAACGGAACTTTAAGTAATCGATAAGGACGATAATTCCGTGGAACCGCGGCCGCTGTATATTTATGAAACAAATCATCATTCCCATCCACTGCTGGAAATGTAACCCAAGAATAGAAAACTTTGAAGCGGTAAGCTGCATCCGCCTCGACAACAAAAATGAAATCGGCACCCGCCTTAGGGACTCCATGTTGAGTCAAATGGGCACACCACGGACGTCTCCGGAAACCGGTGAGATGAGATTGTGGACAAGCACAAGCGCTAGTCAGGGGTCTCGGGAATAAGAACTAGAACAAACGTTGGTGGCGCCATGTTGCAGGGATTCTGCACAAACACAGAACTATGCGCAGGATTATGGGACCTTAGTGTATAGGGACTGGGTCTTCCTACCAACTTAGTACCCACAAACCCAGGACCGACTAGCTATAGTGTCTCACTTGCTCTCCTACTCACAGAGAAACCAATGATTTGACACCCCAGAACACAACACTCCTAGATCTCTCAGGAATCGCGGTAACAAGACACACCCTTTCGCTCGCACTCTTGTACTCGTCCACAATAAGATCTGACAGAGACACAGAATAGTTTAAAATATTTATTTTAACTAACGTGCCCTAACATGCAGTATACGTGCCACAACAAGTAGGAAAATGCATAGTACAAATATAGTCAGCATAGCAGCTAGTCCATAAATCATGAAGGGAGATGTCATCATAAAAAGACAATGTGGAAAAAACTATAGTGCCTAACCTCCCTCCCCTTGCTAAGAAGAAGTATTATTTTATAATAGAAGATCTCTGGGCTTTGTCTGCAGACCCCATACCTAAGCCTATAGATGGTAGATCTACATCATAGGTGCTGCCTCGCTCTTCTCCCTGGAAAGTTCCTTCTCCAAGTGTGTCTCACCTATTCGTGTACCACACTAAAAAACCCAAGTATTCTGTCCAAACAACAGCTGCATCGGTATGTTTTGTCTAAGGGCTAAGGTCTGGCCAGAACAAAATAACAAGGGGCATTGTTGTTCGACCTTGCACATAATGTTCAGTCAACATCCCAGGAACATGCAGAGAGTGAACAGAGCGTTGAGTTCTCATTTGAAAGCAATCATTGAAAGTATTCCAAAAATAAAGACTGGTAGTAACGTGCGCAAAAGCAGCAGGCAAGCTGAAACGTGCTCATGCAAAGTTAGTGAAAAATGACAATGCCCCATTGGGCCACGTGACAGTGGAGACAAGGGATAAGGTCGAGTGAGGAAGTGAAATAGTTAAAATGGAGGGCATTATGGAAACGCATGAAGCAGACATTTGACTGTAGAAACAGAAAGGTTTTTTGTGATATGAAATCGATTATGAATTTGGCAAAATGTACACATTGGGAGCAATTCGATTCTGCTTGACAATGACATTTTATGCACAAAATTGCCACTAGAGAAGATCAAAGTGATTCCTCAATCCCTGAAATTAGAGAATCAGATCCCGAAGGTCAAA
Organism: Calotriton arnoldi; assembly: GCA_963921515.1. NCBI lineage: Eukaryota > Metazoa > Chordata > Amphibia > Caudata > Salamandridae > Calotriton > Calotriton arnoldi. Next base: position 731,834 of record CAWUFW010000653.1, read on the forward strand.
CACAAGTAAAAATATTATTCTGAACAAATATTCCTGCTAAATTTAGACACAAATACTACCCACAATAGGATGAGGAAGGCCATGAGGTGGAGACAGGGGAGAAGGGTATTCAGACAGAACATCGAGTTGTAAATGTCGACTTGCACAAATATCGAGTTGGAAATATTGTGACACAGAAATATCTACAGGAAGAATATCGTGGTCAAGAATATCGAATTTAAGGTAAGTAATATCGTTTTCAAAAATATAGACGTCATTAATATCGTTTGCAAAAATATCGTTGTTTAAAATATCGATTTTTTCATTAGTGTTATGTATTTTAGTTTATATTTTAAATGTATGTGATGTATGGTTTTTGTATAAGTACTGTTTATGTTTTTTAATATACGTGTTAAACTTTTAGTGGTTATTAATTTTATTTTAAGTAAATTTGGCGTTTTTTTGTTCCGTTGCGGGTTTATAGGGGAATAGGGTGGGAAATAATTTAATAATTAATGAATTATTAGTTTTCATTTATTGATATTTATTTGAGCTTTTATAGTGTTAATTGTGGGAAGTAATTTATTTGTAATTAATTATTAATTGGTTAACTAATATTAATTAATTGGTAAATAATTATGGTAATTGTGTAATTTTTTTTAGGAGCGGGTTGTGGGGTTTATAGGGATAAAGGGTGGGAAGTAATTTATTTGTAACTATTAGTTAATTAGTTAATTAATGTTAATTAATTGGTAATTAATTATGGTAATTGTGTAATTATTTTTAGGTGCGGGTTGTGGGGTTTATAGGGGTAAAGGGTGGGAAGTAATTTATGTTTCATTAATTAATAATTAGTTAATTAATGTTAATTAATTAATTGATAATTAAATATGGAAATTGTGTAATTAATTTTAGGTGTGGGTTGTGGGGTTTATAGGGGTAAAGGGAGGGAAGTAATTTATGTTTAATTAATTAGTTGATCATTAATATTAATTAATTGATATTTAATTAGGGTATTTGTTTATATTTTTTGTGTGTGGGCTTTACTTTTATAGGGGTACAGTGTGGGGAATAAATTAATTTTACTTACTTTATAATTAGTTGTTAAATACTATTCCTTTTTTAATTGAAAATGAGTTTTAATTGTGTAATTAATGTTTTTACAGTTTAATTTTAGCTGTGGGTTGTGGGGATTATAGGGGTAAAGTGTTAGAAGTTAATTACATTTTAGGAGTTTATTTGTTTTTTAATTTTTAATATTTCTTTAATTGGTAATTAATTATGTTAATTAAGGAAGTACATTTTTAAAAAATGTAGATGTGGGTTGTGAATTGTGTGGTGTTATAGGGTAGGAAATAAAAAAGTAAATGTATGTAATAATTAATGTTTTCTATTCTAAATAATTTGTAATTAAAAATATTTATTTGTTTGGAAATTATTTTTATTGTATTTAATCCAATATTTGTAGGTATTTGTCTTATGTATTTAACATTATATGTTTTTTTATCTTTTTATTACATATATTTGTATTTAAATTTTTAACATATTTATATATTTGATTAATTTTGTTTTTTAAATATTTTTGTTGTTGTTAATATTTTGTTTGTTTTTAATTTTGAACTGACTGGAGTGAGAATATTAATTGTTACCCCTCCGCAATCCAACACTTTCCCTACTGTTGCAGTCACTGGAGTGGGAATAGTAATTTTTACACCTCCGCTATCCAACACTTTCCCTACTGTTGCACTCATTGGAGTGGGAATAGTAATTTTTACCCCTCCGCTATCCAACACTTTCCCTACTGTTGGGTGGGAATAGTAATTTTACCCCTCCAACACTTTCCCTACTGTTGCACTCACTGGAGTGGGAATAGTAATTTTTACCCCTTGGCTATCCAATACTTTCCCTCCTGTTGCACTCACTGGAGTGGGAATAGTAATTTTTACCCTCCCGCTATCCAACACTCTGCCTACTGTTGCACTGACTGGAGTGGGAAATTTAAGTTTAAAGATTTTTAAATATTCTAATGTTTTAATTTATAATAGAATGTTTTTTTATTAGATTTTACGTTATTGGTGTATATATATATATATATTATATATATATATATATATATATATATATATATATATATATTTGTACATTTTTATATAATTTTAAAATTATAAAATAAATTAAAATTAATAGTTTATTTGTTTTAAAATAAATATATCTATTAGTTATTATGTGTGTTTAACTTTTTTAAATTAAGTTTGTTATATTTATTAAAATTTATATTAAATCTACTTTATTTTTTCATAACAATTTTATTATTTAACTTATTTAATATTATTTTATTTTATATATAAATCGATATTTTGTACAACTATATTTTTTACATCAATATTTTTTCGATATTTTTGTACTTACCTGTTTAAGTATAAGGAGTCAATATTTTTGCAATCTATTTTTTTCATCTATATTTTTTACTTCTATATTTTTTACATCGATATTCTGTCAGTGAACCGGGAGAAGGACGGGTGGAGCTAGTGTGGGAAGCCTAAAGCTAGAGGGAAGTCCACTGGGCAGGCAGACGAGATTTGACAGGATCAGGTGAGTGAAAAGCACAAGATAGAAAAGCCTCTAACAATTTAATAGAATTCAATAAGGACTCCGGCCCTAATCCCCAAATCATCTGGGACGCCCTGAAATGCACATACCGAGTTCACAGGATTGAAGTTATGGCTAATAAAAACAAACTTGATAATAAAACCCTGGACCAACTAGAACTCAGTAAAAAAAACACTGTAAAAAGGCTTTAAACAATCCAAAGACATGACACAGCTAAACAGTCTCACCAAACTAAAATACGAATATAATAAGATCTTGAGCAATAAATCCCAACTTATAGTCCAAAGCTAAAAGGCAACAACTCTTGTGGACATAACAAAGCCGGTAGAATTCTGGCCTCCTATTTAAAACAAAACCATCAGAAAACAAGAATAACCTCTATAATAAACAAACAAGGCATCCCATTGACAAACCAAAAAGAAATCTTGGACACTTTCGAACAATTCTACCACACCCTATACTCCAAAAGTAACAACGCACCCTATGAAGCGTGCCTGAAATACCTCAACAAAATTAATATTACCAAACTAGATGATGCGACAAAACATTCCTGGAAAACACCCGATCTAACGCCATGAAATCTTAAGTGCCATTAAGAAGCTGAAAGCCGGGAAGGCCACAGGCCCGGACGGCTTTCCAGCCTCCTTTTACCAGACCTGAAGTTCATCCTTCATTACTCCACTAGAGAACTTTTTTAAACACTTTTCTTCCACAGCACCGTCTGAGACTCCGCTGCTGAGGCAACCATAATAGTTATACCCGAAGAAGGGAAAGACCCATCAAACCCCAAAAACTATTGCCCCATATCCCTTATAAACATTGACTGCAAAATAAATGCAAAAATTCTAGCACTCAGACTGGATCCTATCCGCAAAATAATTACACAGCCTTCACAATCCGGCTTCATAACGGGGAGATTTAAGTAATAGCAAATTCTTAGAGCTCCGCCGTGTGTCTAATAGCTATTGCATTGGCGGTACCCTCCTGGGCTCTGATCGCTGGGGCAAGTGGGAAGCATAACCGTGAAACCTTACAGCAGCAAATCTGGCGCACATACAGAGCTGAGGAGGTTTACAGACATCGACAAGTCTCCAGGAGTCGCTGCCTTAAGATGTCGGCTCTGGCATAGTGGCCCCTGTCCCTGCGGTGGCCGGGAGCGGCATCCCCAATCTGGTGACTTGACGACCGCTCTACAGGTGGCCGGCGGAGCACTGGCCGGAAGCAGAGGCATAATTGAGTGTATGTATGGCTCACTGAGCCCATGCCCGCTGCTGGTGGCGCTCCCGAGGTCTGGAGGAGGCCCACCTGGGACGCCGAGCAGAGGACGCGAGCTGAGCTAAGGCCTGCTCCCGCAGGCGTGCTGATAGCCGAATCCTGAACGCATCCTGACCGCAATCTGCCCCGGTCCTGCCGACTGGCAGCGAGATGCCCTGGAGGGCTCCGACTGCGGGTCGTTGGCAGCACGGTGGGGGCGCCCCATGTAGCTGGAGGGACTGGCTGCGGCAGAAAGGTAGGAGCAGAGGGGAGCGGGAATAGGTTACTGAGCAGCCGCCTGTGGTATACACAATGCAGGGTGGTGTCCACAGATTGCACCAGTACATGCATACTGGGAGCACACAAGCAGCCGATTGGCATCGGCCTCCACCCGGAGGGGCCTTGATTCTCTTTGTGCTCCCTGAGGCCCTCCGGAGCCTAGATTAAAGTGCAAATTGAGCAGGGAGTCGGCCAACCACAGGCTGCTCTTGATGTGCTGGTGCACGGAAGACCGGTACCTACCGCTAGCACTGTAAGATCAGCATGTTGCAGTGCTCCCGCTGAATGGAACTAATAATATTTTTTAAAAGGGTTGGATTCCTGGAATCGTCTGGATGCTCCTGGCCAGCGGTGCATTCTGGCCCTCTTCTGCTGCCTGACTTAACCGCATAAACACAATCAATCAATCAATCATGTCACTTATAAAGCGCACTACATACCCGCGAGGGTCTCAAGGCGCTGGGGGAAGAGGGGGGTGGTGCTGCTACTGATCGAAGAGCCAGGTCTTGACGAGTCTTCTGAAGGCCAGTAGGTCTTGGGTCTGTCGGAGGTTGGTGGGGAGGGTGTTCCAGGTCTTGGCGGCGAGGTGGGAGAAGGATCTGCCGCCGGCGGTCGTTTTCCGGATGTGGGGGACTGTGGCGAGGGCGAGGCTGGTCGAGCGGAGCTGGCGGGTGGGGGTGTGGAGTGCTTTGTGTGCGTGGGTGAGGAGCTTGAAGGTTATCCTCTTGTTGACAGGGAGCCAGTGCAGGTCTCTCAGGTGGGGTGTGATGTGGCTGCGTCGGGGGATGTCGAGGATAAGACGTGCAGAGGCGTTCTGGATGCGTTGCAGCCGTCTCAGGAGCTTAGCCGTCGTTCCTGCGTAGAGGGCGTTTCCGTAGTCCAGCCTGCTGGTGACGAGGGCCTGGGTGACTCTTTTTCTTGTTTCGGTGGGGATCCACTTGAAGATCCTGCGGAGCATTCGGAGGATGTTGAAGCAGGATGAGGAAACGGCGTTGACCTGCTTAGTCATGGAGAGGGTGGGGTCGAGGATGACCCCTAGGTTGCGTACGTGGTCGGTGGGTGGCGGGGCTGTTCCCAGTGATGTTGGCCACCAGGAGTCGTCCCAGGCTGAAGGGTTGGAACCAAGGATGAGGACCTCCGTCTTGTCCGAGTTCAGCTTCAGGCGGCTGGTCCTCATCCATTCGGCGACGGCCTTCATTCCTTCGTGGAGGTGGGCTTTGGCGGTGTGAGGGTCTTTGGTGAGGGAGAGGATCAGCTGGGTGTCGTCGGCGTAGGAGATGATGTTGAGGTTGTGCTGTCGGGCGACGTGGGCGAGGGGTGCCATGTAGATGTTGAACAGCGTTGGGCTGAGGGAGGAGCCTTGGGGTACGCCGCAGATGATCTTGGTGGCCTTGGATCGGAAGGGGGCGAGGCGGACGCTTTGTGTTCTGCCGGAAAGGAAGGATGTGGTCCAGTCCAGGGCCTTCTCTTGGATCCCGGCGTCGTGAAGGCGTGTTCGTAGTGTGTGGTGGCAGACCGTGTCGAAGGCGGCTGATAGGTCCAGGAGGATGAGGGCTGCTGTTTCTCCGTTGTCTAGCAGGGTCCTGATGTCATCGGTGGCGGCGATGAGGGCGGTTTCGGTGCTGTGGTTGCTGCGGAAGCCGGACTGGGAAGGGTCCAGGATGTTGTTCTCCTCGAGGTAGCGGGTCAGTTGTTTGTTGACGATTTTCTCGGTGACCTTCGCGGGGAACGGGAGCAGAGAGATGGGTCGGAAGTTCTTGAGGTCCTTGGGGTCTGCCTTGGGTTTCTTGAGTAAGGCGGTGATCTCGGCGTGCTTCCAGCTTTCCGGGAAGGTTGCTGTCTCGAAGGAGATGTTGATTATTTTCCGGAGATGGGGCGCGATGGCTGTACTGGCTTTGTTGAAGATGTGGTGAGGGCACGGGTCTAGCGGTGAACCGGAGTGGATGGTGTTCATGATCTCGCTGGTGTCCTCGTCGTTGATGTTGGTCCAGGAGAGCAGGCGGTTGGTGGTTGTGGGGGCAGTGGTCTCAGAGATATGAGTGGACTGCGGTGGGACAACTTTCTTGCTGGCCCTGACCCACCTAGCAACCTGTTGCCTGCCCCTACAGAATCATATAGGACTCTACTATACGTGCGCTACATATTCGTGTGGTCCCCCCAACACCCGCTCCTCTCCGGGCAACTGGGTGTATGCGCTAAACCTAACCTATCTGTGACTTGGCACTGGCAACACCGGGACCCCTTAGATACAGCAGGAAAAGCAGTGTGCTTGTCAGACCCCAGATCTCAAGCGAGATGACGGCGAAACGTTCAAATAAAGACACAACTTTGAAGGACATGCTATGCAAGCTGCCATCCAAGAAATCCAACCACTGCCTGGGCACCCCGCCCGAGGCTTCGACGCGGCCTCCCGGAGCTCAGGCAGGCAACACAGCATTTGAGGAACCAGTGACTCGGGCCTTCTTGGAGTCCCTTTTCGGGTCCCTTAGAGACGATATCGCTGCCCTTAAGAGAGATATGGCAGAGGACATCAAGAGTGTCAAGAAAGACTTGACTGACAGAGGCCAACGGCTGGACACACTGGAGCGGACAGGGGACCAGAGGAAGGATGAACTCAATGCGCACCAACAGGAACTGCTAGCGTTGAGCGATAAAAATGAGGAGCTCTACTATCATCTAAAGGACTTAGAAAAAAGATTGCAGCGTTCTAATATACGAATAAAAGGCGTCCCTCTTCAAGCAGATTCGGGAAGACTAGAAGAATACGTGGTGCGCCTATTGAGACACACAGCACCGGAATTGAAAGACAAAGAGGTTACCTTGGACCGCACCCACAGAGCAAGTCATGCTGCCAAAACTCCTGGGACACCTCAAGACATCCTCACCTGTCTACATTCTTATAAACAGAAGTATATTATGTCAACAGTGAGAGACAAAATCACTATTTGGTTCGAGGTTGCAAAAGTTGGATTCTTCCAAGACCTATCTGCTTTCGCACTCCAACGAAGAAGAGCCCTGAGACCCGCTAAAGCCTTCTTACGCTATAGATGGGGGCATCCATTTTGGCTCATCTTTGTTTGGAACAACGACACCCACAACATGGTGCACACCTTCAAGGAGGCTCACTCCATTCTTGATCTTCCAAAGGACGCAGATGAGGGACCCCACAGCCACAAGCCCTCGGCTCCTCCTCGGTCCTCGGTCCTCGACCAAGTCACGGCGGCCCACAGAGACAGGGACGCAGTCCATGGCCAAACCCATGGAATCTGAACGACACAGAGAACGAACTGCACTGATACTACAACTCCAACAACAAGTGATCTCGATACTGAGTGACATCTATGTGCCACATGAAGAAAATCACTCCCAAATAGTCCTTGCACCATCTGCTCTCTTCTAGATTGCCAGCCCTGGCTGTGGTGCTCCAGAATAACTCAGGCAGGGTGCAGCTTGGCAGAGCTCCATCAGTCACTATTTTGGACTGTGAGAGAAATCCCGGTGCCACAGAACTGAACCCCCACTGTTTGGTAAAATGGTCTCCCAGGCGTGGGAGCTAAGTTGTTATGTTGTTTGGTATTACGGTTTTCACATCCTCATTACCAAATCTGCTACTGTCATAGCAATGTTACAAACGGTCAGTCTTCACAGAAGGGGAGCATACATTCAAGGCACTTTACACGAGTCTATAGCCTTTACTTGCCAATCCGAAACTTTTACACAGCCCTATGCTTAAAATACGCAGCCTTAATGTCCGAGGCCTAAATGCCTCAGTGAAACGAATAGCTCTCCTCCCCATTCTTAGGGAGGCACGCTGTGATGTCTGCCTACTGCAAGAGACTCTCCTCCTAAAGAGGGATTGGCACAGACTACGCTCACGCTGGTTTGACCACCAGTTCTTCTCCTCTGGCCCCCATAAACAAGTTGAGGTTGCGATCCTTCTAGCTACACACTTTTCAGGTCAGGTGCTTCAAACTCAGGCAGAAATACTGGGCAGGATGCCCTCGCTGCGGATTTCCCTACACTCCAGAACACTCACAACAGCCAGAGTTTACATCCCCAACGAACAGCAGGAGCCTTTTCTCCTGGATGCCATGGGTCGGGTGATGTCTGCGGACTCTGATGTTCTGATGGGGGGGGGGGGGACGACTTCAATTTGACACTGGACGCCCTCCAGGATAGTTCACTGCAGAGAACGGGGCAAACGGGGACATTCTCGGAGGCTGCCCTCCACTGGTTGAAAGATATAGGGCTGCTGGATGTGTGGAGAGCGAAACACCCTGCAGAGAGGGCCTATACATAATTTTCGGTATGACATCACATTTATTAACAGCATAAATGGAGTATCATAGTATATTTCTAGTAATAGTTCCGGTGCTCACACAAAAAGTGAAAAGTGCGTGAAGTGAGGGGTGCTCGTGACAGTAAAATTTACATCGCATTGACAACAACAGTATACAAAACTCCAAATTAATTAATTGCAGTAGTGGAGTTTTGGTTGTAAGGTCGACGGCGTTTCGATCTCATGAATGTGAGATCATCATCAGGACGGAACAAGTGTGAGCAGGTAGAATCTATTGAGAGGAAAACCAGAAATCAAACAATGGTCCCAAGATGGACAATTGAAAAACAGCTTAACTTACAGATCTAGGAATAGGTACCAATGCAATATTAATCAATTAATGTTTGCTTACAGGAGAAAAATTCCTTCAGCACATCAGAAACACTCACAGATTCAATGCGAGACACCATAATCACGGTGCTTCCAAAGCCCGGGAAGGACACTAAGCACTGTGCATCACATCACCCCATTTCACTTTTAAACGTCGACACCAAGATATCCACTAGAATCTTGGCGGCAACTCTGGTCCCATGCATGCAGGGTCTAGTGGACTCGGACCAGATGGGATTTATTCTAAACGTCTCTGCCAATTCATTGACAAGGTCCATCGAGCATACATTCCTGCTCTCCTCCTATTGGTCCATGTGGAGAAAGCATTTGACCAGGTGCACTGGCCGTATCTCAGCTTATTCCAAGGTAATATTGGCTTTGGCCCCCAATACCAGAAGTGGATATGGTGCAGTTACGCCAACCCTCTGGCACGAGTCAGGGTCAATAGGGTTCTGTTACAGCCCTTCTACATTAGCCGAGGAACGCGCAAGGGCTGTCCCCTCTCTCTGCTACTTTTTGCGCTCTATATGGAGCCGTTAGCGGAGAGGATACATGGAAATCGTCAGATACCGGGCATCCAGATGGGTGACAGGGAGTACAAATTAACCATGTACCCGGATGATGTGATGGTCACTGCCACAAAGCCACTCGCATCTCTAATGCAGCTCCTAGCAGAGCTAGTAATTTTGGAAAAGCTTCGAGGTTTAAAGTTAACTTTCAAAAGACATAGCTGCTAGGTCTTACTATTTGGAAGGCAGATAAACTTTACATTGAGGGTAATTTTCCCTTCTCATGGGCCACACGGGATACCATATCTGGGTTTTCAGATCTTCGTTAAATTGGCGACTACAGTGGAGCAGAATTATATTTGGGACAGAAGGAAGGCACGAATGGCGAAACAGCAGGCCTGTTGGCCCATGGCAGAGGGGAGATTGGGGGTTACACATTTGGTCCACTATTACCAAGCTTCCAAGCTCAGACATATGGTGGAATGGTCTAGGACCGCAACAGTGAAATCCTGGTGTTTCATTGATCAAACCATTGCTGGAATCCATATTTGGAAGATTCCCTGGCTTCCTAAAAAATATAGGCTCGTGGGGGTCTACATCTCCCCGGTACATCGGGCAACAATGGCCACATGGGATAAAGTGCAGCTTACAAAAAATCTATCTTCCCAGGTTTCACCTCAGACACCAATTCCCTGCCAACTTAGGGCGAACAAAGCAAACACAAGGAGATGATGGAAGGAGCACTGAAACTGAAAGTGAGTGTCTGAAAAGTTTCAGCACTCCATCCACCATCTCCTTGCGTTTGCTTTGTTTGCCCTAGTTGGCAGGGTATTCCCAGACGTGGGTCCCTGGCTCACTTTGCCACTGGATTCAAGCTAGCCTGGCTGATGAGGTGTTACCCCGAAACCGGTCCCAGGATTCTTGTTTCCGGTCCAGGAAGGACCTGGCTTGGCAGTTAGGGCTGGACTGTGCCCATGAGGCACAGGGTCAAGACTGATTTGCATATAGCTGGGTCTGAACTGGGGTGGCGAATTGAGCTAAAGAATGATGATGGATTCAACTAAGATCTGTGACTGGGGGGTGAGTGTCTGAAAAGTTTCAGCACTCCGTCCATCATCTCCTTGTGTTTGCCCTAAGTTGGCAGGGTATGCCCAGATGTAGGTCCCTTGCTCACTTTGCCACTGGATTCAAGCTAGCCTGGCTAATGAGGGGTGCTACCCCGAAACCGGTCCCAGGATGCTTGTTTCCGGTCCAGGGAAGACATGGCTTGGCAGTTCGGGCTGGACTGTGCCCATGAGGCACAGGATCAAGACTGATTTGCATATAGCTGGGTCTGAACTGGGGTGGCAAACTGAGCTAAAGAACGATGATAGATTCAACCCAGATCTGTGACTGGGGGTGAGTGTCTGAAAAGTTTCAGCACTCCATCCATCATCTCCTTGTGTTTGCTCTATATACTAGTCAACAACGGCCTCAAAGTCATCCTTGCTGAGTGGAAGGACCCATCCAAACTGTTCTCCCATACCTGGTGGGAATGGGTTCAATTTACCAGAGGTGCAATTAACTCACTGAACACCTACCTTAAATCCTCACCACAGAATAAGGGGAAATTTTGGACCAAACTGGATAGCTATATATCAAATTATCCCCAACACCAACGCTAGGGGTCATACCCACCCACCCACTCCCCTCCCCACTCCTCCTATCCCCACCCCTCCTATACTCCACCCACCCTAACCCCCAGCTCCTCACCCGACATTCCAGCCACCTCTTGACTATTCCTGTCGCTCTCCTTTCCCTATCTCTTTTTCTTCTCTCTATTTTCTTTCACTCCACACCCACCGACACACAAATACGTTACTGTACATTCCTCACATAGCAAACAATCCAACCCCTTCACCACGCCAAAAATAGCCAACTGAATCTCACACCAATACACTCACACCACCTTCCCACTGATATGTAATACTAATTGATTATGAGTGTTCGACCTGGCATCTTTTGGCGTGTTTCTCCTGCCTTTTTGCTTTCTGACCTCAAGGTTTTGACTCTGTTTTTGCTGTTTTGGTGCCTCTGCGCACGCTCACTGCTGTCCAGTGTTAAATTGCAAGTGCTCCTAATGTAAATTGTATTATGGATTGGTGTTTCCATGATTGGCATATCTGATTTACTGGTAAGCCCCTAGTTAAGTGCACTGAGAGTCCCAGGGCCTGTAAATCAAATGCTGCTAGTGGGCCTGCAGCACTGATTGTGCCACCCACACGAGCAGCCTTTCAAAGGGTTCTCAGACCTGCCACTTCAGTGTCTGCGCGCAGTTTTTACTGCCATGTCGACTTGGCAAGTGCACCCACTTGCCTAGCCCTAACCTTCCCTTTTATGACATGTAAGTCACCCCTAAGGTAGGCCCACGGTACCCCTGTGGGCAGGGTGCAGTGTATGTGAAAGGTAGGATATGCACTGGTGTGTGCAGCATGTCCTGATAGTGAACTACAGTGTAATTCGGTTTTCACTATGGAAAGGCTATCTGTCCCATAGGATAGAATGGTAGTTTATTTTTTAACATATAATAAGTATAACTTCCCATTGGGACAAGGTAGAAAGATGGAGTTTAGTTTGCCTGAACTCAGAATACAAAAATGCATCTTTTAGTAAAGATGATTTTTATGTTCTGTGTTTGAAAATACCACTTTTAGAAAGTAGGTATTTTCTTGCTTAGCCATCCTGTGTGCCTCTGCTGGGTTGTGGATTGACTGTCTGGTTTTGGAGTGACAGGGCCTGGGGATGTGCATTCTCTTCAGACGCCACCAGGGGGTCGAGGTGTGTCCTGCCTTTCCTGGGTGAGTCAGGGCTGAATAGACCTGGGCTGCATTTGGGAGGAGATTTCCTTGCACCTGAATTGGCCTGGTCTGGCTTGGACAATGCTGTCTCCAACTCCTGCCAGGAAGCTGGACCATAGAGGACAGAACTGGTTTGGGCTGAGCACAGACACTCTCTGCCCAAAAGAACAAAGAGAAACTGAGTATAAATACTGGGGCCCAGAACTTTAGAACTCACTTGGATCAAGGAACCTGCCGAGAAGAGCTGGAAGAACTGGCAGGAGGAGTACTGCCCCTTTGCTGTGTTGTTGATTTGCTGGGTTGGCCTGCAGTTGCTGCTTCTGCCTTGGGAAGTGAAAGGACTGGAGTGAACTTTCTTCACTTATTGCTGAGTATCTCCAAGGGCTTGAAATAGAGCTTGCCTCCTGTTCACGAAGTCTCAGGGACAGCAAAGACCTCACTTACCTCTGGGTACCACCTCTGGAACCTTGGGTTTCAGTTGCCACAGATGGGGAAAGCAGCCAACACAGTCACCAACACTGCTGCTGGCTCCATGTCCTGAAGGCACCGCCGCACTTCGCACCACAACCCTGGTCTCATCAACGATGACCCCCACCGCCACCGAGCCGCTGCTTGCATCGCGACCTGTGGGCACCGCCTCACTTCACTTCACCGCCCTGGTCTCACCGACGACGTCGCTGCATGCTGACCTCGACACCCGTGACTGCACCGTGGTTTGGGGGCACCGCTCGTAAGTCACACAACGCCCTGCCCTGTCCCACAGCGCATTCTGGGCCGACCGTTGCCAGCTGCCATCAACCGACACTGCTGCTTGCACCGTGACCTGTCAGCACTGCAACGAGCACCGCCTCGAATCGCACGCAGCCCTGGTCTCACCGACGCCCCTGGACAACCGTCACCAAGCCGCTGCCTGCACCATGACCCGAGGGCACAGCACGCCGTACTGCTACGTTTCACATCGAAACAGCGATGGTTGCCTCACCAGCCCGCACCAACGTGATTGGCCCCAACCTAAGGTACTGTTTACGAGTCTGCTGACACTAACGCGGGTCCGCACCGACGCGGTCTGTCGGAAATGTTGGATTCTGTTGCTTTCAGCACCGCAGTAGCCCCGACGGCGCTACCGACATCCAGGAACTGCATTTTTAAGTCCTTCTTGCAAAGTGCATATTTTTGATTACTATATGTTGCTCTTTTATCGTTTTTGGTCTTGTTTGCACAGATAAATATTGATTATTTTTCTAAAACTAGTGTGGTGTCCTTTTACAGTTTTTTCATTGTATTACTGTGCGTTATGTGCAAATGCTTTCTACATTGCCTCTGAGATAAGCCTGACTGCTCGTGCCAAGCTACCAAGGTGGTGAGCAGGGGTTATTTCAGGAGTGTATCCCCCTTATCCTGACTACGAAAAAGGGTCCCTACTTGGACAGGGTAACAACCTGCCAACTAGAGACCCCCATGTCTAACAATGAGATCTACTGTTGTCATTCACACAGCTTATCGGTACAACACCTTGGATAGAATGTTTTATATGCACTTTCTTCCCTGTATTTCCTGTATGCATAAAATCCTCATAAAAACTTTACTGAAATTAAAATAAAATAACAATAATAACATTTTCGAAAACAGAACTATATTATGTTGAAAAATGTGCCTTTCTAACGCCACCTGCAGTGAAATGTCCTTCTATTTTGCCAGAAGGAAAGAGTGTGTAATATAATGAAAAGGTGTGGTCTGACTACATGACGTTAGCACCTGTGTCTGTTAATGTGGGACCAAACAATGCTGCAGCCTTTCTATAGGTCACCCGGAGGATTTACAACAAATTGCTACTGCACATTTAACTTACTTTTAAATTCGATCAGAAGACCATCCTACCTCTGGTACACACCAGTGGACTGTAGCAAGAATAAATAAATCCACAGCGTTAAGACATCCCTTCTCCTCCAACCATAATGTTAACTTAGTGACAAATGGTTTCCCTGACAGTCATCAAACAATCGGGGTATTAAATGTTACATTTAGTACTACCACCTTCAGATTTACTCCTGATTGGCATGGATGAAATAGGTGGCAATGGGGAAGAATATGCTGAAGTTGCTGAATATTTATTGACCCCATCAAACTCACTAGTCGACATTCTCATTGATGGCAAATAGGTCTATCCAGGGCTCCCCCCACTGAACAAATAAGCTCTGTGCCACCTTGGGATGCAGATGCCACTTGTGATCTGCCACTTGATGTCTGCTCAGGTCATCCACTCTGGCATTCAGGGCCGCCCCCAGGTGGATGGCTATTAGATATTCTGCTGCTCCATCCACCTGCTGAGACACAAAGGCTGTTGGCACATGACCCAGGACACCAATGTGCCCTGCTTTTGCAGTACCCGATGGTGGTGATGTTGTCCGTGAGAACTTGCACCATCTTCCCTCCGATGGACAGCAGGAACGCCGTCACTGTAAATCAAATGGCTCAAAGCTCCAGTAAGTTGATGTGGAGCTGGCTCACTGCTTGACACCAGAGACCTGTGATCTCTACCTCCCCTTAATGACCCCCAGAACCCAAAAGCTATGAATCTGTCACCACCGTGAGCTCTGGGTGGGGATGGGAGAGTGGTTTGCCACAGGATAAAGTGGCATTGGTCAGCCACCACTGCAAATCTTTGCCATCTGCCTTGAGACCAGGATGGAGTCGGAGGGGAAGCCTTAATACTGGGAACACTGGGAAATCAGTAGGGCCTGCATGTGCCGCCTGGCAATAATTACATGGAGGATACACGAGGACAAGAAGCCTGAGAGTCATCCTCACTGTGGTCCAAGGCTGAACCCAAAACATAAAGCTCAAAGACAATGTTCTGGGCTTGCTACGGGGGGAGTCACTTTTTGGACCTCATTACATCCAGGTTTGCCTCAATGAATGGAAGCTACCGTGAGGGAATCGAGTGGAACTTCAGCTCATTTATGGTGAAGCCCAATGATGTTATGTATTCCGCCATCATCTCTAGGCAGGCTATGACTGAGGGATGTGAATCTGTCATCAGCAGTCAGTTGTTGAGGTACAGAAGTACTGAAACTCCTGAATTTCAAAGGTGGGCAGCGACCACCGCCATCACTTTTGTGAAAACCCGAGGGGCTGAGGTGAGGCCGAAGGGGAGCACAGAAAACTAAAAAAACATTAATTGACTAACCTCAACTGCAGGTAACGCCTGTGTGACTGCAGGATGAGTATATGTAAATATGCATCCTGCAAGCCCAGCTACACCATCAAATCTCCTGTGTGACAGAATATCGATTTTGAGCCTATTTGAGAAATCTGAATTTGTCCTTCTGCAGGAAGGCATTTAGAGGTTGAAGTTCTAGGAAACGTCTGAGGCCTCCCGTTCATGTCAGAAACAAGAGAGTAACTTGAATAACAGCCCTCTCCTCTCTCTGAGTTCGATTGTACCCTTGGCACTCTTGGAGAGTAAGGAATGTACCTCCAGCAGTAGGATGGACAGATGCATTATGGTGCAGGAGGAAGGTGGGGTGGCCCATCTGAACAATATGTAAGATCCAATTGTCGGATGTGATGAAGCACCAGTCTAGGAGGATGCAATGAATCCTTCCTCCCAGCAGTTGGACATGAGTCACTGAAGGAAAACTAATATGGCTTCATAGCTGCAGCAAAGGGGGGGGCAAAGAGTTGGAGGACTGGTGCTTCTGCTGTCCGGTGCAATGTCTTCTGGTGCCACCTCATCGGCCTAGAAAGGCCTAAAAGTTCTAGTGGGCATAATGTTATATATAAGAATATACTTTCTTAAGTTTTTTGTCTATTACGTTTTTCGCGATGGAGTTTTAGAATTCCAGACTATTGCTCGGCTATCACAGCGAGTCAACTGACTCCGTTCTAAGATGGCAGACTCTATATCTGAGAGTATGGAGGTAAATACTGCATCGGAACTGGTGAGGCGAATAGTGAACGGGTGTGAGTGTTTTTTTTATTTTTACAAACTTGGGCGAGTACATAAGAGGAATGTGAAGTAACGGTCAGGCTGCCTTTGTTTTTTCACACCACAGCATCTGAAGAGGTATACAAATATATGGCGAGTTGCACCAATTGAAGCAAGTATAGTGGGAGGCTCATGATTTGTTAAGCACAGTATGCTGGTTTAGAGTATATCGGAGTTATTGTTTGAATGTTAGTATCTCAGCAACTGTGCCACGTCTGTGGTGATCTTGCAAAGCACTCTAGTGTGTTCGGCTTGTTTGCCTGGCGGCAATGCCTCCATACATAAATGAGGCCGGTTTCTTAATACTTTGTCTAATGTGTGCGTAATGCTGCCACGACAATTAGGGCATGCTGGAGTTCGTGTATTAAATTACTGTATTTCTGTCTGCTGACAGTGCGGTCTTCACAGCACGTTTAAGGTTAAGCCTTACCAGCCTCTGGTGCTTTTTTACCAGTTGCACATGGCCGCCCTGATAACTATGACACTATATAACCAACCTTGCACACTTTTTTAACAATAACATAGTGTCTTCACTGAGTGCTCTTGTTATTGTTATGTTTTTTAATGTACCCCAATATAGGCCTGGGTAGTCACCTAACCTTTCACCCACATTTCCCTGCCATTTTACTACATAACGGTTTTTGGTATTGACCTTTTACCTAGTTAGGTGCTGCATAAATGTTGTGTGGTTTTCCCAGAAAATTAGCCTCATTTATTATGCATGAGGATTATCAGAATCACAGCAGGATTACCATCTTCTGCATAATAACTATGTATAAGGGTCATCCCTTCTGTCATCCTCGGCCGACATGACACAGCAAGGTAGAACACCTGAGGGTACCTTTTGGGTATATATACACCATATCTTTGCTGGGGCGGGCAGAGGAGAAAGACTTCCAAGCTGACACACTGACGCGAGACACTGAGGTTCCTGCACGCAGACACTCCAGCCCGCAATGGCCTGACATCCCTCGCGGGGTGTCCATCTCGAGACCAAGATGGGGTCCTTCATTCTCTCACACCAGGTAATGGGGTTGGCTTCATCCTAGGGGGATTCTTGGCTCTACATCTACATACATGCTAGATACACTTAGGTACATCTAGTTAGGGTTGCATTTTAGGAGCACGCATTATTACTGTCATGTATTTATATGCTTGCATATATTCATTGTTTTAGCACTATGGTAGAAATCTACCATCTATTTACTCTGTTGGTGCTTATAATCATTTATATCTGTTTCTGTCTTATGGTTGTTTCAGCACACCAATTTTACACTAGAATGACACTGGTTCAATAAATGCTTATTGAAAACGTCCCCACTGCTGTGTATCTCTCTGAGACAAAGTGAGCACGAGTGACTGAGCGAAAAGTACTGTACTGTTTCCACAATCCCTGATGGGACAGGGTTGTCATGTTCGATAGTTGCCGGGAACTATTCTCTCCTTGGTAAGAGGAGTTTACAGTGGCACTGTGAGCTAGCTGGTATACAGGCGAACATAACCGGTGGGGGTGTCTGGAATCAGTCTGGACACCAATCCCACAGTTTATGTTGTCTAAACACGCATATCCTATATAGATTTATAGGAACTACACAACATTATCGTAGTTGATGTTTACTGCTGTTCCTGAGCATTCTGCACAATTGCCATCAATTGGGCATGACAATTTGATCTATGTCACTGTTTGTGCACCATCATTTCGGTAATCAAAGCACATTGGGGTGATTCTGTAAAGGCAGTCTAGTACCCATGACATAACTCTGATTTGAGACGGTTTGATCCCGAACAAAGACGGAGGCGCATTTTCAAACTTTAATAATTGTTTGACACTTAATCTTCTTCTCACTTAGTTCTTATGGTTGTCATTTTTTCCCAGGTGACAAACATGTGGTGTAGAGGCCTGAATTATTTCTAGACCCATGCTCCTAGCTGGTCATGAAAATTGCCCACCCATGTAGGGATTTCCGAATGGATATGAGTGGATGTCAAGAGATTTATATTATCGGATCACCTAAATATGAAATTGGTATGTATTGGGATGACAAGTGTTGGACTGTATCAATTCTTTGTAAAATGGGGATATGATACTTTCTTATCGGTTTCAGAAATCTAAATGAATTGTATAGCATATAAATACAATATATACTTATTCCATACCCCACCACGGTCTGGCAGGATCATGATGTAAATAAGAGTAGGATATGTGCTAAGTGTAATGAGTTTGCAACATGGTGCTGTTTAATATGTTTTGTACTAGAAACTCTTTGAAAGCTGCCTCCTTATTTAAGTCCACATTGGCATTACACTAAGCCCTTATTAGGAGGTGCTATGTTAAAGTGTATGTCGTCAATGTAATGAAATTTTTATTTTTTTCAATGAACTGTAGGTATTTGTATCTGTCTTTGGGTAAAATGTTAATGTTTGTCTTATGTTGTGTTTAATATGTTTGGTGTTTTGTTCCAATTATGTGTACATATGTTTTTTTCTATGTATTGGTTGTTGGTGCATTTATTATTGTTTATATGTGGAGTAAATTTATTGCATTACAGCCATGAAGAAGTCCATCTATATGGACAAAACACGTTGGAATTCCTTGCTGTAACTGTGTGATGTTAAGCTTTTAAAAGAAATAAAGTGAAGAATTGGAAAATCGTGGAACTTGAATGGAATTTCTTTTGTCTTAAACTAAGTGTTGTGGTGCATCCCTATTTGGATTATACTAGGCCTAAGAGTTCTGCTGAACCAGTGGCTGGAAAGGCTGCTGATGTCTTTAGGCTTGCCCGTTGGAATATCCCCAATATTTGGGGAACTGATGAGAGAATTGTCTTGTGGGAGTCAGTAGCACCAAGGAAAGTGCTGCTGCCCTGCTATTTTCAAACCTTTCCAGTTCGGAATCCTCTTTCTCTCCAATGAGTCTAGATCCATCGAAGGACATGTCTCTCAGTAATGCTTGCACATCGTCAGAAATGCAGGCTGAACTCATACAGGTGTGCCATTGAAGTAGGACACTGATGCCGACCACTCTGCCAATGCAGGTTACGATGTGTCTAGGCCTGTGCGGATAACTTTTTTTCACTGCATCCTGCCCTTCATGGATTTTCTGGATCAGGGACGCCCCAAGGTCTTCCAGGACTGCCAGCAAGATCTCGACGGCCATTCCCAAAATGCATGCATATAAGCTGTGAGAAACAACACATCCATTTGCCATAAGTTTCAATTGGTTAGAATTCTCTATCTGGGGGAATTGCCGGAAAATTAATTTGGATTAACCTTGCTGGTTGAAATCTGCACAATAAGTCTTTCTGGGTTGGGGTGCTTAATGAGAAAATCCATATCCCTGTGCTTAGGCCTTTGTTTCCTGGCAAGTGGTTGACTAATAGGTGGACAGAAACATGGTTTCAACCAAGTAGCCATCAAGATATCCATGAGGGAATTACTGAATAGCAGTGACGGCTTGGATGTCTCCAGCCCAGGCTGTAGAATCCTCAACATAATATTTGATTTGGTCTCAATGGAGGTGAACTATAATTCCAGTGTATCAGCTGCCCACTGAACTACCACCACAAATGAGGCACTTTCCACCATTGTTGGCCTATGTGGCAAATCAAGATCTGTTTCAGGGAAGGAGTCAAATCCATTAGCATTTTGCAAGTCAAGGTATAGGGCATCATCATCATAATGAGTTGGAAGCAAGTCATCCCTCTCCCCTTCATCTACAGTATCCAGGGATGCTCCTTGTTCTGGTACAGGATCAGTGTTGGAGCTAAAAACAGAATGAAGCCTTTAGTGATAGTTGCATTGCAAGCAGAGATGTTGTGTTAGAATCAGTCAGCATAACAACAGCGCGATTTCGTTATTTTGTAGCGCAAGATCTTATGAGCTTGAGCTGATGTTGGAATGGCACCCGACATGGGCGTTGGTACTGGGTCATCATACGGCCCCAGTGGAGCCTTCTGTGGTGTCTGAAGTGTAAACAAGCATAAACTGTAGCGCCAGCATTGATAAGGCCAGGTAACAGGTGCAAGGAGGCAGACAGATCCAGGGGAGGACCCAAAAGTGGTAACTCGGATAGAGGCCCATGCAGCTCCATGGGATGCAAGGGCATGCCAGAAGGGGTCAGAAGCACACTGAAGATTTGCAGCATGGTCTTTTTAATTTAGGGAAGGAAAATTGAATTGCCTCCTCAGGTAAAGACCTTCTTTCTTTTCATAAATTCAAACAGGGCTGCACGCGGGTTGACCCAATTCAGGGGCCTTCAAGGCCCAATACACCATATAAAAACTGTGGCCATCATATTCCATATATTAAGACAGTGCTGAACGCCCAAACCACCTTTCTAGATAGAATTCCCCCGAAGATCTCCAATAAAATTATTTGTGCACTTATTAATGCTCGGTCACTTGTGAAACATGACCATGAATTCGCGGAATTCATAGTGAGCCATCAGCTAGACTGTTGTACAATATTTTCTCGTTCCACTCTAAGTTAGCCTGTGCTGTCATCCATTTTGTGGATTGTCCTCCATCTTGACTGTCTCAGTGTGCTTTGCACAGATATGAATAGATGGGTGCTTTCCAATGTATGGTGTGCCTTTCAGCAGCTTAGAAAAACAGAACTGTTTCCTTGTAGAAATAAAGGCTTGGCCCTGTTTGAATTATGTTCCGAGCACGCAGGTGTTGGAAACCACCAGCCGTTGGAAACCACCAGCCGTCAACATCTACAAGTCTATTTCTGTCACTATTTGCATCATGTATTTGCATTGCGTAGGCGAGAGCTTTTCGAGCTTTTCGAGCTTATAAGCGGTTTGCATATGAATCTGTGCTTTTGTACCTGTTCTTTTGCATATGAGCCAAGAGGGGAATTCCAGTAGCTAAAGCATGTAGACTAAAGGTGTGGAGTAGTGTATAAAAACTGTACTGGAATCTATGTTTAGCAGTTCCCTCTGAGACACTTGCAGTGTCTGTATGACGGAGCCCCGCTCATGAGTGTAATAAACTTGTCTTTGATTTCACTCCGGTATCGATCCTCATTGTGAACCCGTAGACAAAGAGTGGCCCTGCACTGGTGAGACCCTAGGAAAAATCTCACTTCTACAATTGGCGCCCAATGTGGGGCCCGATTGAAGACCGCGGCTGGACCACGAGGAGATCACTTCGAGAGGACGAAACTGCCAAGGGGCGCCCGCAAGAAGAGACTTGTTCTCGCGGCCGAGGAGATTGTTTGGCCGATCGACTTGACCTTCGTGGCGGCTGTGAGTCTCAACTGGGGCCCTTTTCGATTGGCAAAATTTGGAGATGAGCGGAGGATCGACAGGTGGGAGTTGAAAATTACGATCAGGTAGGATCGTATTGTTTGGTTATTAAATCTATTTGTATAAAATATTTGCAAATATTTTAGACAGGTAATGTGAGAAAATTTCTCTTGTTTGGTATATCGATATAAATAATTGTTTCTAAGAAGTAGATAAACGCCTGTTTTTAGTAGATTACGCACAGTTTGTTGTTGTTGTTGTAGTAAGAATAAAATATTAGAGGAAAGACAACCGGCACCGATAGAAGGTACTCCTAACTATGAAATGTACGTTAAACACGGTATTTCTTCAATACTGTTCAGTACACTATGGAACAAATATACGAGGGACAATAAGACTTTACAATGGCCGCACAACGGTACCTTTGAATATAATAAATTACAATATTTAGAAGAACAATTATTCAAGAAAAAAAGTAGACAATGTATGTTTGATACATTAGGATTATAGAGAAAAGAAATAAAACAAAGATAAAGGAAGACAAAAGTAAAAAGAAGTTGGAAGAACAGACACTTTTGCAAACGGAAAAGGAACTCGAATTGAAAGAATATGAGGAAAAAATAAACTGTGAAAATAGACTGTTTAGACTCCAAGTACAAAAGGCCTATGTAGTCAGGAATAAAGAAACTAATCAGGGACTGGACGACGAGGACTTGGAATTTGAGGACCTACTCTCCCGACCATCACCTCCACCTTATGCGCCTAATTATGATGCAAATAACATGGCCCCTAATCTTGGTGTGAATAATGTAGACCCTACAGTATCTCTTAATTTATCTCCGAATGTTCTAAGTCCAAATATTCCCCACACAAATATCGTCACTGCACCTCCACCTCCACTTTCCGTATCTTCCCCTTCACGACCTACCACTCCACATCAACAGACTACACGTAAAAAGGTACAGGAAACACCACCTTGTAACAAAGATTGGGGTAAATTACGACAAACCAGACAGATGGATCTTAGATCCACCCTTAGTCCTTCGGACAAACAGTCCATAGACATACAAGTAGAACAGTGGTTAAAGGACGATATCGTCCAATCGGATGACATGTTGGATGCCATCCGTTCATATATGTCCGTATGTATTAGATATTTAATCCAAGAATTGACGTCCGTTCTCCTAACCAGATGGGAAAATAAAATGGACACCACTGGTCCACCACAGTTGAAGGGAATTTGGAAGGCAACTTCAAATGGCACTTTGTTAGATGACCAAGTTGGCCCAGCAGTTCGGGCCATAGTATATTTTAGAAATGAATTCCTCAACCACCCATCTAATAAAATTATGCCCATGAGAGAAGCCACACCCCAATATATACCTGCACGAGGGGACGGGTCGGTCCACGGAGATCCTACTAGTGTGAACGCTGCAGCACACTATCACTTTCAATGGGTATACACTCCTTGGAAAAGATCAGATGTGTTGACTTTAAAAACATCTTTACCTGACCCCAGGAAAAATCCAAGTGCTTATTATGACGAAGTCAGCGCAATCCTTAGTTCATGTGTCATGCATGACCTTGGCAGATATTGACATGTTCTTCAGTCTGACCGTGCCACCCGATTTATGGCGTCAGGTCCGGAAACAAGATCATGCCGACGAACTGGGAGGTACATGGGAACACATAAAGGAGACTGATGCCGATCGGAAGCCAGGACAGAAACCAGCTAAATTGATATTAGATCTTCCTGATAAAATTATAGTATACATGCAGACTATCGTTCCCCGCAGGAAAATACACTGGGCCACTCTGACTGCATGTAAACAAAAGAAAGATGAGGCAGTGACAGACTTCTTCACCAGATTCGAGGAGGTCTTCCACGACTTCAGTGGACAAGATACCTCGACTGACACAGGCAAACACTTGTTCGTTGACAAATTTGTCCAAAACTTATTACCAGAGGTTTCACAAAAACTAAAATTAGCAGAAAGTACTTGGGCTACTTCAACGCCTGCCAGTATTTTGGACATGGCACAGTATTATGAGGGTCAAATAAATGAAGCCAAAGACACAAAGGATGGCAGAACGAAAGATGTTAAAAATAAAATACTGTTACAACAGGCGTTTGGTTTAAAAAGAGGAAGAGGCCGAGAAGTCACCAAATATGACCCCCCTAAACGAATGATGCAGGACCCGCTGAAACAAGACCCTTTGGGACCCAACCAATGTGCCTACTGTAAAAAGGAGGGACATTGGTGGTCCGAATGCCCCTTCCTCCGACGGACGGGTCAATGGAGAGGCGCAGTAAGAAAGTCGAGGCAACGGCCCAATACCAGTGATAGAAGAAATTACTTTGACAACCAGGGGCCAACAATAACTATTATGCCGATGACTTTTCTGAGCAAAATGCAACAGGCCTGTATTTTAACTAGGACAGCGTAGGACAAGTGGAGGGATCAGTCGTAATACCGGTAGATCAGTCGGGCCCATATGTGACAGCCAATATAATGGGACAATTACTACAATTTCTGGTAGATACTGGGGCTACACGAAGTGCCATTTCCCAACAGTTGTTCCCTGGGACTCCCTTGTCTGGCCATAACAATTTATCCGTTGGTTTCGCTAGCAAAACAATTCTCAGTCCCGTGTCAAAACCATTTGACTTCACCATAGGCCCTTTTACTGCAAACACACCGTTCCTCCTGGCCCCAAATTGCCCTGACAATTTGTTAGGATTAGATCTACTAAAACACTTTCATGCCCGTATATACTGTTCACCGGATGGTGTCTACATTACATTTGGCAAACCTGATAGTGACAAACAATACGTTAGTAAAGACTTAGAAAATCATCTGTCTTCAGTACCGCCCTCGGTATGGGCAGATAGTGACACTGATGTCGGTTTGTTGCCCATTGACCCTGTACATATCCAAATTAAGCCAAATGCGGCTCTGCTAAGGGTCCCCAATACAAAATACCTAGGGAAGGTGAAAATGCACTAGTCCAAATAATAGAGGACATGGCCCAGGAGGGAGTAATTGAGGAAACTGAAAGCAACTTGTGCAACAGTCCTATTCTGCCCGTCCTAAAACGTGCTACCTCCGACGACGCAACACAAAAAGTCTACAGGTTCATTATTGACTTACGTGAGATTAACAAGATAGTGATCCCACAATTTCCTATAGTTCTAGACATCACAACATTGCTCACCATGGTCCCGCCAACGGCGTGCGTATTTTCTGTCATAGATCTTAAGAATGCATTCTTCTCTATCCCAATAGCGCCCTCTAGCAGATATTTGTTTGGATTCTCCCTAAAAGGACGTTCCTTCCACTTCTGTCGCGCTTCACAAGGCTATACAGAAAGTCCAAGTATCTATAGCCAGGCGCTTAAAAGACAACTTGACACACTGCAGTTACCACCAGGCGCTACATTGCTACAATATGTTGATGACTTACTCGTAGCAGCAGACGATACGGAAATTTGCACCAAAAGCCACCTTACTACTACTCCACCATCTTGCTAAACTAGGACACAAAGTGTCCAGAAACAAACTGCAGTTTTGTCGACCAGAGGTCACCTATTTAGGTCACCTCTTGTCGGAGGAGGGAGGAACATTGACTAAAGACAGAATCAAAACAATCATACATACGCCCATTCCCCGCACTCAAAAGGAAGTTAGGGCACTCATTGGCATAACGTCCTACTGCCGACAGTGGATTCCCAACTTTTCCCTTATCATCAAACCCCTCCTCGCCCTTACCACTAAAGCTACCCCATTTCCTTTACCTTGGTCCTCAGAATGCCAGACTGCATACCAGCAGCTTCGGGCAGCACTTTGCTCCTCACAAGTCCTTGGCACACCTGACTATACGAAATCATTCTTTCTCGCTGTCCACGAACGGAAAGGTTGTGCACTCTCTGTCCTAACCCAACCACACGGAGATAAATTGCGCCCATGTGCATATTTTTCTGCTGTTTTGGATCCTGTGGCCAGGGTGCTCCCTGGGTGTTTGAGGGCGGTGGCAGCAACTGCCATCTCCATCAGGCAGTCAGCAGGACTTGTGTTAGACCACAAACTGACGGTCCTAGTTCCTCATTCAGTTGATGTTTTATTAAATCAAACCAAGACACAACATCTCACAAGTGCTCGCCTCACTGGTTACGAACTCACCCTACTAGCACCACATATCACGCTCAAACGCTGCCTGACCTTAAACCCAGCTACCCTGCTACCCTTACCCTCAAAGCAACCCATTGACATCCATGATTGTATCTTTACCACAGAAGAACAGACAAAAGGGAGAATAGACCTTACAGACACCACTACCTGATCCTGATGGTGACCTTTATGTGGATGTGTCATGCTTTAAATTACCCGACGGCAGCAGCTTACGCCATCACTACACTACAAACCATTGTGGAGACAGCCCGTATCCCCTATAAATCTGCACAGGCAGCAGAACTCATCGCACTCCTTAGAGCCTGTGAATTAAGTCAGGGACTTAATGTGAATATTTACACAGACAGTCAGTATGCCTTTGGCGTTGCACACAATTTCGGACGTCTGTGGCAGGAAAGAGGCTTTTTGACCTCACATGGCACAAAAATACAGCATGGAGAGTTGGTTCAGAAATTACTGACAGCCCTGACACTACCAGAACACGTAGCCATCATTAAGTGTAGTGCGCACCAGAAAGTGGTAGATGATGTGGGCCGAGGAAATGCCTCTGCCGACAGTACAGCAAAAGACACAGCACGTAGCCAGCAAGATAAAATATACGTGTTATGTTCCCCAGCAGAAAAGATCGCAAATGCAAATGAGGAGGTAAGGGAAATTCAACAGATGGCCACTAGAAAAGAAATAGAGCAATGGGAAAAGACAGGGCTATTGGACAGTGAAAATTGCTGGAGAAAGGGCCCAGACGGGGACAGGTGGAAACTGCCTAGTTCCTACGTACTACCATTCGTAGCAATGGCCCACGGCCCAGCCCATGTCAGCGCAAAAAGTACAGCCACACTGTTAGAGCAGGTATGGGATAACCCAGACATTAAGAAAACAGCTGACCATCACGTTAAGCATTGTATGATTTGCCTACAACACAACCCAGGAAAGGGTGCGACTACTCCAAAAGGAGGGTTCTCCCCTCCAAATGCACCACTTGAGGTCCTACAGATGGACTTCATCGAACTAGAACGATGCCATAACCTGAAGTACGTTCTGGTTATTGTATGTGGTTTCAGTAAATGGGTTGAGGCCTATCCCACAAAAGACAATACTGCGCTCACTACTGCTAAAGGAATATTTTCCTCGTTTCGGAATTTGTAGAATTTTATGGAATGACAATGGGCCCCATTTCATTGGACAGGTGATCAAACTAATAACTGACAGTTTAGGCATACATCAGAAGTTTCATGCTGCTAATCATCCACAATCCGCGGGATTGATGGAGAGACATAACGAAACTCTGAAACTCAAGCTAGCGAAAGTGCAAGCATCAACGGGCCTCAATGGCCGGATGCCCTGCCCTTAGCACTCATGTCCACTCGTGCAGTTGCCCACAGCAGATCTGGTCTTACACCCTATGAGATAGTGTTTGGCAGGCCAATGAATGTGTGGGGTCCACCACGCCCGAAAAAGATTAAAGAACTTGAATACCCTATATTATTGGATTATATGAGGGAACTGACAGACAATCTCTCTCTCATTCACCAACAGGTACACGACTCACTGCCAGATAACTCGGAGGGTCCTGGGCACCTGCTGCAACCCGGTGATTGGGTTCTCACGAAGAACTTCCAGCGCTCGAAGAACTTGGAGCCTCGCTGGAAAGGACCCGAACAGGTCCTGTTGGCGACACGAACGGCAGTCAGAGTAACGAACAGGAGAAATTGGGTCCACGCGTCGCACTGCAAAAAGGTACCAACGGAACTGACCCAAGCAGAAGGATCTGAGAACGTGGACACAATTCATAGTGCCCTCAGCAGCGAGGTAAAAACGGACCTATACTTTGCCACACCTGACAGGTTGCTTTTCGCCGACCAAACAGCAGCCGGAAGAGACAGGTACAACTTGAGACCACGAAATAAGAACTGAATTGGGACACCGGGAGGAAGGGGTCCGGCGAGTCTGGTACGGTTAGAGGGCCTACTTGGCAGGCGGCTCTGTGTTAAGGAAGCGGCCGAACTAGGTTTGGTGCGGTTTGTGACCTGAGTATCCTGAATCCATGAAGTACCCTGAATCCCAGTATTTCCACCTTCGAGATTGTGGCACTAGTATTGAGGGACCTGAATGGAAAGGATTAAAGGACTACAAGTGCACAAGGACGCCAATATCATCTGTATCCACATTACTGTCCTTTGCCCAGGACTAGAAATAGAATCAGAGGCAAGATCCATTTGGCCGCGACACCCGCGCAAGAGTGATATAGCAGTAGCTTGCCTTGGACCTCGACTTCAATTCCCCGACTTCTCCCCGACAGGGTACTACAGAGGCCCTGAATTGGAGCTGTTGAAGAGAGCTATATATAACACCATACTACTATCAATTGGGGACGACGTGGTCGATGATATGAACAAATGAACTCCACCCATGGAAGCAACCCTAACGTATACAGCCAAGTGGATGCCAGATAAGATATATATTTTCTTAGCAGTAGTTAATGATGGACAACACCCACCACACGCATTGTTTTCATCCTGGCCTCGACTTCCCAGCAAGAGTAAAATTACAAGTGTGTGTTTCAACAGTTTGCTTTTTCCGCCATCCTCTCCTCTTAGCTACATTTATACAGGCCAAAAGCTTAGGACACTCAGACGGAACATTCTCAGGTTGATTCTTGAAGTAATAGGAGACGAGGTACAATGCAACTAGTCCCAGATGGAAGAACGACAGCCAATGCCCCACCAGACTGTGTCCAAATGGCCTGGACGGAAAAAGACTATTGTTTCATTAAAAGTAGCCTTTGTTTCTACAGTCTGTGTATTTTTGATTGCTTGGTTTTTGCATGAGAAAGTCCCTGTGCACACCCTTATACCCCCAACACCGACACCCCCAGAACACCACCACTTTGATTTACCTTCCGAAGGGAGGACCCGCAGGGAATGGTACTGGAATAACACATTCATCCAGATCCTCCATCAAAATCACCTAGTAGTCAACGTGACTAATTGTTGGGTGTGCGGCCTGCTGCCTCACTCTGCCCACCAAACATTCCCATTCATTCCTTACCCATTTTCTATCCGAGCCTCTTGTATATCATGGATGCTCCTGGCAATGGGAGCATTCAATACAAACACAACATCTGGCGGAACATGGTTGCCGCAATTTCGGGACAATTTATATAGAAATAGATTGGGAAACGTGTCCTTCTCCCAATGTCAAGTTACGAAAATGACCCTAGCCGAGAAAAGCGAGATGGAGGTGTTCAATAACTCCGGAAGGCTCACTTTTTCTAGATTAACGAAGAGAGCCGCACTCCGGCCTCTGCAGGCGTTACCGCTACAAGTCATTAAGCAAACAGGGACGATTTGTATAAGGGGTCTGGGGTCAATACGACTTGGCATTAGTAAATGCTCTGTTACCGTTACCCTGAACACCACCAACAGTCCATTATTTGTAGCTTCCAAGAACACATATTTTATCTGTGGCACAAGCGCGTATGGGTGGTTGCCACTCAACTGGGGGGGTATCTGTTATTTAGCATTTCTATTGCCACCAGTTTATACAGCTCCGTCCTCTTATCACAAACAACCACTAGTGCACCCTGCCCGATCATCTGTGAAATACGTTAAACGATCCATTGATACTAGCGAGGTGGATCAGACCGATACGTCGCTACAGCAGTACGTCGACTTCAACTTAGGTTTTTTTTTTCTGCATTGGCCCTGTAGTAAATAGCAGAAGGCTCAGACGACTAACAAGGGTGGTTGAGGCAGTCATAAATCAAACAGCAGGAGCTCTGGACGACTTAACAGCAGAAGTTCAGGCGAATAGGGTGGTCACTTTACAGAATCGTATGGTTTTAGACGTCATCCTTGCAGACAGGGGCGGAGCTTGTCACGTCATAGGAAGTAGTTGCTGTATTTATATACCTGACAATGCCCCCAATGTTTACCAAGCCATCTCCAAACTGCATAAAATAGCTGCCGAAATACACCAAGAAGCAGGGACATGGACTTGTTCTGGATGGTTCTGGGGCATCCTTACATCCTGGGGTTGGAAGTTACTGATTATAGCAGCATGTATTGGAGGCGCTGTACTCGGGTGTTGTATCTGTATTCAGTGTTTGCCCCTGATGTGCTCCGTTTGCACATCAGCATGCACAACCTGCATCCCTAAAAAGATAAGCATACAAGACACCAACAAACAATTGATGCTTAGGAAGGAGGTAGACGACTTAATGAACATAGATGTAGGCAGCCTATATGACGATGCCATAGGAAGTGCCCAGGCACTGGCTACCCAGTTACCAGTTCCACTCGCCCACTCCGTGGACTCTGATTACACATGCATGCTTTCCCGCGCTCAGTCCTCATACTCCATTGCATCCCCGAACCTACATCGCCCCCTCTGTCGACTCTGACCTTGTATGCACTTTTTCCGATATTATCCCACAAAATGTATTTAGCATAGGCTAAAAGGAGGGACTGTTGAACGAGAAAATATTGTACCACTTTAAGTTAGCCTGTGCTGTCATCCATTTTGTGGATTGTCCTCCATCTTGACTGTCTCTGTGTGCTTTGCACGGATATCAATAGATGGGTGCTTTCCAATGTGTGGTGTGCCTTTGAGCAGCTTAGAAAAACAGAAATGTTTCCTTGTAGAAATAAAGGCTTGGCCCTGTTTGAATTATGTTCCGAGCACGCAGGTGTTGGAAACCACCAGCCGTCAACAGCTACGAGTCTATTTCTGTCACTATTTGCATCATGTATTTGCATTGCGTAGGCGTGAGCTTCTCGAGCTTATGAGCTGTTTGCAAATGAATCTGTGCTTTTGTGCCTGTTCTTTTGCATATGAGCCAAGAGGGGAATTCCAGTAGCTAAAGCATGTAGACTAAAGGTGTGGAGTAGTGTATAAAAACTGTACTGGAATCTATGTTTAGCAGTTCCCTCTGAGACACTTGCAGTGTCTGTATGACGGAGCCCCGCTCATGAGTGTAATAAACTTGTCTTTGATTTCACTCTAGTGTTGATCCTCATTGTGAACCCGTAGACAAAGAGTGGCCCTGCACTGGTGAGACCCTAGAATCTCACTTCTACAAGACATCATACTTATCACAGAAACTTGGACAAACAACTCCTCTAGCCCTGATCTTTTAGACGCAATACCTCAAGGATACTCTATGGCCAGATTAGATAGACCTGTTAAAAGAGGAGGAGGGCTAGGGATAGTCTATAAAAACTGCTTCAAGTGCAAAACTGACCCTATGTCTAACCTTGAATGGGAAGCCCTCACCTTTTGTTTGGAATTAACCAACATCTACTCTTTTAGAGGATTACTTATCTATCGCCCCAAGGCCAAAGAAGTGGTTTCCTCCAATCCATAAATACTCTTATTGAGGTCGGGGCCTGCTATAGTAATTTCTCTGTGCTAGGCAACTTCAACTTCCATCTGGACTGCATAGTGGATAAAGACACTGAGGTCATGTTAGAGATCATAAAGGCCATCGACCTCCTTCAATTACTGCATCAGCCCACTCACCTTGCCAGTCATACATTAGATGCTATTTTTTCAAATAATCAGTTTATCTTTATCAAGGATTTCCTCCCTCTTACCTGGTCTGACCACAAGGCTATCACCTTTGAACTAAATGTCCCACGTCCTACCCAAAATAGAAAAACAGACTTTATGTCCACTTCCCATCGAGTCTCAGGCAAAACTAACTATAATATAATGCGACAACAACTCTCCCAGGCCGAGCCCACACCGCCACCCGACCTGAATCAGGCTTCTGCCAAATACTCAGACTGACTAAGCTCTGCCATCTTTAAAGCAGTCCCCCTTAAGAACTCTCACCCAGGTAGAAAGAAACAATCTGCACCTTGGTTCACCGAAGTCCTCTGCCTTGAAAAACAAAACTCCAGAAGGCATGAGAGGAAATGGAGGACCAAATATGACTCTTACAACAAAGAAGTTTATAAACTCTCCCTTAATAAATACAAGGCCCTTATCATCAAAGAAAAGACCACCTTTTTTAAGCAACAAATAGAACCCTCCAAGAATTCTGCAAAGGAGCTATTTTAGATCATAAGTAAGCTAACTAAAGCGCCAGAGTTGGAAGGACCCAACAACAGTCAATCATTCTGCAATAAGATAGCCCTCCACTTCCATGATAAAGTAGGTCAAATTTATAACCAGTTCACCTTTTTTATTTTTTTTTATTTTTTTTAAGTCCTCATACTATCTCCAATTTCAAGTGGCCGGCACCTTAGGTAGCGTACTGTGGCTGCCGCACATCAATCAAATTGGACCTTCTTCTTCTAGCAGATAAGTTCTTGGGCTGTTGCGAATTCCTTTGCCTCCCATGCCCACTGCTATAAGAAGATGTAATCATTGGACAGATCGGTACCAAAAAACAAAGACACGAGGGTTTGACCTACTGAGAACAAAAACCTACAGTATATCTTATCAGTCAATCCCCCCTCGTTTCTTGTCCTCCCGCCTGTCTATCCTCTCAAAATAAGCCACTGAGTTCTTCCAAGCGTTCCATATGAGGGAAGTACTTTGGGTCCACAGTTTACATATCTCCCTTCTTGCAATCAATATAAAATAGAACATCAAGTTTCTCTGTTTTTTGTTCAGACTTGAGCCCCACACGTCTTGCTGCCTGATCCCAAACATAATCAGGATAGTGCTTACCTCCACCTCAATGCCCACCACCTATGAAATGGTCTTACCCACAGCTGACCAAAAGCCTTCCAACATCGGGCAAGCGGCAAACATGTGCACGTCGTCCGCATCGTTACTCCCACACCTTTTGCATTTAGAATTACCATCTCCCCTTATTTTCGCCAATCTTTTTGGGGTCCAGTAGACTCTGTACAGGGTGTAAAAATGGTTCTTCTTTAGTGCAGCAGATTTCACTACAGAATATAGTGTAGAAAGAGATACTTGCCACAACTCTTCCATTTCGTCGTCTGGCAGGTATCCATCCCATACGATGAAGGGTGCTTTCAGCTTCTCGTTGGCCGCTGTGAGGAGATGTTGATACCATAACGCCACCTCCTTTTTCCTGGGTTGTGGATCTTGGAGGTCTATCTCCATTTGCTTAGATTAGGATTTTACCCAGACCTGAGTTCTCAACCACGAATTTACTTGGATTATTTTAAATCTGGAGATTTCCCCTCCAGTCCTCTGATTCCAGTACCCCCATGTCAAGCATTGCCCATCATCTAGCAACTGCCCCCATCTACTTACGCCCGTCTACCTTAGTGGGAGGGTAAGGGAATCAAGCATACATTCTGGTGTACCAGGTGCGTCCCATACAGGAGACAGCAAGCTGTGATATTCAATCCCCAAGAGCGATCTAACCTCAAACCACGTTCTAGCCGCGGCCTGTAGACATTTTAACCTGACCTTCTTAAAACATTTGGGGGCCCCAAATTTGTAAAGAAAACCCTCCTTGGAAGGGGGGGCGGAGCTTGCTCGCGACCAAGATGGCCGCTTGAGCCTTGCGCTCCGTGTAGCCGTCGATACTATCCTGCATTTATCCGGCAACACATTGCATCCCTTCTACCTGCGAGCGGAGATTTGGTCACCGGAACCGGCTTGCTGCACAGGAAGCTTTCTTTGGGGCTTCTCGGACGTACTGGGCCGGAGTTGTGGCTTGGGCGGACTGGCTGGAGATTAGGCCTGAGATCCCCGACCTGGAGTGCTGTGAGGGGCGGAACCCTGACGTCTGGTGTGCTGCGCGGCGCTTCGCTGCTTAGCGGCCCTGGGCGAACCTCGCCAGCCTGACGCGGTCTGCTGGAGACGTCGAGCTCTTTGGGGCATTGTGGCGGGTGCGGCCGAGGCTGTGAGCGGCGGTGGCGAAGCAGCGCTGGTGGAGGTGCTCCTGCCGAGGCGACTGCCGATGACCCCCCCCCCGTCTGTGTCCTCGGAAATTGAGACACGTCGCGGCTCTCTCCTGGAGATAGAGCGGAGCCGGGGAGCCAGGTGCAGCTTGGGTGACCCAACAGACTTCGTGGTAGGTGCTTGGGGAGCAGCACCCATTGCGGGGGACCTTCACTTGGGGTGCGGCGGAGGGGAAAGCGTGTGCCTGTGGGGCCCAACGGCGTGTGCAGCGGCTGCTGTAGCGGTACCCCTGACCCCCACCACTGGGATTGTGCTCGGCGGAGCGACACCCGCCATGGATTGATGCCTGTGACCGGAGCTCGGCTGCAGTATTACCTGCTACGGGGGAGTGGGGAACGTCCCTCCCGTCGCCCCCTGTGAACCCCAGGGGCCGCTGTCCTGCGGACGACGGTGTCCAGTGTGAGGCCGCAGTGGTGCAGTGCAGGGATCGGAGGTGCATTGGCTGGAGGAGAGGCTGATCAGGCCTGGTTCTACACACCTGAGAGAGGCTATCGGCAAGCGCCACGAGCTGGGGAGCCGCACAGTGAGTGCGCTTTGGACCAACGGCGGCACGACGAGAACACTTTGGAGCACATTGAGCCACATATCACCCAGTGACTTGGGGGATCTGGGCGGGAGTGTGACCTCCCCCCCCCCCCCACTGCAGGGGCTAGTCTGGTTGGACTTTTCATAAGGAGTCGTCTGCCCCCGAAATTGGAGGTTGTGGGTTCACAACGCTGTGTGCGCATCGCGGGGGTGTTGAACTTGCTGGAGTTGGGGTGCCACCGCGGCGTGGTGTGGGGCCCCCCTGACTGGAGTGCTCACTTGCTCTTCATCATGGGTAGAGTGGACAGGGCCCAACCGAAACTCTCCTTCGAGAAGCAGCGATCGAAATCGCATGACGCCACCACCGTAGAGGCCCCCGGAACACACACTCCTGAGGAAGATGACCCGAACATGGACATCCGCAAGTTGCTCCTCTCTATGGAAAAAGGTTTGCAAAGTGGCATCGCCACCTTAGGTACGAAAATGGATGCCCTCACCTATAGGATGGATAGGATGGCGGAGCGGATAGATAAACAATCGGAACGGCTCGACATGTCGGAGAGGAGACTCACGGAGGTTGAGGAAGCGCGCACCACGCTAGACTCGGAACACAAGCAGTTGGGGAGAGTGATGCGCATCCTACAAGATAAAACAGAGGACTTGGAGGCCCGTTCGAGACGCTGCAACCTCAGAATCACTGGCCTACCGGAGACGACCTCCACGGGAAACATGGAACAGTTTATTGAAAGGCTACTGATCACGTTGTTGGGGGAAGGCGTCTTCTCTAACATGTTCGTGGTGGAGAGAGCCCATCGCTCCCTGGGCCAGCGTCCGCCCCCGGGGGCTCCACCCAGACCAATTATCGCAAAGCTGCTAAACTATCGCGACCGTGATGTTGCGCTCCGGCTGGCAAGTGAAAAGCAGGTGTTGACTTACGAAGGCTCTACACTTTCGATATATCCAGACTTTACAGCCCGGGTACAGGAGGCGCGCAGACAATTTGCTCCTATGAAAAAACAGCTTCGAGAATTGGAACTGGACTACGCCATGCTGTATCCTGCCAAATTGCGAGTCAACAGGTCTCACATTTTCACGGACCCGAAGGTCCTCCAGAAGGCCCTTAAAAGTTGGTCCGGAGAGATACGTGGCACCCCGGATCAGCATTTGCTGAGCGAGGCGGCTGGAGGGTCGATGGAAGACCAGGACTGAAGCAGTAACGCACCAGCTAGCCGATGAGTATTATGGGGAGCCTGGTATGATGTGGGGGAGGGAGGGCAGGAAGATGGACTGCCGCCTTATTGTTGATTTGACGTCTAATTGACCTCGGCTGTACTTTGTAAATTCCTTACTGTAAGATAGTGGATGGGAAAGTAGCCCTCGCGCAGGGAGGCACTTAGTCGGTGTCTCACGCTCCACAGCACATGTCGGGTGATGGTTACAGTGTTCATTCTCTGGGGATCTGGGCGCTATTTGAGAGAGGGAGTTGGTTTCGGTGGCATGGCGCTTTATTACACTAGTAGGGGGGGTGGGGGATGGTGCTGCACCATATAGTTGACGGCACACGAGAGGCGGGGCAGCTGAACTGGGGGGTTGTTTTATTTCACTTCTTCCTCTTTTTTCCTTTTTGCATCATTACTTTGTTGCTCCTGGTTGTCTCGCAACCTCTGCCCACGCGTACTACACACCAGGGTTGTCATTTTGGGTGGGGGGAGGGCGGAGGGGGGAAGGAGTGCGGGTGATCTGGGTTAATGCGCGACCGTGTTGGGGTAGGTCTGCTGTGGGCGGGGGGGGGAAGGGTTGGGGTGAAGTTCAATTGTGTAGTTTGGTTGTGTTTTTCCCTTTTTTTTTTTGCACAAGTTACACTAAAGATGTGCTCGCAAGTCAGATCCGGAATCTATAGGTACTGCCCCACACATTATGATGACACCTAGCGTGGTTAGTTCTCCTAAGCAGAACGACTCCCTGCGGGCCTTGTCGTGGAATGTACGGGGACTCAATGACTTCCGTAAACTGCGTAAGGTGCTGCATTATTTGCGCAGGCAGAACATAGATTTGGCCTTACTGCAGGAGACACACCTCCCCCAGTCTAGTGCATTGTTACGTGGTAGGGGTATGCTGGGAAATGTCCATTCCTCGGGTTTTACGTCACATGCTCGGGGGGTACTGACCTGGGTTAATCCTAGATCTGATTACGCACTCGAACAGCTACACTCCGACAGTGAAGGCCGATACGTGATCTCCAGATGCCGGGGCAGGGGCTTGGAC
Source organism: Calotriton arnoldi (assembly GCA_963921515.1). Classification (NCBI taxonomy): domain Eukaryota; kingdom Metazoa; phylum Chordata; class Amphibia; order Caudata; family Salamandridae; genus Calotriton; species Calotriton arnoldi. The sequence goes on from CAWUFW010000653.1 coordinate 768,082, forward strand.
CTGGTTATAGTGAACATATATGGTCCTAATTTTGATTGCCCTAATTTTTTCGTGTCATTAGCCAACTTGGTGCACAGTTTTCAGGGCGCACAGTTCCTTTGGGGGGGGAGACTTTAATCTGGTAAGAAACCCCGACCTGGATAGGTCTGCTGGGCCTCTGAGGAAGCCGGCCGCGGCGGCGCGTGCGCTGGAGGGCATACTGGTTGGAAGGGGCCTCTGCGACGTGTGGCGTAGTCGCTACCCCGCCGAGGGAGGTTACACGCACTATTCGGCGTACCATAATTTGCACACCCGAATAGATTACTGGTTAGCCACCGATTCACTAGCGGAACAAGTTCGCTGCTGTCGGGTTCTCCCTCGTACGCTTTCGGATCATTCTCCGCTGTTGTTGATCCTGGCCACGCCTAAGAAAACTATACCGCCATTCACATGGCGTTTCCCTCCCTATTCACTGCTAGACCCCGTTTTTAAGGAGGAACTTGCTGAAGCCATAGAGACATTTTTTGCAACTAATATAGGGTCAGTGGATAGTTTTCAGACCATCTGGGAGTCGTTCAAAGTGTATATACGCGGGGTGGCAATGGCTAAACATTCGGGCGTCCTTCGGTCGATCCGGCGGAGACTTGTGGACCTAGAGCAGAAATTGGGTGACTTGGAGCAGCGTCAGGTCGCGGGTGCAAATGAAGAGCTCGCTAACGAGTTGAAAGCCACATTAGCGGAGTATCATGATGTTGCTGATAGCGAAGTTAGGCACCTGGGCAAGTACGCATCAGCTCGCACTTACGGTGAGGGGGACCGGCCGGGCTCGGTGCTAGCGAAGATTTTGAAGGATAAGCGTCACAGATTGCCGATAAGTGAGATAAGATCTGCGGAGGGAGTAATGCTAACGGACGACGTAGCCATCGCGGATAGGTTCAAACAGTATTATGCGGAATTATATTCCTCACGTTCGGCAGGCTCGGAGGCAGAAATTCTTGAGTACTTAGAACATATCAAATTGCCCTTCCTCACTAATGCGCACAGGGAGTTCCTTATGCGCCCAATAGAAAATGAAGAAATTACGGAAGCCCTGGCGGGAATGAAAACTACCAGCGCCCCGGGGGCTGACGGTCTCACGGTTGGCTTCTACAAGGCGTTCCTTGGGCTATTGCTCCCTCACTTGTCGGTGTTATTTGAGGATATGTGCGTTTCAGGCGTGATGCCCCCCTCTATGAGGGAGGCGCTGATAGTTACCGTTCTTAAACCCGACAAACCCCAGGAGGAATGCAGCTCATACCGCCCCCTATCGCTGTTAAATGTTGACACTAAGATTTTCGCTAAAATTCTGGCCAATCGCTTGGCCCCCCTATCTTCATCCCTGGTGGCACCAGAGCAGGCGGGGTTCATCCCCGACAGGAATTTGACGTATAATTTACGCACGGTGTTTGGCTCTATACAACACGTCAGACGGGACTCTAAAGTAGTGGCGGTCTTCCTCGATATGGAAAAGGCCTTTGACTCGGTGGAGTGGCCTTTCATGCGACAGGTGTTGACCAGGTTGGGTCTGGGTGAAGTCTTTCTACAGCTGATCGGTATCCTGTACTATGCCCCCACGGCGCGGGTCCGGCTGGGCAATCTGGTCACGGATTCCTTCTCTATCACCAGGGGACTAGACAGGGCTGTCCCCTATCTCCCATATTGTACGCTATGGTCGCTGAGCCCCTTGCTTGTGCGCTCAGAGAGTATCACGGACATAGGGGCATTCACTTTAGGAATTTTAAGATAGTAGTGTCTACATATGCGGATGATACTTTACAGTATGTGCGTGACCCGGAGCGTAACCTGCCCTCGGTACTCAGGGAGGTGGTGCACTTTGGCGCGCTATCGGGCCTACATGTCAACTGGTCCAAATCTATTGTTTTCCCGCTCACCCCTGTTACGGCCAATTTTGAGATGGACTACCCGTTACAGTGGACCACTGACTCGATTCGATACCTGGGGATCCGTCTTCACACAGATTCAGAGATTGTGTTCCGGGAGAACTATGGTGTTGCCATAGATAAACTGGAAGATGACGTTGACACCTGGATTCGGTTGCCGTTGTCGTTAGTCGGCCGTGTGTCGGTCATGAAAATGGTGGTGCTACCCAGGTTTTTGTTTCTTTTTACTAACATTCCCATAGTCCTACCGCGTTCCTTTTTCAATCGGGTTACCCAATCTATGATCAAACTGGCCTGGGCGGGTAAGCAGGCGCGTGTACAATGGCGTATACTTACCCTGCCATACCACATGGGGGGTCTGGGGGCTCCTGATCTAGAGTTATATTACAGAGCAGCGCAGAGTGCTCTCGCCCACCATTGGATACACGGTGAATCTGATGTGCAATTCCTCCGTATCGAAAGATTAATTGCAGACCCTCTCCCCCTCCCAGCCATGCTATTTGAGCACCCGGACCGGAGGACAGGAATCCTTGACTCCATCAACTCGATACGACACGCATGGCACCGCCTATTGCAGCAGCAGGCGGGAGCTCTGCTATATTCCCCCTCCATGCCGATCGAGTGGGTATTATGGATAGGCCCCTGTAGAGATAGCGGGGTTGTACGAGCGCTACATGAGCTAAAAATTGATACGGCAGGGGATCTGTTTCAGGAAGGGGTGGTCAAGACCTGGACTCAGGTTGCGGGGACAATAGCCACTACTACTCTTTTGCAACGATTTCAGTTCTACAGAGTGCGCGGGGCGCTGCGCGAATTGTTGGGGGGAGACCTGTGTGAACCCCCAGACGTGCCAGAATTGTCTTATGTAATAAAAGCCAACTCCTCCCGTAAGGTGGTCACTATCATATATAAACTGGCTATGTCTCAGAGCCAACAAATATACAAAGGCCCGACTGGCTTGGCAGAGAGATTTGCAGGTCACCATTGATGACGATATGTGGAAATATTGTTGCACTAGTATTAGGCGCATTTCTCTGCACGGCAGGCATAGATTAATTCACTTCAAATTTATCAACAGAATCTATTACACCCCAGAGAGGCTCCATAGATACGGACTTAGGGAGGACGCGTTATGCGACCGATGCCGGGCGCACCCGGCGGACTTTATGCACCTAGCATGGCAGTGTCCAGGGGTATACAATTATTGGGAGGCCATTTTCCGCGAGTTGAGCGCTGTTGTGGACAGGGAAATTGCTCCGAGTCCTGTGCTTGCCCTTATGGGATACTCTAAGACACTCCCTAAAGCGTTGCGCAGATTGGTGGATATGGGGCTCCTCATAGCAAAGCGCAGGGTTGCAATGTCCTGGATGAAAGGCCCCGTTCCCACTGTTGCACAATGGTCGCACGACATGCTTTACTGCTGCACACAATCGGAGGTCTATAGCGAGCTGCTCCCACCTCGTAGCAGACCTAAAAACTTCTGGGGGCTATACGCAGCCTACAACCTAACTAGGGGGGCGGCGCCTAATGAGGCGGTCCCGGCAGAAGCGGATGGGGGGGACGTAGTATTATATTATTTACTGCTTATACTTGATTGGGGGGTTGACAGTGCGGTTACTTTTCATATGTGACCAGAAGGATGGGCTGTCTCGCGGGCCCAGTGGGAAGTTTTGTACAGGAAACAATTTGGGGAGTCGCGGGTTCAATGGCTTCTTATTGCAGCAATAATCGCTGGGTGTTAGATAGGGCTAAAATACACTCTGACTGCAGCACACACCGTTTTTTTACGTTACAGGGATTTGTGTGCATTTTTGTTTGATTTTGTTGGTCATGCATAGCATTGATGGTTAGTTTTACGCTGCCTGCCCCTTGGGTTGTTGGCCACAAAGCTGTGTCTAAACACTTTCATTACAATGCCGCCGGCCCCAGGGTTGTAGGCGAGTGGCTGTGTATGATTGCATATTTCTTATGTAATACATTTTTTTTTTTTTTTTAAAACCCTCCTTGGAAACCCCCACCAACATTGCTCTATACATGCCTCCCACTATGGACTCATCGGGGTTTAAAATTAACATTTTACAATTTTTTAGCTGAAAAGCCCAGCAATACAGCTGCAAGTCGGGAAGACCCAAACCCCCTGCTCCCAATTTCCTCCTCAGTTTGTTCCATGAAAGGCGCACACCTTTATCAGCCCAAATAAAAGCTGTGATTTTTCCTTGCAGCGCTAGAATGCTTTTTTTATCAAAATTCAAAGGTATGTTGTCGAACAAGAAAGTAAAGCAGTTCACCTCTTCGTGTACCGCTGATTCTAGTAATATCTCTTCGATAATCCGCTTTCCTATCCAAGACTATCACCTCTGTTAGCAGCTCCCTATCTAAACTCAGTTACTTCACTCTCACTCCACTGCAGGAAGTCCTTAACATCATCAAATCCGCCAAATCTGGATCGCCCTACGACCCATGTCCCCCCTCCATTTTTAAACAGATCCCGACTGCCTCTTACCTGACCAACATCTTTAATGAGATGTTTACCACAGGGATCTTTCCTAACATGTGGAAAAAGACCTCTATTCTTCCACTTCTCAAAAAGCCTAACCTTGACCCAGATAACCCAGCGAAACCCAGTCCTATCTCTAGACTGCCTTTCCCTGCCAAAATTGTAGAAAAAATAATAAATACTCAATTGACGCAATTCATCCAATCAAATCATTTATTGGACCCCACTCAATTTGGCTTCAGGGCCGAACACAGCACAGAGACTGCATTAATAAAAACTACTGATGAATTAAGAACCATCCTAGATAGAGGAGGGTTGGCAGCTCTTATTCTTCTCGACTTATCGGAGGCCTTTGATACAGTGAACCATGCCACTTTGATCTCTCGTCTTAAACAACTCTGCACTAACAAAGCTCTCGCTCTGCTCCGGTCCTTCCTGACGGGCACAGAACACTCTGAGATGCTGGAAAATTTCACGTCCAAGCCTTCCTTGCGGGGTTCCACAGGATTCCCTACTCAGCCCCTTACTTTTCAACATCTATGTTACAGAATTAGCATCCTTTATTAGATCTTTTGGTCTTTCACCCACATCGTACGCTGACGATATGCAAATCACAGTGTCAGCTTCCTACAATTTAAATGACACCAACCTCCAGCTTCACAACTGTATGAGAGCTGTCAGTAACTGGATGGGTTTACACTGCCTTAAATTAAACTCTGACAAAACTGAGGTCATTCTTTTTGGCAACAGACCGCAATTCTGGAGCCCTAATTGCTGGCCCTCTGATCTAGGAGCACTCCCTACATCCGCTCAAAAAGTAAAAAATGTAGAAGTCCTAATAGATGATAACTTAAATTTCAGCAAACATATTAACTCAGTTATTTCATCAAGCTTCAACACCCTTAGAATCATCAGGAAAATCCTCCCTTTCATTCCCTCTAACTCACGGAAAACGGTCATTACATTGTTAATCCTCACCAAATTGGATTACTGTAATGGACTATACTAAAACCTCAAAAAGCAATACTTGAAAAAGCTGCACAGTGTTCAGAACGCAATTGCTAGACTTCTTCTTGATCTTCCAAAATTCCAGTCAGTTTCCTCAGCCATCAATGGACTCCACTGGCTTTCAGTGAGTAATCGAATTAAATTGAAGGCATTTTGCCTTACCTATAAAGCTCTTCATGACGAAGGCCCTGCCCATCTCAAACAATCCCTAGCATGGTATGTACCCAGTAGGGATTTAGGATCTAAAAGCTCCATGATGGTCATCCTCCCCTTATTCAAAAGACTCAAATGGGGGGTAGTTGCTTTGCCTCAGAAGCCTCTACACTCTGGAACAGTCTGCCTATAAACATCAGAGCGGCTCCCACTCTGCTGATCTTTAGGAAACTGCGTAAAACATGGCTTTTTAACATCTAGTCTTACCCTCAGCTCCGTGTTTGTTATGCTGAATCAGTGCCAAGACACCCCAGGGTATTCGTGCGCTTTAGAAATTTATTAACATAACAGAGGAAGGACAAGGTTGAGTCCCACTCTGCTTTCTTTTGCTTGCATTTGGACTTTGACCTCAACTTCTCCATTGCCCAAAGATTTTGAACAGGACGTGGAGCGAGAAGAGCTTTGTGACCGGGTCCACAACTTGGAACAGGAACGAAGCCTGTGTGATGGATGCAAGTTCCTCGTATGCTCGGTAATCTCCAGCTTTGCCTCCCAGTGTCAGGATTCAGGACCATTAGCGCCTTCATAGCGGAGTAACAATAATACTTCCATGTGAAGTTAACATGGAATTAAAGGTTTGTCATTTCAATTGCGAGGCTAACTGTTTTTAGTTCTATATAGCAGGTACTACAATTCCCATGGTGCTTGGGATTTAGTCGAGTGGACTAGGAAGGATTATGTAGTATATAGGTGGGGCCTAAACACTAGTCGGCGTGCATAATTAATTTCAATTGATTCTGTGAGCTTGGCTCGTAACGTCTGGGCGAGAGACGCGTTCATCTCATACGGTAGGGAGCCTTTCTGGTATCTGATGGCTCCTTCTACGAATGACAAAGGATTAAGCCGGAGCTCTGTAGCTTTGTGTTGGAGTCCGAAACAGTGGAGTAGCGGCTGGAAGGAGATGCGCTGGTCTCACGGCGGGACGGAGCATTCCTGTTTCTCCATGTTAGTTTCAGCAGCGCTATCCGGATCCCAGGTAGGGATTCTTCAGCAGTCTTCAGAAGCTGCATCTTCTGGGTCATTAATGCTGGCCTCTGGCCATGTATGTTTAGAGCTATTTACCCTTCTTTCCAGGCATAGTATTCCTTTTGAGATGGGAAGAGTTACAGCAAATAGGAACAAGTACATTTCCTAATAGAGACCGAAACAAAGTTGACAATATTTGATTGCATACAGATTCAGTGCTTGAAGTTAGCGGCAGAAACCTTTTTGTTATCTGACGTTCAGTACTTTGCTTTTGAAGTTCATGAGGGTTTATAATGCAAATATCTGCATAACGCTATTCAAATATCACTGGCCATTGGTGATCCTAACAATTGCATCCAATATCTGAGATTATTATCTAGAACAAGAAGTTTGCTTTCTTCTCTGGACTCCTAATATTGACTGCAAAGGAGTCTTTGACAGACCAGGAAAAAGTCTGGCTATTTGGAGGAATCTTACATTCAGGCAACTCTTCCGGATACTTAAGAAGCAGTTGCTCTTGCAAATGAATCAATTTTTTTATTTATTTTCTCAGTTTTTGTTTTCTTTTGGTTTGTATGAAGGTTTCTGGGTCTATTTGATGTGGTAATATTTGGTATACTTAATTGGTGTATGAATGCTTAACATGTCTATTTATCCATAGGTTCATGCAGGGTAAAAAAGGCTTTGTAGCTCCAGTATCATATATTGGATTATGTTTGATTTGGTGAATACACTGCAAGTTAAGAGGTAATGATATTACTCATCTAGCAAGAATTTATGAGTGTAGAAAATATTTCTTTGATAACCCTCTTTTTAGGTCTCTCCCTTTCCCTGCTGTTCTAACCTCATACCCTTTCCCTCACTTGATCGCCTTAAAACCCTGTGCCTTTCTGGCAATCGGAATGGGGGATGTCAAGAGGTGGACCTTATTGTTTGTCGTTCTGATCCTGTGGAGTTTCTCTTGTCAACGAGAGTCTTGACACCCAGTATCGGATCGCCTTTGGGTGCATTAGGCACTTTGTTCAAACAACTTGGAGTCATGACCAGAGCACTAGCACCAAAGAAACAACTTATGGGGGCTGTGACCAACATCAGCTTACGGTCTCATCACACCTTATAGCCTATTGTTTTCAGTGACTGCATCGTTCCCTAGCACAATGTCTTTGAAAAATTCAAAACTGCTAGAAGACCATCACGGTTGAGAGCAGTACTCTGGATCCATGTTGGAAAGTACAGAAAGAAAGGAATTGACTTCAGTGTGCAGGGCTGGTGCATATATGCTGCTCTGCTCCTTCACTTTTTGGGATGCTACGGAGCCTACTTGTGGGTGGAAGGACTGCTGAAAATTTTTCCGGATCCAGTCTCGCACCTGGGGAACAATCTAAAAGTAAGAAATCTGTGGTTAGTATTATACATCAGAAACATATTTAATGAGTTGGCACCATTCTTTGAGAATGTGAACCATTGCTCTAGGTATATCAATGATGTTTTCTTTATTTGGGAAGATGGATGATAAGAGGGACTTGACACATATTTTGATTGGATAAATGCCTGTGATGAAAATCTAAGATTAAGAGCCGCAACCAGGTTGCATTCTAAAGTTCCATTCCTAAACATTTAGAACAAAGAAAATAACTAACTAATTATAGAATTATTTGCTAAGCCGACAGATAAAAATACTTTATTGCCAGGCTACTATCCTCCGTAGGGGTATCTCCGATCACTCCCCCGTGTCCCTCCGTCTTGGTCACTCCTCAGGGGGTGCGCGCACGGTGTGGCGTATGAACGCCTGGTTCTTGCAAGACGCAGACCTCGTGAAGTCTCTCCGGAGGGAACTGGAGACATACTTCTCACTCAACACGGGTTCTGTGTCCTCGCCCGGGACTCTTTGGGAGGCCGGCAAGGCGGTGATACGGGGGGTAGCCAGGGGTCTTGTCTACACGAAACGGTCGGCGCAATCTGCTCGATTGATGGGCCTTGAGGCCCAGGCGTCACAACTGGAAGGCGACCTGGATGCCCCTGCTGGCACCAACTCCGCTCGCCGGCTGGCACTCCTCCGAGAGGAGATCTGTCAATTACCACTAGACTCTGCTAAACTACTCTGGCGCTCCTCGGTGGCACGCATATATGGCTGGGGGGACAAAAATGGCAAATTACTCCATAACCTGGTGTCCTACCCCAAAGCCAATCGTATCATTCCCGAAATTCGGGATGGAGGCGGGTCCCGCCATACTATGTCCCGGGCCATTGCTCAAACGTTCGCTACATACTACACAGCCCTCTATGCGGCTCGACTCCCTGAATCCAATTTGACGTCACTGTTGGCCGTCACCGGGACTCATCTACCCCGTCTCTCCCAAACCGACTCAGACTCCCTGAATCTTCCCTTCACCCCGGAGGAAATCCATGGGGCAATCTCGGCACTACACCCAGGCAAAACGCCCGGTCCTGATGGGTACCCCCAGGAATATTATGCGGCCTACCGTGACACCTTGGTCCCACATCTGCTGAACCTGTTCAAGTATGTGACTGACCAAGGATCTTTCCCGCCTGAGACTGACCTGGCAACTATTGTGGTCATCCCGAAAACACAGCCGCCTTCCCTTGAGTGTGCGGAGTACCGACCTATCTCCTTCATTAACACGGAGGTGAAGATTTTTGCCACCGTGATAGCCCAACGTCTCCGCCCCCATCTACAGACATTGGTCCACCCGGACCAATGCGGATTTATGCCAGGGCGCAGTACCCGTCATTGCATTCGCCGACTGCATCTGGCCCTTGCGCACCGCCAACAACTCACCCCGTACCTGGCCTTGCTCTTCATAGATTTTGAGAAGGCGTTTGACACGGTGGACTGGGGCTACCTTGCGGAGGTACTGGAGGAGATGGGTTTCGGTCTTCCCTTCCGGCGCCTTATCTGGGTCCTCTATGCGGCTCCAAAGGCGAGGGTCCTTATTAATGGTGTGCTATCAGACGCCTTTCCCATTCAGAGAGGCACCCGCCAGGGTTGCCCACTCTCACCACTCTTATTCCCCTTGGCGATGGAACCCCTGGCCACCCTGATCCGGCAGGACCCCCTCATCCGAGGCTGGACCTGGGACTCACATCTATGTGACAAAATCGCCCTCTATGCCGACGACGTCCTTCTCTACCTGGCGGACCCCGAGGGCTCTGGTCCGCGTTGTCTAGAGGCCCTTGCGGCCTTCGGACGGATCTCTGGCCTGAAGCTCAATCCGACGAAGTCTACGCTGGTCCCCTTACATACATCCCGGGCCTGCTTTGACTGGCAGGAGTCTATCCCTATCCGGAGACAATCCTTCAAGTACTTGGGGATTTGGGTCGCTCTCCTTCCCGAGCTTGAATGGGCCCTAAACATTACGCCATTACTGACTAAAACTAAAACGGATCTGAAGAAATGGCAGGCCCTTCCCCTCAATCCCCTCGGCCGGACCGCCCTTTTTAAAATGATGATCCTTCCCCGCTTCCTCTACATTTTGCAGAATATTACCACCCCACTCCCTGGTAGTTGGTTCAAAGAAATAGACGGGCTCCTTAACCGTTTCCTGTGGGGAGGACGGAGACCGAGGGTATCTCTGGCACGCTGCCGCATCCCTCCCTATGACGGTGGCATGGGAGTGACTAATCTCCACCTCTACTACCTGGCCACGAAGCTCATTGTGGTCCACGACTGGTTTGCGGGCGGCTGGTCCGACCCTGCGTACCGGCTGGAAACCACAACTATGGATCTTCCCCAGATCATGGCACACCTGTACGGTGGCCCCGTCCCTCGCGCTCTCCCCCCCATCACCCGGGCGGTACTTATGGCCTGGCGAACGGCCCTCCGATATGTCAATTGGAACCAGAAACTCACCAAGCAGACGCCTCTGTGGCATGGGACCTGGCTGAGGGAAGTATCTGCTCTCCAAGGCTTTCGCCGATGGGACCTTATTGGGATTTCATTGCTGGGGGATATCTGGGTAGGGGATCACATCAGATCTTTCACAGAATTGCAGCGTTAGTACTCTCTTCACTCCTCTCAATTTTACCAATACTTACAAATACGCCACGCCATCCACACCCACATATCCTCTCCCACCACCTTCCCTGAGTTCAACCCCCTAGAGGCCCAGGTACTGATGGGGAATTTGGGTAGCGGAGGGGTGTCTCGGATCTACCGCGCCTTAGTGAACAATGGCCCCGCGTCCCTGGACCCATTACGGACTCGTTGGGAGGGCTGGTTGGGCCCCCTGGACGACTCGGACTGGAGGGACGCCCTTATTGCCCCTAAGATCCTGACAACCTCCTCCAAGTTGCTTCTTATCCAATTCTACTACTTACACACGGCATACCTGACCCCGATGCGCATGTACAGCGCCCATATGAGACCCACCCCAGCCTGTACACGCTGCGACCATTCCCCAGCAGACTTCTTCCACATGGTCTGGCAATGTCCCGCTTTAGCGCGGTTTTGGACAGGAGTGGAGCGTGAACTGACACAGACCTTGGGTTGGACGGTTCCCCACGACCCGACACGTTTGCTTTTAGGGGTGTTCGATGGCCTGGACGGATCACGGGCAGACAGGCGCTTTTTAGGCACGGCCCTAGCAGTCGCGAAGCGGGATATAGCAGTGCTCTGGTCGCAAAAAAAACCTCCTTCCATGCAGAGGTGGAGACGAGGAGTGGATTGGTGCAGTGCTCAGGAGGAACCTCTCTTTGAGGCCCGGGGGTGTCCTGGACTCTTTGACAAAATATGGGGCAAATGGTTCAACTTATAATCCGGTTGCGGGGTTGAAGGGGATTGACATCATAAATGTTTTTTGCCTGTATAGGCCGCAGCTGAACTTTCAACACATGGTGGCTCTCTGTCTCTCTTGTCGCTCCAAATTGTATCTTACTACTATTCAAGATGTAGAACCAAGGCTTTGTTTTTATTGTGCGTTAAAAACCAATAAAGTTGATTATCAAAAAAAAATACTTTATTGCCATACCACAGTTGTCAACCGAAGCGAAGAGTCAGACGGATGTTTTAAGACCACAAAGAGATTGTACAGACATAGGCAAATTTATTTTCCGTCAATAACCCGAGTTCAAAACTTTTTGACAGAGGCTATCCTTGCAGAGTTATAGAGCAAACTTGGTACTACAATAGAGAAACTATATTTGGATACAAAGCCCCTAAACATTATGAAGATAAATTGGTGTGTGTGACTATGTTTAGCTCCAATACAAATTTGCTGAAAAATCCGGTAAATTCCAGATGGAATATTTTGAACTCTACGGGTGAAGAGAAGAATATAAAGCCCTTTAATTTTAGCTCAAATGCAACAGAATGTAAGAAACTATGTAATGCATATTGATAGAAAAGAAACTAAGAGGCAGAAGCAAACTCTACTAGTAATAATATACTTTATGATCTTCATAAATATGGCACTTGTAAATCATGCTAATCCACAGTTGAAGGAGATTTTTTAGCATAATGGCAAAAAATACAAGTTGCAGAACTTGTAATGCTATATACGTGATACAATGACCATACAGGATGTGTACGTTAGAGAAACTAAGTAAGAGGTGCTGTAGTGATTTAATGAACATCACTCCGCATTACGGACTAAAAAGCTGAATGCTGCTATGATACTTCATTGCATAGAGGAAAAAAACCATGACCTAGATGAATTAAGATGTTGGGTTCAAGTAAATATATATGTAAATCGGAAATAAGGCAGTATTGATGTCAAGAGACAGTAGAGAAAACAATATTGGATTTATACACTAGACTGTGCAAATCTTGGGATGAATGAAAAACAATAGCTTTTCTATCACTGTCCGATTGTCACATTACATTTTTCCTACCTTACATTGATAAACTTAGGATAGCGAGCACATTGGAAAACATACAATGAACAGCCTCTGTAATGTAATCAGAAATGGGTGTATAAACATTGCAGTATGAATTGTTGATGTTTCTCTTTCTCTTTCATAATTATGTTGGTATCAGGTAATATTGTAGATGTTTGATTCAGAGTTTTTAATCTGTAGTGGAAGCTTACTGGTTACTAGGTCGCTTTAAAAATGAAGCAGGGATTGACGATTTATGAGGTGAGCTTGTTTGTACATCTTATTTACAAGGAGGCTTGTTCTCCTAGTACAAGTTGGTCACTCTGTAAAAAAAAAAAAAAAAAAGGCTGAATAGGGTAAAGGTGAGCCCTCCTATTTATCGATTGGGCACAGATAAATTATAATCCTAACACCCATTTCTAATATATTGTCATCCAGGAATGGATTTGGCACATCTAAGATGAATACAGGAGATGAATCAAAAGAATTTTGAAGCTAGAATAAAGTGAGTGGTCATAAAGATATTAAGTAAGGAATGAGGATGTCACCAGAATTAACTACAGTCATTCATTAATTGTAGGTATTGATACACAAGTCATTTGAGTATCTTTAACTGTATGGAAGCTTATCTGTAATCATATGAGAATGTTGTTTATAGTACAATTTTTGGGAAAGTGCTTTATTAGTAGAACTAAAAGCCAGTTATGAGCACAAAGAGATGAGTTAATAGCTTCAGACTGGTATGGCGCCAATAGTCGGAGAATTTTCCCAGGTGAAAATTAATATTATATGTGAAGATGAGTATTTTGACTGCCTTTGGATATGCCCAAGGAAAACTGTATTTGGGTCTATCTTTCTTTCCTAAAAACAATCAACAGTATGTTTCAGAATTGCTTGAGAATACAGAAGATGGGCTTTCTCACTCTGACACGTTATTTTTAGGGTTGGCATGTATTGTGTGTGTGTATAAATATATATATATATCAACAGTATGGGGGAACACATTACACAGTATGTGGATTTTTTCTTACAAGACTTTGTTAAAAAGCTCCCCACTTATATAAAAGACACAGGGGACTTTCTGACGAAAATAAGCGGGATGAAGTGAGCGGATGGTCTAATGTTGATTACATTAGACATCGAATCGCTATATACAAGCATTGAACATCAGACAGGTCTGAACGCAGTCAAGTACTTTTTGGATACAAGACCCCTAACTTGTTTCAATCACAATAAGATGTTACTTGACCTTATCTCATGGTGTCTATATAATAACTATTTTATGTTTGGTAAAGAACTGTTCAAACAAGTGAGGGGCGTGGCCATGGGAGCCTGTTTCTCCCCCAGCTACGCATGCTTGCATGTGGGCTGGTGGGAGGAACAGGTCCTTAAAAATACCCACCATGATACATATGTTCAGAACGTCGTACATTGGCTACGCTATATTGTATATACGTTTTATTGTGTGGAAGGGTGATGAGGAAAGTGCCAGGGAATTCATTACAAAAATCAACATTAATTCTGCCAACCTTAAGTTCACATCTCATATGAGTCAAAGCAGTATTGAATTTTTAGATGTAAGGGTGTACATCAACGAAGGAAAAATAGAAACAACGCTATTTAGGAAGGCAACAGCTGGTAATACCACGCTACATGCCAGTAGTGCGCACCCAAAGCATCTCATAAGAAGTATTCCCTATGGGGAACTCCTTAGATTAAAACGTATATGTAGTACGCAACAAGATTTTGAAAACTGCTCTCAAGAGGCACTTACTAGACTCAGGAGAGGAGGATACAGTGAGAGAATATTAAGGGAGGCAGGAAAGAAAGCAGATGAAAGACCCAGGGCATCCCTGCTCCCGGGAAAAGAAGAGGATAGAATACCGGCACAGAAGGATGAGGGTCCCCGACTCATAACTTATAGCAAACAGGAAAGGAAGGTGAGGTCCATTATACGTAAGAACTGGCCTATAGTTCTCACAGATGGCGTCCTAGGGACCAGACTCCCCACACAACCCAACATTACTTTAAGGAAATCCTTATCCGTGAGGTCCCAACTAGTGAAGAATAGCCCGGAATTGAGCTCAACAAACACTTGGCTCAAACCCAGACAAGGTTTCTACAAATGCTCATCGTGCCGAGCTTGTAAGTTTGGAGTGAACACCACACATTATACCACTCCATTTAGCTCAGAAAAAAATGCCATCAAAGGCAGCTACAACTGTAGAACAGAATATGCGGTGTATGTCCTGACATGCACCTGTGGCTTGAAATACGTGGGAAGTACCAAGCTACAGGTGCATGTCAGGATATTGCAACATCTACGAACAATCGTCAATAATGACACCGCATATCCTATGGCACGACATTTTAAGAGTATGCACAACAACGGTGATTTGAATTGCTTGAAATATCACATGGTTGATGCTATCCCCAACCCTAGAAGAGGTGGCAATAGGGAGAGAATACTGAGGCAAGTAGAAACACGTATGATTTTAGAACTGGATTGTAGAATACCAAACGGGCTCAACAATACAGAGGACATGCACAATTTCCTATAGTACGTATAAAGATGATTTGCTATGTCCACCACAAGGTATACTATGACAGGCTGAAGAATAGGGACATGTTGACAAAAGGAAAAATGCAAATAGCCGCTGTAACCTAGATGTGATTATTTTATCAATTTGCACTTTCAGGTGGGATATTTTTAACCAGGCTTAGGGTTTTATTAGCACTAGCACTTTGCTTATTATACTTAATAATACACTTAGAAGCACTTAGCACTTTCAGTAAGCAACTTTGCACGTCATGCTTAGGCTGCTATGCACGGAAGCACTTTATATGAGGTGATAGACTCAGGACGAAAAAATCAAACTAATAAATATCATATAAGACAGGGATTGACTTCTAATCACTAATCAAATGAACAGGGGTCACTATTTATAGAGGGTGACCAAAGTACTTAAGTTGGTCTAAATAAGTCAAGCATTTATGCAGATATAAGTAAAAATGGTGAGTGTACTATACAGTAGTGTAAAGGCATTATTTTAACCAAGATTGTTTACATACTGAGATTTGATATGATCTTAAGTACAAGATCAGTGTTCAGTAAAGCTGTAATGCATACTACAACAATAATGTAATCTTTGTAAATAGTCGATGTATTTATCTATTTAAAGACATATTTATGTATTTATATTTATTGATGCATATTTATTTATATTTATACATTGAAAGCCTAACCTAATCACCAGAAATGTAAATACCTCTATTTTATAAACTCCGGCAATATAGAAGAATTATTAGATGGTGACATTGTAAAGTCAAATCCAAAGTGTTTCCTTTATGTTTATGGACACGTGACACTTGGGGGAGTGCATAACAAAAAAAACATATATAAACAATATGGCGGACTGCATTCCGAATGTGATCAAGGGCACTGGGTGCTCGAAACGCGTCAGAAACGGAGGAGTGTGAAAAATAAATTTGCCATTCCTACCTGGTGGTGTCCGTCACTCTCTTCTCGCCAAAAGGAGGTTTTGAGAGTTGTTTGGCTGCTGAAATATATATATATATATTCACTGAAAAAACCATAGGTTTTAGGGACAGTTATAGTTAGTTGGACATTTCACTCGTACAAAACCCGTGAAATTCCCCCGTTATAGTTAGTTCAGCTAACTATAACTCGCGCCCCCGCAATGCACTGCTGATGACGTCACATATTACATCACTCATGACATGGTCAGTGACATCACTGATGACATCTCAAATGACATCATGCAGTGACTGTGTGTTTCTATAAAGTTTAAATATGTTTAATATATATGCCAAGGTGTATTGAAGAATGAGTGGGTGTATAAGAGTCTGGATGGATGATTTAGTAGGTGCGTGACTGACTCTATAAGTGAGTGATTAAACGTATCTTACTAAATGCATGGGTTAGTGACTAAACTGTGTGAATGTCTTTATCCGTCTGTCTGTTGCTGTGTAAGTGGCTGCATGGGTTTGTAAATAGCTACATGAGTGTCTATATGAGTTATTGATTGGTTGTCTGAGTATCTGTATGGGTGCCTGAGTGTTTGTGTGGGTGGGGTGTGTGTGACTGCACATAGATGTATGAGTGGGTGATTCACTGGGTGCATGGTTTCAAGAGTGCATCTGTGATGGACTGTATGGGTGGGTGAGTGTGTGTATGGGTGTGTTAGTGAGTGAATGTATATCTCTGTGGTACATGTGTGAGTAACTACATATGTGAAAGGCAGTATATATGTGTGTTGGAGTATATAAATGGGTATAAGTGAGAGTGTGTGATTGTGAGAGTGGCTGTATGGATGAGTGTGTACTTGTATCAGTGATTGTATAAGAGCGTAAGAATGTGCTAGTATTTGTATGAGTAAGTGAGCTGGTGTGTGTATAACTGTATAGGTGAGTAAATGGCAGTGTGATTAATTATTTGCATGACTGACTAGGTGTGTGAGTAACTCTATGGATGAGTGGCGGTGTGTGAGTGTCTATGTAGGTGTATGAGTGCATATGATAGTCCTGTACTGAGTGACCGTAAGTATGAATGACTTTACAGGTGAGTGAGTGGATGTGTGTGTAGACCTAAGAATCAATGTGTGTATGTAGGTATTGGTGTTGGAGTGTCTATGGTTTTGAGAATGGCAGTCTGTAATTTACAGTGGGTTTTATCAAAAGATATATTAGGGTGTGAGAAGATGCATCAAATTATCACATGGATGTTGTCATCAGTGATGTCATCAGTGATGTCATTTGAGATGTCATCAGTGATGTCATCAGTGATGTCACTGACCATGTCATGAGTGATGTAATATGTGACTTCATCAGCAGTGGATTGCGGGGACGCGAGTTATAGTTAGCTGAACTAACTATAACGGGGGAATTTCACGGGTTTTGTACGAGTGAAATGTCCAACTAACTATAACTGTCCCTAAAACCTATGGTTTTTTCAGTGAATTTCAAAGGTTTTTTAAATGCTAATTTCTAACTATAACGTGTCTGAAACCTATGGTTTTTTCAGTGAATTTCAAAGGTTTTTTAAATGCTAATTTCTAACTATAACGTGCCTGAAACCTATGGTTTTTAAGTAAATTTCAAAGGTTTTTAAATGCTAGTTTCTAACTATGCCTAGAGAGGTAGGACGTGAAGAAAGAAGGAAAAACGCACATAAAGAAGCAAAAGAAATGCAGAAAGAAGCAACAGAAGTCCACAAAGACGAAGAAAAGTGCAGGAAGAAGCAAAAGATGTGCAGAAAGAACCAACAGAGGAGCAGAAAGAGGCCTTGTTCCAAAATCACCCTGTGCGCACAACTTTTTCCGACGTGTACTGGTGGTAACTGACTCTGACTAACCAGAGCCAGTGCTATGCTAAAACACACTTAGAATACAGTGAAAACACCTACATACACTAGGGAACACTATGCGTTGGGGTACCCCTGTGATTAGCATGACCTCCTCTGTAAGTCCCTAGTACATAATAGGGCAGGGGGATTAAAACGACCTCTTAAAACGCGCTACAGGGCGCGTTTGCACAGTGGTGAAGTGAGGGGGGGCCTGAGGTGACATGTGTGCAAACGCGCCCCGTGGCACGTTTTAAGTTGCGGGATTAAGTCCCCTTGAATCCTGAGTGTCCCTGGGGCCCAACTAGCCCCCCAGGTACCTACAGTTAGGACCACAGAGCGGAGTTCCTTTTTTTTTTTTTTATCGGCAGGATCCGCGCACCCAGTGCGTTTTTTGCCGATTTTTAAAATTGTAGGACCCCCTGAGCAGGCCTAGGGGGTCAGGGTGTTGCTACCCTGCCCCCTTTTTGCGTTTTTTGCGTCTGTTTTCGTCTTTTCTTGTGCCTCGGTTCTACCGAGGAACAAGATGGCTGCCAACACTTCCTGGTTTGGAGTGTTGACAGCCAATTAGCATACAGCTCGTGATCGGGAGGGTACGCGGACCCTACGCGGCCATAGATATATATGTGATTTTATTTTTGATTTTCTCAGGAACTACTGAACGGATTTACACCATTTAAGCAAAAGGCACGACTCTGAACCAAGGGCTGCCTTTTTGGCAAATTTGGTGTAATTCCGTTCAGCAGTTCGGGCTGTAGCTGCGATGAAAGGTTCCTATGGAAAATTGCATGGGGAAAACACGTTTTGGGACCCCCCTTTTTTCTCGGCCCTCGCTTGCCGAATCACCCCAAAACTTTCAGGATAGGAGCGGGCCACAAAGTTTGAAAATTTCGCGAAGATTCGTCAACTGGCGCCAAAGTTATTTCAAATAGAATGTTGCGGATTTCCTATGGAAAATAGGTCCTAACTATAACTATCCACTGGCGACCGCCAGTAGAATATATATATATATATATATCCAAGACCACTTCCGGTACTTTGAAATCGCTCGACCAGAAAAACGACACCGCAATCCAAAGGTGAATTTTCTTCGTCCTTTATTGACTCATTTCAGGCTATGACGCGTTTCGGCAGGATCCCCTGCCTTGATCACACCATGCATATATATCCCCTACTGGCGGTTGCCAGTAGGTAGTTATAGTTAGGACCTAGTTTTCATAGGAAAGCGTTTTTTGATTTGCCAATAACTTTGGCGCTGTTGACGAATCTTTGTGAAATTTTTAAAACTAATGGGTCAGTCACGTCAGCTGCTTTCTTGAAAATTTCAGAGTGATCCGTCAAGCGGGGGCCGAGAAAAAGGGGTGGTCCCAAAATGCTTTTTCTCCATGTTAATTTCCATAGGAAACTTTAGACACGGCTACAGCCCAAACTGCTGAACGGAATTACACCAAATTTGGCAAAAAGGTAGCTCATGGTCCAGAAAGCACTCTTTTTGTTAAATGGTGTAAATCCGTTCAGCAGTTCCTGAGAAATGTAAAGATTTCCCAGATATACAACTGTGGCCGCGGTAGATCTGCGAACCCTCCCGATCTCGTGCCTGAGATCTGATTGGCTGCCAACACTTCAAACCAGTAAGTGTTGGCAGCCATCTTGCGACTCGGTTGAACCAAGTCACAAGCAAAAACATTTTTAAAAAAAAGAAAAGGGGGCAGGGTAGAAACACCCTGACCCCCTAGGCCTGATCAGGGGGTCCCACGTGGACCCCAAGGGCCCTAAACCCCCTTTTTTTTTGTTAGTGGTAGTCGCGGTGGATCCGCGAATCCAGCCGAAAATGTTTTAAACAACGCAGCGCAGGCACCCGCTCTTCAATTACTTTAGGCCCCCGGGTGGGCCAGATCCTGGGGGCAATTAAAAATAAAGATGCAGGGGCCCGCACGGACCCCCGCAGGCCTGGGAATGCCAGCTCCCCAGCGCAAATTGTTTGAAGTGCGGGGGGGCACGCGGCCCTGCGCAGCCCCTCGTGACGCCACCTCCCAGGGGCTATATTTTATTATAATGCGTGGTGGGGCTACAGCCCCCACACAGCCCTGGGTACCACCAACTCCCCGGGCTAATTTTGTGAATGCAGGGGGCCCCATGGCCCCCCGCAGCCCTGGGGACCACTACCTCCCCGGGCTATATTCAAATAAGATGCGTGCACGGGGGACCACCACCTCGCCGGGGCTATTTTCAAATTGGAGGGGGGCCAAGCAGCCCCCCTCCTGGAGCCGTAAATGGCCCTGGGGACCGCCACCCCCCAAGGGCCAGCTCCAGCAATGGCCCGGAGTGTCCATCCCCGGGACATCTTTGCTATGGGATGGCATCCCATAGCAAACAAGCATGGTCTGCATTGAACAAGCGAGAGCATTTTGCTCTCGCTTGTGCAAAGCGGAGAACACTTTGCTTTTTACAGCCAGGGAGCTGCATTTGAGTAGCTCCCTGGGTGTAAACAGCAATGCCGGCTCCCGCAGGAGGTGGGAACTGGGCAGGACCGCGTGGCCTTCATGGTCCCCCGCGGTCCACAACCAGTTGACCATGCCCCTGGGGATGGGGTCCCCGGGATCGAAAATGGCCTGGGGAAGGGGGCTGTGCAGCCCCCTCCCTTTTTAAAAACAAAATGGCCGGCCCCCGGGGATGGGGTCCCCGGGGCTGAAATCGGCCTGGGGAGGTAAGCCATGCAGCCCCCCACCCTAAAAAAAAAAAAATTGGCTGGGCCCTGGTGGATGGGGTCTCTGGGGCTGAAATCAGCCTGCGGAGGGTGGCCGCGCGGCCCCCACACTTTAAAAAAAAAAGAACAGAGAAATGGCACAGGTCCCGGGGTCCCCGGGGCCCAAAAGGGTCAAGGAAAGGGAGCCACACAGCCCCTCTTTTTAAAATTAAAAAAAAAAAACAAAGCTGTCAATTCGCCAGAGGCCCCGCCCCCTTCCTCCACTAGTCTGCAAAAGCACCTCCTGACGCGCTCTTGGTTGGGGGGATGAAGTCCCCTTCACTGCTGAGGGTCCTTAGGGGCCAACTAGCCCACCTGTTACTTCCAGTAAGCCCCACACAGTGGGATTGCTGAGAAGTGGTCGGAGGCCACGCCCCTTTTTCCACCACTTTGCAAACACGCCTCTTGGTGCACTGCTGGTGGGGCGATGAGTCCTCAGGACTAAAGTGGACTTCATCCCCCAAGCAGCAGTGCACCAGGAGTTGCGTTTGCAGAGTGGTGGAGAAAGGGGGCGTGGCCTGATCTCAGCAATCCTCCTATATGAGACTTACTGGAGGTAATATGAGTAGTTGGTCCCCAAGGACATCCTTGGGGGCCAACTACCCCTACTGTTCCCTCCAGTAAGTCCCACACAGCAGGATTGCTGAGAAGTTGTCAGAGGCCACGCCCCCTTTCTCCACCACTCTGCAAATGTGCCTCCCGGCGCACTACTAGTTAGGGGATAAAGGTCCTTTAGCTCCAGAGGGACATTGGGGGCCAAGAAACCCTCCTGGTACCTACTGAAAGTCCTACGCAGCGGAATTTCTGAGAGTTGATCGGAGGCCCCGCCCCCATTCTCCACCACTCTGCAAACGTGGCCGCAAGTTAAAAAACTTTAGAAATTCACAAAAAAAAAACACCAAAGCTTACAGGGACATTATAGTTAGGAATTAGCATTTAAAAAACCTTAGAAATTCACTGAAAAAAACAAAGGTTACAAGGACGTTATAGTTAGGGTCAGATTTTACTCATACAAAACCAGAGAAATTCAGCCGTTATAGTTAGCTGAATTAACTATAACTCGCGCCCCTGCAGTGCACTGCTTATGACCTCACATATTACATCACTCATGACATGGTCAGTGACATCACTGATGACATCTCAAATGACATCACTGATGACATCATCCAAAGCTTCTCTGACGCACCCACTCACACCCCTATAGAATCCACTGCCACTCCCGCACAACCATTCACAAACCCATTCAGAGCCATACCAGTACTTACACACCCATTCACTGATTCATAGATCTAAACAAACATCCACTCGCTCACCCATACACCCACTCACTCACTAATACAGCCATTGACTTATCCACTCACAAGCCCATACAAATACTCACACTGAGTGAGTCACCCATAGAACTACTCACACACCTAGACACTCACCCACACAGACAATCACACAGCCACTTACTCACCTGAACAGTTACACACACACCCACTTACTTACTCATACAAATAGTAACACGTAGTCACTCACCTATACAGTCACTGACAGAAGCATGCATTCATCCATATAGCCGCTCTCACTTTCACTCACTCACGCATAGTCACTCATATACCCAGTCACTCACCAATACTGCCCTTTGCATACCCAGTTACTAATCCATACTGACACAAGCAATCAAACGCCGACACAGCCATATAGACACTCACTCACCCATACAGCTTCTCACACACGCACTAACTACCCCATACAGTCACTGACTCACCCACTCACTCATCCATACAGGCAGTCACACACCTCCTCACCCACACACCCAGACAACCATAGAGATAGTCAACCAATCAATCACCCATATAGCCATTCACGTACCCACTAACACACTCATACACCCACTTAGACATCAACTGACAGCCAGATACACACATTTACACAACCAGTCACTCACCCATAAATTCACTGAGACACCTAATCACTCACTTATAAAGTCAGTCATGCACCCACTCAGTCATCCATACAGTCACTCATGCACCCACCGATTGACCAATACAACTCTGCATATATATTTAACACTCAAACTTTTTAAAAACACTTAGTCATGGATGATGTCATCAGTGATGTAATTTGATAATATAAAAAAACAGGGGGTGGCATAGCCTGCATACACCGCATTAACCTTATGGTGAATCAGTCACAATCCATCAACCCGGCCACGTGCGAATATCCAGGCATAAACATTGTGAGCAACAACAGTTCTCTATGTAAGTTACATTTGATCTACCACCCTCCAGGCAACAACCATGCATTCATCGAACAAATCATGGAAATCATCTCTTCCAACGCGGGGCAACACTGCTCCCAAATCTTCCTCAGAGACTTCAACCTTCATTGTAATGATCACAACGACCCCACAGTTAATAGCCTAAAAATCTTTCTAACTGACCTCAACCTTGCACAAATTTGTGACAGCCCGACGCACAACCGGGGTGCAACACTGGATCTTGTCATTGCTAGGACAAACTCCATTAAACTTGAATCGATCGTCTCATGTGACTGGTCGGACCACCACTGCATCACCTTCCTTATCACCGAACCAACGAAGACACAAACTCCAACTTAAGAAACCCAAACAATGGAAAAGGAATACTCGTGACATGAACCTCAACGACTTGGCATCCCTCAGCAACAGTGTACTGGTGCCACCAGTGGACATGACAGATTCCCAAGACCTCACAACCCACTATAACAACTCGATGACTAGCATTCTTGACGTAGTCGCGCCCTTTCAGCTGAAAAGACTGTCCTCTAAAGACTCCAAACCATGTACAATGGAAGCCTAAATGATCAAAGACGCAACCTGAGACGAGCGGAATGGGCATGGAGATCCTCACCGTCCCTAGAGCACCTTAAGCAACTAAGATCAAGGAGGAGCATCTACAACAAACACATTAGAATCTCAAAAGCGAATTTCTTCAAAGATCAACTAAACAATGCTAGAAATCTCCCAAGAAGGCTGTTTGAAATCATCAAACATCAATCCTCTCAACAACCCAACCCCTCCTCATTAGGCCCAAACCCGCAACCAAACTGCAACACATTTGCTTCGTAGTTCCTGGAAACCTACAGCGGACCACACAATCCCAGATAACTACTGCCCAATATCCACTATTCCTACCCTAGCAAAACTACTGGAGAAATCCATCCATTCCCAACTATGCAGCCACATTGATCATTACCACCTCATTGACCAGTACCAATCAGGCTACAGGCAGAACCACAGCACGGGAACAGCCTTGACACACATTGTCGATGATGCACTCAGAAGACTAGATCAAAACGAATCTTGCCTCCTTATCCTCCTAGAGCTATCCTCAGCCTTCGATACGGTCAAACATAACAGTCTCCCGGATCTACTTGAACACAGAATGGGTTTATCTGGTGCAGTCCTAAAGTGGGTCACCTCTTTCTTAGACAACCCAACTCAAAGAATCAAGATTAACCAATCGCTGTCCACGACCACGCCAGTCACCCTGAGAGTACCTCAAGGCTCCGCCTTATCACCTACCCTCTTCAATCTATTAATGGAGCCCTTAACCGAAATTCTGAAACGCTCCAATGTTCATTACCACATGTATGCGGATGATACCCAAATATACCTAAAAATATAATCGCCGGATGACATCCGCTTACTCAACACAACTCTGCAAAAAACCCACAACTGGCTGACAAAAAACCACCTCAAACTCAACGTGTTAAAAACCGATTTTCTCCTAATTACCCCACCACAAGGACACAGCGACATTAAAAATTGGATGAAACACTTAACAGCCTTCAACTGCACACCATACATCATAGATTCCACTAGATCACTGGGAATAACACTCAACAAGAATCTCACCATGCAGGAACACATCAGCACAGCCACTAGAGGAGCAAACTTTCATATGAACATTATTAGAAAACTAAAACCCTTGCTCACTGTCGACGACCTCAAATCGGCCATGCAAGCTCTAGTGATACCCAGAATAGACTATGGGAATACAACCTTATGTGGTTTGACGAGATCCAGACTGGCTCCACTAAGAGCCTCCTTCAATGCGGCTGCATGACTTGTCACCAGCTCCAAAAAGAACAACCACATCACTCCTGAACTAAAGCCACTGAACTGGCTTCCTTATGAGGCAAGAACACAGCTAAAAATGGCTTGCATGACACACACAGCCCTGCACTTCAACCGACCAAAGTATCTAGCCAATAACTGGATTTATCAGGCAGTGGCAGAACTTCGAGAAGCGCTACACCTTGCTGTTAAAACCTCAAACATTTCGAAAAAAGAAAACATACAACCGTACCTTCTCCGGTCTAGCACCTAGGATATGGAACTCCCTGCCCCCGGAAATCAGATTTAACCCTTCAATCATTTCCTTCAAAGAAGTCAAATTACTTTTGATGAACAAAACTCTATCCTGATCCCAATTCTTGAGCTAGTTTGGTACTTACCAGATGCATCCCACCTACCAGGGTCCGCACTTGACTCTAAGTGCGAACGAGTAGTGACAACTTTTATGTTCTCCTGTGATTCACTTATATATATATGTTCCCAGTTTTTTTTTCTTCACCCTATCCATTTGATGTGATCTACAACGAGTACCGTCATCATCTATGTTTTAAGGTTATATATGTTCCTAGTTTTTCACTATCTATTTGATGTAACATTTGTAAAGCGCTCCGATACCCTTCCAGGGTCTAGCTCGCTCTATATAAAAATTTGAGATGTCATCAGTGATGTCACTGACCATGTCATGAGTGATGTAATATGTGAGGTCATAAGCAGTGCCTTACGGGGGGTGCCAGTTATAGTTAACTCCGCTAACTAAAACGGATGAATTTCTCTGGTTTTTTATGAGTAAAATCTGACCCTAACTATAATGGTTTTTAGTGAATATATATATATATATATATATATATATATATATATATATATATTATCTACTGGCGGTCGCCAGTAGATAGTTATAGTTAGGACCTATTATCCATAGGAAATCCGCGACATTCTATTTGAAATAACGTTGGCGCCGGTTGACGAATCTTCGCGAAAGTTTCCAACTTGTTGGGGCGCTCCGCTCCGCTCCTACCCTGAAAGTCTCGGGTTGATTCGTCAAGCGGGGGCCGAGAAAAAGGGGGTCCCAAAACGCGTTTTCCCCATTCATTTTTCCATAGGAACCTTTAGTCGCAGCTACAGCCCGAACTGCTGAACGGAATTACACCAAATTTGGCAAAGAGGTAGCCCTTGGTTCAGACTGGTGCCTTTGGCTTAAATGGTGTAAATCCGTTCAGTAGTTCCTGAGAAAATCAAAAGTAAAGTCACATATATATCTATGGCCGAGTAGGGTCCGCGTACCCTCAGCGCACCCTGCGCGCACCGTCCCGATCACGAGCTGCATGCTAATTGGCTGTCAGCTGGCTGTCAACACTCCAAACCAGGAAGTGTTGGCAGCCATTTTGTCTCTTGGTAGAACCGAGGCACAAAAACAAGTGCGCAAAACGCACAAAGGGGGCAGGGTAGAAACACCCTGACCCCCTAGGCCTGCTCAGGGGGTCCCAGAAGGAACCCCTGGGCAGAAAAAAGCATTTTTTATTTATTTATTTTTAAATCGGCAGGATGCGCTTAGGGTGCGCGGATCCCGCCGATTAAAAAAAAAAAAGCACAAGAAACAAGTGCGCAAAACGCACAAAGGGGGCAGGGTAGAAACACCCTGACCCCTAGGTCTGCTCAAGGGGTCCCACAAGGACCCCTGGGCAGAAAAGCATTTTTTTTTCCAAAATCGGCGGGATGCGCTTAGGGTGCGCGGATCCCACTGATTAAAAAAAAAAACACAAGAAACAAGTGCGCAAAACGCACAAAGGGGGCAGGGTAGAAACACCCTGACCCCTAGGTCTGCTCAGGGGTCCCACAAGGACCCCTGGGCAGAAAAAGCACACACAAAAAAAAAAAAAAAGACCGGCATCGCCCCGCCCCCTCCCTGCAGCAGTTTGCAAACGCGCCCCTTGGCGCGTTTTAAGAAGGGAAGTAATTCCCCTTGAATACTGGGGGTCCCTGGGGGCCAACTAGCCCACCAGGAACCTCCGGTATGCGCCAGGGGCTGCGTTGCAGAGAGGTGTACAGAGGCCACGCCCCTTTTACACCTCTCTGCAACGCAGCTCTGTGGCGCTTTGGAGGTACATGGTGGGCTAGTTGAACTCCAGGGACCCTCAGTATTCAAGGGGACTTAATCCGCCAACTTAAAATGCGCCACGGGGCACGTTTGCACAGTGGTGAAGGGAGGGGGCGGGCTCAGGTGACATGTGTGCAAACAGGCCCCGTGGCGCATTTTAAGATGGGGAATGAAATCCCCTTCAATCCTGAGGGTCCCTGGGGCGAACTAGCCCACCAGGTACGTCCAGAAGCGCCACAGAGCTGCGTTGCAGAGAGGTGCAAAAAGGGCGTGGCCTCTGAACACCTCTCTGCAACGCAGCTCCTGGCGCATACTGGAGGTACAGGGTGGGCTAGTTGGACCCCAGGGACCCTCATGATTCAAGGGGACTTAATCCCCCAACTTAAAACGCGCCACGGGGCGCGTTTGCACAGATGTCACCTCAGGCCCCGCCCCCTCCCTTCACCATTGTGCAAATATTCCTCTAAAATCAGCCGAACTACGCATTCCGATTTACTCACCTGTTATCAGGAGAGACCTCAGTCCTGCATCTTTCAGCCCAGTACTGATCCTGAAAAGTAATTTTAACCGTACTTACCAGTAACTTGAATTTCCTTCCATAGGATATCATTGCCTGCTTTTTGCTGAAAAAGTTTCAAAGTGTCGATTTTTGAAACATACAAATATTCCTCTAAAATCAGCCAAAGTACGAATTCCGATTTACTCACCTGTTATCAGGAGAGACCTCAGTGCTGCATCTTTCAGCCCAGTACTGATCCTGAAAAGTAATTTTAACCGTACTTACCGGTAACTTGAATTTCCTTCATAGGCTAAGATTGACTGGTTTTCAGCAAAAAAGTTTCAAAGTGTTGATTTTCACAAACTACAAATATTCCTTAAAAATCGCCTGTATGACTTAAACGCATTCTTTCAACTGTTTACAGGAGATGCACCAGTGCTGGATCCAGGATCCACCACTGAGTAAGAAAAAGTAACGATAACACTACTTACCTGCTAAGTGAATTTCCTCCCATAGGATAACATTGGTGATTCTATGTGAAAAAGTTTCTAAGTGTCAACTTTTAAAATACAATAATATTCCTTAAAAATCACTACTGTAACCAAAACGCTTTTACTCAACTGTTTACAGGAGATGTCCCAGGACTGAATCTAGGATCCAGTCCTGTGGTTAGAAAAGTAATCCATAAAGTAACTAATTGCATTTAGGTAGAAATTCACATTGAGCTCAATGTTGCATTGTGTTTGAAATTGTGTTGCCCATTGCAACAACTGTAACTACTGTACTTAAAAGTCTATTGCCTATTTGCAAAGTATTTAAACTAAAGTAATTCATTCTGAGAAAGTATATTTTGTAATGTAATGTATAATGTAATTACAATGTAATTTAAAAAATAAAACATCTAGAAATAAATAGTTTAAAAAAATGTAGTAAATCAGTATCAAAAAAATAAATATAACAATACATTTAAAAATTGTCATTTACAAAACCTTTGAAATTCACTGAAAAAAACCATAGGTTTCAGACATGTTATAGTTAGGAATTAGCATTTAAAAAACCTTTGAAATTCACTGAAAAAACCATAGGTTTCAGGCTTGTTATAGTTAGGAATTAGCATTTAAAAAACCTTTGAAATTCACTGAAAAAACCATAGGTTTCAGGCCTGTTATAGTTAGGGTTTAGCATTTAAAAAACCTTTGAAATTCACTGAAAAAACCATAGGTTTTAGGGAAAGTTATAGTTAGTTGGACATTGCACTCGTACAAAACCCGTGAAATTCCCCGTTATAGTTAGTTCAGCTAACTATAACTCGCGCCCCACAATGCACTGCTGATGACGTCACATATTACATCACTCATGACATGGTCAGTGACATCACTCATGACATCACTGATGACATCTCAAATGACATCACTGATGACATCATCCATGTGAGAATTTAATGCATCTTCTCACACCCTAATATAACTTTTGATACACCCACTCTAAATTACAGACTGCCATTCTCAAAACCATACACACTCCAATACCAATAAGTACATACCCACTCACTGATTCTTAGGTCTACACACACACATCTACTCACTCACCCGTACAGTCACTCATACTTACAGTCACTCAGTACAGGACTATCATATGCACTCATACACCTATATAAACACTCACACAACGCAACTCATCCATAGAGGTACTCACACACCTAGTCAGTCATGCTAATAATTAATCACACTCCCATTTACTCACCTATACAGTTATACACACCAGCTCACTTACTCATAAAAATACTAGCACATTCTTACGCTCCTATGCAATCACTGAAGCAAGCACACACTCATCCATATAGCCACTCTCACAATCACACTCTCACTTATAGCCATTTATATACTCCAACACACATATATACTGCCTTTCACATATGTAGTTACTCACACATGTACCACTGAGATATACATTCAATCACTAACACACCCATACACACACTCACCCACCCATACAGTCCATCACAGACGCACTCTTGAAACCATGCACCCAGTGAATCACCCACTCACACATCTATGCACAGAGTCACACACACCCCACCCACACAAACACTGAGGCACCCATACAGATACTCAGAGAACCAATCCATTACCCATATAGACACTCATTTAGCTAGTCAGAAACCCATGCAGCTGCTTACACAACAACAGACAGACGGATACAGACATTCACACAGTTTAGTCACTCACCCATGCATCCAGTAAGATACGTTTAATCACTCACTTATAGACTCAGTCACGCACCTACTAAAACATCCATTCAGACGCCTATACACCCACTCATTCTTCAATATGCCTTTCCCTATATATATTAAACATATTTAAACTTTACACAAACACACAGTCACTGGATGATGTCATCAGTGATGCCATTTGAGATGTCATCAGTGATGTCATCAGTGATGTCACTGACCATGTCATGAGTGATGTAATATGTGACGTCATCAGCAGTGCATTGCGGGGCGCGAGTTATAGTTAGCTGAACTAACTATAACGGGGAATTTCACGGGTTTTGTACGAGTGCAATGTCCAACTAACTATAACTTTCCCTAAAACCTATGGTTTTTCAGTGAATATATATATATATATATATATATATATATATATATATATATATATATATATATATCCATCATCAATAAACTTTATTCGGTCGTCAGACCATAAACGTGCAAAATGCATTTATACAGCCCAGTGAAAATTTTAAAATGTTAAAAGCCATCTTAAGCATAAAACACAACAATTTTATCAATATAAACATAAACTTTAAAAACAAAGCAGTAAATGCTGTAAAAACTAAAAGCTAGCCAGTTCAGGGAGCACAGTACAAGTGGGGGCAGATTAAATGGGGCTTTGTGAGGGGTGGTACAAATGGAATGTTGGGCGATGTATTTCCACTAGCTTAAGGGGACATGGGGTCCAGGCCCAAGTGTTCGCCTAAGAATAATGTACTGTCTTAATCGAGCTCAACTCCCCCACCACCAGGGACTATGCGTGTTGGAGATGGGTCAAGGTTGGGCTTTGGACCTTCTTTCTTATTGCCCACAAGTGGCCCAGGAACTTTGCTCTTGCGCACACGAATGCTGATCTAGTGTCTGATTTCAATAGGCGCTAAGCTGCGCCAGAGTCGCGAGTTCCGAGCTGCTTACAAATGGGAGATAACCATTTTGCCCTGGGCCTTGAGTAGGCAGGACAAGCAAAGAGGACGTGGCCGATTGTTTCGTTCAGGGCGGAACAGCTAGGGCAACATTTGGTCTGGGCAGCGTTACATGACCAGGAACTTGTGAATGAATTTACCGGCAAGGAGCCATGCCTAAATTGTAAGTATAATTTCCTATCAGCCGGCACCTTGATGAGGTCAAAATAGCCTTCAAGTGAGCTGCTTGGTTTAAAGTCTGTAAATTCCTCGGTTAATCTGCCCCGCTTACTAGCCCTTGATTTGTTCTGCGCTACCCAGTCTATATATATCCAACAACCCTGTACCTCCTCCAAAACTCTGGCACGGACACCACTTCATTTGCTCATAATTATTTTTTTGCTATTGTTGCTGCTATGATGCATTTCGGCCCGTCCTAGCTTTGATCACATACACGCTGCAAACTTAGAGACACACTTATATAAATAACATGATGTATGGAGATAGAGAACATACTGTGCAATTCGAAGCAAAGTGCAAAACATCATATAATAATCATGTGCAAAACAGGCAATGTGTTAAAAAGTGTGTTTTAAATTTTTCCATAGAGCTCACAAGACATATGCAGAGATCAATAAACATCTAGACGATTATTGCCACATACTCAGATTGTAAGAGATTTTTTTTCCTGGATAAATCCATTAACATGGGCTAAAAACAAGCAATTCATTTTTGTTGATTTTGATAAAACATAATGATTTTCCGGTCAATATACACACATTACATACCATAAGGCTAGTGCTCTCAGGTAAGTGGGATAGACGCTAACAATTGCACAATAATATTGCAGCAATCAATTGCCACATAGCTCCACCAATTTGTATGATGACTCTCTCAATCACTGGCTAAATCCATTATGTGTACATTGATATAATCATATACCACTCATCCTATATAAAACAATCCAATAACTTATAGCCAAAATGCATGTTCCACAAGCCATAGCCATATGGAAAAATAACTGAAACCATCCAATCAAAAAATAAATAGATGAAACTGAAATTACATATTAAAGCCCACATATCAAAATTAGCAAATTCAAATGACACGAATAGACATTCAAATTCAAATATCTGTATCCAATACAGAGTTATAAAAATAATATATACACTTAATCCAACACACTAACCTGAGTCCATTACCCTCATACACATCCATCATGTGAATATTATACATAAAACTATAGGTAAAGAAGCAGCTAAAATGTTCTCACATGCTAATCCTTCAATTCCAAATCTTATATTGCTCGGGAAAAATTAATGGAAATGTATAATAATCCTATTTTTGATTCAAGCCATTGGGTAC
Source organism: Calotriton arnoldi (assembly GCA_963921515.1). NCBI lineage: Eukaryota > Metazoa > Chordata > Amphibia > Caudata > Salamandridae > Calotriton > Calotriton arnoldi. The sequence continues at coordinate 799,866 of CAWUFW010000653.1, forward strand.
TCTAGAGTCTAAGTTTAAAATGTATCTAATCTCCAACTGTCTTAGCATCCATTCATGATTGCCACCCCAAATCAATTTAGGAATAGAGTCGATAACAAAATATTTAATATAGTTAGGGTTACTATTGTGACATTGTGCAAAGTGGCGGGCAACCGGATAGGCTTGATCTACATTAATAATTTCTCTCAGATGCTGAAAGATCCTCTTAAGGACATGCAATTTGGTACTCCCCTCATTTTTCAATTTACACTTCACATTCTAGGACGTATAAGGTATATTCAGTTTTAAAGTTTAATATGCCTCTGATTTTCTGTCCTTTCTCACTGAAGGATGTGGTGTATTTACTGATGTTATTCTCAAATTTGCAGGCCCTACATGAACTGCACTTATAAAAGCCACTTTTGGGTTGTAGCCAATTCTTCCTGTCCATGCGTTCAGTGCTGCTTTTTACTAAGGCATCCCTCATAGAGGGGGCCTTCCTGAATCCAATGGATGGTGATTTAGGTAGAGTGGGCCCTAGTACACCATTTCCCTGGACTAGCGACCAATGTTTTCTTATAATGGCCCTTAGTTTAGTCTCCTGTTTGCTAAACCCCAGGATCAATCTTGTGGTTAAATCAGGGTTTCTAGGGTGCCTATTAAAGAGCAACTCTTCCCTACTCTTTTGATTGGCCTTCTTAAGTGCATTGTCAAGTATGATCTTATGGTATCCTCTTTGTGCAAATCTAATGATAGCCTCATCCTGGCCTGCCAATACATCCTCTGGACGACTACAATTTCTCTTAAATCGAAGCATCTTCCCATAAGGGATGCTGTTTTTAAAACCTATAGGATGGAAACCCTAGCATGAAGAGTAGAGTTTCCAGCAGTGGTTTTTCTGTGCAAGTGTGTCTCGATCTTATTGTGTTTAACAAATACTTGCAAATCGAGGAATTCCACCTTAGCTCCTGCTAATATGTGCTACAAACTGTAAGTTAATGGAGTTGTGGTTGATCCGGTCAATAAATGATTCAGCTAACTCCAATGTCCCCCTCCAAATCACAAAAAGCACCTGCTCCTCCCACCAGCCCATGTGTAAACATGCGTAACTGGTGGCGAAGCAGGTGCCCATCACTGTACCACACCTCTGTTGGAAACTGCGATGCAGCGCGAGAAACGAAATTTGTTTTATTTATTTATATGTTTACTTACCTGTAATCCGCCATAATCCGTAGTTTACTACCCCCCACCCTGCCCCTCCCCCGCCCCACGTCAGCGCCCGGCGGCACTCCCACCACCGACCGCTACTGACTGTGGCTATGTGTTTTTAAATCCCCCTGTGATAATTCTATAATTGACACTGGGACACAATTGCTCCTTTCTCAGGAGTTTAGCTGGTGGAAGGGTTTTATCTTGAAACAGCCTCTTTGGTGCCTTTTGGTTAGATTAGAAATTACTGAGGCCACCCTAAGAGATGGGCAAAAGAAAAGCCCAGGGTTCGGTCTCCCATAACAAAAGGCCCGCTAGTGTGGTCTGCCATGAGACACTGGACAGGATAGAGTCCATTTTAAATGAATGCCACGACTTAGCCCACTCTGACTTACCTTGCCCCCACTATCCGCAAGGTAGTCTCACTACCTCTGCAAATGCCACGGGAATCATGACAAGTACCTCCCCTGAACCGCCCCCAGCAAAAAAAACAGGCCAAGCAAATACCATTAATGTTTAAAAAACAGAATAAACGACGATGTAAGGTTCCAGTTACTGGGCCCTCTGATGTGGAGTTCGGTGCAACCATTACTCCACCCTGCAATGCTTCTATCATAACACCGACTGTACACATCGAGTGCCACAATAGATTTGATGTCCTTGCAACCGAGAAAGCTGGGGTTGGGGCAGCTGGAGCTGATCCTGAAGAGACATGTATAATCTCTGCTGGCGAAATCCAGGTGTTGAAAGAATTAATTGAGTCATTGAGAGATGAGGTCAACACATTCAGAGTGAAGGTTGCCAGTTTAACAGAGATGGTTAATGGTGGGAAAGTGGCTTTACCAGAGACTTCGTTACCTCTCATGACTATGGCTACAAAGGGAGTTGAAGTCTGTAGCTTGGGCAATGCAAACCCTCTACAAATTTCTACTACAATTAGGCATACTCAACTACCACTACACACCACTAGAGATGGTAGCCCTAGAGATACACCAAACCTAATCCCAGGAAATCCGTTAGGTACTGGCCAAGGCAGGGGTGGGCATAGGATTGTAGATAGAGGTGAGGTTACATTGGATGAAGGGAACATCCCCAAGTTAGTCCATGGGAGGGCAGCAGAAAAGGAGACAGTAAGGGATGGTGTCTATATGAGATCTAGGGATTGGGGCAATCGCGCAGTGATCTACCTCACAGAGGTCCCTAAACTTCCTTTGGTGAGATTTGAAGACCAGGATTCGCTCAAGAATAAGGTCATCTACTGGTTTAGGTCCACCCGACACTGTTATTCAGTCATCAGAGATGACATTCAGTCAGTAAAAAGAATCCCTATGTTGGGGTCATCGTGGGACATGGTTGAGGTCAGCTTTTTTGATGAAGGTATGATCACTGGATTATTGTCGATCGACTCTCGCACAATCCCCCCTGTAAACTCCCTTATCTCCATCAGATACAGGCCCCCTGCTGGACCCCCCATTAGGTCATTGTTGACATCTTGCGGACCTGCCCCATTAGGATTGACCATACCAAATATGGACGAATGGAGAGGGCAAAGCTGACTCCTGTATGAGGAGCAGATGAAATCAGCTAATAAGAGAGGTCTTTTAGGCTCCCCATCATCATAATTTTCAAGCCTTCCCCTATTAAAAACCCCTACATCGTTGGACTTGACCACTGACTCTGAGGTTAACTGCGAGTCCACTGTTGGATGAAAGCTGGAAAGGGATTGTCCCTACTCTCGGGATTGTGGAAGGGGGATTCTGCTAATCACTCTCTAAGGTTTCTTGTATGGAACGTGGCAGGGATCTCTAAGTTATTGGCTGACCCGGCATGGTGTTCCTTTGTAGACTCCTTTGATGTACTTTTATTTCAGGAAACCTGGAGTCTGCATGTTCCGCATAGAGTGGCTTCTCTGCTTATGCCATTAATGCCACAAGAAAGGAGCAGGGTAGACCCTCGGGAGGGTTAGCAGCATGGGTAAAAATTGAACAAGGGATCAAAGTTAAACCTCTTAATGTTGACTCCCTAGATATATTAGCACTGGAGCTTACCTTCTATAGTGGACTGAAAATCAGGATTTTCAACGTATATAATAGAGTGGTGTGGGGCTCGGAGGAATCCAACACGATCTGTACTTTAGACTTTCCCCTGTCCCATTATACAGATAACGTCCCTGCATTAGTGGTGGGTGACTTTAACTGTACATTTGAACGACTCGCCCCAATCCCATCAGACCTGACTGTCGAGTGGGATTGTTAGTGGCAAATCCCACAGCTAGACCTTCCCACAGTCAGGTGGACTAAGAGAGGAGCCCAGGTGCTGGCTCTCACTATGCAGGATGCTTGTTTCCGGTCCAGGGAGGACCTGGCCTGGCAGTTCGGTCTGGACTGTTCCCATGGGGCACAGGGTCAAGACTGATTTGCATATGGCTGGGTCCAAACTGGGGTGGCGTAGTGGGCAAAAGAACGATGGATTTAACCCAGATCTTTTGACTGGGGGAGAATGTTTGCATTGTCAGCATTCCGTCCATCATTTGTTTGCTGTAACACTTTTCGCCCTATGTGGGATGGGTATGCCCAGACGTGGGTCCCTTGCTCACTGTGCCACTGGATTCAAGCTAGCCTGGCTGAAGAAGGGTGACATACCCTGAAACCGGTCCCAGGATGCTTGTTTCTGGTCCAGGGAGGACCTGGCCTGGCAGTTCGGTCTGGACTGTTCCCATGGGGCACAGGGTCAAGACTGATTTGCATATGGCTGGGTCCAAACTGGGGTGGCGTAGTGGGCAAAAGAACGATGGATTTAACCCAGATCTTTTGACTGGGGAGAATGTTTGCATTGTCAGCATTCCGTCCATCATTTGTTTGCTTTAACACTTTTCGCCCTATGTGGGATGGGTATGCCCAGACGTGGGTCCCTTGCTCACTGTGCCACTGGATTCAAGCTAGCCTGGCTGAAGAAGGGTGACATACCCTGAAACCGGTCCCAGGATGCTTGTTTCCGGTCCAGGGAGGACCTGGCCTGGCAGTTCGGTCTGGACTGTTCCCATGGGGCACAGGGTCAAGACTGATTTGCATATGGCTGGGTCCAAACTGGGGTGGCGTAGTGGGCAAAAGAACGATGGATTTAACCCAGATCTTTTGACTGGGGGAGAATGTTTCCATTGTCAGCATTCCGTCCATCATTTGTTTGCTGTAACACTTTTCGCCCTATGTGGGATGGGTATGCCCAGACGTGGGTCCCTTGCTCACTGTGCCACTGAATTCAAGCTAGCCTGGCTGAAGAAAGGTGACATACCCTGAAACCGGTCCCAGGATGCTTGTTTCCGGTCCAGGGAGGACCTGGCCTGGCAGTTCGGTCTGGACTGTTCCCATGGGGCACAGGGTCAAGACTGATTTGCATATGGCTGGGTCCAAACTGGGGTGGCGTAGTGGGCAAAAGAACGATGGATTTAACCCAGATCTTTTGACTGGGGGAGAATGTTTGCATTGTCAGCATTCCGTCCATCATTTGTTTGCTGTAACACTTTTCGCCCTATGTGGGATGGGAATGCCCAAACATGGGTCCCTTGCTCACTGTGCTACTGGATTCAAGCTAGCCTGGCTGAAGAAGGGTGACATACCCTGAAACCGGTCCCAGGATGCTTGTTTCCGGTCCAGGGAGGACCTGGCCTGGCAGTTCGGTCTGGACTGTTCCCATGGGGCACAGGGTCAAGACTGATTTGCATATGGCTGGGTCCAAACTGGGGTGGCGTAGTGGGCAAAAGAACGATGGATTTAACCCAGATCTTTTGACTGGGGAGAATGTTTGCATTGTCAGCATTCCGTCCATCATTTGTTTGCTGTAACACTTTTCGCCCTATGTGGGATGGGTATGCCCAGGCGTGGGTCCCTTGCTCACTTTGCCACTGGATTCAAGCTAGCCTGGCTGAAGAAGGGTGACATACCCTGAAACCGGTCCAAGGATGCTTGTTTCCGGTCCAGGGAGGACCTGGCCTGGCAGTTCGGTCTGGACTGTTCCCATGGGGCACAGAGTCAAGACTGATTTGCATATGGCTGGGTCCAAACTGGGGTGGCGTAGTGGGCAAAAGAACGATGGATTTAACCCAGATCTTTTGACTGGGGGAGAATGTTTGCATTGTCAGCATTCCGTCCATCATTTGTTTGCTGTAACACTTTTCGCCCTATGTGGGATGGGTATGCCCAGACGTGGGTCCCTTGCTCACTGTGCCACTGGATTCAAGCTAGCCTGGCTGAAGAAGGGTGACATACCCTGAAACCGGTCCCAGGATGCTTGTTTCCGGTCCAGGGAGGACCTGGCCTGGCAGTTTGGTCTGGACTGTTCCCATGGGGCACAGGGTCAAGACTGATTTGCATATGGCTGGGTCCAAACAGTGGTGGCGTAGTGGGCAAAAGAACGATGGATTTAACCCAGATCTTTTGACTGGGGGAGAATGTTTGCATTGTCAGCATTCCGTCCATCATTTGTTTGCTGTAACACTTTTCGCCCTATGTGGGATGGGTATGCCCAGACGTGGGTCCCTTGCTCACTGTGCCACTGGATTCAAGCTAGCCTGGCTGAAGAAGGGTGACATACCCTGAAACCGGTCCCAGGATGCTTGTTTCCGGTCCAGGGAGGACCTGGCCTGGCAGTTCGGTCTGGACTGTTCCCATGGGGCACAGGGTCAAGACTGATTTGCATATGGCTGGGTCCAAACTGGGGTGGCGTAGTGGGCAAAAGAACGATGGATTTAACCCAGATCTTTTGACTGGGGGAGAATGTTTGCATTGTCAGCATTCCGTCCATCATTTGTTTGCTGTAACACGGCTCTCACTATGCAGCACGATTTGAGAGCCACAAATGGGAGAACAAAATCTGATCCAAGTGGGTACTTTATCTTTAAAAGACTTGGTCATGAAAGCAGCATAGACTACTGCCTGGTATCCCTTAAATTCTAGCACTTAACCAAAGATATGGCAGTGGTCAAAAGAGCCGATAGTGACCATAATGCCCTAGCTCTTACTTTCACCAAGCAGGGAACTCCTGAACCTGATATAAGGGGTAGTCCGGATCTGGGTGTCCTCTCAATTATGAACAACCAGTGTGATCAGATGGGATTGGGTGGAGGAACATCCGGGGGCCCTAGATGCAGCCAAGGGTAAAGTTTGCCTGTTATTAGAGGAGCTAGCAAAATTCCCTGCTAATAATGTTGTGGAGATTTTGGGATCCAGCCATGAGTCATTATATATTGAGATTAGGGAAATGCTAAGCCAACCACGAAAATTTCAGAAAAACGAAGGTAATTGTACACACCAGAGGTCAACCCCTCAGGGCGCCTGGTACAACAAAGATTGCAGGATTGCAAAGGAGGCGCTTGTACGGGCAGTCAAGCAGGAACTACGCTCTGAGGTTGTGGTATGTAGAGCCAAGTTCAGGCAGGCAATCGAGACAGCAAAGAAGGAGTGGGAGGGCTCTTTGTGGTCTTCCCTACAGAGTGCCCTGTTAGCTAAAGACTCAAAGAGTTTCTGGAGTAAAGCTGCATACTTGCTTAAAGGGAATAGGAGAGCCCTGGAATTCACAGTCCAGCCTGAGGAGTGGTTAGCGCACTATGGTTCCCTTTATGAGTCAAATAACATGATAGCTGAGGAAGTGTTTAAGGGGTTTGGGGAGGTGCTTGGTGATGAGGGCGGAGCTCTCCATTTCACTATAGAAAAAACGCAAGCCGCAATTTGCTTGTGCGTCCCAGCCTGCGCCCCTGGCCCCGATAGAATCCCTAATCACCTATATAAAGAGGATATATTGCTTTGGGGCTCTTATATAAATCTCCTCACTAACTCAATTTTAATTGGTACCCCTATTCCCCTCTCCTGGAAAAATGCCAAGGTTCTCCCCATTTAGAAAAAGGGGGACAGAGCAAAGCCAACTAGCTATAGTCCTATAAGCCTTATCGACTCCCTCGAGCAGATCTTCTGCAAGCAAATCCTAGGACGGATCCAGGACTGGATCCTTGAGTCTCGAATCTTGAGTGACTTTCAAGCTGGCTTCCGTGCAAAAATAAGTACTCCGGACCAAGCTTTTCGCCTTTGTATTTATTGGAAGGAAGTGGCAGTCAAGGGAGGAAAGCTCTACTTGGCCTTTGTTGACCTACGGTCTGCATTTGACCTAGTCCCGCAAGCTAGTCTATGGAGAGTTTTAAAGGAAAAGGGCATACCGAGGAACCTTTTAGATGTTTTAATCAGATTACATTCATCTAACACAGCATAGGTGAGGTGGGGGGAGAACAATAAAGTTACAGAACCCTTCCCAGTTCAGCGTGGAGTAAGGCAGGGATGTGTTCTAGCCCCCACACTTTTTACTCTTTTTATCAATGGTGTAGTTGACTTTTTAGACAGAGATGGGTGTGATGCTCCAAAAATCGGCGCAAAAAGAGTTCCTGCCCTTCTATTTGCCGACGACACACTCTTAATTTCAAAATCACAGCAGGGTCTACAACAGCTTTTGAATGATTTTATTAAGTTTTGTGATGAGCGGGGACTGGTGCGTAACAAGGCCAAAACTAAATATATGATTTTTAAGAGAGGAGCGGCCAATCCCAGCAAAAAACCTGTGTTAACTGGCAGTAGTAAACTGGAGCGAGTTGACGCTTTTGATTATTTAGGCATTCGCCTGACCCCGACAACTCATTGGTCCACCCACATTGAGAAAACTAAATTAAAACTAATACATCAGACTGCCAACATTACTAAAATCCACAGGAAAACTCTGTCCAGGCAGCTTGCACCAGCCTTGGAAATTTATAATACCTAGGTTCTAGGGGGGGCCCTATATGGAACAGAACTCTGGGGTATGGGTAACACTAACTGTTTGTCTACAATTGAGAATCGTTTTCTTAGATCCTTGGTAGACTTACCCTCTAGTACCCCTCTGATGCCCATATATTTGGACCTCGTCCATAGACAGTTGGTACATAAACTGAATTATAAACTTCTCATGTTCTGGCACAGGTTGTGGTCTCTGGATGAGCTTGTGTCTTATCGTGAGCCACTAATTGGCCTCTTGAAGTCACCTCTGGTAACCTCGATTCCCTGGTTTAGATCCTTAAGAGAGCTACTGGGGAGGCTTGGGATGGAGGGGTTTTGGTCAAACCCGGAAAGCCTGGCCATAATACCAAGAGCGAGGCTGAAAGAAAAGTTTTGGGAAGTTATATCAAACCAAGCCTTGGCAAAAATTGAGGGACGCTTGACTTGTGAATTTCTAAATTGTAAATATGTTTCCTGTTTTGAGGATACTATTGATGAAATTGTCCCCCCTCTAGCACATAAATTATTCTTTCAGTTCCGTTATAAGACCTTGCCCACAAAATTGTTTTGTATAAAGTGGTGTAATGATGTTTTTAATGATGATCTCTGTCCTGCATGCAATGCTAGCTCAGAATCCATTGTGCATTTGCTCTTCTTTTGTCCATATTACAAATTCTTGAGGAAAAAATTGATAATATCGTTATGTAAACTGGTCAGCCCGGGCCACTACCGTGAGGTGTTGAGAATCTTGATGACTGATACATGCAGGGTAGTGGTCTTCGGCCTTTCCAGATACTGGCATGCACTGTGGATCAAGCGTACTAAATGTATTTTATGACATACTTAACTTTTTATCTGTTTTAAACTTTTTTGATCTTAAATTATTTTTACTGTATCTATGCTATGTAAAATCAATTATTTATATTTTGTATTTTACTAATAATGTGCTGTGTACTTTTTTGATCTTTGTGATCGAAATAAAGTTGATGATGAAAAATATTGATTTTAATTTATAATATAATTTTCAATTTGTTTTATTTACTAATATAACAAATATATATATAAATATATATATATATATATATATATATATATTCACTGAAAAAACCATAGGTTTCAGACACGTTATAGTTAGAAATTAGCATTTAAAAAACCTTTGAAATTCACTGAAAAAACCATAGGTTTTAGGGACAGTTATAGTTAGTTGGACATTGCACTCGTACAAAACCCGTGAAATTCCCCCGTTATAGTTAGTTCAGCTAACTATAACTCGCGCCCCGCAATGCACTGCTGATGACTTCACATATTACATCACTCATGACATGGTCAGTGACATCACTGATGACATCACTGATGACATCTCAAATGACATCACTGATGACATCATGCAGTGACTGTGTGTTTCTATAAAGTTTAAATATGTTTAATATATATGCCAAGGTGTATTGAATAATGAGTGGGTGTATAAGTGTCTGGATGGATGATTTAGTAGGTGCGTGACTGACTCTATAAGTGAGTGATTAAACGTATCTTACTAAATGCATGGGTTAGTGACTAAACTGTGTGAATGTCTTTATCCGTCTGTCTGTTGGTGTGTAAGTGGCTGCATGGGTTTGTAAATAGCTACATGAGTGTCTATATGAGTTATTGATTGGTTGTCTGAGTATCTGTATGGGTGCCTGAGTGTTTGTGTGGATGGGGTGTGTGTGACTGCACATAGATGTATCAGTGGGTGATTCACTGGGTGCATGGTTTCAAGAGTGCATCTGTGATGGACTGAATGGGTGGGTGAGTGTGTGTATGGGTGTGTTAGTGAGTGAATGTATATCTCAGTGGTACATGTGTGAGTAACTACATATGTGAAAGGCAGTATATATGTGTGTCGGAGTATATAAATGGGTATAAGTGAGAGTGTGTGATTGTGAGAGTGGCTGTATGGATGAGTGTGTACTTGTATTAGTGATTGTATAAGAGCGTAAGAATGTGCTAGTATTTGTATGAGTAAGTGAGCTGGTGTGTGTATAACTGTATAGGTGAGTAAATGGCAGTGTGATTAATTATTTGCATGACTGACTAGGTGTGTGAGTACCTCTATGGATGAGTGGCGGTGTGTGAGTGTCTATGTAGGTGTATGAGTGCATATGATAGTCCTGTACTGAGTGACCGTAAGTATGAGTGACTGTACAGGTGAGTGAGTGGATGTGTGTGTAGACCTAAGAATCAGTGAGTGGGTATGTAGTTATTGGTGTTGGAGTGTCTATGGTTTTGAGAATGGCAGTCTGTAATTTAGAGTGGGTGTATCAAAAGTTATATTAGGGTGTGAGAAGATGCATGAAATTATCACATGGATGATGTCATCAGTGATGTCATTTGAGATGTCATCAGTGTTGTCATCAGTGATGTCACTGACCATGTCATGAGTGATGTAATATGTGACGTCATCAGCAGTGCATTGCGGGGCGCGAGTTATAGTTAGCTGAACTAACTATAACGGGGGAATTTCACGGGTTTTGTACGAGTGCAATGTCCAACTAACTATAACTGTCCCTAAAACCTATGGTTTTTTCAGTGAATATATATATATATATATATATATATATATATATATATATATATATATACGCTCTAATGCTCCTGTATACCAGAACACAAGCCAGCACTTGCGGGGCAAATTCCAAAGAAACTTTATTTTCTTATCAGCAACAACAAACGCGTTTCGGCATTCGCGCCTTCGTCGGTGTTACTGACGCGGCGCTGATGCCCATTTTTAACTTGTTTCCATGGTAGCAATGAACATGAAAGAAGGACATTATCTCGCTTTACTTCGAGCGCCATCTTTGAATGTCCTGTTACGTGGACAATATCACATTAGGCAGTATTGAAATGAGGCTGGTTAACGTTATGCTGCTGTGTATCGGCCAAACATTTATAAAAATACATTTGTTATTTCCCATGTCACTTTAACAATTAATTTGTTATTAGTAGGCAATTGCAGATACGAATACTAATCCGCTGTCCAAAAACCACAATTCCGCCGTATATCGGCCAGGTGCCCCATCATAGGGCATGATCTCAATTTATGACAAATGCCTATTACATGGCTAAATAAATATTCTAAAATGTATTTTAAGAAAACCCCCCAAAAATATATTATAATGCCGTGTATCGGCTCAAAACCCAATAGTGCCTAAAAAACCAACCAGTTAATTAGCAGTCATCTTCGATCATGTTGTCTGTAGACATCCTAAACACACACACTGCAAACTCCTAAGTAGAAGCTAATCCCCTAAATGCACTACCAATTCTTCCCCGCTGTTAAGCCCTTTCGGGGTTTTGGTCTGCAAATCAATGATGAAACGAGACTCTAGTCTCCGTAGCCTTTGAATTCTATCCCCTCCTCTGATATTAGCAGGGACATGGTCAAGGCCAAAGAACATCAACAGATCCCTGTTGCTTTGGTGCATGCTGGCAAAATGCCTTGCCACAGGATAGGCTTGATCTTGCTTAGCAATGGCACGCAAATGCTCTAAGATGCGAACTTTTACCGGATGGATAGTGCTACCCACGTATCTTAATCCACATGGGCACACTAGACAATACACGGCATAAGCTGTATTACAGGTTAAAAACTTAGTTATATTCCGTTTAACTGTGGTTTCCGGGATACTATAACGCAGAACCCTTTTGCTGTGCTTGCAAGCTTTGCACTTGCCGCACGGGAAAAACCCCCGCATCTCTTTCAAAGTCCCTGATCTAGGCATGTCTTTAACTTGATGACTATGCACCAGCATGTCTTTAATGGCTCTAGCTTTTTTGAAAGTTACTAATGGAACATTGGGTATATCTTCCCTGATAATCATATCAGTTTTCAAAATGTGCCAATTGTTCTTAAGAATCCTCTTAAGAATTGTGGCTCCCTCAGAGAAAGTGGTAATCAGTCTAAATTTCCCACCCCTCAGATCTTTCTTTCGTCTGGTATGATCACTGATGAGGTTATGTCTAGGGATATGTCTTACCCTATCTAAAGTTTTAGTTAGTAGTACATCATTATAACCCCTGTTCCGAAATCTGGCTATACAATCTTGTGACCCCTTCAAAATCACAATTACGAGAGCTATTCCTTTTGAGTCTTAAAAGTTCCCCAAATGGTATACTCTGTATCAGTTTGGGCGGATGGCTGCTGGACGCAGGAATAGCTCTCGTAATTGTGACCAAAACCCCGAAAGGGCTTAACAGCGGGGAAGGATTGGTAGTGCATTTAGGGGAGTAGCTTCTACTTAGGAGTTTGCAGTGTGTGTGTTTAGGATGTCTACAGACAACATGATCGAAGATGACTGCTAATTAACTGGTTGGTTTTTTAGGCACTATTGGGTTTTGAGCCGATACACGGCATTATAATAAAAAAAAATTTTTTTCTTAAAATACATTTTAGAATATTTATTTAGCCATGTAATAGGCAGTTGTCATAAATTGAGATCATGCCCTATGATGGGGTACCTGGCCGATACACGGCGGAATTGTGGTTTTTGGACAGCGGATTTGTATTCGTATCTGCAATTGCCTACTAATAACAAATTAATTGTTAAAGTAACATGGGAAATAACAAATGTATTTTTATAAATGTTTGGCCGATACACAGCAGCATAATGTTACCAGCCTCATTTCAATACTGCCTAATGTGATATTGTCCACGTAACATTAGGACATTCAAAGATGGCGCTCGAAGTAAAGCGAGATAATGTCCTTCTTTCATGTTCATTGCTACCATGGAAACAAGTTAAAAATGGGCACCGCCGCCGCGTCAGTAACACCGACGAAGGCGCGAATGCCGAAACGCGGTTGTTGTTGCTGATAAGAAAATAAAGTTTCTTTGGAATTTGCCCCGCGAGTGCTGGCTTGTGTTCTGGTATACAGGAGCATTGGAGCGTTTATGTTGACACGGACCACCACCGTGCTGCCGGCACCCGCTCGCGAGTGCTCCGTATCTATGGTGGGAGTGGAGCGAGAATATATATATATATATATATATATATATATATATATATATTTTTCAACAACAGCTTACACGGCACTCTCCTTGGTACAAAAATATTTCTTTTATTAAGACCTCCTTCTCCTCCACCACTACCGTGAACAAGAACTTTCTGTTCGAAACGCGTAGGTGGAGGAGAAGGAGGTCTTAATAAAAGAAATATTTTTGTACCAAGGAGAGTGCTGTGTAAGCTGTTGTTGAAAAATAATTAGCGAGAGGTGGTCCTGTCTCGCCACGAGCACCAGCTGGAGGGTGCTCCCCGAAAAGGACCGTGCTTGCTGATAATATATATATATATATATATGCAAAAAGAAGAAAAGAAGTAGAGAACTCTGGGTAGTTCCCAAGTTTAGGTGGAGAGCAACTCCTGTATAGAGAACCCTACAACACCAGTGACACACTGAATTTGCTCACCTCAAATGTCTGCTTTTTATCAAAGTTTTTAAGCCTAGGATTATTAGCACATCTACGCCAAGATAAAAAGGGACAAAGTCTCTTGTCATTTCTACAGCAAAGTCTTTAAACATCAGATTAGCACAGTGCCATCCACGCCAAGCTTTAAAATGACAAAAGCCTTTTACCACTCCAGGCACTACCCAGAGTTCTATGATAGCAAAACTCATATCAGGGGTTGTTTTTATTCATTCCAGGTTGGTTTAGATGGTGTTTTACCAATCCAAAGCTGCAGTGCCTGGAGTGGTATAAGGCTTTTCTCATTTTACAGCTCGGCGTGGATGGCACTGTGCTAATCCTATGCTTAAAAACTTTGATAGAAAAGCAAACATTTGATGTGAGAAAATTCAGAGTGTCGCTGGTGTTGAGGGGTGCTCTATACAGGGGCTGCTCTCCGCCTAAACTTATAAACTACCCAGAGTTCTCTGCTTTTTTGCATAATTTATGCGGCACTCTTTGACTGAAAGGGTATTGCTTTGACTTATACTGGGTGCTCCCTTGTGTCTGGACAAAGCTAAACCTCTCTGAAGAGCTGTAATGATAGGGAAAAACTTGTCAGGGGTTGCTTTTATTCATTTCAGGTTGGCTTGGATGGTAGTTTAGCAATATAAAGTGTGCCTGGAGTGGTAAAAGACTTTTGTTATTTTACAGCTCGGCATGGATGCCACTGTGCTAATCCTATGCTTAAAGACTTTGCTGTAGAAATGGCAAGAGACTTTGTCCCTTTCTATCTCGGCATGGATGGTAATGTGGCAATCCTTTGCTTAAAAACTTTGATAGAAATGCAGACATTTGAGGAGAGCAGATTCAGAGTGTCGCTGGTTTTGTAGGGTGCTCTATACAGGAGCTGCTTTCCACCTTAACTTGGGAACTTCCCAGAGTTTTCTGCTTCATTCATTTTTTGCATAATTTATGTGGCACTCTATGTCTGAAAGGGTATTGTTTTGAGATATATATATATAGATATATATATACACCCAAACTACGGTGTCCCAGACGTGCCTCAGTCTCCAATGATTGTGGCGAGTATACAGGTGTGGGGATCCCGTAACAATCAGAATCCAAATCTTTGCAAATAACAAAGAGCTGCACATGCTCTCCAGATGCTGGTATTTCCAAGTGTTTATTGCCCTGGCAGCAAAACATTTTTCGAGAACCCAAGTTCTCTTGATCACGAGTGATCCTCGTCAGTGAAAATCAAATGCAAACACTCTCACCAGTGACATGGACATAAAGGAAGGACCACAAGTGATGCAATAAGACAAAATAAACTAGCGCCATCTTAGAACGTTTATTGGCATACATGAAAATAATACAGAGTCAAAAACGGGGTACATCTTATTCCCCAAACCGCTTAACGGAATTACAGCAAATTTTGCAGAAAGGTAGATCTTGGTCTAGAATGTGTGTTTTTTGTAATTTGGTGTAAATCTTTTCAGTAGTTTTGGAGTTATAAAAGAAAAGAGATTTATCTATATCTAGAGATGCGGATGCACAGGCCAACAGCAATGCTGTGATTGGCTGGCCACCACCTGAGAGAAAAGCTGCAGCCGCCATTTTGTGAATCAGGACATGGTTCCGTGGGGGGGGGGGGTGATAAAGTAGAAATAGGATATAAGGGGTCAGGATACTGATGGAGGGGTATGTGAGGGACCCCTCAAGGGGAAGAAACAGTGGGAAAACATTTTATTTGCGCGTGCGAGGATTTGCCGATCCACTGCGGCATTCAGTGTGCCCACCCCCGTGTGAATCCGTGGCAGATCAAAACCACAAATAAAAGACACAGACCCACTCACACACCCATAGTCACTCACACATCCACTGAGAGACCCACACAGCCACTTTTTTTGTATTGAATATGTGCTTTTGGTTGGGACCGGATTCGCGGACCCACCTGCAACATAGCCAGCAGACCCCTTATTTGGCAGCAGATCCGAGTAACAAATTAGAAAAAAAGGATTTGAAAACAAAATGAACCATTGTTTGGGAAAAGGGTTAGCTCTGAAAAGAGCCTTTGTGTTTATGGCGTGTAGATGATAAGTACACACAGAACAGGATGCAGTCTTTTAAATTGTGGAGAAACACCCTGTTGCCTGTGTCAGTGGAATGGACTCCGTCTTTTTGATATCTTCTGTCCATGTTGAAGCGGAAGTTGTTATGGTGTTTAGAGCCCATGTTGAAATCTCAGAGAAATGCAGAAACAGCTTTATAGACATGATTCCTGGTTTTCTCTATCTGCTGGCAAAGTTGGCTTGACCACTGCAACTTCTGTTGTTGGCAAATGTTGGAGAACACCAAGGCAGTATGTGCGGAAAGTGACATTAATTTACCATTGTGTCTGGGTCATTGCCACCACAGTGCACAATGATGACTTCTGGATGTTGGCATTCTGAAGTGCTTTCAACCAAAGGCAGCAACTGATGCCACTTTAACCCTCTCTGGCCAACCCAAGTAATGTCTATATTAGGTAAACCTAGGTCCCTGTCAAGGCCACTCTTTCTAGCACTCTCTCTGGTCCAAAACACAAAACTATGGCCCACAATTTAGACTCTGACCATTTTGGAGACAAGTAAGTGTAGCACACAGGAAAAGGCTGCAGCAGAATGAGGCAATTTTGAAGATGAAAGGCAGTAACAATGGAGGACAGCAAGTTAAATATGAAAGAACGTTTTTGACTGGAAAGTGGAGATGTGCAGGGCACTAAAATTAGATAGCGACTTTAAGAAAAAAAGTAACTAAATCTGTGACTGGCTTTGGAAAAATAAAAATAAAAAGTTATGTTGATTGGGATATGCTTGGAATTGCAAACAGTCAACCACACCTGCCACAGTTAATTTGAAGCTAGTATGATGTTGAGAGAAAGTCTTGTGAACTTTTACCTACTGGTAGGCAGAGACTATTAGAAACATGATTACTATGGAAACAGAGCTAAAAGAGTAGGGCGGGGCAACAAAAGAGACTGCAGTGTGAAACTGAAAAGCACACTGCTGTACAAAAAGTGCTCGGTAGGCAGTGTATGTCTTTATTTGACAACATTTTACAAGATAAAATATAGATGAAAAGCATTAACAACAGATCGTTTAATGCTTTTAAGGGTTTTTGTGTGGCTCTGCGGATCCACTGCTGACCACATGAGGTGGCCGCGCTGAGCCCCGCAGTAGATCCGTGAAAAAAATTCTAAATTGGGCTTGTTCACAGGAAACATAGAAAGGGTTAAAAAATAAAGAGCATTTAGAAGTGGTATCACAAAAAAAAAAAAGATGAAAGGAAATCTGTGATTTGCTAAGTACAGGAGGATGAGTGAGAGCACAGTGGGAAGGGTAGCCGTTATTGGTACTTTTGTACTGAGAGAGTGGAGGAGGATTCCCATATTTCTGACTTGAGATTTGTATGGAAAACAGATATTAACAGATATTAAAATAAAAGTTGGACAACAGCAAATAGATTTTACAGGTATGTTAATTAGGTTGTACTATAAAAAAAGTAAATAAAAAAACATATGAGTAAATATAAGCTGAAAGAAAATGTGTAGCTTCTAGACACTACAGAAAAAAAGGCAAAATAGAAGGGAGGTTAGATGAGAGCATTAACTAAAAATATAGTGAGCAGCAAAGGATTAAGATGGATTGCTATATAGAAAATATAGTTATTTTATTAAGCCAGTATGAATGAATGTGTTTGAAAATTGATGTGGGTGCTTGCTTGTAGTATGTAATTTATTAGTATGTAATTTGCACCCACTCACACAATCAGTCAGGCCCTTACAAACCTAGTTTTACCCCACACAAAAGCACTTCTGTACCCACCACTCATATAGCCAAGACAGTGAGACTGATACACTCACTCACACACCCATAAAAGCATTCACATACCCATTTACTCACCTAAATATCCACTTTCATAGTCATTCACAGACCCATACAGGCACTGTCACACCCACTCACACACCTAAACAGATAAATGTATTGCAATCTACAACTACAGTTATTCATCACGAAGGACAGAGCTCTAAGGAAATTGGTCAGTATGTCATAAAACAGAACTATACTTAGCCATCACTGTGGAGTGAAGTCTCAATGAACAGCTTAGACTGTCGCAAAGCACTACCATGCACATACATCAGCAGGGGACGTGTGTCAGTGTAGAGGCTAGTTCACTGATAAATAGTACATTCGCTTTAAAAATGGACTTATAGATCAGATGACATATGTTAGAAATAGTATCACTGATTAGTAGTACAGAAAGAATAGTAATTTAACTTATGCATTAGATTAGTATATATCTTTAAGTCTCAAACTTTTATGAAACACTAATACTCACTGGATATTGTCATCACTGATGTCACTGACCATGTCATGAGTGATGTAATATGCGAGTTCAGAAGCAGTGCATTGCGGGTTGCAATTTATAGTTAGCTCAGGTAAATAGAACTGCTGAATTTCTATGGTTTTATGTGTGTAAAATCTGAGCCTAACTTTTGCTTTTTTCAGTGAATTTTTAAGGTTTTAGATTCTTTGTCCTAACCATAACGTCCCCGTAACCTTTGTTTCTCAGTGAATATATATTCATCTGGGAGGCCCACTGGTGGGCAAGTCAACATTAGCATGAAGTTAAAAGAAAGGGAGCGAGCGCCTCTGTGGATTTTCAGCACAGCCTATGAGTAAGGAGCTGGGTGCTCCGAAATGCATCAGGCAAGGCATTTTGGATTGTAAATGCTGGTTTTTAAATAAAAGGATTTGGATGAATCCCCTACCATGGAGTGTGTCCTCAATTCAGGGCAAGTTGGGAAACATAAATCACGGCAGTCCAGCCGTGGAGGACTGCACCACCCTTGGAATGTTATGTGGGGCCGCAGGGGCTCGGAACTACGCTGGGCTTGCAAGCAGCACAATAGGTCAACAATTAAAACTGGATTGCATTTCGAGGCCCACTGGCGGGCTATGAACATTGTGGAACATAAACTGAAAGACACAGTACCTGCTGGAGGGAAAAATAAATGTAATACGCACTACGAGTACCGGCATGCATTGGTAAATAGGACCTACCTGGGAGGCCCACTGGAGGGCAAGTCATCATTAGCATGCAGTTAAAAGAAAGGGAGAGAGTGACAGTTTTTCTAGTGTTGCTTGGGAGCCATTTGAAGATCTTCAGCATCCTCATGGTGTGGAAGCAGGATGAAGTGACGGCATTGACTTGTGCGATTGTACCCAGTTTGCTGTTGTAGATTAGTCCGAGGTTCCTGGTGTGGGTGTCGGGTGTGGGTCCAAGTTCGCCTAGTCACCAGCTGGAGTACCGTGGTAAGGTGTTCCTTCCAAAGATCACTACTTCTGTCTTGTTGGTATTGAGCTTGAGACAGTTGGCTTTCATCCAGTTAGCAACTTTGTCCATTCAGGCGGTGAACGTATTTTTTTTGTATTGGGGGTCACGTCGGAGAGAAAAAGTATGAGTTGCCTGTCATGAGTGTAGGAAAGAATGATGATGTGTGTGGATGGCGTTGGCCAGAGGAATCATGTATGATATGAAGAGGGTGGAGCTGAGCAATGAACCTGAGGCACTCCGCAGATAAGTCTGCGGGCATCCGAGGGGTAAGGTGCCAGGCTGACAGCTTGCGTTCTATCTGTTAAGAAGGAGCAGATCCCAAAGACAGCGGGTCCTTGGATGCCAATTTCGTTCAGGCACCTGATGAGGATGTGGTATGAGACCATGTCTGCAGAGAGGTACAGGAGAATGAGGCCTGCTGTGTCTCCTCTGTCAAGGATCATGCAGATGTCGTCTGTGGCAGTGATGAGTGCTGTTTATGTACTGTGGTTAGGCCTGAATCTGGAATGAATGCACCAAGGAGATGGTTGGTGAGGTGTTGGTTCATTAGTTTCTCTAAGACCTTTGCAGGGTACGTTAGGAGGGATATAGGTCTGTAGTTGGAAACCGTGGCTGGGTCAGTGGATGGTTTCTTGAGCAGGAGCATGACGGTGTCATTAATCAGGTGTCCAGGAATGTGGCTAAGTCGATGGAGGCGTTGAGGATGAGTGTTAGTTCTTCG
The DNA here is from genome assembly GCA_963921515.1 of Calotriton arnoldi. NCBI lineage: Eukaryota > Metazoa > Chordata > Amphibia > Caudata > Salamandridae > Calotriton > Calotriton arnoldi. Next base: position 819,373 of record CAWUFW010000653.1, read on the forward strand.
TTGATTGGTAGCAGTCCTTTGGCATGGTGGGGGCAAGGGTCAGATGGTGCCCCCACGTGGATGGTCTTCATGGTACCAGCGATTCAGACAGTGATGACGGCGGGCCACAAGGTCATGGTTTGTTCTTCAGCTATGATGGGAAGTTTTTTGTTTTTCTTTTTAATTACATTTTTCGATAAAGAAAAACATTGACAAATATGCATTGATCAGGTGCAATTATCCAATGTAAAAACACAAAATGCAACTAATGAATACTCACTAAGGGGGGGTGGGGTATCGAGGGGGGGGGGGGAGCCCTCCACTGGTGCATATGCTACACTGTACTCTTTCTGCCGTGCTGGGAGAACGTTGTGTGTGTCCTCCATGGTGGGGCCGTGAGAGACTGTATGGTACAAGATCAATGTGCATCCCAGCCGACATTGGTGGGAGCATGTAAGGCGATATGGCGTCAGCATATCGACTGGTTCTGGGGAGGTGCTGGGCGTGGAACCTTCTGAGGCCCGTTGGTGTTCGGAAGAGGGGGTTGGGGAGGGGTGCTGTACCTGTCGCAAGTAGCAGCGATAGACATGCCATATGTCCTTAGGTCGTGAGGTCGGGGGCTGGAGCGTGGCGTATATTTCAGTCTGCATATCGCAATATGACATACTGCGTGTCCAAGCTGTTTTTGTGGGGTAATGTTTGGTTCCCCAGTGTATTGCTATTTCCCTCTTCGCCAGCATCAGCGCTATGGCGACAAACCTACGGTGGCACAGTTTGATGTTGCTGACCATCCCTAGAAAACCTAATTTCGGAAAGGGAAGAAGGGGTGTGGCAATTATGTTGGAGATCGTCTGGAATACATCTATCCAGTATGTATTTATTTGGGGGCACGTCCAGGTCATATGAGCAAAGTCAGCATCCGGCACTTTACATTTGGGGCAGTGGGATGGCTTAGTGGGGTCATATTTGGTCAATTGACGTGGAGTAATGTATACCCTGTGTACGTATTTGAAATGAAGGAGTTTATGTCTATGATTGGGGGACACCCTCTGTATTTGGTCAAGACAGTAAGTCCATTCTTTGTCAGTTAGTGAGTAGCCCAAGTCCTCCTCCCATCGCCACCTCACTCCCCTGTCTCGGACTTGCCTGAGTGCCGTGCACGCCCTGTACAACTTAGTAACCAAGTGTGTTCCTTCCTTATCGGTAATAAGCAGTGTAAGTGGTGTGAAATCCGGGGGCGGGGATGGGAAGGAAGAGACCGATGAGCGGAGTGCCCCAAGCAGTCTGGCAGCTATAAATTTATCCATGTATGTCAGTTCAGAGTGCGAGGATATATCCAACATGGTGACTGCCTGACCGTCTGGGAATAGTGAGCCAAGGGTACATAATTCCAGTTTAGTAAGGGTATGCTGTACCAGTGTCTCTGACGTGAGCGGCAAAAACGGGTTATTTTGCAGTGGGATAGCAGGGGAGTACAGGGGGCCGGTGCCCAACATTTTGTTGAGTTTACGCCAAGCCTAGTATGCAGTAGAGAGAGGTTGGATGTCAAGGGGATCAAGTGGTATACCCAGTGGGAATAGAGCTCCTAGTGGCGTGGGGGCAGCCAGGTCACGTTCGGGTTTTGTATACTGTATACGGGCGTCGGGGTGAAACCAGTGATAGGCAAATTGAGCCTGTGCCACCAAGAAATAGAGGTGAAGATCCGGGACTGCAAACCCTCCTCGGTTGTACGGGAGTGTCAAGGTGTCCCAGGCAAGCTTTGAAGCTCCGTCCGGCTGCTCCAGCACGATCCGTCTGTCTCACTCAAGATCGCCAGGGCGATGTGACCCACTGCGCTGAATCCCCTCCTGATGGTGCCGCTGTGAAACCGTTTTGACCCCCTGAGTCCACCCGCAACCCAGTGAAAATCGTTCTGGGAATCTGAGGGGAGGGGCCTGTTCCGTTCTCCGACGCGGCCTGTTGGAGCTCCCGGGCTGCCGGCGCCTGGATCACTCACACGGCGCCCGGTGGAGCCCACCCTGGCAATGCGGACATTGGTGCCTGCGGCGGTGATTGCGACGCTTGCTGGGCCTCCCCCGCCCCTCTAGACCCGCTTTTGCCGTCGCTGCGCACTCCCTCTATTAGCTCCCATGGGAGACGCGCTCGCCCTTGTCGACGCTCCCGGTGGCCCCCGTGGAGACAGGGTTCTCGGGCAAGCCAGCGAGGCAGCCATCCGGCTGTGCACTGGGTCTGTGGGGGGAGGGTGGCTGGGGGCGCTGCGGGCCTGCTCCTGCTCGCGCTGTGGACCGCCGGTGGCGCAGCTGCATAATCGGTGGCCTCTCCCCTGGACCCTCAGTGTTGTGGAGTGGAGGTGCGGGCACAATTACACGCCGCTGGGGAGACAAAGAACTGGGAGGCATCTGACCACTTCACAGGGAGGGGTCACCTCCAAACGGACTAGATGATGCCAATGACGCTACTGGAACATTGCTCTTTCCCTGCCTGCTTAATTAGACCACTTCATCAAGCCTAAAGCACCACACAGACTGGGGGAAAGTCTCATTTTTTGGCCAGTTGCTCAAAGTGCACCCCCTGCCGAGAGGTCTCCCCCCAATATCTGGCTATAAAACACACGGACACGCCCCTGGCGCCTACTGCAATTGGGCTGAGGATGGGATGGGCACCTGAGTACTTACACGACGGCATTCTACTCACTACATGTCGGCTGCTGCGATGCCCATGCTGCACTAACTTGGCGCTGCTATATATTGTGCCATATTGCCTCATCCGGCTAGCTACAGTCATTAACGGCTGACGCGCCACTCTGTTACAGTCACACAGGTATGGGCAAGAAGGATCCCAAGCAGAGAGTGTTAACATTCCCCATCGCCACAGAGAGAGCACAAGACCACAGCGCCATCATGGCGGAGGGTGGCCAGGACTCGGCCACTGTGCCTGAGACCACCCCCTCCCATCCCGATTTGTTAGCGGAACTCAGAGCCGGGTTTAAGTCACTGGATAGTAGATTTGACACGCTGGACAAATGCCTTGACTCACTAGGGGCTAAATTAGACATCCATGACCGTAGGCTGGATACAGCGGAAGGCCGAATCTCTGATCTTGAAGACGGGGCCGCGCAGTCAACGAAACGTCTGGAGCGCATGAACAAAATTTTAAAAGACATTGCAATTAAAAACGAAGATTTAGAAGCGCGCAGCCGCCGTAACAATCTCCGCATTATTGGGGTCCCGGAGTCGACAATCACTGGAAGAATGGACACATTTGTTGAATCGATGCTCGGTGACATTTTCGGAAAAGAGGCCTTCACCCCTGGATTTGTTTTGGAACGCGCTCATCGCTCCTTAGGCCCCCGCCCCAATCCTGCCTGTCCACCTCAGCCGATCATAGCACGCATCATGAACTTTCGCGATAGGGACACGGCATTACGGCTGGCCAGAGCGCGTGTAGAACTTACCTGGAGGGCTCCACTGTGTCTTTATTCCCGGACTTCACACTTATGGTCCAAGAAGCTCGCCGAAAGTACTCTGGTGTTAAGACAGCGCTGCGGAACTTGGGCCTCCGGTATGGCATGCTGTACCCTGCACGCCTACGAGTTGACATCAACGGGCGGTCCGGCATATTTGACAATCCCACTGAGGCCCAAGCTTTTTGCAAGACCTACAAAAACTCTGACGGCCAGCGAAGGGACGTTGGGGCTGGCTCTTCCCCTCCCCACAGCAGCTCTGTTGCGAGTGTGGACCTTTTCTCGAATAGTTCATCCTCATGGCTATTCCTTTTTCGTTTCTGTTTTTCTTTGCATATAGCAGTCTTATGCCTCAACTAAGCTAAATAATAATTGAGACAGTATAAGTAATGTGCTTTTATATTATTCTATTATGCGGAGCACCGTTGGAGTGTTGCCTCCCCCCTAGGTGCGTAGCACACTGTTGTATTCACAGATCACAATGCATCGTTCTGAGACTTGGTATTTCCATACGAGATGTTTACAGGATGCATTAGGTTATTGGTTATTAGGGTTGGTACCTTGCGAATTGGGACGCGAGGTTGGGAGGGGGGTGGAGGGAGGGGATGTTTTTCGAACTGTTAGATGCTATTTGTTTGCCAGCTCCATGCATGATCATCAGTGGTTGCTCGCCACTCATCACGCTGCTCTATGGCACAGATGTCTACTGCCCCCTACCTTAGTGGACCACTCCAATCTGTCTCTCATTACTTGCAACCTACGGGGACTCAACAACCCCAAAAAAGGTAAACACGTATTGCATTATCTGCAAAGGCAGAATGTCGATATAGCCTTTCTGCAGGAGACACACCTGCCCAGGTCTGACACCACACAGTTTGCAGCCAGTTGGGGCGCACACCGTTTCTTTTCCAATTACAGCACGTATGCCCGGGGCACGGCTATTTTAATTCACAAGAGACTCCCTTTCTCCTTGATTCGCAGCCACAACGATAGAGAAGGCCGGTTCACAATAGTAGTGGGCAGACTGATGGGCCACATTGTGACTTTGGTGTGCATTTACGCTCCTAACACAGACTGCCCTGAATTTTTTCAGGAACTAGACGCCACACTTCTACGCTTGGGCACTGACAGTTTGCTACTGGGGGGGGATTTCAACTTGCTTCTTAACCGCACATTAGACAGCTCCTCCGAGGCGGCGGACACCAAACCCCGTGCGCGTCGGCTGCTGTTAGACACCTGCAAGACATTTCAACTCTCGGATATTTGGGGAGACCGCAACCCGACAAATCCAGGATTTACACACTATTCAGCCCAACATGACACCTGGACCAGGCTAGTCTTCTGGCTACTCACCCCGAGCCCAATTATGTGGTACAAAGCAATTATGATACTCCCCAGGACCTACTCTGATCACGCCCCAGTCTTGCTTAGACTCTGTATTCCCAGACCAGAGGGGCATGAGCGTCAGTGGAGATTCCCCAGCAGGGCGTTGAACGATGATTTGTTTGACTCAGAAATTAGAGAGGCAATTGAGGATTATTTCGATTTAAATACGGGGTCAGTGGATACATGGGCGATGCTTTGGGAGGCCTATATCAGGGGTATTGCCATATCAAAACATGCTGGGGTGTTAAAAGATCTGAGGAAAACTCTAGCTAATATCGAACAGCAGCTGACGGCGTTGGATACCTCTTTGCTTCTCTCACCAGTCGCTGCAGAGGGAAGAAAACGTCATCTGGCATTATTGGTGGAATTTCGAGACGCGGCAGATAGGGAAACCCATTTCCTGAGCAAATATGCGATAGCGCGTAGGTGTGGCGAAGGCGAGAGCCCAGGGCGCACATTAGCACAATTGTTGAGACCTTTATATTCCAAATCATACATCACAGAACTCCGGGCTGACTCTGGGCATATCTTAACAGATACATCGGACATACGGGAGGCATTCCTAGCATATTATGAACAATTGTATACTTCCAAATTGTGCACAATTCCTCGGAGCGAGATGATTATTTCGCTGAGATTGCACTGGTATACATGGAAAAATATATGTAGGACTTCCTTGCCGAGCCATTTTCCACAGACGAAATAATTAGTGCGATTGATGCATTGAACGGCTCTATGGCTCCCGGCCTCGATGGTTTCACGGGTGACTTTTATAAAAGATACAAGGATTTATTAGCCCCGAAGCTCCTAGAAGTTTACCACGAATCCGTAGAACGGAATCAGTTGCCTCCCACTCTCAGAGAAGCAGTGATTGTTTTATTACCTAAACCTGGCAAGGATCCCCTGCTGTGCGGGTCGTACAGACCTTTGTCACTATTAAACTTAGATTATAAAATATTCGCCAAAACGATCGCCATGCGGCTCACCCTACTACTGGACAAAATAATATCCTCAGTCCAGTCGGGGTTTGTGCCCCACAGATCTACCTCTCTAAATCTGCAAACTCTTTTTGCAGTCCTACACCGAATTGATCCGGCGACTCCGGCAGTAGCAGTTCTGCTGGACGCGGAGAAGGCCTTCGACTCCCTGGAGTGGCCATTCTTATGGACAGTTATGCGTAGGCTGGGCATGCCATTTGGGTTCGTAAATCTCACTGCGCTACTGTACTCGGCCCCCACTGCCAGACTGCGATTAAATGGCACGCGGTCCCGCTCCTTTACATTATCCCGAGGCACCAGACAGGGATGCCCCCTGTCGCCACTCCTATTTATATTAGCAATGGACCCACTCGTTAGGCATTTCCAGGAGCGTCATTTACAGAGAGGGATCCAATTCAACACTGGACCTCTATTGGTGTCACTGTATGCAGATGACGTTATATTATATGTCAGAAACCCCCAAAACAATTTAGAACCACTAATCCGAGAGATCATCAGGTTTGGCAGCTTCTCCGGCCTTGGCATAAATTGGCACAAGTCTGTAATATTCCCCCCTCACCGCAGGTACAGTAAGATGGGAATGCGAGTTCCCACTAGCCTGGTGTTCGGACTCAGTAAAGTACATGGGGATAAATATACACTTGAATACCACGGAAATTATACGGTCGAACTACGGCACGGCAGTACACACATTGGAAAAGCAAGTAGACAGGTGGCTCAGACTTCCACTCTCGATTGCTGAGCGAGTCGCACTGATTAAAATGATTGTCCTGCCCAAATTCCTGTATCTTTTTAACAATATTCCTATCCCTCTAACAAATCGATTCTTCAAATCAATATACACCCACCTTATTCGACTGACTTGGGGAGGTAAACAGCCCAGGGTCCGCTGGGAGGTAATGACACTCCCGTACCACAGAGGAGGCTTTGGAGTCCCCAACTTTCAATTGTACTACCTGATCGCTCAGTGCAGCTATGCACACTCCTGGTGTCACCCTGACGCCAGGATTCCTTATTTACGTCCTGAAGCGGATCTGGTCCTACCGGACACTTTGAACACGGTATTACCCCTGGGCTACCCACGTGACCCTACAGACATTCTGACTGTTCCACTACCAGCTTGGCCTGGCAGAAACTGGTCAGAGTACTGGGGTCACCAGTTCTATACTCCCCGAGCCTACCTCTCCCAAATAAACGCTGGATTCCTATTACTGGGGAAAGGATAGTACAGAGCACTCTCTCACTGTACGACATGACCACTATTGGGGATTTCTACATTGAGGGGCAAGTATTTTCTGTCTCAGATGGAGATAGGTTTAATGAGGCTTCCATCATGGACAAATTTGTGCTTACTCGCCTTCGATCAACTCTGAGGGCTAAGATCCCTAGCTTTCCCGTCGAACCTGATCCATTCACCCCGCTTTCTACAGTTCTCGATAGTACCAATGGGGAGCATCTAGTTTCCAAGCTCTACCGGGCTTGTGTGGATATAATCCCAATACGCGATGCTAAAATAAGGGCTGATTGGGAGGCAGACCTGGGCCACCCTATTACTGATGACCAATGGGCTGCATGCTGTCTACAAACCAAGGAGGTCTCCTTGAATAGCCGCCATAAACTAATCCACTTCAAATTCCTGCGCAGAATATATGTAACCCCTGCGATGACACATAAAATAGATCCTGACAGACCCCATTGTTGTTTAAAATGTAAATCCCTGCACGCAGACTTTGTGCATCTTACCTGGACTTGTTGCAAAATACACAAGTATTGGGCTGAAATCTATCGTACCCTTGGGGAAATGATAGGCTTAGACATTGAACCTACTCCAGAGGTAGCATTGTTGGGGTACGTGACTAAAATCCCTAAGCCAGTCCGGAAATTCACTGCCTTGGGGTTACTACTGACCAAAAGAGAAATAGCACTCAAATGGGGACGAACAAATGCTCCGACGCACAAGGAATGGCTGGGCAGTCTTGCATATTGCACCACCAACTACGACTTATATGCCTCCACTCTTCCCAATACATCCCGCCCACGGGACATTTGGGGCCCTTTTAAACACTACACGGCAGCGACACGATCACAGTCCACCACACAGCTGGAGCGCGGAATTGTGCCTGCGGGCATTGGCTGATCAGATAGAAATTGTATACCAGACGTAGAAATGTGATATTTCCTTTAGCTATATGTTTTCTTTTCATAATGTGGTTTGCTGTGCACTGTAGCAACAAGGTAATTTGGGTATGCGATTAGCAGGTGTGGAGCTCAAGTAATTATAAAGCTGATTGTCCAGGCTGAATAGATCAGCATGGAGATACATGTTGTGAGGCGGACAAATTTCTGCGTAATGCACTGTAATGTCACAATGCCATTGTAATGGAGCTGGAAAATATACTGTTCTAATTTTAAAACTGGTAAATAAAGTGTTAAAAAAAAAAAAGGTGTCCCAGGCAATCTGTGTCCTGCGTCCCGCCCATACCAATCGCATAAGTAGGCCCCGTAATTGAGAAAAAAAGGTGTTTGTGAGCGGGATAGGTATATTGAGCTATGATGGGAAGTTGATTTGTGATGGGGTCTGGGTGAGGGTTGAAGTTGCTGCGTATGAAGGTGACTTTGCTACAGAAGAATTCTGAGAACTTGTTGCAAGGGTCTTGTGAGGGGGTAATGTTGCTGGAGGTGGCAGGAGGCACAGTGAAATCTTTTACAATGGTGAAGATTTCCTTGCTGATGTTAGTGCTGGCGTCAATGTGATGTGCAAGAGCTGTGAGCTTAGTGTTCCGAATCTGCTGGTGGTAGTGTCTTATGGCTGAATTTAAGATGTCTTTATCTGTGGTGTCTTGGCTTGCTCTTCATTTGCCCTCCAGTTATTTGCAAAGGTGTTTCGCTGGTGGTCTACAAACGAGGGTTCTGCCCAGGGAGAAGTTGACTGTGATGGTGTTCCATGTAGCTGGTGGAGGTGTCATTGTAGGTTGCGCAGCTGATGGTATCTTTGACTGTGAGGACGACTCCACCTATGTGCTTGTGCTGATGGTCTTGCCTGGCAAAATTGTAGCTGGTGGGTATGGGTGTAGATATGTCCAGTGCAGAGGATGGATTTCGCCATGTTTCCGTGAGGAAGAGCAGGTCCAAAGCATGGTCATGCAGTAGGTCCCATTCCTCCTTGGTGTGCAAGCAGGTGTTTGAAAGCATGCATATGAGTGTGCCGTGTCTTGTGTTAAGCAAGGGTGAAATATCTATAACATTTTATTGTTTTAGTTCATTAAAACCAAAACAAATAAATTCAGTTTTTTTTTTTTTACAAATGTTTTTATTTATAGGTTGCAGTATAAACATACATTCAGAGAAACCATGAATACACAAGATTAAATGAGTGTGGAGCAATAGCATTAGATATAGAACAAACAGTCTAGCAACGTTCTCTTCGATTGAGAGCAAGAGATCAGACTCTAGATGTCGAGATGTACATGTGCTGAGGGTCACATCAAATATATCTACAATTACCGACAATGGGTCAGGCATCACTGTTGTCAAGGCTCTTTCCCCGATCTCCCCGATATTAAATTAAGCCCACTCCCTCCTCCTCCTCACCCAGTTCCAAACCGTAATATTTTATCCATGGGGCCCATATCTTGCAGAATTTCCGGGGACAACCCCTTGCTTTGTACGTCACTCGCTCCGCAACCATTTAGAGATCTAAACATATTCTCCATTCCTTAAGTGTGGGGAGTTGGTGGGCCCCCCAATAGCGAGCTATGTCCTTTTTGGCCACCACTAGCCCCTGGTTGGCTAACATAATTTTATGGCGTGGCAGGTCCACATCCGTAGGGATTCCTAATAAAAGAAAGCGAGCTTCCAGCTCAAGTTGCGCTCCCAATATATTGTTCAGTTCCTTCACTACCTTACTCCAGTATAGCTGTATCCTGTTGCATTCCCAGAGGGTGTGTATTGATGGAGCAGGGAAAATAAAAAAATTAACCCCTAACAAATTTTATAAATTATTAATAAAATGTTCGTTTAAATGTATTAATCAACACTGTATGTGTGGGAATGGTAATATGCCAATGTGTGTGCTAAATAATCTATTAATGAATGTCCGTGTGTCTAATTATAACGTAAAAATAAATGCGTACTAATAAAAATAAATGCATGTTATTGTGCTTCATAGAAATAAAACGTGTCGTTGCAAAAACAATAGTGATGGTAAGTAAGGAACAGCTTAAATGTTGCTTTCTGCTAGGTAATAACTAATTGGGGTACGTAGATGACGGGAGGGAAACGAAAGGGCTATTTTTCTCTATTTTAATTATGTTTTGTTTGCCTCAAATTAGTGCTTCTAAAGTATAACCGAGTGGCGAGATAAAATGGCCGCCAGTGGGAAGATGTGCGCAGGCGCAAGGGAACACATGACACGGGATGAAATCGGAGAAAGCTCAACCTCGTGGTGTAACAGAGAGGCTAGGATGCAAGAAATGGTCAAGGCTGATGTGACCTAATTGAACTGATAGTGTGCCGTGATGATCAGCAAGAGTCCCGTGGGAAACCAGTTTATGAGAAAGGACAATGACTGCGGAGTTCTCGAATGTATCGAAAGAAGTTACAAATGAACTGATCGAAGCGGACGAAAACATGTTTGAGCGTATGGGAAAGGAAATGATCCAAGGACCATTGAATCCAAGAGAACTTGATTAAAAGAATGAATATGATGACATGCATGAACCAATGGAAGAAAAGCGTGATATTAATGTTGCAACAATTAGTTAGCAAAGTTAGAATTAGGGTATAAGAGGGCCTACTCTTAGTGGGAGGGGTTCAGTTTTCAGTCCAGAGTCAGTCGCGGTTGCAGTCACAGTCAGGAGAGGAGTTGGAGAGTCGTGTTGGTGGCTTCCAGTGCTGGGTGGTCCTGATCGATCCCTTACTGAGCGGGAGATGCTGAAAGACTGTTAAATGAGACGGGTTGCAGGTAGCTGATGCTGACGAGCTGAAGTTGCTGTTGCTGTCTTAATTTTCCAGTTGAGTATGAGAATCAGGCTATTTCTAATTCTTAACTTAGGTTAGAAATCATTAGGCTAAATTAGGAAGTTAGGCAGGTAATTAGGGTTTTGGCTTCATGACAAAAATGTCCTTTCCGCATTAAATTGATTATGTTTAATAAAATTTTGAATTAATAATGAATGATTTGATTGAATAACGTTTAAATTCTTTCTCATGCTTTAAAAATTATATAAAATTTAAGATTTTTTAAACCAAAATGACTCAGTGGTTATTTCCCTAAGTAATTGTGACATCAGTAATTGGTTATTGTGATTCAGCTGGTCTTAATCACTATGAACTAATTTTTTACATGAATGATTCATCGACAAAAACAATGAGCAGGAATATCTTAAGAAATAACTAAAAGAAAGCGACAAACTAAAGTAATAAGATATCCCGGCTCTTCCAGCGGTACATAAATGGTGTTCTCCATTTAGTTCTCATGCTTCTCCTAGGAGTACAGAATTTCATAAAGGTGTAAAGGAAATCCAGGTGTGTGTGTTAGGCGATGTTTATGGGCCCCATCGTCATGTGGATGTGAGAAAATATAGTTTGCCCCTGGATGACCTATAAGTAACTTAGGAGGAGAATAGTTTTTATTGTACGCGCTGCATCAGATTTCTTGGTAGCAGAGTTATGGTTTTCTATAGATTAGTTTAGTGATTATTGTTTATTGATTATTGATTATTTTTATGACTAACATTATATGTTGAGTCGTGTTATGTTATATGTGAGTTTTCACGCTTCTGGGATGTAGGAAGTGGAACACGTGTGGCAAGAGAAGTCACATGGAATTTGGTACATGGTCTGAATTCATTTTGGTAATAACGCAGGTTGTGTTATGTTAGGGATTTCTGTGTGAAAAGTGTGTAATTGGAATAGCAAATCACGTTTACTTGTGAAACTTTGGCCTTAATTCTCAGGAGCCTAGTCTCCACATGTGTCTTATCCCCAGAGAAACGAGTAAATTGTTTGTTTGAAAGAAGGGTAAGGTAGAGGGAAGTGCTACTTTATCAGCGAGAGTACATAATTCTGTGGTAGGGTAGAGGTAAGCGCTGCCTACTGGAAAAACAGGATTCTTGTGTAAAAGGACAAAGCTGTCACTTTTGTTTAGCGGATCAGACTATGGAATTGTTTTAATTGTTGTAACTAACGAAGAAACGGCGAAAAGAAAAATTGCCGATAAATTTTGTAAAGGAGGGGTAAAAGAGTAGAAGTGACGTGGAACAGTGCCGCGCTAGGATTGGATAGTGCGCTAGTCACGTGAACACAGAGCAGGAGTGACGTAGAAAAGTGCCGCGCTAGGATTGGTTGATTCGCGGACAGTGGGAATTGTTCTGATTGGTACGTTAGTGTGAGTCGCGCTGTAATTGGTTGAAGTTCTGTACACAGAACAGCGTTAGAGTAAAGAGAAAACAAATAGAAAACATGCCGTATTACGAGTATGAAAGGGAGAGAACGTCATGGACGACAAAATTGAAGAATTTCTTTAAGAAAGACAAAAAGGTTGTGACTAGAGAGGGACAAGTAATTCCTCCGCCGAAATCAGCAGCTTCACATATGATGCTGAAATATGGATATCATACGTGCATATGGTTGGAAAACTGGGCAAAGTATACGAAGAATGATGGTGCTTTAGCTTTCCCTGAGAATGGTTCATTTAGTGTAGCAGTTTTGCGAAATTTGCGAGAAAAGATGACAAATCTAGAGCCTAGACCGACACAGTTTGAGGCTTTGACGGAATGGGAGGATGAAATGTATGAACGAGAGAGATTCAGAGGAATGAGAGATCATGAATTTATGCCTGGAAGATTATGGGGAGTAAATCATGAAGACAGAATAAAACGATGGAGATGTGCTAACATGACAGGAGGTTTGTTTCCAGCTTTTACAGTTGAGGACGGGACTAAGAAAAAACGGATTGAGAAAAAGAAACATATGGAGAGGGAAAAGTATATGCATGAGAGCGAAACGGATGACGAGTTACTGGAAGATATTTTAAATACAAATCCACCTCCGTACCAGCAGAGTTCTACAGTGGTGACACCAAATGCACCGCTAATAGAAACTATGCGAAATAAAAGCCCGGAAAAGAGAATTGAAGTAAATAGGTCACAAGATCAAATGAAAACTTCTCAAAATGAAGGAATAGAAAGCGACAATGCAAGCGAATTAGTAAAGACCACAAAAGAACTAACTGAAAAGATTAGAGAATTAACGAAAAATATGGAAGCAGTTACTGTGCCTGTAACCATAGGTCCAGTAATACCCATTTTTGACAATCAGAAAATTGATGAACGATCTTTGGTAATTCCCATGAGTTCACAATTTCAGAGAGAAAAAGAAAGGATGGAACAAAGTGCAAGTACAAGTAATTTGGCTAGTACTTACAGACCAAGTCCACCTACAAATTTGACGGTGAATGAGTGCAATGGTAGGAAAATGCATATGGTAACAGAATCTGCAACAGAAACCCCTGAAAAGAGTAGTAATTGGATAGAATTAAATAATACACCCATAGGTCCAACTCCTGATGAGTTAAATGAGTGGATGAAGGCATTTAAAATAAAAGAACCAGAAGAAAAACCATTAGATGTAATTAGATTAAAAATTGATATGGAAGAATTAATTCTAGGAACGATTGGTACCGAAAAGATAAAAAATTACCAGGATGATGAAATAATGTTCCTGTGCAAAAGTATTACATGGAGGGCGAAGAATTTACATGACAAACTAGAAGAAGTAGCCAGTGAGATTGGAATAGACTTTGTGAAAGTAAAAACGTTGCAAAAACCATACAGAGTAGATTTTTGTGAAAAGGATATTGAAAATTTGAACACGGCAGGAAGGCTGACACAGATAAAGGAATTGATTGTGTTATTGAGAAAATGGGGTGATGTGGACAGATGGAAGGTTAGATGGACAAAGAAGAATGAGAAAACTACAGACAAAGGTTCATTGGCTTTTATGATAACTGAAAAGGAATCTGTTGCCAAAGAATACCACATGAGAGAAACTCCAGGTGGTAGTTACGTGCATGTTCCCTGGACTAGGCAGGACATACTGTCATTTACCAATGACTTTCCAAAGCTAAGAGAGAAGCCAGTTGAATGGTACCGACAAGTAGAGAGGTTTGTAAAAGTCTCAAAAGTGTTGTGGATAGATTTAGATGGATTATTTGACATAGTGGTACCAACGGATTTGTGGTCAGAATGTAAGATTACAGTTGACTGGCCAACTACAGAATATCCAAGAGATCCTAAGACAGGAGCTCCAGGTCCTGATGTGATGAAGAAGTACGATAAGGTGATTACATTTTTGAAGAATAAGATTCCTCCTAAAGAGACAGATTGGGTAAAGATCGATAGAACTACACAGGAAAGTAAGGAGTCTGTACATGCATATTATGAGCGATTGTTATTGGTTTTCAAGCAGTATAGTGGTTATGAGGAATTGAGTGAAAAAGACATGAGTCATTTTGTATACCGATTTGTGTTTGGCCTGAAACCAGAAATAAGTGATATGATTAAACAACACATGATAAACTGGCAGAATGGAAGTGTAGATAAGGTGCTGAGGTATGCTAAGTATTGTAGTGATGAAATAGAGAGTAAACAGCGTAAGTTGAAAGAGAAAGCAATGTGGGCACAGGTGAAGGTGGCAGAAAAACAAGAAGCTCAATTGGACAATAATAATGGGAATGAAACAGGACAGAATAAAATGCGACCGAACATAGGTAAAGGAAAGGGTCAAGTGAGTCTAGAACAGGGGTCTTCAAAGTGTGGGGCGCGACCCCCAGGGGGGCCGTGGAGTGATGGAAAGGGGGTCGCTCATTCCCGGTCACACTTCTGCCCAGGCCCATAGGACTTCAAGGATTCAGCCCCCTCCTCCCTCATAGTGTGTCTCAGCTCGAGCTGCTGTGGCCTCCGCTGGGCTGTGTCTGCAGTCTTATCTCCAGCACAGCATGGCACGCCTGAGTTTTTCACAGGTCTTTAAAGACCATTTGCATGTTTACATACCTTTTGTAAACTGGTTACTGAGGCTTAGTTTCTTTTTCTAGTTCCAGTACCCCCTGGGCCCCCCTCTGCCTATTCCTTACATTTGTATTTTACATTTACTGCAGTAGTGTGAGAATGCATTTCATGAAAAGAAATATAAAGTAGGGTTGCCAAAAGAAAAATACCAGCCATTTGATGTTTAAGGAGCCTGCAAAGGCCTCCTCTTGACACTAAATAGGATTGTAAATAAAATCATATGCGTTCATTCGTAATGTGACTTTTCTGTCTTTGTTCCCTTTAATTATCAGTCATGGATCATTGAGGCAGCCCTAGAACACAATTAAAAGTGCTTTCTATTTATATTTGCTGTTCCAAGTACGCACAGATGAGTGCTGAAATATACAGCTTTAGGTGACTGCTTATTTTTGTACCGTCTGGGACATCAAAATAATGAGCAGGCAACCCTAATCATAAGACTGTAAGTGTGTTGCAGGATTAGCATATCATTTATTTCCTCCACCCTCGATCCCTGATTAATGCCATAATAGCAATAGTTTAACTTATATCTTAAACCCTACGCTGCCGTCAATAACATGCTGAGTCACTTCAAGTGTCTGGGAATGCACCCTGCATTCAGACAACTCGCTCCTCATTCTCGCACTTCACTTTCACGCTCATCCTGTACTCACAGCGATCACAATGCACTCACACTGATCACCATGCACTCACATCATTCACCCTCTCACCCTGCACTCACTTGCGCTGTTCACCCTGTACCTCACCCTGCAGTCACACTACTCATCTGCACTCATGTGACACCTCATTCACCTGCCCCCTCACTGCTCAATTTGCAACTCATTCAAACAAGCCCATCATTAACCATGCATTCATTCGTCCCACTCTGCACTTACATCCGCACCCAAATTCATATGGTCACCTCACTCACCCTGCAGTCACTCCTCTTTCCCTACTCTCACACTGTTGCATCGCTCACCGTGCACTCACATGGGCATTCGTGTCACCCACACAGTGCAGAGGGTTAATGTGCCTGCTACAAAGAACATGTACTATGCAGATCACACACCTGAGTGTGAGTAAACTATGAGTAGTGCTATAAAAAAAAAATATTTGTCAGAAAGGTGCTACAGAGAGATGAGGTGCATTGTTGGTGAGTGGTAGTGAGGGAATTTATGGAGAAGGAGGAAACTGGGGAGGGGCACCAAAAAGACTGTTGCACCGTGTGTGCCCAGTGCTAGGGCCAGCCTTGCCTGGGAGTGTAGGCCCCGGCGAAGTTTGGGTCTAGTGGCTCACCTGCTTCTGTCTATTACTATTATTATTTACATTTGTAGCGCGCTACTGTTAACAAAAGGTGTCCTGGGGCTAATAGCCATCTGCTGCCTGAAGGCAAATGAGAAACACACAGAAGGGGAAGGAGAACCAGCCAAATGGGGTAACCTACAGAGCATAGAGCCAGGTTTTTATATCTTCCTAAAGAATAATAGATTCTTGGTGGAGCGAAGCAAAGAGGGTGCACGTTCCATAACTGTGCGGCCTGCACCAAAACAGCTAGACAGACAATTCGTGCCTTCCTGAATTAGGGAACAATAAGCAGAGTGGCACAGGCCAAGAGGAGCATACGGGTCCAACCTGTGTGCTCGGTGAGGAGAGATGAGAGGATGAGAAAGGACAGCAAGGCAGTGAGAGAATTCGATTGAAGAGGTCAGGTATGAGGAGAAATGTGAAGTGCCGAAGGGAAGTGCAGACACGCAAGAAGTGAGTGTGAGGGAAAGTTGAGGGAACAGAGGAGGGCTATTGTTAAACTGTGAGAGAAGATAGCTACGAGATGATCTGTGACCTAAAAAGTAATCTGATGCGACATGGGTGAGGGACAGCAGCGATAGGGGAAGAGAGGGAGTACTGGGGTGGGTGCTGAGCAGATTAATTTGTAATAAAACATGTGCCAGGGACCTCACCAGTAGGCCACTGCAACTTTAACCACCCACCCATTGCCTTGCCTGTGCGGCCAATGACAATACCTATGCAACTACCAACCATAACACTTGTACAAGTGTGACTGTTCAGACTATTTCAGGCCCCCAAAGCTATAAGAATGGCATGGATGTCAGGAGTTTATAGTTTTTAATGTATATTGAATTAATAAACAGCTGTTCTGCTCGTCTCTAAATTACACAGACAGAGCCACCATGTGGCAGACGATCATAGTGCCAGTGTGCACAATTAGGTGCCAGTGCGGAGCACCGGAAACCACCTGCTCAAATTAAGCACTGGTGCTGAGGTAACGGGGTAGAGGGACATTGGTTCAAGAAGGTGTGGAAGAACAAAGGGGAGATGTGAAAGATGAATGGGGGGACTGGAGAGGTGTAAGGTACAAATAGACAACAATTTGAATGGAGAGACTTGAGGGGAATAAGAAGTGCAGATGGGCATGGGAGGTGACGGGGCCAGAGAGGCCATGAGATAAATGCGAGCGACTGTTAGAGATGAGGGCAGTGGAAAGACAGAATGGCAAGAGGTGATTAAGGGTGAAGTGAGAAGTTGAATGGGGAGAGTTCAGAAGTTGTAAAAAGGGTGAAAGAAAATGGCCTGCAAAGTAAGAGAGGGATCCGGGATTGGGAGGGGAGAGGAGAGGAGAGAGGGATGGAAGGGAGGGGTGAGAGGAAAGCGGCATGGGTAAATTGCTTAACTCTGCACAAGACCGCCAGGGTTTTAAGGGACCCCTGCTGCTCCCAGCCAGGGCCAGGTGAGCTTCTAATGTGGCAGCACGTATTCCTGCAGAGTGGAAGGCCCATCACAGAGGTTGACTAGACATCTTTCTGATGTGAATTGCTGTATTTTGGTTATAAATTAGTACTGATGGGGTGAAATCTTTCCTCAGTGTTACTGTGTGCAAAAAATGTCAAAATAATGAATCAATTCTATCCCAAAATAACGCGGCATAACATAACATTATTTAAATTTTCTTCCCACACAATTTAGTCAAGCCTGTCGTGTAATTTGGTCCTCACCTGCCTCATAATTCCAGTAGCCCTGCCTACAGGTTTAGAAATGTTTGTCAGGAGGGGGTCCTTACGACTGAAAATGTTGACAGGGGGGTCTCGGCACCCAAAAGTTTGAAGACCTCTGGTCTAGAAGAAGCAAAGAAGAAATGGCCATGTCATAATTGCGGAAAATTAGGGCATTGGAGAAATGAGTGTAAGTTCCCACCTAAACCTAATCCGGAACATCAATCATTAACTCCACAGGTGCAGAATGAGGTAGTTGTTCAACAAAGTCAGGTGCCGCAACCACCACTTCCCAACACTGTTAACCAACAAAGATACAGTACAGAAACAGGATTCTACGGAGGAGAGCAGGTAACACAGTTACCACGAGCAGCAAATATTTCTCAGTATTGGTTGCATCAGAGTGAGGATGACCCGGATGAAAGATTCTGACGGTGCGCAGGAGAGAGGAAAGAGTGCGTGCTTGGCGCAACTCTAGAGGTAGATCAGTCTGGTCCCTTTGTGGATGGAGAAGTGAATGGTGCAAATGTAACATTCCTTGTCGATACTGGAGCTACCCGTTCTACTGTCAGATCAGTGGAAATTCCAAACCTTCCTCTCTCAGGTGAATATATCCAAGTAGTAGAAGTAGCCAATCAGCAGATAAAAACCCCACTTACTGAATTGGTGGAAGTAAAAATTGGTACTTTTAGCAAAATGCATAAATTTGTAGTGTGCGATTGTAGTCCTGTAAATCTTTTGGGTCGTGACCTTTTGTGCAAGATGAATTGCACAATTTATTGTACACCAGATGGAATTGGATTTCAGACTTCAGATGAAGATGTTTTGTATAAGGTAACTTTGATGAATCAGGAACCTGAAACGAATGGTTTGTTTCCTGCATTTGATGCAGAAAAACTTCCAGAAGAACTAAAAGGTGCAGTAAAAGAAAGTGTGTGGGATTTTACAGGAGAAGACATTGGATTAATGAGAGAAGTGGATCCCGTAAAAGTGACAGTGAAAGAAGGGATAATTTACCCGAATACGCCACAGTACAAATTAACTCCAGAAATAATTGAAGGAATAACTCCTGTGGTAAATAAGATGATTGAACAGGGAATTCTAAAGGAAATCATGAGCAGTCCATGTAATTCACCTATTATGGGACTGAAAAAGCCGAATGGAACATATAGAATAGTACAGGATTTGAGAAAGATCAACAAAATAGTTGTACCCTGTTGTCCAATAGTGCCAAACCCTGCAGTGATTCTATATCAAATTCCACACGAAGCTGAGTGGTACACTGTGATAGATTTGTGTCACGCATTTTCTCTATCCCTTTGCATCCAGATAGCCAGCCATTATTTGCGTTCCGGTTTGGAGAGCGTATTTTGGCATGGTGCCGAATTCCTCAGGGGTATACAGAAAGCCCCTCAATCTTTAATCAGATTCTAAAGAAATCTCTGGAAGATTTGAAAATGCCAGAAAAATCAGTGATGGTGCAGTATATTGATGACCTATTGGTGGCATCGAAAACCAAAGAGGCATGTGTAAGTGACACAATTGCCTTACTGAACCATTTAGAGAAAAGAGGACAAAGTGTTTCCTTCAAAATTACAGTTTTGTCAGAAAGAAGTCCAGTATTTAGGGCATAAAATTGAGAAAGGAGTGCGAAAAATAGCGACAGAAAGAGTAAGAATGATTCAAGGAATGAGAGCACCAATGACTCAGAGAGAGGTAAGAATGTTTTTGGGAATGGTTGGATATTGTCGACAGTGGATAAGTGGTTTCTCTTTGATTGCAAAACCATTACAAAAATTGACCAAGAAAGATGTAAAAGACCCTTTTGAGTTAAACAAGGAAGAAATGAAATCTTTCAAAGAATTGAAAAAGAAACTGTGTGAGGCCCCTGCTTTAGGCATGCCGGATTATGAGAAGGATTTTGAGTTGTACTGCAGTGAAAGAGATGGATGTGCATTTTCAGTACTAGTACAAAAACATGGCACAATGAAAAGACCAATCGCTTATTTTTCAGCTGTTTTAGATCCTATAGCAAAAGCATTGCCTGGATGTCTGAAAGCAGTTGCTGCTACTTGTGTAAGTCTGGAACAAAGTGAAGGTATAGTGATGGGGTATCCACTGAGAGTATATGTTCCCCACTCAGTAGAAATTCTTTTGACAAGAACAAAAACACAGTACATGACACATAGTCGGCTGACTAAGTACGAAAAGGTCATCTTGAGTGCAGAAAATGTGACCATAGATAGATGCATGAATGTAAATCCTTCAACATCATTGCCAGATGAGGAAAATATAATTGAACAGGATGAAGTAGATCATGATTGTCTGAACGTGCTGGAATATTGCTAGAAACCAAGAGCTGACATAAAAGATGAACCGTTAAAGGAATCTGATTATGTCATGTTTGTGGATGGCTCATGCTTAAGAACAAAAGAAGGAGTTTTAAGCGCAGCTTACGCAGTGTGCACAGTGGCAACTGTGATGGAAGCGTCTTGTCTGAAAGGAATAAGGTCTGCACAAGTTGCGGAACTGATTGCTTTGATTCAAGCATGTAAATTAGGAAGAAATGTACGAGTCACGATTGTGACCGATAGCCAATATGGTTTCGGCATCGTACATGACTTCGGTCAGATTTGGTCACAAAGAGGATTTTTGACGTCTGCAGGAACACCTATCAGAAATGGAGATTTTGTTAAAAAGCTGCTTGAGGCGATACAGTTGCCTAAACAAATCGCTGTAGTGAAGTGCAAAGCGCATAAGAAAAACGAAGATTACATAGCCGTCGGCAATAATTATGCCGATGAGATCGCCAAATATTGTGCAGAGAACATGGTGTCCCTGAACAAAAATAGAGAAAGGGAGCATGTCTCTTGTCCTTTGCTTTTCACTAATACTGTCGAAACATGGGATGAAGTAAGGCAGTTACAAGAAACTGCAAGAGATGAGGAAAAAGATTACTGGATAAAAGCAGGATGTAGAAGACAGGAAAATAATGGTGTGTGGGTATACAGAGATGAAAGACCAGTTATGCCTGATAGCATGATTGCAGACATGGCACGGATGTACCATGGACAAGCTCATATTGGGAGAGATGCAATGATCAGACTTTTTAGACAAACCTGGTATAACCCAAAATTCAGAGCCATTGCTGAAAGTCTTTGTCAAAGATGTCTTATTTGTCAACAGTTTAACCCAGGAAGAAAAACAGTAGTGAGTCTCGGAACAATAGGACGAGAAGGAGGTCCATTCACTAGAATGCAGTTGGACTTTATCGAGATGCCCCCTAGTAACAGACTAAGATATGTTCTGGTGGTCGTCTGTTTGTTCTCTCGTTGGGTGGAGGCATACCCCACAAGAAGGAATGATGGAACAACAGTGGCAAAACTTATGCTGCGAGAGTTCATTCCAAGGTATGGTTTTCCAGTCACGGTTGAGACAGATAGAGGAACACATTTTCAAAATGAGTTGATCCAATTGATTTGTGAAGCATTGAGTATTAAACAAAAACTACATTGTGCTTACAGACCAGAGGCTTCTGGGGTAGTAGAGCAGATTAATGGAACAATTAAAAACAGGTTAGGAAAAATGTGTCAAGCTACAGGACTCAAATGGCCAGATGCACTGCCTCTTGTTCTGATGACCATCAGAAGCATCCCTGAAAAGAAAACTGGACTCAGTCCTCATGAGATGATCATGGGACGAGCAATGAGACAAGCACACGTACCTGTCAACAAGTTATTAACTATAACTGATGATCTAGTACTGGATTATTGCAAGGGACTGGCTGATGTGGTGCATTCTGTGTTTCATCAGGTTGGACCGGATGCGACCACTCTTGAAAGAAAACCAGCCCACGACTTGAATCCAGGAGACTGGGTCCGCATAAAAGTCCACAGGAGAAGAAACTGTCTAGTTCCTCGTTGGGACGAGCCACGACAGGTAATCCTGGTAACAACAACTGCTGTCAAGTGTGCAGGAGTGAAAAACTGGGTTCATGCCAGCCACACAATCAGAGTTCCAGAACCTACTGATGACATGTGAGTCGACGACTGGAAGTGTGGGATAACAAGGATAAGTGAAAGGGTGCCAGAACTTGAAGATCGACCTGAAAGTCGACATCTGGAAACCCCAACGGCAAACACCTCTAGAGAAGAAGAGGAACAAGAAGAAGAAGAAGAAAGAAATTCAGAAGTTCCAGAACTTGAAGATCGACCTGTAAGTCGACATCTGGAAATATCTGACACAACTTCAGGATCTGATGATTCAGCTGCAAACTGGGAAGAATTCCGAAAGAGAACTTGGGGTTATAAACCAATTAGAGAAGAAACTGAGCAAGAAATTGAGTTAGATGAACAACCAAGTACAAGTTATGGTGGAAATCCTTCAGAAACAATATTAATAGATGAAATAGGGAAAGAAGTACACAAAAAGTTAGAAAATCGAGAAGAACCCCGAGGAGCAATAGGGACAGATAGAGAAACAGAAGAACAGGGAAATTTAGAAGCAGAAAGGGAGAAAAACACCAAATCAGAAGAACACCGAGGAGGGACAGTAATAAGGGAAAACAAAAAGGAGGAGACAGATCAACCAGTAGGAGATGACGAGATCATAAGGTTCAAAATAAGAGACAATAGTGAAATAGTTGAAACAGAAACTGAAGAAAGTGGAGAAGAGGAAAAGGCAAAAACTGAATCAAGAAAAAGAAATTGGAAAACAGAAAGAGAAGAAAGAGAAGGTGAAGCCAAAAGGCCAAGAAAAGGAGATAATTGGCCCAACAGCTATATAAGAAAATTGAGATATAGAATAATAAAAACAGGAGACGAAAGTGCCGAACAAGTGAATGAGGTAACAAGTCAAAAGGGACAAGGAAAACCCAGTGGGAAAAGATTACAGAAGTCCAAAAGAACAAAGAAAGTAAATGCGAAGTATAAGTCACCTGAGTGGCTGTATATTGCACTAACAGATTACAAAGAAGAAGAAAACACTCACGAGAACCAGAGACTAAGTCGTCGAATGGGAAAAGGTGAGATGCAACAAAACCTGAAGTGAAAACTTATAGTGCTTCTGCCGGACATGACAATTTTACTGGATGTGACAAATCACCGGATGTGACAACGAAAGAATTCTGGAGAGAATTAAAAGAAAGTACCAAGCAAAGACTTTTTGAAAGCAGAGTGGCATCTAAGTCATTTCTGAGGTGTAGTGACACAATTTTCTGAAACTTAACAAATAGAAAAAGCAAAATGGAAAATAATAGGGATAGAAGAGATAAATGTGAGTTTATAAAAAGATGGTGCAAAATGTGCTGCTTTTGTACAGGGTTATTAATGACCATATGGATAGTTTTAGCAATCACAATTCCTATTAGTGTAGCTGTGATAGAAGCAAAGAATGATACTAAACCAGAAAAAGAGACAAATATTAAAGAACAAGTTATCCTAAGAAGTAGTGCAGAGTTACATAAGGATAAGTCAGTAACAGATTTTTCAAAAAATGTTTTTACAAAATTGTTGTATGAATATGTAGAGACAATGGATGTGAGAGATTGTTATGTTTGTATGCAGTTGCCTGCATCAGTGTCAGAAGGTGTGACCTATCATCACTTACCTCTAACTTATGGAATAACATGTAGTGTAATAGCAAGTTTATTTTATAAAACAGGTAGATTAGAATCTTATTATACTGACATAGATAAGATTTTTGCAAACATTCCAGTAGTACCAGAACTTAAAAGTAAAACCAGCAAATGTTTTAGGAGAATTTTTTCTAGAACATAGAAAATTAACCTTAGAAGAAATAGTTAGTAACAACCTTACCTGTGAGTTAAAGAAAGAAGAAAAAGTATTTTTAGAAATGGTTGAAGAAAGAAGAATGAAATTTCAAAAGAAGCAATAAAAGAGAAAGGAAAACGCTTATGGACGTTTGAGGAAGGAAATCATGAAGGGAAAAAGATAAATGCAGCAATGACATTAGATTGGCCGCAAACAGGAAAGTTGTGTATTAGGAGAAATAAGACAGTCTATGACAATTACTTTGTAGGTTCCAGTATCTGCCATGACAATTATCAAATTCTGGGAGGTTGGGGATTCAAAGGTGGAAAAGATCCAATATTTCCAGGTATCTATTATATTTGTGGGAATAGAGCTTATTACAGGTTACCGGACCATTGGTATGGAACTTGCTATGTAGGCCTGGTCTTTCCAAAAATCTTTCATATGGACAGAGAAGAAAAAGGAACATACAAGATGATTAATAGCTTTACACGTAGAAAGAGGGAAAGTTTTTCAGAAATTGTAGGAGATATTTTTGGAGCATTAATACCAGGAGTGGGAATATCTTTGAATGCATTTAAAATTCGGAAGTTATCCACAGTAGTAGATCGTTTGTCTACAGATACTGCGGGAGGGTTCTTAATGGTAAATACCGAAATGGTTGCCATGAGAGCTATGGTGATGCAAAATCGGCTTGCCCTTGATATTCTTTTGGCAAAAGAGGGTGGAGTCTGTGGAATGTTGAAAGTCCAACATTGTTGTACTTACATTCCTGATAAAAGTGAAAATATACAGAAGTATATTACAAATATTACAAATTTGCACAAAGAACTAGTTCCACTGGAGGTTGAAAGTGTTTTGGGAAAACTTGGTAGAGGGTTTTCTTCAGTAGCAAATTGGTTTACCAGAATGGGTAGACTAATGATAGGGAAAGTTATAATAATAGCAACTGTAGTAATATTGTTAGCCATGGTATTGAAAATAGTAATAACATGTATAAAAAGAAAAGTAAGACAAAATAATATAAAAAGAAATAACAGAATAATGAAAGAAAGAGAGAGAGAAATGGGTGAAATTGAGTTGGAGAAAATGAAAGAAAGCATGTATAAGGAGACTAAAAGGCAAGATGAAGAAGAAACAGATGTGTAAATAACAGAAAGCAAAAGACAAAAGACAAGCTGCCTGAAAAGAAGTATAACTTGGGTTTTATGTGGTGATTTAAAAATCACCAAAGGGGGATTGATGGAGCAGGGAAAATAAAAAATTTAACCCCTAACAAATTTTATAAATTATTAATAAAATGTTCGTTTAAATGTATTAATCAACACTGTATGTGTGGGAATGGTAATATGCCAATGTGTGTGCTAAATAATCTATTAATGAATGTCCGTGTGTCTAATTATAACGTAAAAATAAATGCGTACTAATAAAAATAAATGCATGTTATTGTGCTTCATAGAAATAAAACGTGTCGTTGCAAAAACAATAGTGATGGTAAGTAAGGAACAGCTTAAATGTTGCTTTCTGCTAGGTAATAACTAATTGGGGTACGTAGATGACGGGAGGGAAACGAAAGGGCTATTTTTCTCTATTTTAATTATGTTTTGTTTGCCTCAAATTAGTGCTTCTAAAGTATAACCGAGTGGCGAGATAAAATGGCCGCCAGTGGGAAGATGTGCGCAGGCGCAAGGGAACACATGACACGGGATGAAATCGGAGAAAGCTCAACCTCGTGGTGTAACAGAGAGGCTAGGATGCAAGAAATGGTCAAGGCTGATGTGACCTAATTGAACTGATAGTGTGCCGTGATGATCAGCAAGAGTCCCGTGGGAAACCAGTTTATGAGAAAGGACAATGACTGCGGAGTTCTCGAATGTATCGAAAGAAGTTACAAATGAACTGATCGAAGCGGACGAAAACATGTTTGAGCGTATGGGAAAGGAAATGATCCAAGGACCATTGAATCCAAGAGAACTTGATTAAAAGAATGAATATGATGACATGCATGAACCAATGGAAGAAAAGCGTGATATTAATGTTGCAACAATTAGTTAGCAAAGTTAGAATTAGGGTATAAGAGGGCCTACTCTTAGTGGGAGGGGTTCAGTTTTCAGACCAGAGTCAGTCGCGGTTGCAGTCACAGTCAGGAGAGGAGTTGGAGAGTCGTGTTGGTGGCTTCCAGTGCTGGGTGGTCCTGATCGATCCCTTACTGAGCGGGAGATGCTGAAAGACTGTTAAATGAGACGGGTTGCAGGTAGCTGATGCTGACGAGCTGAAGTTGCTGTTGCTGTCTTAATTTTCCAGTTGAGTATGAGAATCAGGCTATTTCTAATTCTTAACTTAGGTTAGAAATCATTAGGCTAAATTAGGAAGTTAGGCAGGTAATTAGGGTTTTGGCTTCATGACAAAAATTTCCTTTCCGCATTAAATTGATTATGTTTAATAAAATTTTGAATTAATAATGAATGATTTGATTGAATAACGTTTAAATTCTTTCTCATGCTTTAAAAATTATATAAAATTTAAGATTTTTAAACCAAAATGACTCGGTGGTTATTTCCCTAAGTAATTGTGACATCAGTAATTGGTTATTGTGATTCAGCTGGTCTTAATCACTATGAACTAATTTTTTACATGAATGATTCATCGACAAAAACAATGAGCAGGAATATCTTAAGAAATAACTAAAAGAAAGCGACAAACTAAAGTAATAAGATATCCCGGCTCTTCCAGCGGTACATAAATGGTGTTCTCCATTTAGTTCTCATGCTTCTCCTAGGAGTACAGAATTTCATAAAGGTGTAAAGGAAATCCAGGTGTGTGCGTTAGGCGATGTTTATGGGCCCCATCGTCATGTGGATGTGAGAAAATATAGTTTGCCCCTGGATGACCTATAAGTAACTTAGGAGGAGAATAGTTTTTATTGTACGCGCTGCATCAGTATAAATGTACTGCGTTCTGTGTGGCATCTGAG
The DNA here is from genome assembly GCA_963921515.1 of Calotriton arnoldi. Taxonomy (NCBI): domain Eukaryota; kingdom Metazoa; phylum Chordata; class Amphibia; order Caudata; family Salamandridae; genus Calotriton; species Calotriton arnoldi. The sequence continues at coordinate 845,999 of CAWUFW010000653.1, forward strand.
ACAATCCGGAGTGTCAGCTCTCCCCATAGTATGTAGCCTAGCCCTGTCGAAGCAGGTCATGTGAAGGATTTTATATTGAATAAGACGCAACCTTAATTTAATCGCCACTTCACGCAGGTGCATAAGGGCTGCCTCCCAATCTATATCTTCCATTGGGCCAGTGGTGCGTTCCCATTTAACTCTAAGCGGGCCCAGTTTATCAGGCATGTTATTAAGTAGTGTTTTATAGGTCAGTGAGATGGCCTGAGCGGGAATCTCCTCCTGCAGGAGCCTGCCTTCCAATTGGGCATACTCTGGTAGTGCCTCCGCATCTAGTCCTTCAGCCTGCCAGGCATGCTTCAGTCTAAGATAAGCGTAAGATTGATTGGCATGGAGCTGATAGGTGGTCTGAAGCGTAGTAAATGGAGCCAGCGTGCCTTTTTCTAATACATCCCCTATTTTAGAAATCCCTATCAGATCCCACTGCTTAAAGGCTCTCAGCTTTCCCACTTCGGGCAATCTTGTTCCTTCCCATAAAGGGGTTTCCCTTGTAGGTCTCCTGTCCCATTTCATTTGTTTCTCAGCACCTTTCCATGCCTCCAGCACTCTTTGGATAGCTGGTAAAAGCCGGCTACTACCTTTGCCCCCATATATGTAGTGCAACTGCGTATGTTTCTGGAATTGCAGTCTTTCCAACCTATAGGTGGGGTGATCCCTCGGAGCGTGGTTCCATTCATTGATTACAATGAGATGAGCAGCTCTATAATATGCTCTGATGTCCGGCAGGGCCAAACCCCCATTATACAGGTTTTGCTGCAGTGTTTGCAATGCTATATGTGGATGGGCCCCATCCCAGAGAAGTAAGCGCAATTCATTGTTGAGAGTTGTAAACACGGCCTCTGGTATTCTACAGTAAGTATTTTGCAAAATATAGAGCAACTGGGGAAGTGTGACCATCTTATACATAGCGGCCCTCTCCATGATTGTCAGTGGGAGCCTCCTCCACCTCTTAACATTTTCTTGAAAATTTGAAAGGACCCGCCTAATATTATGGATCTAGACTGGTTGCCACCTCAGTGGTGATGTAAAGCCCCAGGTAGGTGAATCCCTCCGTAGACAAACGTAGGCAGCTCGGGTAGGACTGGGGTTCCACCTCCCCTCCCACCGGGTACAGGGTGGATTTACTCCAGTTAATCCTATATCCCGCGTGGCGGCCGTATTCTTCAAAAATTTGCAGAATTTTAGGGAGTGTCTCGTCCGGGTCCGTGACATACAACAAAATATCATCCGCATATAGGGATATGCGTTCTTCTAATAAAAAACGAGACTCGTCCGTGAAACCACCCAGCCCTGGGCAGGCTCTGACCACACAGGCCAGGGGTTCCAAATGAGAGCAAACAGTAGGGGAGACAGGGGACAACCCTGTTGTGTGCCTCTTTGGATTGGCCAGCTCGACGAGGTAACCCCATTAACCCGGACAGTAGCCTGGGGATTATTATGTAAAAGTGCCAACCATTCACGAAATATCAGACCAAATCCAAACTTTTCCAAGGTACATCTCATAAAGGGCCAGTGAATGGTATCGAACGCCTTTTCGGCGTCTAGTGAAAGGAGCAGATGGGGGCTGTCTCGACCCTGAACCGTGTCCATCCAGTTAGCCAGTCTCCGTAGGTTAAAACGTGTGGCTCGCTTCGGCATAAACCCGGATTGGTCTCTATGTATCAGGGGTGTAATGACTGTCAGGAGGCGCCACAGTTGATATTAAAAGTGTTAAAACAAGGCATGCCCTATGTTAGATACTCAACATATACTAAAAGAGATTTGTATAAATACTACAAAGAACACTAAAAGGTCAATTGTGCCACTGACATGATAAAAAGCAAATTCAGTGTCAGAAGTAAAGTGTAATAGTCGGCTAAAAATACATCTTGTATAGATACTGAGATGAGGAAATGAACAATCTACACAAGTCCTGTCGTCAGACAGATCCAATATCAGAGTTGCAAGGGTGAAGTAGGTTATATGCTTGCCATGTGCTGTGTGATGCTTGATGGCTGCAAATGACACTTGGCAGTCCTCCAGCTGGAAAAAACCTCTCCTTGATGATGTCTGTTGCACTATGCTAAGTGCTGCAGCTCACCATGCCCTGGAATGACCAGAGCAAGCCGACATTTAAGGGAGCTGGGGAGTTCGTGAGGACTACGATGTTGTCCATGTCTGCTTCATTAGAAAATCAGTATTGAGAAAAACAAGAGCGACCCATATATCCTTGCGAACTGGGTGTTGCAGTTAAGCAAAAAAACAATGTTCGCAAGGAACTCATTTGTCAGAGGTAATACAATTCTGCAAGAGAAATTTAGCTTGCTTGAATTAATCAAGAACAGAAAACATTTATGCAGATAAGACCTTAGTTGAGTTCAGTCAAAAACAATAAATCTTATGTTAGACTTGGCATCTTTTGGCGTGTTTCCCCCGAGTTTTTGCTTTCTGCCCTCCCGGTTTTGACTCTGTTTTTCCTGGTGTAACATTTCTGCGCGCTTTTCGCACTGCTGATCAGTGGTAAAGTGCTGGTGCTCCTGTGGTAAATTGTGTTATGATTGGATGTTTGACTTACTTGTCAGTCCCCAGTAAAGGGCACTGCGGGTGCCGGGGCTTGTGAGTCAACCGCTACTCGTGGGCCTGCAGCACGGATTGTGCCACCCACGTACGTGGCCCGAAGAAGGTATAAGTGAGTGAAGTTTGGTATGCCTGAACTCAGCGTCTAAAGACGCAGCCTTTAGTGAGGGTGCCCTTTTCATTCTGAGTTCATAAAGGCCACTTTTAGAAAGTGGGTATTATTTTGCTCGGTCATCCCGTGTGCCTCTGCTGGAATGTGGATTGCCTGCCTGGGTTTTCGACGACAGATGGCTAGGAAGCAGGGTGGCTCCCGATAGTCTAGGTAGGTCAGGAAAGGGCTAAGTAGACCTGGGCTGCGATGGGGGGGAAGAGGGATGAGATTTCCTCGCACCTCAAAGGGCCTGGTCTGCCTCTGACAAAGCCGTCTCCACCTCCTGCCAGGAATTCACACCAGAGAAGGCCGAACTGGTTCTGGCCGGGCACAGACGCTCTCTGCCTGGAAGATCAAAGGATTTTTGTGTACAAATACTGGGGCCCAGACCCTTGAACTTTAGAACTCATCTAGATCAAGAAGACTGCCAAGAAGAAGAGCCGGAGAAGCTGCAAGAAGGAACGACTGCTTTGCTGCGTGCTTTGCTGGGCCGACCTGCAGTGGCTGCTTCTGTCTTGGGCAGTGAAAGGCCTAGACTGGACTTTCTGCAACCGCATTGGTGAGACTCTCCAAGGGTTTGAAGTAGAGCTTGCCCCCTGTTCACGGAGTCTCAGGAACATCAAAGACTCCCGGTTCTTCGACCCGCAGCACTGGGGACTGTGTGTTTCGTACTGCAACCCGAAGAACACCACCTCGACGACGCCTACGACGACCCTGCCGACCCCGTGTCCTGAAGGCACCGCAGAGGGCACCACCGCAACGCCGCACCGCGACCCTGGTCTCACCGACGACACCATCACCGAGCCGCTGCTCGCACCGCGACCTGTGGGCACCGCACTCCGCACCGCCTTGCTTCATGCCGAAGCTTTGGCACCGCAGAGGGCACCGCCGCAACGCCGCACCGCGACCCTGGTCTCACCAACGACGCCTGCTGACGCCATCACCGAGCCGCTGCTCGCACCACGACCTGTGGGCACCGCACTCTGCACCGCCTCGCTATACGGCGACGCCGTGGCCTTCCTGACGCCGCCACTTCCCGCCGAGATCGACGCCGCTGCTTGCACCGTGTTTCGGGGGCACCGCTCGTAAGTTACACGACGCACCGCCCTCACCCCACACTGCAGCCTTGGCCCACCGACGCCGGCGCCATCGACTCCCGCTCGTCAACCGACGACAGCGCTTCAGCAACGACGCCGCCGCTGCTTGCACCGTGACCTGCTAGCACCGTGACGCGCACCGCCTCCATCTCGCACCGTGACCCTGTTCTCACCGACGACGCCATCTGACGCCGCCACCGAGCCGCTGCTCGCACCGCGACCTGGGGGCACCGCACGCCGCACCGCTGCCCTTCGCCCCGCAGCACCTGACGCCTGCTGGCGCCAGCGCTCCTGATCCCATCAGAAAGGAGCTCGACCTGCAACGCGAGTGACTTCAAGGGACCCATCGCACTGCATCTCTGAAAGGTACTGTTTGCGGGTCTTCCCGACACCGTAGCTGGCCTGCGACCCCGCGGTCAGCCAGAACTGTTTTGGATTTGTGTGTTCACGATGCCGTGGTAGCCGGGACGGCGCTATCCACACAAGGAACTCTTTTTAATCAGTGTATTTCTTAACTGTGAACTTTTAAGTATAGTATTGTGGTTCTTTATCGTTTTTGGTCTTGTTTTAATTATATAAAAATATTGGATATTTTTCTAAACTGGTGTGGTGTCCTTTTGTAGTGCGTACACTGTATTACTGTTGGTTATGTGCAACTGCTTTACACACTGCCTCTATGATAAGCCTGGCTGCTCGTGCCAAGCTACCAAGGGGGTGAGCAGGGGTTATTTTAGACGTGTAACTCCCTTATCCTGACTAGAGTGGTGGTTTTTGCCTGACTTGGGCCCACGCCCTAGCCTACTAAAAATCCCATTTCTAACATTGGTTGTCAGCGGTGAGGATAGGACTTGTGGTTTCACTTGACTTACAGTGATTGGTGTGCACTACTACCATATCGCAGACCATTACGTGCCACATACTAACCCGTTTTCTTCTTGGCCGATTTTTGTGATCTTGCCAGGTGAACTTTCTGCTTCATCATGCCGGAATCAATAGCATCATCCGTTGCATCCATGGACATTGCCTTTGAGGAGGATAGGTTGGAGCTCTACACTGTTCGGGAATTGAAATCCGTTTGCAAAAACCTAAAAGTCCAAATCAGAGGCCTCAGTAGAAAGGACGAGCTACAAAAGGCGCTGAGGGCCTGGGTAGCAGCCAGAGACGCAAGTGGGCAATCTGGTGACCTTAGTGGAGAGGCGGTGGGAGCCCAGTCCTAGGATGGATGTGCTTTTGGGAGGGGGGGAACCCTTCCGACCAGGCAGCAGTGGCCTGTCCCCAGAGGAGCTGGAGGACAGGCGGGAAGCAAGGAGAGCCGCCACGGAGCTAGAAAAGATTAGATTGGCCATGGAGGAGAAGAGAATGCTATTGGAGCATGAACGAGGTCTTAAAGAGCTGGAGCTGAGGAGTAGGCCCGGCTCGGATGGTGGCAGCAACTCGTCAAGGCAGACAGACCGAATCTTACACATCCCTAAGAATGTGGGCAGAGAGTTCAAGAAGGGGGATGACATACAGAGGTGGTTTCAGGGTTATGAGGCTGCAATACACATGAATGGGGTCCCTGAGGAGAATTGGGGAGCAGGATTGTGGTCTCTGTTTCCAGAGAAAGCCAGGGATACTTTGACAGCTTTGGGTAAGGGGCCTAACCTCACCTATGCTGATATGAAAGAAGCCCTCCTCACTAGGTATGGTCTCACTCCTGAAAAGTACAGGGATCAGTTTAGGTCCTGGAAGAAATCTGATGCCAACACGTGGCTGGAATGTGTGGATGAGTTTTGTCGATCGTTGGATGGCTGGGTGAAGGGCAGTAATGTGACAGATTTTAAGGGGCTCTACAATTTAATTGCGTGGGAGCACCTGTCCAGTCTATGTTTTGCAGATCTGCGCCAGTATCTAGTAGATAGTAAGCTGACTGACCCCAGGAAGCTTGCTATGGAGGCAGACCGCTGGGTGAGTACCAGGGTCCACAAGAAAGCGTTTGGGGGAGACTCAGCCAAAGTTGGGCAGGGTCCCCAGATGAAAAGTGGGGGGGGACAAGGGTAAAACACAGGAGTTCTCGAAAGGGCCCCAAAATAACACCCAGGGTAAAGGTTCCCATCCCCCCTGAGATAAGACACCAGGGGTCTCGACAGGAAAGCTTGCCGAGACCGGCACCCGCAAGTGTTTTGCAAGTGTCCAGGTGGGGCACATGAAGGGAGACCCCAGGTGCCCAAAGGGGACGCAGCCACCCACCGGTGGACCGTCCAAAGTATTGGCTAGCGTAGCGCTGGGGGAGGAGGAGGGGTCCCAACAGGAGGGTAGGGACCCCGCAGAAATGACCCTCGTCTCACTAGGGGACAGTGAGATGGTCCCAGGAGCCCAGGTGCCCCCTAACACAAAGAAATACAGCACCTGGGTGACCATCAACGGGAAAAGGGTAGAGGCTCTCAGGGATACGGGAGCCAGTGTGACCTCAGTTCGGTGTCACCTGGTCCCTGAGACGCAGGTAGTCCCCGGGGCATTCCACCAGGTGATTGCAGTCGATAATTCAGAGCGCCAGTGTCTGGTGGCGCAGGTTCCCTTCGAGTGGGGGAGGGTCTCAGGTCCTTTAAGGGTAGTTGTGAGCCCTTCCATGCCTGTCGATTGTCTGCTCAGTAACGACCTGGAGCAGTCCTTATGGAAGCATGTTGAGCTCAGGTCCCACTTGGAAATGCTGGGGTTGCCAGAGTGGGCCTGCGTGTCCACTCGGTCGATGGCGGCCAAAGAGGGTGATCAGAGGGATCCGGAGCCTGAAACAGTGGCCCAGGTCCCTGCCAAGAGAAAGGGCAAGGGGCGCGGGAAACCAGCCCCTGAAGTTCCCACGGCCCGGGAGGAGGCGGACCTCGAGGGGGACGCCCCGGTGCCTACAGGGGAGCAGGTAGCCGAACTGGGGGACATCTCTGAGACGACCCATTGGCAGCAAGGGGGTCCCACCAGGGAGGAGTTCTGCTGGGAGCAGAAAGAGTGCCCCTCTCTGGAGGGTCTGCGGTGGCAGGCCGCAGCCCAGGCGACTGGTGATCAGTCCGGATCACATTGGATATATTGGAAGAATGATATCCTGTACAGCGAGCCTAAGGTCGCGGAACCGGGGTCAGCCCGTGTGCTGGTGGTACCCCAGCGCTTCTGGACCTTCCTACTGGGTCTGGCTCACGACGTGACTTTGACAGGACATTTGGGGCAGGACAAGACCTTTGACCGGCTTGTCACCCACTTCTTCTGGCCTCAAATGCGAAGGCAGTCGGATGTGCATTGTCGGTCTTGCCAAACTTGCCAGGCAAGTGGCAAGAGTGGGAGGAAGGTCAAAGCTCCTCTCCAACCGTTCCCCGTGGTGGGGACCCCCTTTGAAAGGGTAGGGATGGACATCGTGGGGCCACTGGACCCCAAGACAGCCATGGGCAACAGGTACATCCTGGTCTTGGTGGACCATGCCACCCGGTACCCGGGGGCAATCCCTCTCAGGACAACGACAGCGCCAGTGGTGGGCCGGGCGTTAATGGGGATCTTTTCCCGCGTGGGGTTCCCCAGAGAGGTGGTTTCCGACAGGGGGACTAATTTCATATCGAAGTATATGACATCCCTGTGGAGGGAGTGTGGTGTTACGTACAAGTTCACCACTCCTTACCACCCCCAAGGTAACGGTCTGGTGGAAAGGTTCAACCAGACCTTGAAAGGCATGATCAAGGGTCTCACTGAACCCATGAGGCGTAAGTGGGACGTCCTCTTACCGTGCCTTCTCTTTGCATATAGGGAGGTACCCCAGAAGTCTCTTGGTTCAGTCCCTTCGAGCTTTTGTACGGTCACCCCGTGCGGGGACCTCTAAGCTTGGTGAAGGAAGGCTGGGAGGCCGCTCCCAGGAAGACACCCCAGGATGTGTTCAGCTACATGCTGGCCTTCTACAACCAAACTGCCCGCTTCAGGAAACTCGCTCAGGCGAACCTCGAGGCCAGCCAGGAAGAAATGAAGATGTGGTATGACCAGAATGCCACTCTGGTCGAATTTCAACCTGGACAGAAAGTGTGGGTCATGGCCCCTGTGGAAACTTGTGCCTTGCAGGACAAGTGGACGGGGCCCTTTGAGGTGGTGGAGCGCAAAAGTGAGGTCACCTACCTGGTGGATTTGCAGGCTCCTCGGAACCAGTTACGGGTCCTCCACGTGAACCGCCTCAACCCCCACTTCGAGAGGTCCGAAGTGAGCATGCTCTTGGCGACGGACGACGGGGAGGAAGCGGAGAGTGAGCCTCTCCCGGACCTCCTGTCTGCCCAAGAGGGGGATGGGTCGGTCGATGGTGTGACCCTCTCCCCGGCCCTGACTGTTGAGCAACAGAGCGAGTGTCGCCAGTTGTTGAGGCTGTTTGCCCCACTGTTCTCCATGACCCCAGGTGTTACTCACTGGTGTACCCACGACGTGGATACCGGTGACAGCCCCCCGGTGAAACACAAGATTTACCGGCTGGCTGACCGGGTCAAGGCCAGCATCAAAGAGGAGGTCTCGAAGATGTTGGCATTGGGGGTGGTTGAGCTGTCCAGCAGCCCATGGGCCAGCCCCGTGGTCTTGGTCCCGAAGGCAACGGCACCCGGTGCCGCCCCAGAACTGCGGTTCTGTGTGGACTATCGGGGGCTCAATGTCGTCACGCGGACGGACGCACACCGCATCCCCCGAACTGAGGAGCTCATCGACCGGTTGGGAGCGGCCAGATTCCTGAGTACGTTCGATTTGACGTCAGGGTACTGGCAGATCGCTCTAACCGAGGGAGCCAAAGAGAGATCAGCATTCTCAACCCCGGACAGGCATTACCAGTTCCGGGTGATGCCCTTCGGATTGAAGAATGCCCCTGCCACCTTTCAGAGGTTGGTCAACCAGGTGTTGGCCGGGCTGGAGGAATTCAGCGCCGCATACCTGGACGACATTGCGGTGTTCAGCTCCAGTTGGGATGAACACCTACAACACCTCAGGGAAGTGTTGAGGGCACTGCAGACGGCAGGCCTCACGATTAAGGCCAGTAAGTGCCAGATCGGGCAGGGTTCGGTGGTGTACTTGGGACACCAGGTAGGGAGCGGCCAGGTGGCACCCCTACAGCCCAAGATTGACACCATTCTAGCTTGGGAGCCCCCCAAGCCCCAGACAGAGGTGAGGGCCTTCTTAGGACTCACCGGATACTACAGGAGGTTTGTTAAGGGGTATGGCACCATCGTGGCCCCCTTAACTGAGCTGACTTCCAAGAAGCAGCCGAAAAAGGTGATCTGGACTGAGTCCTGCCAGAAGGCATTTGATACCCTGAAGGCCGCCATGTGCACGGCCCCCGTGCTCAAGGCCCCCGACTTCTCCAAAGAATTTGTCGTGCAGACCGACGCGTCAGAGCATGGAGTGGGAGCGGTGCTCTCACAACTGAACGAAGAGGGCCTAGATCAGCCGGTAGTCTTCCTTAGCAGGAGACTACTCCCCAGGGAGCAAAGGTGGAGTGCCATAGAAAGGGAAGCTTTCGCCGTGGTCTGGGCACTGAAGAAGCTGAGACCATACCTGGTTGGGACTCACTTCCGGGTTCAGACCGACCACAGGCCCCTCAGGTGGTTAATGCAGATGAGAGGGGAGAATCCAAAACTGCTGAGGTGGTCCATCTCCCTACAGGGAATGGACTTCACGGTGGAACACCGTCCTGGGACAGAACACGCCAACGCAAATGGCCTGTCCCGGTTCTTCCGCCTTAGTGAAAAGAACTCCCAGGCGTGTGGGTAGTTCCCCCTACTTTCAGCTGGAGGGGACGTGTGTTAGACTTGGCATCTTTTGGCGTGTTTCCCCCGAGTTTTTGCTTTCTGCCCTCCCGGTTTTGACTCTGTTTTTGCTGGTGTAACGTTTCTGCGCGCTTTTCACACTGCTGATCAGTGGTAAAGTGCTGGTGCTCCTGTGGTAAATTGTGTTATGATTGGATGTTTGACTTACTTGTCAGTCCCCAGTAAAGGGCACTGCGGGTGCCGGGACTTGTGAGTCAACCGCAACTCATGGGCCTGCAGCACGGATTGTGCCACCCACGTACGTGGCCCGAAGAAGGTATAAGTGAGTGAAGTTTGGTATGCCTGAACTCAGCGTCTAAAGACGCAGCCTTTAGCGAGGGTGCCCTTTTCATTCTGAGTTCATAAAGGCCTCTTTTAGAAAGTGGGTATTATTTTGCTCGGTCATCCCGTGTGCCTCTGCTGGAATGTGGATTGCCTGCCTGGGTTTTGGACGACAGATGGCTGGGAAGCAGGGTGGCTCCAGATAGTCTAGGTAGGTCAGGAAAGGGCTAAATAGACCTGGGCTGCGATGGGGGGAAGAGGGAGGAGATTTCCTCGCACCTCAAAGGGCCTGGTCTGCCTCTGACAAAGCCGTCTCCACCTCCTGCCAGGAATTCACACCAGATAAGGCCGAACTGGTTCTGGCCGGGCACAGACGCCCTCTGCCTGGAAGATCAAAGGATTTTTGTGTACAAATACTGGGGCCCAGACCCCTGAACTTTAGAACTCATCTGGATCAAGAAGACTGCCAAGAAGAAGAGCCGGAGAAGCTGCAAGAAGGAACAACTGCTTTGCTGCGTGCTTTGCTGGGCCGACCTGCAGTGGCTGCTTCTGTCTTGGGCAGTGAAAGGCCTGGACTGGACTTTCTGCAACCGCATTGGTGAGACTCTCCAAGGGTTTGAAGTAGCGCTTGCCCCCTGTTCACGGAGTCTCAGGAACATCAAAGACTCCCGGTTCTTCGACTCGCAGCACCTTGGACTGTGTGTTTCATACTGCAACCCGAAGAACACCACCTCGACGACGCCTACGACAACCCTGCCGACCCCGTGTCCTGAAGGCACCGCCGCAACGCGACCCTGGTCTCACCGACGACAACGCTGACGCCATCAACGAGCCGCGACCTGTGGGCACCGCACTCCGCACCACCTTGCTTCACACCGAAGCTTTGGCACCGCAGAGGGCACCGCAGCAATGCTGCACCGCGACCCTGGTCTCACCGACGACGCCTGCTGACGCCATCACCGAGCCGCTGCTCGCACCGCGACCTGTGGGCACCGCACTCTGCACAGCCTCGCTACAAGGCGACGCCGTGGACTTCCTGACGCCGCCACTTCCCGCTGAGATCGACGCCGCTGCTTGCACCGTGGTTCGGGGGCACCGCTCGTAAGTTACACGATGCACCGCCCTCACCCGACACCGCAGCCTTGGCCCACCGACGCCGGCGCCATCGACTCCCGCTCGTGAACTGACGACAGCGCTTCAGCAACGATGACGCCGCTGCTTGCACCGTGACCTGCTAGCACCGTGACGAGCACCGCCTCCATCTCGCACCGCGACTCTGGCCTCACCGACGACGCCATCTGACGCCGCCACCGAGCCGCAGCTCGCACCGCGACCTGGGGGCACCGCACGCCGCACTGCTGCCCTTCGCCCCACAGCACCCGACGCCTGTTGGCGCCAGCGCTCCTGATCCCATCAGAAAGGAGCTCGACCTGCAACGCGAGTGACTTCAAGGGCCCCATCGCCCTGCATCTCTGAAAGGTACTGTTTGCGGGTCTTCCCGACACCGCAGCTGGCCTGCGACCCCGCGGTCAGCCAGAACTGTTTTGGATTTGTGTGTTCACGACGCCGTGGTAGCCCGGACAGCGCTATCCACACAAGGAACTCTTTTTAATCAGCGTATTTTTGAACTGTGAACTTTTAAGTATAGTATTGTGGTTCTTTATCGTTTTTGGTCTTGTTTTAATTATATAAAAATATTGGATATTTTTCTAAACTGGTGTGGTGTCCTTTTGTAGTGTGTACACTGTATTACTGTTGGTTATGTGCAACTGCTTAACACACTGCCTCTAAGATAAGCCTTTTTTAAAGAAAAAATGGTTCTGTCGGGGTAGCAATTGCTTAGGACAAGTAGTAACAACTTACTTATAACCAAATTGAATAATTTACACAAAAAAATATAATAAATACATAAAGATATAACACACACCAAAGATTATTTGAATCAAAAATGTATTAGGAGAAAATCAAATAATAAAGGCTGTCGCAATTTATAATTTCAATTGCAATACGTGACTGTGGTGCAACAGTGACATGTGGTGAATAGTGATAAATACAATCTACTATATACAGAAATAATTGTGCAAAAAATGAGGAGGGGAGGGAAAAAGATTTCATAAATGTCCTTATTATTAGCACATATGCTTAATGATCCAATGACAAATGGGACTGTGATCATCAGCGTTGTGTGGACATATGTAATACGCCGAAGTTTCGACCCTATATATCGTGCAAGAAGTGAAGGTGCGTCCAGGCGGGTCTTCCTCAAGGCAGGAGGGGGAGGAACGGCAGCCTAAGGATTGATTTAAAGGCAGCGTCAGGTGTGTGTTATAAACCGAAATGTGGGTTCACTATCTAGCTTTAAAGGCATACAGCTTACCCAAAAGTAGATTCCTGGGTGGCCCTGTGATTAATGAATTCTTAGTCAGATAGAAAATTAATTCATAAGGATCTCCACCAGCCGGTTTGAAGCCTATTGGAAATGAAAAACTAAATCAGTGACTAACAATGGTGCTGTTGTTAATTATACAAAATAAGTCTTGGAGGACTGTGACATACCTCAGAAAAAACTGTATTAGACTTCCACCCGTCGGTTGGAGTCGATTTTATGCCAGTCCGGTGTGTTTTCTAAAGTGAATAATGAGCACTGCATGAGTCATAGTTTAGAAATAACACGGAGGCGCAAAGCGCGCTTCGTTGAAAAGATCCTAATTATTTCTCACCGTGATCTGGGAATTAAGCCTCCTTCTGTCCGCAGTTGAATTCGGAAATGAGGGGCTGAAAGAACTGAGGCTATAAATAGCCTGATTAGCGTGAGAAGGGCGTGCACGCTGGCTTGCGTATCCTTAAGATGTGTACGTGTGGTGGAGCAGCTCGGTTATCCCTTCAAGGAACCGAGCTGCTCAACGCAAGGATGTAATCAATTAACCAGCCTGTCGAGAAAGAAAGTCTCAGGCATGCGTGTGAGTTTACACTGAAATAAGAAGCACTGTGTAAATAACTGAAACTACATGAGTATGGTTGGATGACATTATATGAACATGATGATTAAAACAAGTAATTCTTTCACAAATATAAATGTCATACAATTTATACGAGATCTGTAATCATTGCAATATTTGATGCTTTATACTTTTAACCCATTAAAACCAATAAATTCTTAGACCAGCTTTTGACTGCGACAGACCATTTTTTGATTTAATCTGTAATTTGATTTAATATGATGTAGTATCAGTAAATGGGCAAAGAGTGTAGAGTAGCACTCATTGCCATATAAATTGTATGATATCCACGTGTAAAATGTGTCAGAGTGCATTTTGTCACTTTCATATTTTTAAAAGGAATTATTTGTTTTGATCATTACAAACTCAATCATGTCACAACCTGCACAGCATTCACTGTCTTAAACTTTTCGTTTATTCTATATGATGCAGCAATAGAAATAGTGCCATAGGGCTAAGAATGTAGAGTAGCATTCATTGCCATATAAATTGTATGACATCTACGTGTATAATGTGTCAATAAGTGCATTTTGACACTTTCATATTTGTAAAAGAATTTATTGGTTTTAATGGGTTAAAAGTATAAAGCATCAAATATTGCAATGATTAGAGATCTCGTATAAATTGTATGACATTTATATTTGTGAAAGAATTACTTGTTTTAATCATCATGTTCATATAATGTCATCCAACCATACTCATGTAGTTTCAGTTATTTACACAGTGCTTCTTATTTCAGTGTAAACTCACACGCATGCCTGAGACTTTCTTTCTCGACAGGCTGGTTAATTGATTACATCCTTGCGTTGAGCAGCTCGGTTCCTTGAAGGGATAACCGAGCTGCTCCACCACACGTACACATCTTAAGGATACGCAAGCCAGCGTGCACGCCCTTCTCACGCTAATCAGGCTATTTATAGCCTCAGTTCTTTCAGCCCCTCATTTCCGAATTCAACTGCGGACAGAAGGAGGCTTGATTCCCAGATCACGGTGAGAAATAATTAGGATCTTTTCAACGAAGCGCGCTTTGCGCCTCCGTGTTATTTCTAAACTATGACTCATGCAGTGCTCATTATTCACTTTAGAAAACACACCGGACTGGCATAAAATCGACTCCAACCGACGGGTGGAAGTCTAATACAGTTTTTCTGAGGTATGTCACAGTCCTCCAAGACTTATTTTGTATAATTAACAACAGCACCATTGTTAGTCACTGATTTAGTTTTTCATTTCCAATAGGCTTCAAACCGGCTGGTGGAGATCCTTATGAATTAATTTTCTATCTGACTAAGAATTCATTAATCACAGGGCCACCCAGGAATCTACTTTTGGGTAAGCTGTATGCCTTTAAAGCTAGATAGTGAACCCACATTTCGGTTTATAACACACACCTGACGCTGCCTTTTAAATCAATCCTTAGGCTGCCGTTCCTCCCCCTCCTGCCTTGAGGAAGACCCGCCTGGACGCACCTTCACTTCTTGCGCGATATATAGGGTCGAAACGTCGGCGTATTACATATGTCCACACAACGCTGATGATCACAGTCCCATTTGTCATTGGATCATTAAGCATATGTGCTAATAATAAGGACATTTATGAAATCTTTTCCCTCCCCCTCATTTTTGCACAATTATTTCTGTATATAGTAGATTGTATTTATCACTATTCACCACATGTCACTGTTGCACCACAGTCACGTATTGCAATTGAAATTATAAATTGCGACAGCCTTTATTATTTGATTTTCTCCTAATACATTTTTGATTCAAATAATCTTTGGTGTGTGTTATATCTTTATGTATTTATTATATTTTTTTGTGTAAATTATTAAATTTGGTTATAAGTAAGTTGTTACTACTTGTCCTAAGCAATTGCTACCCCGACAGAACCATTTTTTCTTTAAAATACGTATACCCAGGTTCTGAGGGACACCGGGCTGCCCCATTACGTTTAACTCTAAGATAAGCCTGGCTGCTCGTGCCAAGCTACCACGGGGGTGAGCAGGGGTTATTTTAGACGTGTAACTCCCTTATCCTGACTAGAGTGGTGGTTTTTGCCTGACTTGGGTCCACGCCCTAGCCTACTAAAAATCCCATTTCTTACATCTTACGTCTAAAAAGCCCACACATCAGTCTAATCAGAGAGGTTATATACTCACTTCAGCCGAAGTGAGTATAATTTATTTTATAATCACAATAATTACCACAAACAGTATTTCCTAAAGTATAAAATATTTACATTATAAACATTCTATATGTGATTCAGTGAGCCCCAGTGAGGGACCATAACCTAACGTGGTGTAAATTAAAGTGAAAAAGGTGAAAAAGGGCGAGGTTATTGGTAATAAAGAGGAGCTTTTCACAAGTAAGTATGATTTGTGTGTTGATTTTCGTTAAGCTCTCTCTTAGTAACAGTCGACGACGTTTCGACCCTCTCTAGATACGGGGTCTCTTCAGGACAGGAATTCTGGGGACTACTGGAGGGAGAAGGTTAGGATGTGCTAGGGGATACAATTGAAGAGAAAGATGTGGGCATTTTTAGCAATTTGCAATGGCGCGCAATTGCTTACCATTGATAGCACAGGGTGTGTCTGGGTATCTTCAGGGTTAATTGCTGGAGTACTCAGGTAGTACCTATGGATGATGCATAAGGTGGCATTAGGGTTGAGGCCAACTATGGTGGAGGTGACTGCGTTGGATGTGGTAAGTAGAATGGCTTACCAGAATTCAAAAACGAGTGTATCAGTAAATACTGATTCCTATGCTGCTAAGTTGAGGGAAGTTTCTGTTTCCTTACAGTGCCTCCTGGATTTCTAAAATAAAAAGGGGGTATAACATTTACTATTAATACCGCGTTTAGGAGAGGACGATTTACAAGAACAAATGTTGTGACTAGGGTTTGATTCACCCGTAGTAGGAGCGGTGATCAGTCAATGATTCACTAGCGTTCTGTCACGAACTGCTGGGTGAAGTAAAATAAATCAGGGTAAGAATAACTAAAGCCTATTGCTCGCGTTCATTTTAAAGAAAACGGACGTGAATCTGTCTTACTTACTTAATAAGTCGTGCAGCGGTGCCAATCCATCTCAGTGTGTGGACGCACAGTAATGACTATGGATATACTCGCACAAACTGGGACCCGTGGTTGGACCGGCGCATGCGCAGTCAGGATATTTGTTCAGTGGTGTTAGAGCGGCACATGCGCATACGTCATGAGGCTCCGTGATGGGAGATCTAATCTGGCGGCCATCTCAGAGGGGTAATGAAGGATAGTAAAGTAACTGTAGATGTGGTGCATGAAGCACAGGTAATGCTGGGTAGTAATTTCGGTATAGCCAACAGAGTTGAAAGGTTATAGAAATTGAAAAGGTGCACCGTAATACAAAATAGGAGCAGTTATTTACAAGGACATAAAAACGGTAAAATAACAGTGCACCATGATGCATGCAATTAGGCTGATACACTGAAGTATAGCAGTTATTTAGAGAAGCTCATCACATACATAGTGTCTGGTTTTTAAGAAGCATACATAATTTCTTGACAGTGATACAGTAAACATATATACAAGGGGTGATTATGAATAGCGACACCAATATCAGCAAAATGGTATACTGACACTTCCAATTTGAGTTACAGTAACACAACATGGCTGTTTCTACTGTAGTAAGGTATATGTCGTGTATTACCAGTGGGTGGGAGCTAATCTTCTTGGACACTCAGAATGTACACCTATTCGTACCTTAGTGGCGTAAGAGGCATAAGTAAATGCATTGCACAGTTAAGTATACATATATACATGAATTAATTACAATCAGTCACTCTAATATCCCCAGATTGTATCGGGATACTTGCAATGTGAATTACGGTAAAACTACATGTCTGCTTATAGGTGTAGTCATGTATATGTCTTGTGCTAACAGTGGGTGGGAGCTGGTCTGCTTGGACATTCAGAATATACACTTCTTCGTACATTTGTGATTTAAGGTGTTGACATGATATGAATATTGAAGTGTTCTAAGTGGTAGCGGACCAGTAGGATCGAAGAGGGTCTCAAAGGGCACTACAATCATTTAATGTAGGCTAATGAATCTCCTCCATTCCTCAAGGCTGTTTAAGCCATTTCTGATTGAGTCAAATTTTTCGATCCATTTACACTCTAGGGACTGTAAAATGAGCGAAATGTCACCTCCCCTAGGAGGTATTTTGGCTTTCTCAATAACTTGCCATTTTAGGTCATCAGCAGTGTGAGACTTGTTTTTATAGTGCTCTACTAGGGGAGCATTTTCAACTTGGCAACGTATTCTACTACGATGCTGGCCAATGCGCGTTTTCACTGGTTGGGTGGTCTGTCCAATATATATCAGCTCGCAGGGGCACCAAATGCAGTAGATAACGTTGGACGTTGCACAATTCGTGAGGTCACGAAGCGTCATCTAACATATCTAACATATAATGAAGGTGAGACAGTACCATTTGCATACAAATCACATTTGTACACAAATGCTGAGATGCGCTTCTCATCTACAGAAAAGATTCTGACAGCAGTACAGACTGCTGTAGTGAGAGAAAGAGCACTGGCTCAGGGGAAACGAATAATATTAGTAACTGCAGGTCCTGCCTTGGAGACTGCGACAAAGGCAAGCGTTCCTAATGCTAAAGCTTTACATTCGAGATGGATACAATTGGCTAATTCTCTCACTGCAACAGATGTAGAATACAGGTACGACCCAAATTTAAAGACTCAAGCATTCCTGCAATACGAACAAGAATATCCTCTACCAAACGAAATAATGCTTCTAGATCAGTATGAATATATAATTTACACTGACTGATCTGCTCAACCGGCCATAGGGAGTAAGCAACAATATAGCGCAGCATATGCAATCGTTAAAGGTCGCATGCGGGATGGAAAGTTCCACCCAAGTTGCACAAAGATGCAGTCCCTAGGAGACTGCACGGCACCGTTGGCAGAGTTAAAAGCGCTGATACTGGCACTGGTAAATACGGATCAGAAATTCCCCACACTAATTGTGTGCGATTCCTTTTACTGTGTGCAGTCTTACAATGAATATTTGCAGTACTGGGTTCAAAACGGGTTCAAAGACGCAAAAGGTGGCACAATTAAGCATAAAATGCTATGGGAACAGGTAGTGGAGTTGAAAACCGAACTACCGAGGGCTCACGTTATACATACACAGTCATCAGCGTGATGGCGTTCACGTTGAAGGGAATTCATTGGCTGATGAAGCCGCAAAGGGGGCTGTACGCACGGCTTCCGTAACTGCAATCACTCGTTCTAAAACGAGAATAGATGGTGAGATTATGGTAGCTATCAATGCTTGTCGCAAAAACAGCGGAGCAGTAGCAAAAAGGTATCCACTCAAGTACTCCTACAGGTTAGATCACAATAACATTCCATTTGCTCAAATTCCTGGAGTGGGGGATAGAGTAATTCCAAACATGGATCGTAGGTTAGGTTTAATTCTAGCAGCACACGAAGGGATAGGTTCTGCCCATGCAGGAGTTACGGCGACTGTTTCATTGTTGAAACAACGCTATTGGTGGCCTGGGTTAACAAAGCAGACTAAAGACTATGTCTTGAAATGCGACATCTGTCAGCAGATGAAAGGTTTCACCGTAACGCGTCCAGCGCAGACACCGCTGTTAATATCTGACAAACCAGTAGCGTGTGTTTATTTGGACCACTGCGGCCCCTTACAAAGAGATGGGGCTTACAAGTATATCATGGAGGCAGTGGATTCCTGCTCAAGATTCCTATGGGTGTGGCCCCAGCGCTCGGCTGACGCTCGAACTGTTATAAAAGATTTGCGAGTCTTTATAGGGACATTCGCAATTGGCACATTACATTCTGACCAGGGCCCTGCGTTTAGCTCTCGGGCTTACAAGGAGGCCATGCGAGGATTGGGTGTAGCATTGCGGTACTCATCTCTGTACCATCCTGAGGGAAATTCGGTAGTGGAGAGAAAAAACCGAGACTTAAAACAATCTTTAACAGCTAGAGTATTAGGCACGGGTGAAGGTTGGATAAAACATCTGTATGGAGTTCAGCGTGCACTTACGAACATGCCAAGAAGTTCTCTAGGGGGTGTCACTCCATATGAGGTCCTATTTGGGACAAGAATGTGGGTACCTGCTCTTGATTGTGAAGGTACAGTGGTGGATGAAAAGCCTTTTGACATCCATGATCGTTTGGCTGTTTTACAGGATCTGAATGAATCCAGGGCAAAACAAAGTAATGTCCATCTGAAGCAGACCGCCACTGGGGAAGTCAAATCAGTCACGGCAAGACCTGTCTGGATCCCAAAAGTCGGGGATCTGGTCAGAGAGAAAATAGCGGACAAGAAAGAATTTGGGCCACCATACAGAAAGCCTGTACCGGTCCTAGCAATTGAAGGAACAAGAACTGTACTTCTACCGCCTCTTGCCGGAAAAAAGGAGAAAAGATTTGTCTCAATTGACCTAATAAAACCACACTATGTGGCCGATACTAAGCAGTAGGCCACGTGGACTCCAAAGTAGCAGACGCCCTCCTCCCACTACAATCCAAGAAGTTCAAATTGAAAGACTCATCACGTTCGAAGAGCCTCCAACACGGAATGAAGGACTAAGCAACAATGCTATGGAACTCGTTCCCCTTGAACCTGAAGTACAACTTCAAAATCAAATTCAAAATCAAATTGCAATTAGACCAAATACAGATGTCTACGTCAACATGCCTCGACAAGAGCAAACCACGATTTCTACAAATCCTGATGCAATTCCAACAATTGATCGAACTGCTTCTGGCTACTTCATAAACTTTTATACGTTTTCTTTGGATCCAAGTGAACCGGAAACGACGCCAGCCAAAAAATCACGCAAACAGCAAATAAAAGACTTTCTGAACTTTCTTAAAAAAGACTTACCTGGTGTCACCCTGGGTAGAACTATGGATAATCACCGGGATACTTTTCTTTCTTTTCTGGGTAGGCTTGGTAATAGTTTTAAGTATGCTTAATAATGGGAAATACATTCGACAAAGCTCTGCAGCCCAAAAGTTGAACTTACTTTTAAAACCACACCAATCATCTCATCGAGAACAAAGAGACTTGTCATCAGTGAACATTACAGCAGTTCCTATACCTGATGGTATAGTGTGGGACAAGGTTGATTTCGATATATTTGGTCCGACTGAAATTTTAAGAATTCCTCATTTATTTAAAATATCTTTAAGTGATATCATTACCTCAAGTACATTTTCCGATGATTGGGATTTTGAAACTGTTAATAACATGTTATCTGATTTGGAAAAATCTGCTGCGTTTTCTAGTAGTGAAACATTGGAAGACACATCAGATTTCGAGAGTATGTATTGTTATCAACACTATGGTCATAACTTTTTGCATAAATCTGCAAATCCTAGAAATGTGTTCACATTCCACCAGTGGGAACATTGTCCAACACCACCGAAAGGCAGTTCAAAAACATTTACACAGAAGTTTCAATATTTTTCGGGGTTTAATATGTCTGACCCAGCCTCATACTATTATAAGGTTGCACCAACATCAGCACAGAAAAATATGTTGACAAACACCAAACAGATTTACTCTGCTTCCTTTATTGCCCAGTTGTCCGAACAAGGTTTTGACTTGTGGAAAGACACCATAGACCTAAAATCAGTCTGGGGTACTAGGGAATGGCAGGTACAAGGGACAGAAGCTTTGTTTAGAGCATGCCTCATCCCTCAACAAATCATGTTTTTGAACGAGACAGTGCAACAGACGTCTTGCCTTGGACTAGCTAAGAGCAAAGACTTGAACACGCCTCGGTTGCCAACTCCATCACACACCGAGGGTAACAAAACATCACAGGAAGAAATTACAGTAGATTACATCATACAATACAACAGATCAGACCCTGATTGGAAAAAATGGTTGATTTGGCCCACAGACACTAATAGTTGTCAGGCAAGATTCATGGGTAAAACCGAAGGGTTTAGTATCCATAGGCCAGATCCACGTTATGTACAAAGACAACATCTAGGGGTAGTGACATCCTACAGTGTTGGGAAGTTGTGCCTCGATTGGCTAAAAACCTCAACACTCACACAGGTAAAACAACACTTATCCTTACTGTCACAGGATGTGGATCTTAGGGATTTTCTAATGGGTCCCAGGAAGCCACGTCAGAAACGTTTCTATTATGCTGTCTATAATGAAATATGGAAAATATCCCAACAAGAGGCCGCAGAGAGACTACGGGAAATAGACCGTATAAATCTAGAAAAATCTCTAGCAGTGGTAGACAATGGATCCACAATTTAGCGGAGCACTGTATATATATTTTACATTCCACCAAGAGTCCAAAGTTAATCAAAGCTACATCCAAAATTGTATGAAACTTATATGCAAGCACAATGACAGCAAGTGCCTTACTTTTCACTCAGTTAAATGACAGCAGGAAAACATGTTCTAGTTTCACAATACTGCAAATGTCAGATTGTTTTTCATCTTCTTTATTTTCTCAAAATGTGTAAGAATACAAAAAGACAAATGCACATTGGGAACAGCCTACGCGTTTCGTCCCTGTTCTCATGGGACTTCTTCAGGGCTCAAGGGATTCTCCTGTTAACTCAACGGTTGGTGAAATCCTCTACTACATCAATGAATACAGAGCAGGTCTCCCTTTTGTTTGTTCTCCCCTATTGATCCTGTGTTCGGTATTCCGGAGAGAAAAGGACAAGCAACAGTTTAATCGGTGAATACCTTTATGACCGGCATCAGTTACTACCGGCCCCTCTACAGCTTTTCTCGAGCACCTGGGCGTGCAGTGCCCCCTGCTTCTTGTAGTAGTCCCTTGCCAACGAAGTCCGAAGGCTTCCCAATGTGCATTTGTCTTTTTGTATTCTTACACATTTTGAGAAAATAAAGAAGATGAAAAACAATCTGACATTTGGAGTATTGTGAAACTAGAACATGTTTTCCTGCTGTCATTTAACTGAGTGAAAAGTAAGGCACTTGCTGTCATTGTGCTTGCATGTAAGTATCATACAATTTTGGATGTATCTTTGATTAACTTTGGACTCTTGGTGGAATGTAAAATATATATACAGTGCTCCTCTAAATTGTGGATTTGTAGGAAGAGATTTGGGTTTTTTCGGTTGACCCAGAAGAGTGAGCATTTTTTCAAAAAATAGTAGGGACAGACGGTGTGCAGGCGATTTTTGTAACCAAAACCGTTTTCCTGTTGTAATATAGTGGTAGACAATGGGTTAACTAGATTGACCTCCAGGATATATTCCTTAGGCATAGACATACTAGCATAGACATACTAGAACAAGATTTGGCCATATTACAACATTGGCAATCACAGTTACGTTCTATTATGTTGTTAAGCTGGACGCTGCAATCTTTGCGTGCAGGCTACGTGCCTTGGTGTTTTATCAACAGCACATCTCTGTTTTCTGAATACAATCTAACAGATAAACAGATAGAAATGGCACAAAGGGGAGCAAAATATACAATGCTGCATATCGAAAAACTGGATAGATTACCATTCACAGTGGTGGAATCGCCGTCTACAGAATGGCTAATCCATGGCCATGGTCACTACTTTTCAGTTTCAATATTGCCTTGAACAAAAGCTGGCAGGCAGATATGAAAAAATGGGTAAGGAATACATTAAGGAATCTTGGGAATTACCATAGAGATTTCGATGCCGGAGTGGGGATCAAGAAGTGTTTCTGAGCGGTACAAACTGCGAGAATACTTTAAGTGGATCACTCATATGCCAGGATATAATGTTACATGGGGCTTGTAATGGTTCTGTAGCAAACCTGTCCTGTCATCTGAGGGGTGCCCCAGCTGCAGTGATTACTCCAGCATTTAGGCTACTTTCGAATGGGAGTTACTTGATGCTAAGCAAACACAAGGAGATGATGGACGGAGTGCTGAAACTTTTCAAACACTCATCCCCAGTCACAGATCTGGGTTGAATCCATCATCATTCTTTAGCCCACATTGCCACCCCAGTTCCGACACAGCTATATGTTACTTGATGCTGAACAGTCAAGGCTGCTGTGGAATGCTCCCGGGCATCGCATATCTGGTAACCGTGAGCTCCAGGGTTACTTGTTGTATGCAAGTATTGTTTCCACCGACACATACAGTCAGGGAGGCGCCGTTATGGCCTTCACTGAATGTTTCCTTAATATGGTTTGATACTCCAAGCAGAATGAAAGCCATGCTTCTACAGAAGTCTGTGCCCTTAACCTCCGCTCGAGAGACTTTTGATCTTCAACTTGCAAGGTCTTCGGCAGAGATACAGGCGCTCATTCATACCCTTTCCATTTCGCACAAATGGTGAATCGTATCTTTAACATGTCTGATAAGACAGGCATTAACCACCTATTTAAGACTTCTGAGCACCTTTCAGACGGTACTTGGAGTTATACCAAACTTCCTACACTCTGTATTCGGAAGCATCTTTGGAGGACTTCCGCTGATCCAGTTTCTTATAGCAGATATCCTGATTGTTTTCTATTTGCTACGCAATGGACGTCCCAGTCACCAAGGCGATGGAAAGAACACTCCTGGAGCGTAAATACCGTGACCGCATTTCTAGGCAAGCCTCACCTAAGAGAACTAAGTGAATCTTGGTTCTTGTCATTTCGACCGGTCTGGATAGACTGCATCTTACCTGTCCTACGATGCCTGTTTTGCGGAGAAGAATGCGTGTTAGACCTGTGTTTGACACTCCCATCATGTGCGCAACCGGACTTGAATGCGTTACTGGATCCGATAACGGCCCATGTTCTGCAGTGTCCTCAGCGTATTCCAATGTTGATGGCGTCATTCCTTGAGCCCCCACGGGTAGTAACAGCACCTGTTGGTATGAACACCGGCTCCTCCTCTGACACCCAGGCTTTGGACGTCGCACAAGCTGCCCCAGCACCGGCTGTGGACAGCGTGGAACATCTGTGTTCAATTGATGTGCTCTGCGAGGTGCTACAGGGGCCGTCTACTGCGGAAGCAAGCAACGAAAATGTTGCGTCTACCAGCCAGGACACAAACATTTGAACTCATTTGGCTCATCGTGTGCTGGGAAAAATTTCGCCCTTTTTTAAACAAAGCTCAAATTTGGAACTATGGAACTAAATTGACATTCTTTTCATTTTTTGGGCATGCATGGCTTTATAATGCTTATAGTGATCCGGACTATACCAACGGACATTTTAAAGCTAGGGCTTGCAAACCTTTTTTTTTTTTAATCGTTTTTTTAAATTTTTTGAAGTTTTTAAACATTTTAGTTCAAGAGATGTTTTTATAAACTTTGTGCGTACCGCTATTTAGTCATATTAGTAGTACAGTAATAGGTTACATATGTGGTCCATTCGGAAGAGGAGTGGGTGTTATATTCCATATAGGTACCCTATATAGGCGCAGGTAACATCGCAACCTTTCACCTACATCCTTCCCTACATTACATACATAACGGTTCTTAGGCACTGACCTTTTACCTAGATATGACACTGCACTCAGAACGCGGGTTTTTCCCTGGTTCGATTCTCATACATTATGCATGAGGCTTCTTGGAAGCACTGCAGGACTAACAGTAGGATTACCATCTCCTGTATAATATCTCTGTATAAAGTTCAGGCCCAACGTCATCCTTTAGGCCGACACAGTAACACGGCAAGGTAGGACCCCTGGGGAGACCTATGGGTATATATACAACACATCTTGCTTAGGAAGGGAGAGGAGACCGTGACTTCCCGGCTGACACACTGACCAGAGAGGCTGAGGTTCCTGCATGCAGACGCTCCAGCTAGCAGTGGTCTAACATCCCTCGCGGGGTGTCCAACTCGAGACCAGGACGGGGTCCCACATTCTCTAACTCTCAGGTAATGGGGTGGACTAGATCCTAGAGGGATTCTTGGCATAACACCTACACAGATGCTAGGTACATTTAGGTACATCTAGTTAGGGAGACATCGTAGGAGTACGCACTTTTATCATGTGCTTTATGTACATGTATATCTTCATGATTTCTGCAAGATGGTAGAGCTATACCATCCTTTTACTTTTGTAATATTGCTAATCATATATCTCTGCTACTGTCTAATGGTTGTTGCAGCTCATCTATGCTACACTAGAATAACAACTGTTCAATAAATACTTATTGAAACGCCTAGACTGTTTATTCTGTGTATCTCCCTGAGACAAACTAAGTGAGCACGAGTGACTGAGCGAAAGGTAGTACATTGTTTCCACGATCCTGGGGGATCAGGGTTGTCATGTTCTGAGGTTGCCAGAATCTATTCTCTCCGTGATAAGAGGAGATTATAGTGGCACTGTGAGCTAGCTAATACAGACAGGCTAATGTATCCGGTGGGGGTGCACGGAATCTGTCCGACACCAATCCCACAGTTTATGTTATCCAAACGTGCAGATTCTGTATAGGTAATATAGGAACTACACGACACTGGTAGCTCTCCAGCTACCTGCAAGTAGCTTTCCTGTGTGCAGCCCAGTTTACTAAATTAGAAGCTTTTGACTGTATGAAATTGGACAACAGCTTAGACATACCATGGTTAAGGTTTATTAAAACAAGCCTTGCCAAGCTGGGGTCGCAGAATACTATACAAATCCTGACACCCTGAGAAATGTATCATCTGCCACTATTAAATCACTCTTTTATCAAAGCCTTGAGCGAGCAAGCCCAATGCGTAATCCTACTGGACACTCGGAGCCTTTTTTTAAGCCACAAAGACAACTCGCCCTCATTCTGCAAATAGACTTGAACGAAAAGCGGACATTTTTGCTGACCAGGTTCCATTTAAAAAGTATACATTTTTTGGCTGCTTTTCCTAATCAGGGCTCATGGTTTTTATCACTCCCGTCTGTCCCTGTGACAATTTTTCATGTCAAAGCACTAAGCACTTTATCCTATTATGTAAATTTTATATCCCTTAGAGGGGGCAGTTCATCCATCCATTACTATTAGCAACAGGGATTAGAGCTCATGAATTGGCAATGGATTATTTACTCTCCCTAGGAACTACAGAGATCATATATGGTGTTTTAAACTATCTTTTTACTGTTTTTAAAATTCGTAGCAAATACTAGGCATCTCTATAATTCTGTATTTTATTGTTTATGTCTTTGTTTTTTAATGAAATCGTATGTAAGCAATCTTTTATGGTTCTTTTCGAGTCGAATAAAGTATATATTGATTGATAGAAGCTTTTGCTTGGTTGAAATAATATGTATACCAAAACAGAGAGAGTGTATTTGAGACAAAAATGAGTGCATTTTTAGATTAAGGTTTGAAGAAAAACTGTTAAATTTCCAAAATATGTTTAAAGGTGATATGTCAATGATAAATCATGTGGCATTATAAAGACTTCTATCTAATATCATTACGTTGGTGTCTGGTGCACTGTAGCTATGGGTGTTATATATTACCCATATAGATGCATTCCAAATAGACAAAGCCTTTTTACATTACTGCTGGCAACCCTGCCTGATGCACTGTGGTGATCACTGATGGTAATCTTGCAAATGGTGGCCACTACTGTAATTGTGTCTGATGTGGTCACTATTACAACACTAATAATGTTAGTAGCTTGGGATGATTTTCATTGAACACAGGTAGCTACGATTACAAAATATATTGGAGAGCCCTGCTCTATATATTACCTTACAAAGGATGCATTTCCCAATTACCAGATCATTTCTGAGGAATCTTCTAATGCATCACTGTTTGTTGGACACTTTTCAATATACATTTTTATATTACCCTTTTTTTAAATTTACACACTCCAATAGAAAATAATCAATAAAAATTGCTCTATATATTAAAATGTCTCTATATTAGAAGCTGAAGTATTCAACTTGTCTTTAGAATACTCTCGGTATCCTCCTATTCCCTAAACTCAAGTCTGTTCTTTTGAGTGACATTTCAGATATCAGGTGCTCTCCAGCGTACATACCACGATTGGAGTCGGAACCAGGAAGTGGTTCCATTTTTCGAAGGCCATATTTGACGGTCGGCGTCCTAGTCTTTCTTAGACATGAGGACGCTGAAGTACTCTGTGCTGCTCTTCCTGCATATAAAAAGCTCAGCGCCACCCCGTCGGCAACCTCAGAGCCACGGGCGGGCTGTCCCCATGCAATTCACCAAGGCAGTAGACTTGGCTAGGGAGTATGGCACAGCCGCTTTGTTTAATAGATGCACCTCTCACGAGCAGTTTCTACAATTTTATTCCCATGACGATCACCCATTTCCTCATCTTGCATTTTCCACAGAGTGTGACTACAGGCGTCCCTTCCCCCTGTTTGGACTCATGATGGCGGATTTAGGCATTCTACATTTATGTGTTTAATTTCATTTTAATTTACTTTTTGAGTTGCTGCCCTGGAATATAAGTGTTCACTCTTATTAGCTTTGAAAAATAAATCACAAGGTTCACAAAGGTGACGTTCTCCAATGATTGAAATATACATGTACAATATGTGTAACATGGCCAGGAGCCATGGCAGACTAACTTTCTCTTCATGTATCTTTACATATCTTCCAGATATAACACCAACATGGTGCTGTACGTATATTTTTAACTTTTTCAGCATCCAGTTGCTTCACAATTAGAGTGCTGACAGGAGTGGAATCAGGGAACAGTAATCCTTGGTCCTGATGAATAGCTTTGGAGTAGGGCTTGAAAAATGAACACCTCTGAAACGCAGGAACATAATTCCATTGAGTTATATTCTTTTCCCCATTTTTTTAACCATACCGGCTAGAGGTACAAATAAAACCATTTTTCCTACTAGTCAGGTATTTTTAAATCTTCCACAAAACTCTCCCCACTTTTATTTTCTTTACATTCGCTTCATCTATTAGACAACACCATAACCTGTAGGTTGCGGCACGCCCCGTTCCGCAGCAGAACAGAAAGGACCCAATGATGAAGCATGCCACCAAGGGGAAACCCTGGTGGGTGAGGGTTATCTAAAAAAACCATTCTGTTTTCCAAAACCAGAAGTGGAAACAAAGTCCAAAAGTGATGGGTGGGCTCTGATTGTTTACAATACCATGAGGTGATGCCCATTTCCTAGAAGCCCAAAGAAGTCAACTGCAACTCTCCCTCCTAAGCTTGCGCAGGAAGGTCAGACATTGTCAATGGATGCTGCATCACCTTGGGGATAAACAGTTAGAACGGTGGCACGCTTTCAGCTCTTTCTCAACTCGTTCATCTAGACGAGGGAACCACACTAGGGGCCGGATTACAATGTCGGGGATTGACCGACGTCCGGTCGGTGGTACCGACTGGCCAATTACAATGCAACTGAACTGTTCGGTCACATACTCCCATTTCTCAATGGGAGCTCGTGTTACGGCCGTAAACTGGCCTTACCAAAAGCTCCCATTGAGAAATGGGAGGTGTTGTTCATCCCTGCACCCCGTGGCAGGCACCTCAAGGTGCCTGCCACAAGGTGCAAAGATCAACAGGGGGGCACCATAGGTACCCCCTCGGCCCCCAACCGGAGGCCGCACACATACGAGTGTTTGTATGCCCTGCTGGGGGCACACAAACACGCTTTCAGACATGGTTTCCATGTCGGACAGGCCGGCATGGAAACTGTTTCCGAAACCGTGTATCGTAATCCCAAGGGTGGAAAGGCCTGCCCTTTGGGATTACGAGCTGGCTTTGACTGGCCGACGGGCTCCATGAGCCCACCGTAAGCCGGCCGGAATGACCGGCCGGTTTACTTTCCGACTGCAAACATCATAATGTGGCAGTCGGAAAGTAAACAGAGCGGCCCATTACGATGCGGCCAGGAAGGCTCCGACCCTTGGTCTCTTAGGGCCCTCTTGGTGGCTAAAATGCCACGATGTGCTGCTTCATGAGCCAGCTCAATGACTTGCTGTCTCAGACTCGCAGTTATGACGATTCTCGAGCCTCTCAATATTATACCTTCTTGGGTGACAGGTAGCTCATCCTGGACATTTTTTGAATTTAACATCATCAGCAAAGGGTCTACTACTTTTTTTCCAAGATTGTATTGTAATGATGTCTTTGAGGATGAGCTTGTCTTTATCTGCGGTTGTAGCAGCGATAATATGTTCAATGGACAATGCTGCTGGCGGGCTGGACCTCACAATGAAGTTGAGATACCCTTCAGCCACTTTGGATGTTTAACTGTGGCGATGCAGCAGCACTCGTGAAAAGTAATCTGCTGGGTTTTGATCTTTCCCCGGCTTGTGTACAAGCATGTAGTCATACTCTTGCAGTCGCAACCCCCACCTTTCAATATGAGGGGGGCGTCTTAGCTTTCGGGTTTCCAAAAATAGTGAGCAAAGCCTGGTGGTCAGTGATGACAGTGAAACGTTTTCCATATAGAAACACATGAAAATGTTTGCAGGCCTACACTACAGCCAGACTCCCCTTTTCCGGCTGAGAATAGGCACGTTCTGTTTCAGACAGCCTTCTACTGGCATAGGCCACAATGTGTCTCAGAGCATTTGGGTGACCATTTTGTTTAGCAAGATTTGCCCCCAGCCCAAATGGGCTCACATCTACTGTGATCTCAGTATGTAATTTGGGGTCAAAATAGGCCATTTCAGTTGTATTCTGAATCGCGTGTTATTTAATTGAAACTTTGATCGCATTCAGGAGAACACTGGAATTGGACATTCTACTTTGTTAAGTCTCTCAACGGGGCCACTCACTGTAGCAAAGTCACAAATGTATCTTGAGCAAAAAACTGCCATACCTATGAAGGATCACAGCATGGTTACATCTTGTGGGGGGCAAGTAGATGACAATGCTTGCACTTTATCCGATCAGGAGTAATTCCCCCATCAGAGAATATGTGCCCAAATAATTTAAGTTTGGTTTTGTGAAACTCACAATTTGCTGCATTCAGAGTGAAACCTGCATCATCAAGGGGGGGCGTGGCCAAGCCGGCGACGAAGATGGCCGCCAGGCTCTGAAGCTCCGTTGAGCTTTTCCAGCCCACTTACAGATTCCCTGCACAAACGACGTCCATGTGCCTGGTGTTGCGGCACCAGTGATAGCGGAGGATGGACTCTCCCTGCCAATCCCACTGCGGCCTCGTTGAACGCCCGCGTTGGTGATTGACGGCGGAGGACAGATACGGCGGTGCACCCCGGCCCAACGCGTGACCCGCGACCTGCCTCCTTCCCGGCGGGCGTGCCTGCGGGAGCGGGGGTCGAACTGCGCGCCGCAGCTGGGCCCGGCGGCGAGGAGCTGGTGAGGTGTGCTGTGCCCCCCGCCCCAAGACATTGTTGATGCCCCGAATCGAGAGGGAGCTGCCGCGCGACATAGCGGGTCTCCTCGGAGGCTGCCCAGGGGTGCTGCGACTCGGCGTGGGAGTCAGCGGTAGGAGTGCTGTCCCGGCCGATCCCCTGTTTGACCCGCTGTTTGACTGTAGAGGTCTGCTGCAACTGACGGGTGCGATCGCGCGCCCGCCTCCTTCTTGACGGGCAGTATCTGTGGAGCAGGGGAAAGCAGAACACAGCGCGGCCTGCGGCCTGATTCGGCCGAGAGATAACGGCGGTCCGCGCTGCCCCCCTCGCCCGTGAACATTGAAGGTAGGGGCGCATTCCTATACGTCGGCGTTGCCTGTGGCTACACAGCATTATTGTCTGGCTTTACAGGAGCCTTCCCGCGGGCACCCTGCACCTCTCCGGCCCACTCCACGCCACATTCGCGCCGCTGGCTGCCACTGCTGCTGCAATCCAAGTTCCGGTCTAGAGCTTGACGAGCTCAGCATAGTCTGCCCACTTTGTGCCACCTGAGGGGCAGTTACTACACCACCAAACGGGACCACGGTGGCACGGCGCGCATCCATCGTCGACCCCCTCCACATTCAAGTCCACCGCGGCTGTGGTCTGTTATATAACCCGATAACACAGCGGGATTACAGTGCCGGGCATCTGCCAGTGCTAAATTGTCGTGGAATCCACGGGTCTTCTGGCTGCTCTCCTCTCGTCTTGCCAGCGTTTTCTGGTTGGTCTCCCCCGTCCCGGCGGCGCCTACGCCTGCCAAAGCACGTCCCCTGACGGGCCCTTGTCCTCATCGGTGACACACCTGAAGCGCCAAATTCCGCTCCTGATGTAACGGACACCGCCATCTTACGTCCCACTTCATACGCCGCCGGGAGGGGGGCTGATAGGGCAGGAACACCCGCTGAGGCCTGGTGGGTCACGGCAACACTGCTTGAACACGGCATGGGCCGCAAAGACCCGAAGCAAAGAACTTTGCCATTCGAAAAAGTAGCTGACACCGCTCCACAACACGACCCCACCATGGCAGAATCAGTGCCCCAAGGGGGACAGGAAGACGTCCCCTCCGACTCCTCGGCATCCTTATTACAGGAGATGAGAGCGGGGTTTAAGGCATTGGACAGTCGCTTTGACTTACTTGACAGAAACATCTCAAGCCTGGGCTCCAAAATACAAGTTCACGACAGACGACTTGATGTGGCCGAAGCACGTATCTCCGATATCGAGGATGGGACTGCACAATGCGTGAAACGCCTGGAGAGGGTCGAACGCATTTTGAAAGAGGTGGCCATCAAAAATGAAGACTTGGAAGCACGCAGCCGCCGCAATAACCTCCGCATTCTTGGCGTGCCGGAGACAACCCCCACTGGCCGCATGGATCTATTTGTTGAGACTTTATTGGTCGGGTTATTCGGCAAGGAATCCTTCACTGCTGGTTTTGTGATCGAGAGGGCGCACAGATCACTGGGCCCTCGCCCCAACCCGGGTCTTCCCCCCCGGCCCATAGTGGCACGCATCATGAACTTTCGGGACCGGGACACGGCGCTCCGTCTGGCTCGCGAGAAAGGCGACATCGACTGGCAGGGCGCAAAACTTTCCTTTTACCCAGACTTCACGGCCATGGTGCAGGATGCACGGCGCAAGTTCAATGGTGTCAAAGCCACCCTGAGAAACTTGGGATTAAGATACGGCATGCTATATCCTGCCAGGTTGAAGGTCGACGTCTATGGCAGGGCCCGAATTTTTGAAAACCCAACAGAAGCGCAGGAGTTTTGCCGAGTCCACAAACAAAATAATCTGTCCTCCAACAGAGCGATCACAGGCCCATCTCCTCCTCACAGTGGATCAGACGCAAGTGCTGAACTGTTCTCCAGTGTTGGCACGGGGTGACTCCACAATTTGACTCACGTAACCTGTTCGAATGTATCTTTAGGGAATCTGTTTTTTCAACATCCTAGTACCGACATTTCATTTAGCTGGTAGCTTACCGGGGCGTTGCTGCCCCCCTTGGTGTATCCTTTGAGAATGGTTTGGAATAATTCGGGGTACTGTTTTCCTGATTCTTTATTGAAATGTACAATTCCTTGGTACTTCATATTCTTCGTTATGTTGGGAATGGCCCTTCCCTGGGTAGGGATCGGCTGGGTGGGGGGTGGAGGGGGGTTGCTTAACATTGTAAACTTTATCACACGTGTCATTTCAAGTTGTCTAAAGCAGTTCCTGGTTATTTGCTGTTGCTACAACTACAACGTTGAGAATGCTGTCTTGAATACATGGTTAGGCTGGGTAACGTAGAGGGTCCCTCTGACCTCATCCTGTTGTCTTGGAACGTACGTGGCCTGAATGATACTAGGAAACGCAGGCAAGTGCTCCACTACTTGACAAGACATAAGGTAGATATCGCATATTTACAGGAGACACACCTCCCCAAAACGGACACGGCACATTTTGGAACTAGTTGGGGCTCACACAGGTATTTTTCCAACTACAGTAATTACGCGAGGGGTACGGCCATTTTAATACACAAGCGAGTCCTTTTTCGCTTTCACTCCATGATTCAAGATGACGAGGGAAGGTTCCTGGCGGTCTCCGGAACCCTACTGGGCAGAGAGGTCACGTTGCTCTGCGTTTATGCCCCGAACACGGACATGCCGCAATTCTTCCAATCTCTTCACACTCTCCTCATGCGACTACAACCACATACGCTACTCATAGGGGGAGATTTCAACCTATTACTGGATCCAGACAGAGATAGCACCTCCAAATCCACAGACGTAAAGCCTAGGGCCCGACGTGCACTTCGAGAGCTTTGTGACCAGTTCAGTCTATTGGATGTCTGGCGTACACGCCATCCCAACACGACAGAATATACTCACTATTCGGGCCAACATAACACTTGGACGAGGATCGACTACTGGTTGCTCTCCCCAGACATTTATGGTTGGTGTGCAACAGTGGGGACCCTTCCCAGGACATACTCCGACCATTCCCCGGTGACACTACTCCTTAAGATCCCCCGCCCAGAGGGCTTTGAACGGCAGTGGCGATTCCCCAGCCGTGCTCTGCATGACGAAGTGTTTAAAGAAGAGATAAGGGAAGCTATAGAGGAGTATTTCGACATCAACACGGGCTCGGTGGCCACGTGGGCAGTGCTATGGGAGGGTTTCAAGGCCGTAATCAGGGGAGCCTGCATAGCCAAACATGCCGGGGTCCTCAGGGACCTCCGAAACACACTGGCACGGTTAGAGCGGGACCTCCAGGCACTGGACGAGGCAGCCACAACTCACACACACTCCACATATGAGAACAGACGACTGGTGTTATTGGAGGACTACAGGGAAACAGCTGACCGGGAGATCCTATTCTTGGGGAAATATCAGACAGCCCGACGCTATGGCGAGGGGGAAAGGCCAGGCAGAGTGCTCGCCCAACTCCTACGCCCCCTTACCACAAGACCTACATCACTGAAATACATTCCCCTGATACACACATGCACACGTCCACAGTGGATATTCAAAAACAATTCTTGGAATTTTTTACTACCCTGTATTCCACCACCATAGGGAGTGATCGGGAAGCCCAAGAGGGATACTTAGACGAGATAGCCTTAGTGTATCTCGAGAAACACATGCAGGACCTTTTGGGTGAACCCATTTCAGTCGCAGATGTACTATTAGCCATTGAAACTATTCGGGGATCTTCCGCACCCGGGCTAGATGGCTTTACCGGAGATTTTTATAAGGAATACAAAGAGCTGCTAGCTCCAAAACTCATTGAGGTCTACGCTGAGGCGCTGGAGGCACAAATATTGCCCCCCACTTTCAGGAGGCGGTCATTATCCTCCTCCCCAAACCTGGTAAGGACCCTACTCAATGTGGCTCGTATCGGCCACTTTCTCTCCTCAACCTAGATTATAAAATTTTGGCGAAAATCATCGCTAACCGGTTGTCCCAATTAATGGAGTTCATTATTTCTCCGGCTCAGTCTGGTTTTGTGCCACATCGCTCCACCTCCCTTAACCTCCGCACACTTTTTTCGGTCATTCACAGGATAAACCCTGACATTCCGGCGGCAGCTATCCTTCTCGACACAGAGAAAGCTTTCGACTCTTTAGAATGGCCCTTCTTTCTTGCTGTTATGAGACGCATGGGCATGCCCATGGGTTTCATCGCCACAACAACGTTATTGTACACAAACCCTACTGCTCGGTTGCGCCTAAACGGTACGCCTTCTGCCCCTTTTCAGTTATCCCGTGGTACCAGACAGGGATGCCCATTGTCCCCGCTGTTATTCATTCTGGCCATGGACCCTCTGGTAAGGCACTTTCAGGAACAGCATTTACACAGGGGCCTACAGTTCAACACCGGTCCCCTCTTGGTCTCTCTCTATGCAGATGACACGATCCTCTATGTCCGACATCCTCAGGATAACTTGCACGAATTGATTAGGGAAATAATTCGATTTGGTCGCTTCTCTGGTTTAGGAATAAACTGGCGTAAATCAGTTATATTCCCGCTGACAGCCAGCACAAAACAGTGGAGCTGTGAATTTCCTTTAGAATGGTGCTCGGACTCTGTGAAGTATTTAGGAATCCATATACATTTAAACTCCACTCAAATAATACGACTCAACTATGGGCGAGCAGTCGACACACTCACAACCCAAATAGAGAAATGGCTAAGGCTGCCCTTGTCTATGGCAGGCCAAGTAGCAATCCTGAAAATGGTAGTACTCCCTAAATTTTTATATCTTTTTAACAACATACCCATTCCTCTCACCAATACCTTTTTTCGCACACTTCGTACCCTTTTGACCCGCTTGGTTTGGGGCGGAAAGCAGGCACGAGTCCGATGGGCAATCCTTACGTTACCGCATGAAAGAGGGGGATATAATGTACCAGATCTTCAGTTGTATTATTTGGTGGCGCAATGCAGCTACGCTTATTCGTGGTATCACCCCGACGCCCGGATCCCATATCTACGGCCGGAAGCTGATCTCGTTCTTCCTGAAAAGCTCGCGACTATCCTACCTGTGGGCCTCCCTAGAGACCCATCTGATATCCAAACTGTTTCCTCCACGAGCTGGGCATGGAAAAACTAGGCCGAATCACTGGTACAGACGTTCTTTACTCTTCGGCACTGCCCATCGTAAACCCCCGTCTGATACCAATTACGGGGGAGCGATTGGTGCAGCGCTTCCTCACGACATTTGACCTCTCACGGATGGGCGACCTATATCCAAACGGTCACGTATTTTCTTTAACGGAAGACACCAGGTTCCAGACAAGTACCATCATGGATAAGTTTGTCCTGGGCCGAATCCGTTCGGCCCTGCGCCCCACCTTCCCAACCTTCCCAGTTGAGCCACCTTCATTCCCTCCTCTCACTATGGTCATTGACAACGCAGACAGCACACATCTCATTTCAAAACTCTATAAAGCATGTGCTGCACTCAAACCCATAGACGACAGCAAAGTCCGTAGTGCTTGGGAAATAGACTTGGGAACGACAATTACAGATGAACAGTGGGCCGAGTGCTGCTCTGTCACACAGGACATTTCACTGAACAGTAGGCACAAACTCCTGCATTTCAAATTTTTACGCCGCATATATTTCACTCCAGCACTAGCACACAAGATAGACCCCTCCAAATCGCACCACTGTCGCAAGTGCTCCGCCCCTCAAGCTGATTTTGCACACCTCACATGGTCATGTCCGAAACTGCGTAGCTTTTGGGAGAGCATGCATTGCACGCTAGGGAAAATGATCAATCTCTCTCTAACCCCTACTCCCGAGATAGCCTTGTTGGGCTACACAGTGAATTTCCCTAAGAAAATCAGACGGTTTGCAGCATTGGGTCTGCTGTTGGCGAAACGAGAGGTGGCCATTCATTGGGGGCGTAAGTCCGCACCAACCATTCAGAACTGGCTGCAGAGTCTAGCATATTGCAACATTAACAGTGACCTATACGCCAGTCTGATGCCTAGCTCGTCCCGCCCCAAAGACATATGGGGCCCATACCGGTCATATATCGAAACACTACGTCACGATTTAGAACAACAAGTGGAGCAAGGCATAGTTCCAGAAGGAGTGGGATAGCCATATCTTTGCTGACCTTTATATCCCATGGTTTTATTGAAATTGTATGACATTACTATATGTGTTAAATCCGTAATCGAAAGACACTAGTATTATTGATTTGTATTACAAAGGTGTGAAATTGTCGGCAGGGATCTCTCAATTTAGTTATTACACTGCATATTGTGTTTCATATAGCCTCCATGGTCTGCGAGTTATGTTGTAGACAGCTAACCGACAGTTGAATCTTCATGGATGTATTGTGATATTATATACAGCTGCATTGGCAACAGACGTTTTTTTGTACAACGTGTTAAGAGTGATGAAAAGGAAAATAAAGTTTATAAAAAAAAAAAAAACCTGCATCATCAAGCAATTGGCACACTTGTGTAAGAGCTTTGTCATACTCCTTTTGTGTTGTCCCAAATACCAGTATGTTATCACTGCTTGACAAACTGCTTGTTCTTCAGCCCTTGCAGCCATCAGCATTTTCTCTAAACCGAGTCTCTCTCTCTCAACATTAGTCTCCTAAGGGAATTCGAAAGACGACCATCGATGACTCTGAGGCGCATGGCTTCTTCATCATTAAAGTCACAGAACTTGGTGTCTGATAAGTGCATCAAGTCTTTCAAACAATTTTTTTTTTTGGGATGTCTTTGTTTTTAATATGCAAGGTGAAAATACATGCATCATAACAACGGTCGTGTACAAGACAGGCATTACAAAATATACACTTAGTCTTTCAACAAACTCATTCAACGTTTCACCATCCTGTTGTCGTGCTTGGTTGAAGATGTACCTTTTATAGTCAACATTCCGTATCGGACTGAATTTGGCTTCTAACGCTTCTTTAATCTTTTGGCACGATCTTGCATCAGTTTGTGAGACCTTCTTTATCACTTCTTTCACTCCATCACCGGCAAGATTTTTCAAATATTTGATGATTTTCTTGTCGTCTTTTTCTTCTAGTGCATCTATGAAGACATT
This sequence comes from Calotriton arnoldi, assembly GCA_963921515.1. Taxonomy (NCBI): domain Eukaryota; kingdom Metazoa; phylum Chordata; class Amphibia; order Caudata; family Salamandridae; genus Calotriton; species Calotriton arnoldi. The sequence continues at coordinate 883,279 of CAWUFW010000653.1, forward strand.
AAATGTTTCGATTCATGCAGCCCACCTGGCACCGATATTCTGTTTCTTTGCTGTGTCAAACAAAGGTAGTGGCTTCAGGAATGTAGCCACGTCGTACCTTATGGTCCCTTCTGTCGCCATGAGAGCATGTGATGTTCAAGCAGCGTTCTTCATTCAAAGCAGGACCGGCAACTTCTCCACGCAACAACCCGGTTGTTTGGGCACGGTCATCTCGTCCAATTTTGAGATCGTATAGCACTTCACTTGCTTGTGCCGGTAAATAGGCTTCTGCTTTCATACCTGCCTGTCACTTTCATTAGCATTTGCTTCATATGGATGATGGCTCTGTTTTACGTCACGGCGCGGTCTTCCTGCCGGCAGTTTACTAGCAGGTTTCTGGCAGACTTCTTGAATGTGCTCCTCTGCAGGGCTTTCAACTTCTTTGATGGCCATGTATGGACTGGAGCGGGGCTTTGACTCCACATAGGCCAACCGCAGACTGCTTTCCATCGACTTGGGGTGCAGGTGGCATGCATGAGCAGTTTGCTGTACAGTTGCAAACTTTCAGGGAGAGTAGCCTTTTTCCTTTGGGGCACATATCCTCTACTCGTCACCAGTTGTAGCGTCTTCCCTAGCCAGGGAGCATGAAAATGAACACCTCACACACAAAGCTCTGTAACAGACGTCTTTATTCCTCAGCATACGACACACAGCACGCACTGCATCATAACATTTATAACCACACCTGAACACCTCCCACCAGATAACCTAATTCCTGTTTAGAGTCCACCCAGAACTGCAAGTGTCCTAGCATGCACAATATCACAATACTACAATATGCATGTGTGAGAAGCTGGCTTAGTATATGGTGCTCGCGTATGTAAGTGTAGCACCCTCCACTCATCCAGACAACCCTATGGTGATTTTAGTGGTCTTAGACAACCTTAGAAAGCTCTCTAAGTGGTAGCTGTGGAGAGCAGCCTTCAGGCTTAGTCCAGAAGGAGTGTAAAGCAGCTTGTTTTACCAAAACATAATCTTACTGGTATAGATTAAGTGAAAAGGAACCACACAGTGTATTTATAAAAATATGTATTTATTATAAGACACTCACTAACACATACAAATATCTCCTGACCGGAGATATACACAATGCACACAATAGTTTGTAAATAAAACAGGTAAGTAGCACGGATACACAGTGGTCGCCAGGAGGAGACCAAACCATATACTAAAATAGTGGTATGCGAACCACGACTCAAGTCAAGACTATACCCAGAAGACGTAGAAGTGCCGGGGACCCAAGGACACACCTGAGGTAAGTAACCAGGAACCCTACGGAGGCCATGTGCAGAGTTGTGGGGTCAGTGTCCGTCGGGAGCACCAACAAGCCTTGGCAACTGCAATCAATGTGGAAAACAAAAAAGGTGCAGTGTCGGGTCCAATTTCAATTTCATTCTTTGTTTGATTAATTAAAATCTTACAATATAGTAACAATAATTCCTACTATAAAAAGTCCAGTTTAAAAATTGATAAAAACATGAATAAATAAATCAGTCGTTCTTATTATTAAATATAGCAGACTTAATAGTTTGGACTTCATAATACTGTTTTCATATTATATACAACCTATATTACATCTCAATTTGATTTTGCTGGTCTAACTCCATTCTTATTAATAATAAAAACTTTACAAAAGCTGAGTTCAGTGTTATATCGTCTGAATGCAGACATCTTATCAGTGCTTGTCTACAAGTCCGTATTTCTCGGGAATTAAAATGCCGCTTGAGTATAGATTTTCTTTCAGCTTTAAGTTTTGGGCATATACACAGCAAATGAATAATATTCTCTTCTCCCATTCTGCATAAGCGACAGAGTATCAATTCCACTGATCGAAGCCAAGGCATTACGTGACATAAGCCGGGGAAGACACCAAAACGAGCTTTTATAAAAATATTTTTTGCTTCAGACACCATTGAGTTTCTATATATGATTGGACTCTCACTTTTGTATACCCATTCATTAATGACCATGCATGCTTTCTTTTTGCAAAAGAATCTTTATCAATATACAGTGATAAATGTTTTATTTTATTAATAGATTTTTTAAATGAATCTGTAGCTATTGGCATATCCCAGATCGAATGCGCTGAATATTCATCTAAAGCGGCATGTAAATACTTCCAGAACTGAGACTTCTGATTTGTGTTTATTTCCTGCCATAACAGATTGGACATTTGATTTACATTATCCATTTTTATTCTTTTCCATACTTTTATAAATTGGCCTTTTCGTGCAATTAGCTGGTTAATTAACCCAAATTCCAATCTAATCTGTGCAGGTGATGCATTATGTGGAAGATAAAAAAAGTGATTTAAAAAATGTTGTCACAGCATTATTGATGATTATAGAGTCTTTTCCACACAGTGCTTTGCTACCATGCGTTGGCAATAATTTTGCGGATATTACTTTTAAAAGCGGTAGGTAACTCGGCACTCCTAATGACTTCTGCAACATTCTAAATGCTGTTAAGAGTGTGTTAGCTCTCCCTTACATGTCGGGACCAGCAAGGTCTAGGTGACTCGCCAGAAGCTGGGGAGTCAGAGCAGGCCCTGAGCAATCCGGGGAGCCCGCTGAAATCCAAATAGACCCTCTAGAGGACCCACAGGCCGGAGGCACTGGAGTCACAAGAGGGCCTTGAGCAGCTCACCAAAAGATGCAGGCCCACAATGCAAGCGATGAGGACAAAGATCTTGGTCACAGGAGATACTTGAGGTTGGGGCTACTTGGAGCCCGAAGATCTTGGAAGAAGGAAGCCAACAAACCTTTGCAACGGCAAGTCGACGCGGTGCACAGGGGGTTGGTTTCTGCAGCTCCGACGAGGGATACTGGCCTCAAACTTGGTGAGAGGACAGGGCAGGCCTCGGGGGATGTGAAGAACCACGACCTGTGTTGCTGAGCCTTTCGGAGTCCGTGGGAGCCCAGGATCAGCAGACCGGTCAGCTTCGTTACGATGCCTGCAGATGCAGGGAAGTGACTCCTTCACTTTAAGGGAGATTCCTTTAGGTGTCTTGGATGCCCACAGGCCTTGGAAGGTACCTGTACGGAGCACAGGCATGGATGTTGCAGCACACGTGCAGGGCGACAAGACCAGGAGCAGCAGGAGTCTTCCCTGTTGCAGTCTTGATACCCAGAGCCAAGTCCAGCCAAGTCCAGAGTGCTCAGACGGTCGAAGAAGAAGTGGTGTCTTGATATAAATCTTGTCCCACGACGAATCTAAGGACCCAACTACAGGTAAGCCCTTAAGTACCCTAAGGAAAGGGTTGGGACAATTCAGGGTTCACTCCCAGGGGAGGGGTCGGACAGTGGGGAGGATACTCCCATGTCCTTTGTCCAGTTTTGCGTCAGAGCGGGAGCCAACGACTCCCTGAGCTGGTTTGAACTGGACTATGCAAGGAGGGCACCAGATGTGCCCCTCCAGTAGACCGAGTGGCGCTGGCAAGTGCTCCCACCCAGCCCCAATACACTAACCCTTGTCTGGGAGATGGTCACACCTCCCTGTGACAGGATACCTATTTTTCTGCCTTCCCTTGCTCGAGCTTGGCTCAGGAGGGCAGAATCGTGTCTCTGGTCGTCAGCAGCCATGTTCTGCTGTCCGGGTCTAGAAGACTGGTACCGGGAGCACTGAGGGTCTCCCAGAGGAGCTTTACAGTGCATGGAATTATACCTCCCACACCGTTTATGGTGTGGAGGTATGATTCCAACATGTTTGATACCAAACACGACAGGGTTTGTTACAGCCAGTTAAGAGATGGTCATCGCGTAATGACGGATGGCCACTCTATGTATCATAATGGGTGATGCACTTACAACCCGGGAGAATGGACTCCGAAGGTTGTAGGGGTATCCTGCTCATGCAGGGGCACCCTCACACTTCGAACTGAGCACCCTGCCTTCATGATTGAAAGGCCTGCCTTAGGGGTGACTTGTAGGTTTTAAGTGCAGTGACCCCAGATATAGGGAAACCTATATCTGTCGTAAGGGGTGCTAGCACCAGCTTACACAGGCTGCAATGGCAGGCCCGTAGTCACAATTTGAGTGGTCTCTCATGGGTGGCATAATACATGCTGCAGCCCATGGGAGGCCCCTGGTGTACCTATGCCCTGGGTACCTCAGTACCATATACTAGGGACTTATAATGGTACACCAGTAGCCAATCTGGGATGTACCTAAGTGCTCACCATAGCCGATTTAAGGGAGAAAGCACAGACACTGGGGTCCTGGTTAGCAGGATCCCAGTCAGAAACAGCATAGCACCAGGCAAAAAGTGGGGGTAACCAAAAAAGCAGATCCTTCTTTCCTAGAGCATGTATGATGACACAACATATACTATGGTAAAGGAAATGTGGTTTTGAAAGAAGAACAGAGTTCGTGTTTTTGGATATGAATGCTATCTTCCCTTCAAAGCCATCCTCCACTTCCTTGGAAGAAAAGATCTGGACACCTGCACAGTAGATAGGTTTCTGCTGAAACAAATTAATTGGTGTCACATGATCGCTCTACATTAACTTGCATTATGAGAAAGTGTATACATACTCTACCTAAATGTAAATGTTTTTACAGCAATGCTCCACCTGACCTTTTCTAGCGACGGCCTGGTCAGATGAAGTGACAACTGTCTTTTGATAATTTGCTTGAGTTGCTGCTATTTTGCATTAAACGCTGGTTAGACTAAGTCTTTCCTACGTTTTGTGTGCTATTTTTTACAACATCAATCTTGGAGACTTTGGCTATCACAGCTGGATTAGCTGAACATGAACATTCGGGTGCCTAATGTCACTGCAGTGGGCACCCGAAATTATTCAGGTAAGGAGCTTGTGCCACGTGGTCTAGCGAGCTCAATATGCATGAGTTGCTGTGTCAACTTCAATCAGACTGATGACAAGGGGTGTGGGGAAGATAAGGAAACAATGTTCACAAGGACACAAGTGGGACAGCTTTGTTACGCATTACAGCCATGAATGACAGAGATGAATGAGCTCTGTTGCAGCCCAGCTTATGCTGCTCTTTCTGTTGAGGTCCAAGATTTGCCTCCACTTAAACGCTGGCTGCCATTTGGTGTCTTGGGAGTCAGGCAAAAGCTTGGCTTGACCCTCTCTTAGCAGATTCATCTTTAGGCTAATAGCTTTCAAACAGATTAGGTAATAGAATGGACAGAAGCCATCGAGCACAGGAGAACTCAGCAGCAGCAGCTGTTACTGCAGGTTAGACAAGGCAGTTTATGAACTTTTAATGACAGGAAGCACGGACCTCTATGTGGAAAGAGAAGGATTGAGATCATACACAAATACCCTTGAATAGAGAAAGCATGGAATAAGTGTAAATTCAAATTGATGCTGTTGTGATTGTCAACTGATGTGGTGAAGTAACATTTCTGTTGGTTTTTTTCTCCAATTTTTATTTATGATTTTACAGAGACAGCAATACACCGCAGTAATAATGAATAATTACATGTATTTTGCAACACATAACAGGTCTTGCAATATAAAATAAAAATATAGTGTCTACCGATATGGCAGAGGCATAAGGTATAAGGAGGCATTAAAGGAAGTATCAGGTCAGTGAGATCTGGAAGGCAAACCAGCATATATATCAAGCAATACAGATCATCATAACTTAGCATTGTTATAACAAACTCCGAGGCACAAATACACTGAAATGACTCCCCTCAGTCTAGGCACATGAGACCAGCCCGTGTACAGAGTGAACCATGCCTCTATGGGGCGACTTCTGAGGGGTCAGCAGGTGGCAATATTGGTGCGTCATTGACCGGGGAGGCATCCCTCATCCTGAGCCAGTTAGTGAAAGGCTCCCAGATATCTTTAGGGCGAGATGCCGTAGGCATGAGGTCCCAATAGTTTGCAAGCTGTTCCTGGCAGTAGGCAGCATCCTGAATCCATGTCTGAACTGGAGGGCGACATGGAGCGCCCCAGTGCATAGCTAAACGCCGCCTTGCGAGTACCAGCAGCATCGCGGTCAGACGACATATCTCAGGAGGGGTGTGCTCCACATAGTCCAGCAGCAGCACCAGTGGAGAGCATTCAAGTGACTGGCCCATGATGGCCTGTCACACCCCCCCCCCAGTATTTAGAGGCAGCGGGGCATTCCCAAGCTATGTATAAGAAGGCGGCTCCCTCGCGCTTGCACTTCCAGCATTTAGAATCATCTCTCAGTTGTAGTTTAAATAATTGTAATGGGGTACGGTAGTAGCGATGCAGGAATTTAAAGTGTATTAGCCGCAACTTATAGTTGGGGGATAAACGCTTCATTTGCGAACAACAGAACGCCCATTGTTCATCCGTGGGCTGATCTAAAAGTTCTGTTCTCCACTGTTACAACGCCCTCGGGTCCGCCCATGGAGTATAAGCCTGCGTATGAATATAGAGCCTAGTGACTAGCTTTTTGGGAGACGGGGTGACTAATAGATGTTCTAGCAGATGCAGGGGGTCTGGGAAAAGTGGGATGCAACGCCCTACAGGCGGCCTTGAGTTGGTGATATAACAACCACTCTAAAATAGGTGTCCGTTCCCCCTCTTGAGCATTAGGCAGCTCCAAAAAAGTGCCCTGTGGGTAGAGATCCCCCAGTGTCCGAATACCCATTTTATGTGCCCTGTCAATAGCGCCCTTGTCGTGTAAAAAGGGAAAATGCGGTTAAAATGCCACGGGTATGGAGAGTGCGTAGAGTAGGGGGGTTTGAGTGCGTTTCCGCAAGCCATCCCATGCCCAGCGCATAGTCTCAACCGTGTTAATTTCGTTAGGGGTTCTGTGGTAAGGTTGATACACAGCCATGTGCAGGGGAGTTGGATCCGCAATATCTCTCTCAGTGGCCACGTGGGGTTGAAAAGGGACAGGGTAGATCCAGTAATGTAAGAATTGGGCTTGCGCACTCAAAGCGTACAGTTCACAATCTGGAGCGCCCAGACCGCCTTTGGATAATGGGCGCGTCAGTAAATCCCAACTAATTCTGGGTTGACCTCCAGCCCAGATCATGGAAATTGCAGCGGAACGCAGGGATTTAAAAAAGGCTTGGGTGAGTGGAACAGGTATGTTGACAAAAAGATACAACAATTTAGGTAGGACAATCATCTTCAAAATGGCAATTCTGCCGGCCAATGATAGGGGCAGCGCAGACCAAAATTTAATTTTGTCTTCAAACCAGGTGTGCAGTTTACCAAAATTTAAGCGCCAGATTAGCTGTATATCTCTGCTGAGCCATATGCCCAAATATTTAACAGCATCATCCGCCCACTTCAACTTAAAATCCAACGAGGTGTCCAACGGGGCGTCGGTAAGGGGCAGAATGGAAGACTTGGACCAGTTTATATGAATGCCGGACAATCCCCAAAGCGGAGCACCTCCCTCAAAACCGGGTTTAGATTGTCATCCGGCCGGGGAACATACAATGTGATATCGTCTGCGTACATGGAAATTGTGAGATTGCGATCAGTAAAAACCAGGCCTCGAGCAGAGTGATGTTGCCGTATTCTAGCCGCCAGGGGCTCCGTGGCCACCGCAAATAAAAGAGGTGATAGGGGACACCCCTGCCTGGTTCCGCGAGAAATAGGAAAGGTATCTGATGTCAGACCGTTTACCTGAAGACGGGCGGTAGGTTTAGTGTAAAGTAATTTGATTAATTTAATAAAATTAGGACTAAACCCCAATCTGGGAAGTATAGTGAACAGGAAGGGCCATTCCAAAGAATCAAACGCCTTAGTGGCGTCTAAAAAAACTGCTACAGCCGGAAGTTTGGGGTCAATTTGGTGGAGGATAGAGAAAAAGGTGCGCAAATTGTGGGATGTCGACCTTCCCGGTATAAATCCAGATTGGTCCGGTCTGGCAATGAGGGACATCAGCGGTTGTAATCTATTGGCTATTAACTTAGCTAAAATTTTGGCATCCACATTTATTAGGGAGAGGGGTCGATAAGAATCACAAAGGGAAGCTGGTTTATCGGGTTTCAGCAGGGTGATAATTACAGCCTCTCTCATGGATTGGGGCAGTTCACCGACCTCGAGGGACTCTTGATAGACATCCAGAAGACGAGGTGCTAGGATGTCTGCGTATGTCTTGTAAAAAAAGGGTCGTAATCCCATCGAGCCCGGGGGCTTTCACGGGAGGGAGGCCTTTAATCACCTGCGTGATATCCTCTATGTTGATTGGGATGTCGAGGTATTCTCTATGAGTAGGGCTCAGCCAGAGGAGCTCCAGGGAATCTAAATATTCTACCAGATCAGGGGCAGCAGATCGCTGTGTAGCAGTATAGAGAGAGGAATAAAATTTGGTTAGATGTTCATGCGTGGCCACCTGACCCCGAATAGGGGGGGAGTTGCCGTCAGCAAGTTCCGCAATAAAAGTGGGCGCTGTGTGGTGTTTAAGCAGATTTGCAATTGTTTTCCCAGGTCTATCACCCTCACCGTAGCTGCACGCTTTTGCATTTCTACCAAGGAATCTGGTTTCCCTTTATGCCTCCTCTTCAAACTCGGAAATAGTACTGCATATGGAAGCTAATGTTGTATGGTCGTTAGTAGAGAAATAGTTTGTTTCCAGAGCTTTAATATCCTGTTCGAGTTTGGTTAATGTTGCGCGTATTGAACCAAGGACCCCTGCCTGTTTGGAGATGCATGCCCCCGTATCACAACTTTGAATGCTTCCCAAAGTGTAGAGGGGGAGTCCACAGAGCCCTCATTAGTGGCAAAATAATTCTGAATTTCAAGATGTATTTCCTCCCTAAACACGTGGTCTAGAAGAGCGTGAGGGGGAAGCCGCCAACTGAACGCACGCGTTAAGGTGTTGGGAATTTTCCACAGCAATAGCACAGGGGCATGGTCAGAGAGTGTGCGTGGTAGATGCAATACGTCTGAGGCCCAGGATAGAACATCGGCGGAGACCAACCAGTAGTCCAGTCTGGACCAGGGTTGATGATAAGAGGTGATGCATGTGCCCTCACGTGTGACCGGATGAAATGTACGCCAAATGTCGAATAGCCCATGTTCTAGGAGTATATTATTCAATTGTTGCGTTGCATTATGATGTGGATTACGAGGGGTACCTTCCCTATCCAAAACATTGTCCATGACTGCGTTAAAATCACCTCCTCAAATTAATGTGTCACCCCCAAGCGACACAATCTTTGCCCAAACTTAAAGAAAAAAGTGCGGGTCATCAGTGTTAGGGCCATAAATGGCCACCAGAGTGACCGGTGTCGACAGTAGGCAACCAGTGACTATAACATAGCGCCCCTCAGGGTCCACCAGTTTGTGCGATGTAGCCCAGCCCCCTGATTAATATAGAGACGCCCCTGCCATAGTTGGAAAAGGTTGCAGAGTGCACCTCCCCCCAAAATCCGTGTGTCAATTTGGGATCGGTACTGTATTTCAAATGGGTTTCTTGCAAGAAACATATGTCTATGTGATGTCGATGCAAGTATGCATGAATCAGCCTCGCCTTCTTGAAATCATTGAGGCCCCGCACGTTCCAGGTAAGGAACTTAGTTTCTGTCATATCTGAACAAAGAATAAGGTGCAATGTAATGCCTCACTAATAGAGGGACTCAATAGGGAGACCTGTAAAGAAACATCAAACAAAAAGTATAATGGCAGTATCGTCGTGCTGTAGACAAGAAGTGCCTCATCAGTGTATAAACAAATAACACCATGCTTTTTATATAACAGTAATGCAAACCAATAATGGCTGTCTCTAGGTACGATAATTCCCTTAAACCACCCCCCTCCCACTACAACCTCCCAATCAGGTCGAGAATAGAATCCCCCCCCCCCACCCCCACCCTTGAGGTGCCCCGAAACCCAACTTTGAATTTGAGCACATGGGAGATCTCCCTGTGGGGACTAGGAACGACGGCGAACACCTGCCAGGCGGCAAGGTGGCCAGGCTTGCAAAGTAATAGACCGGAACCCTCCTAGCAAAAACTGGCAATTAAGGTGAACCAAGAGCTTAGCAATAGCACATATATAGTTAACAATCAGAATAAATTCTCCATAAGATTGACAGGGCAAAACTGCGGGCTCAAACACAATGATGTAAGCCATTTTAACCAATGACGTAACACATAGGGATTACATACAGCAGAGTAAAGAACAGTGAGAATTATCAGTTATTGTCACTGAGGTTCATTGACAAGGAAGAGTCCTGCGAAGGGCCCTGAGGAGATTTACGTGGGAAGATGTGTTTCGTAAATTTCAAGGCAAACTTGGCGTCAGTGAAAAAATGCGCTTGGCCATCATGAGTGATTTTCAACTTAGTAGGATACAACATGGCATATGGCACTGAGGAAGACTGTAGGAGCCTTTTCGCTGGCATAAACTCCCTACGGGCAGCCTGCACGGCTGGGGTATAGTCTGGGAAGAAGGACAAGGTGTTACCCTGATGTATGATGGGGCTTCTGGCCCACGCTTCCTTAAGGATTGCATCTCTGTCCGCGTAATTTAGAAGGCGTGCAACAATCGGGCACGGCGGCGCACCGGCCTAGGACCGAGGGAGCGGTGAGCCCGCTCAACGATCATGACCGGAGAGAGCACTGAACCGAACAGCTCACGCAATAGGTTATCGATAAAGGGTTCCATTTTTGGGATAGCTGTCGATTCCGGAAGGCCAAGAATTCTGAGGTTGTTCCTTCGGGAACGCGCCTCTAAATATTCATTTTTCGCTCTAATCACCTCAAGTACCTTCTCCATGCTAAGGATCTGTGTTCTAGATTCAGTCTGAGAGTCTTGGGTGTCAGATAGCCTATTTTCAAGAACATCAAGGCGGGTTTCGTGTGCTTCCACCTTCTTCTTAACAGCGTCAAGGCTGGAGGTTAGGGCATCGATTTTACCATCAATGGTTTTGAGACTGGAGCGTACCTCCAGCAAAATAGAGCGCATGTCCTCTGCAGAACTATCCGCAGTGTCCATTGGGTCGTGAGCCGCGCCCTGCTCCGTGGATGAGTCCATTGTACGCGTTTGGCGCTTGCTCTCAAAAGGAATCTTGGGTTGTTTAGGATCTGCCTTGCCCATGTTCCCGATATAGCAGTGTCGCAGTGCACAGTACCTGTCGCAGCAGTGTCACACCACAGGGACCTGCGCCGTCATGCACAGCAAATTCCCAACCCCGACCTTCTATCCCGTTAGTGTAGAGCAAGACTGCCCACGGTCAGAACAGCATTTATTTCCTTTCAGGCCTCCTCTAATGGGCTGGGAACGTAGCCACCAGTAAAGTAGAAGTGCAGCGATTCTGAGGTCACTGCATTGAATTGGAAGAGGGGAGGCAGAGAACAGAGGGTTCCAGGGGTTCGGGGCCAGTCAGCAGAGGGTTGCACCGTGTAGTGACCCCACCTCCAAGACCACAATGCAGGGAGCTGCTCTTAACCGTAGGCAGTGTAGGCTATCACGCAGAAACCAGCGACTGTCACCAGAAGGATAGCAAGGCTCACCATGATTAAATGCAAAGGCCGTGGGGAGAGCCGCACCGCACCCGTACAACCGCCTGCAGTGAAAGTAATTCTAGTGTGGGGGCTCAGCAACTGGGAAGGAGCAGATCAGCCGGTTGCAGGTATAAAAACCATGGGGCCCCGCCAGAGCAGTGGAGCGGAGGAAAGGAGACCCGGCCGGCCCGCGCAGCATCAAAGCAACTCCCCGTTATATATACATGGGAGAAGCTAGGCGCTGCCCGTGGCATGCCATGCCCCGCTCCCCAACGCGCGTCGCCCGGTCCAGCACAGAGCACGCTTGTTGGAGGCAGCGGGCAGGAACCTGACCCCCAGGCAGGGTCCAAGCGACCCCCGCCACCGCACCGCGACCCCTCTAGGCAAGGGAAGCCAGACAAGGCCTAGGCCACACAGCGTGAGTCAGCCCAGCCCCAGGCCAGGGAGCAGATCCAACCCCACTCACCTCGTCCCTCCTCAGCTCCTCTCCGGCAGTGCTCCCAGTCGATGTCGCATCCGCATATTGGCCTCCTCAGCATTACGCCATAGCCCCAAGCACGGGTCCTCACCGCAGGCCTTCCAGGATAAGCACAAAACGCCACCACCGAGGCCCAGGTGCGTATGTGCATAGTGTAGTGCAAATTAAACAGTCAGCCACGGTGCAGCAATGAAAGGCGTCGCGAGTCTCGCCAGCTCTCCGCCAGCGCCCAGCAGCCCCTCTCCCAGCCAGCAACAGTAGTGTCGTCCAGCGCTGGCCATGGCAGGCCGGGGCTACGCCGAAGTCTCACGGCGGATGGCGGCCATTTTCTGTCTTGGATTCAACCTCGCGCCTCCGCCGTCAAAGTTGTCTGGTTTTCTCGATTCGATTAGAGCGAGACTGTGGCTTCGCAGTCTAGGCAGGTTCAGCTGTTGGCGCTGATGTTTTCAGCGTTCGGGAACCGGTTCCACAATGGTATTTACAGGATAGCAGAGTCTGGCCTGCAGAGCCTCCTCAACAGGTGGCCATCCTGCAGCGCGTCGGAGCCACGCCCCCCCCAACATTTCTGTTGTTTGTTTCACTATGCTATTAAAGTGTCAGGAGCTACAGAGGCAGCAAACTAACATTGCAAACATAAATTGGGTCCTGGGGTCTATTTAGCCTGGAGGGAAGAAGGAGTCATCCTGAACCCAGGAACCAAAAAGGTGGGTATACTCTAGGCAACTCAAACATAGATGTCAGCTAACTCATAAGAGTAACTTTCAGCAAGTACCGTTTTCGCCAACAGCCCTAGATGACCTGGGACTTGTACTTTCACTTTATAAGTCACAGTAAGGCCTATTCACAAGCTGCATTTTGCAATATGTTCCGTAGTACTACTCCCATACTACAAAATTAAATTTACAAGCATATATATGGAACACTCCGCCGCTCCACTATCTTTTCTAAGCAGAGATCTCAGCCACAAGTGCAGAGATTTCCTTAAAAGTCTAAGGTCTAAATTTCAGTAGCAAATGTGGGGGGACAAGGGGAAATGGCCGGAAAATGTGTAATACACCTAAATTGAATAAGTTTATGAATGGACATTAAAAAAATAAAACACCAACCTACACAAGAGTTAAGCCCATTGCTATTCACAAACTGCACTTCGAAAGTTATTATAGCCAAAAGGGAAAGGGAACCAAAACAGTCCTAAATTAACCCCCCCCACCCCCCTCACAGTCACAGCAGCACAATCTCATAGAATAAAATAGAGCAAGGGCCTAATAACGCTCGTAGGGGAGCAATGTTTAAACAAAGAAAATTATTTTGGCTTTTAAAATAAATATATAAATGTTAATTTGAATATATATAATAATAATATTAAAAATGTAATAACGTTTTTTAATATTTCAATTTTAATAAACGTCAAAATGTTTGTTAAAAATTATCAGTATTTAAAAAAATTATCTACAACCTTTATTAAATTTTAATATATATTAAATACAAATATGCTAATTTAGGTGGAATTTCCTTTTTTAATTTAACATTCAGGGTTATTTTTAAATCAAATACATATTTTGTAAATAACTATTTAATACACCTTTACGTTAATGTGCCGTAACTTTTAGTTAATTAGCTCTAGATACAAAATACATATCTGAACTATTTCACAATAATATATTTTTAATATTTTTTTCAAGGTTAAAAAACTTTAATAAATGTTCCTATAGTTTACAAGGGAGTTCTTCATCCTGGTGGCGGAGACCTCCGCCTATGTCTGAAAATTGACAAGTAGTAAATATACTTGTAAATCCTTTTCTAGGAGGCTCCATCAGGGGTGTAGACATGCAAGTCTACACCTAAGAGTAACTTTGCATTTAGAAATGGTGAAGAGCAAAAAGTGTAGAGTTACTCTCATGTGCAGGGGAAGAATGAATTACACCTGAGCAACCTTTGTGTATATGGCTCAGTATGCTTAGTGATGATGGCTTAAAACAATACTGCCTAAAATTATTTCTCCTAGCATGAGGTCAGTTGACAGCTATTATGAGAGATGGAAGAGCTAGAGGAGCACAGAGTGATGGGATATGTACAAATAAGGGTGTCGGAATGCTACAGGCACCGAAAGGGAATGAGTGTGGTAGTATTCTGAAGGTAGGGAAATTCTAAAGTCAAATGTTATAAGGGTGGGAGTGTAATGTAGGAGAAGTGGATTGAGTGCTGCAGGAGTCTGAAAGGAGGGAATGATAAAGGGTCTTTAAAGGAGCGAGTTCTACAGCTGGGAGTGTGTTTTGATGTATGTAGTACTACTGCAGGGGCCTTTTGGGAATGGGAGCCCTGCTGCTGGAGCCTGAAGAGTTAGTGCACTGCAGTATCATGCACAGAGTGCTTCACGAACGTGGAGCAAAACAGTGTGTGCTGCAGAAGCCTGGAGGGATGCTGCGCTGCAGGTACTTAAAGGGACGGGGTGCTGCAGGGACCTAGTGGGAGTACCATATCAGCTAATTCATACGGTGCAAACATGTGACACACGATATGGGCTCCCATCACAGGTCTCTCGGTGAGGAGCCGATATCACACGGTGGCAGGGAAAACGAGCTGAAAATCACTGTACCACTGTAAACAGTGGTTTTCCAGCTTGTTTTCCGAGGCTTTAAACTGCCGACGTCCATTAAGGGGTGTGAAAACATCCCAGGATACCGGCACCAGCTTTGGCAAGTTTTTTTTTTGGTTTGGGAGGAGGGGGTTTAGGGGCGGGAGGAGTTTAAAAGTGCCTCGTAGGTACTGCACGAGGCCCGCCCCTTTCAAGGCCCTGCCCCATCATCACACTGTGAGATTGTTCTGCAAGCTGGCTGGTATGGAGTACATTCTGAACCAGCTGGAGGACTGTCTTATCAGCATGACAGAAGTCAGATTGAACAGCTTGTATTTAGTGCTGGCATAGGAGTCCAGGTGCCCTGAATTTCACCATAGTCAATTACTGCTCGGACAGTGCTCCAGCAACAGCGCTCTCAACTATCCTAATTCTAATTGAGAGTAGTGCATTTGGTCCAGGTTTTTCATTTGCATTCTCGTACCTGCAGTACTTTTCATTTCATTATAAATTTGGGGCTCCGTATATGAAAGTGCAAAGAAACAGTGTGGCGTAGAAATGATCCTCACACATGGAACTGGTAAACCCAAGAACACGGGAGCAATCAACTAGCTTCACGTCAGCCTCGCAGGTGGCATTTTACAGCTAGGTATGTTGCTGGTACAGTTTCAAACAATTCTAAAGCTTATATGTAAATGAATATACTACTAAGGGCAATATTTTAGACTTCTATGGCTGTTTCTGTGCTTTGGGTCAGTAATTACATGTGCAGAAAAGTGTCACTCAAGGTGTCGCACATAAGACATGAAAATGTCACACACAGGCATAATGTAAATATTTCACACATACGCAGGCTGGAAACTTGGCAGCCCCGAATACAATACGGAAACGATTTTATGTAATTTAAAGAAAGAACCATACTTCAAAAGACATGAAAATGTCACACACAGGCATAATGTAAACATAAATTTCACACATACGCAGGCTGGAAACTTGGCAGCCCCGATAACAATACGGAAACGATTTTATGTAATTTAAAGAAAGAGCCATACTTCAAAATGAACATACGCGCACACAGTTCCGCTGCAATTGGAATAAAAAGGAGTTTATATGGAAAGAAGTAAAGGGAATCTACTTAAATTAGTCCAGTTGGAATTTTGTGCCGGTCAATGAAGAACTGCAATTGTAATTGCATTTTATAGTGCTTCATAACCCTTGCGACGAGCAGAAGCACACTGTCGGGCAGGTAGCACACTATACAGTGAGGGAGTGCTTGGTTGTTATTGTAGTATGGTCTATGTGAGAATGGTTTTTGAGTTATGTGTGAGTGATCAGCGTGGTGCACAGGAGGAAGATGGACACTCAACCACTTTGGCTTTTTCCTTGCAGAATGCAGACTAGGGACTGCTTGCAGAGAAGGTTGGGCTACCATGCCCCCAACATTCCCCCATGATCCAATTCCAGTTTCAGCCTCCTGCAATGTGTAGTTGGTTTGAACATTTTTCCCAGTGTTGATTTTGGTATCCAATCAGGCTCTGTGGTGCTTGCATCTTGTATCACGGCGTCTGAAGTGTGGTGCGGGGAAAAAAATAATGAAAGTGTGTGTAGAAGGTCGGTTTAGTAACCATAGGAGATCAGATGAATGCGCTAATGAGGTCTTTAGTCACCACAATTGTAGTAAAATGGGTAGGGTGTTGCCAGTCAGTGTAACAGATCGTGCCTGCAGAAGTATGAGTGCAGTTCTTGAAAGGATGCTGTATATGGAAATCTCAGGCAAACAGTGGCGTAGCTATCAATGGTGCAGCGACACCAGAGCACAGGCGTTTGAGGAGCCCCTTTCACACGAATTATGACTGGCTTGTAGTACCAAACCGTGGGGGGTCCGGGGGCACCAATTTTCCCTGTTCGCATTAGGGCCATGACCTTTTTGCTGTGACATTACTGGCAAGTATCCTTCTGCTACATGCTTGAGTGCTTTCTATCTGTCCTGCCTTCTTTCCCTATGCATGTGCTTCCTGGGCGCAACACAGGTTAGCCTCATTCTCTAAGAATTAAAGACAAAGCACATAAAACAGGAGCGAGAAAACTCCATCTAATGGCTGAATTGCACAACATGAAACCATAAAACTTGGGATCAGCCCTGGCCTGACAAATTTTTTTGATCCCAGGCAAAGGTCGAATGTCACTATGCCTCCTTTTTCTTCAATATCATATATGAATGCTCCTTGAAATAGCTGCGTTGTACAAAAACCTCTCTTGTGTTTGATTTAATAGACTATAATGTTGCTTCACTTATAAAAATAATCAAGGTCAAAGATAGGGTGCATGTGACATCTGACTTGCCTCTTAGTTCATAAGTGCCATTGTCATCAGGGAGTGGAGGGGCATACATGTTTTTAAGTTTATGTTAAAAAACAATCACTTTTTTTTCCCCACACACATTTTATTGGATTTTATATGGCAAATTACATGTGCACAACACACTGTAGCAATGTCGGAACCAGAAAGAATGGCAAGAACCAAGGCACATGTTCCCTAAGCCCCCTCCCCTACCCCCACCACCCACCCTCCCACAAAACTCCATCCCCTTCCCCTGAAACAAGGTCTGACAACTATCATTTCTCTCAGAACTCCGAGTGGTTATCCCTAGGCCAGGGCAGAGTTTGCGTGACCAAAATACTCTGCTGTGCTACGCGGAGTTCCACAAGCAGCAGAGAACGGTATGTCGCGCTGCTCAAGCTGATTTTTAGCGCTGAGTGTTTGTCTTGCGCTGTAAATCAGCACGAATGGCACCACGTGCAGCACAAGAGGGACCTGCTTCTTTCTGCCACTAGAGTAGATGTTCTAATCGTGCGGATACTGGCTCAACACGAGCGGACAGTTTCTCACCGCGAGCAGTAGCGACCAACCGCGACCGCCCGCACTGAGAAATCTCGCCAGGAGGTGGTATGGAGTAAGATTTTCCTCACTCGCGCTCACCAACTTAATATTGGCGAGCCGTGAGAGAGGAAAAACACCGCGCAGCTACGTGATGTTTTTCGGAACTCTATGCAGTGTGGGAAAAACTCACCGAGCGGTGCAGAATTTCACACCCAATCCTAGTTATCCCTCATGCGTTCATATTTCAGGCTCCACCGTTGCAGTGCTGGTTCTTCCCAGAGTGATGGCAATTCTCCAATAGTCTGCCCACTACCCCCATATTCATGTGTTTTTCGGGGGATGTCCTCAGCTTCATACACTGTTTTTTTCCATGCACATTCAGAAGTATATTCCCAACCGCCAATCTTCAATAGAAGGCGGGTGTTTGTCTTTCCAACGGCGAGCAATATCATCACGGTAAATCCCAACCCAAGCTATGTTAATTTGTAGCAGCTTTCGTCGTGATCAGAATTAACGTGTAAAAGGAACAATCTGAGGTCTAGTGGTATATTCCACCCCAGGAACGAGCCCAAACAAGACATCACCAGGACACAGTATGGCACTAGCCCAAAATAGTTCCATGTTGTGTGAAGAAGGTCTCCCTCCTGCGCCGAGCAGCGGAGGAAGGCAGGGGAAGCAATCACACCTACCTCCCACAATTTGTAGCTCATAAGGTACATCCTATGTAGATATTTCAGTTGTATTAGGCGGAACCTAGCTGCAACTGCTGAGTGTCTCGGCACTGCCCTAGCATTGGCCCACTCCTTGTCTGCGAGGATCCCCAGGTCTCTCTCCCAGGCAGAGTGGAGAGCATCGAAGGGGTTTGCCATGTGGTGAATTAATGTGCAGTAAATTCACGTTACTTTGTGATCACCGTTTTCACCCATAAGCAGCTCCGCCTCTAAGGGGTTAAATTCGGGGAGATTTTGTAAGTCTGAGATATATGGTGTCAGAGCATGCCTGAGTTGTAGATAACAATAGAATTGGCTGTGGTGAAGGTCGAAATCCCTGTGTAGAGTCTGGTAGGATTTAAGTATTGTGCCCTCTATTAAGACTCCCAGAGTAGAGATGCCTACGGCATCCCATTTCTGGAATCCTTCAAACACAGCCACTTGCCTCAGCATACCGCCCACCCACACTGGGGTCTCTCCCGTCAGAATGTTTTGCCAACTCATGCGTCTCAAGGTGGACCTCCATATCTGGATTACCACTTTGGTCGTTGGTGGAAGTGTCAATTGCAATCCACCTCTGTAGAGCAAATGATGGATTGATGTACCTTTAAGGGCACATTTTTACAGAGGCGTGAGAGGAACTTCCTTCGGTGTTGTACCACCACTCATTGACAACCACTAAGTGGGACGCCCTGTAGTGTTATTCTATGTCCGTTGCCTCAAATTCCGCCTTCGAAGGTTGACTTGAAACACTTTGATAGGGCAATGCTTGGGAAGCCCTGATAGCACATGAAGATCCGAAGCACTAGTTAATCTTCGAAAAGAGGGAGCGTGCAACATCATAGGGATAGTTATGCAGCTGGTACAAAAACCGAGAAAAACTATCACTTTTAATAAATGCATCTCAATGGAGTGATATAATATATTGTACTCAGATGAAACGCTTCTTAGTGTTATAGAAATACACTTTTTGAGTTTTGAAGAGACTTTAGCGTACATTTACATAATGTTTGCGGTACGATCTACATGCTAACCATTTTTATGACTCTGCTCGTGCACAGGCTCTTAGAATCAAGCTAGACCCTGAGCTAGGTTCTGGCTCGCACTGTTAATGTGTTGGCTCGACCACCGCTAATGCTTTCTACATTAAATGTAACACGTGTTAACTTTCAATTGTAACATTTTGTGGATTAATGCTTCAGAAATGAACAAAAGACACAATTTTGTTTAAAATTAGGTTAAGAAATTCGGTGTTTTAAAGTGTGCACGTTTACCCACCTGGTTCAGTAAACTACTCGTCGTCACGTTTACTTAACTCTATACCTCTACACAGCGTGATGCCCGGCGTAAAGCGCTTCGACGCCTCGTCAGGGGTAGTAAGCGCTATATAGATGCAATTACAATTGCCTCATGCGATAGTCGCGAACAGAGTGACACGACTGAAACACATTGTAACCGTAGTTCATGATAACGCGCTGAACGTATACCTGCATTTGTTCATAGTAGACATGGAAAACTTCATTTCCCAGATGTCGCTGAAACCGGAAGCGGAAGCCTAGTTGCTGGAACAGGAAGTGACTGTTGCTAAGCGAAGGAGACGAGTGACCTGTAACGGCCTTATCGACAAGCTGAAAAGGGTCGGCGGGAGCAGGTGTGTGCAGGCGGCAGTACTGTTAGATGGGATACATATTCTGATCTGTTGTGTTTAGGACTATGCAGTGCAAGGGGCTTTGCTGGGACTGATCAGTGCACGTATGGGGGTTTCATTAAGACCCAAAGTTTGGAGATATGCTGAACTGTTGCTTCTAGTAACAATCCCAACTGTGTTCTTTCGGCTTTATGTGGCTGTGCAGTCTCCGGGAGCTGGGATGCTGAGATCCGGCCCGGATTATTCGGACTCCTGGGGGCCATGCTCTAGCCGAGCAATACTCCTAATTTTGCCATGTACGGACCCATTCTGTGAGCTGAGGCGGTTCTGACAGCTAGGGTCGTTCTGTGCTATGCGCTATATCAAACATTTGCACATTGCTCATATTTTTGTTTGTGGATATTGTGTTTTGGCATCTTGAGTGAGTTAAACCATAAAAGTAAGCCGAAAAGCGTGTCAAAGAAAGGTACAAAAGTTCGAGTTGGACTCAAACATGCGATTGAGTTTAACGACAGAACATAACGCGTGTAGTGTAGCGAGCGGGCAAGATTTAGTAACATCGGATACAACAAGCAACCATGAATTGCCCTCTGCACTCAGACTACGGAAAGAATCGTGGGAGTTTGAGATTTGTAAGTAAAATCCCCTATCCAGTGCACCTTTTAATTTGATCCATTACTCTTACTTCCATGGGTCAGATTCAGAGGAGAGGGGTGCGTAGCTGACTACAGCTCAAGAAGCTTGTATTATGCTTTTGCAAGCATAAAATGCAGACGAAGCTGTGATGGAGAAATCATCGCATCAACTAAAAAAATCCAACTTTACAAGAAAAGGTATATCACGAATCGCTCTCTCTCTCCCTAAAAAAAGTGAACTTGTTCCCGACCAAATTACGTAAACCAGCCCAAACTGCCACAGCTGCCACTTAGGAGTTTGGTTAACCGCAGTCTCACTGGGGTCCAGCATATCTTGCACAGAAGGTGAACCTCTGTTAGTGTTTTTGGACTTGATGCTTTGTAAACTGGTAATAGTTTTTTTTTTAACCACATATTCACTTACATTATGATATTAAGGTAATTTACTCGTACGATTTCTGATTCTCTCCACACAGTTGTTCTGTGCAATAGTTTAGAAATATGGTGTCGTGATCACATCTGTGGCCTAATCATAGCGACTGTATTGGGATTGGTGACCCTCCTGAAATCTCGAGCTTGGTACATTTTTTTTGACTGAGTGTGCTGTTATTACCTTAGGGTATAGCCAACCTGTCAAAAGCTGGTCTAGGTGTGCCAGATTTTCTAGCCAAGTACTGACTAGTTAAAAGAGTTCCAATTTTATATTATTTGTATGTAATTTTATTTTAAGTCGATATTCAGGAATTTGAAAAGCATCGGGAAAATGGGGGTATGCAAAAGTTTACCTTGTAGCTCTTCTAGTTTTGCAATATCCCTCTTCATCTTTACACTTGACTTTCATTATGCGTATACTTATTGCATGGCGTTCTTGACACCCCCTGCTCCTCCTATTGAATTTGATACTGGTTTTCCCATGATTGATGCTGCTCATGTATATTTCATTTTTATACTTAAGTTCCTTTCTATTTGTTCCACTGACATTCAGATATTCCATAGAAAATTATTTTGGTTAAGGTGGGGTGATGCAGTTACTGTAAAGCGACCAAGAATTTATCAAGCTTTTTTGAGCCACCAGCGAGATATGTTGTTAACATAAAAGCCATAGCTGAAGTCTGCCCTTTGGGGCTTATGAAATAAATGGTTTAGGATATGGTTTAAAGTATAGGAGGTTAATGCCACTTGTATTTTATGGCATCTGGAGATTTTTCCAAAACCACTCTTGTCTTTTAACCCTTCCTAACGCAGCTAAGTATTACCTTTCAATGTATAGTGTTAACTGAGCTCAAAGCCCCTGCGCGGCTCACCCACTAAGCCAGTAACCCTTCTGGCTCACAAATTCACTAATGTACAACAGATGGGCAAGGGGAGCACCTAGTAGAGCATTCAATAATTTATTATATCCAAACGTTTTACTGAATCATTTCACATGAAAAACATCTGTAAATACATAAATTATTTATCACATATACAGACCATTAAAACTTTGTTTTCCTCCAATCTGTTCACTATTGAGTCGTTTCACAATAGCATCATATTGTTCATCCAACAATTGAAAGGATCTTTTGTATCCTTGACATATTTCAAAATTGTTGACTCTTTCCTCCTATCGCACTATATATAATATTTCTAGCATACCACTCAAAATTACTTCTTATATTGCATTAACTGCCTGACATGATAGAACCATTGAGGCACAAAGATAAAGTGGATTGCTGAGATGTGAAGTACTGTGCAAATTGAATAGATTTCTTGGATGTGGATTTCTGTATCATGCGATGTAAACAGCAAGCCTTTGATTGTGGACTGTGAAATTGTATGTATTCCTTTCAGACTTTGGAATGCTTTATGCAGGCAGTTGATCTAAAAGATTTCTTGAAGGTTACAACAAACACAGATGGGCTATACTATTAAAAAGTAATTTTGAGCATTACTGCAGAAATATTATATAGTGCGATTGGAAGAAATTGAATCCTATATTATAGCCCTGAAGAAGCAATGTCTTTACCATGAAACACGTGTTGGCTGTTAATTTGAGAGAGAGAGAGAGATCGTTATACATTGGAAAGACAACAATTTATTTTTATGTACACACAAATGTTTTTCATTTGAAATGATTCAATAAAAAGTATGCATATAATGAACTAGTGAAAATACATTTTTGTATGTGCTACTAGGTGCTTCTTCACCCATCTGCTGTACAGCTGTTCAGAATTCTCTGCACTTTATGGAATTTTATCTGGCAAGGATATGAGACCATCACATATCCTAAGTGTTTGTTCTGTATTCTTTCACTAAAGTGGATGCAGTCAGAGCTTGGTAAAGCATTATCATTTTATTATTAAAGCATTTGCTAAATCCATACCAGTATAATACTATTATTTTTAAGAAACAACAAGCCTTTACAGAGATATGTGCCAAATCTCCTGTTTTTTCATTTCTGTATATATTAATATCCACAGAAGTTATGTATTTCACAAATTGATCTTAACACATATTAAATCAATCTCAATGAAAATCATCATTCACGCGACTGCATTCAAGGTGTCAATGCATTTTGGGGTTCCCAAACTCTCCTTCCAGAGAAAAATGTGGTCATGTGCAATTACAATCACAGGAATAGCTATAAAAATGCAAACAAAAAACTTAAGGCAGTGTTTGGAATTTAAAAACCTATATAAATCGTGTTTTCAGGCAGGTTTTCTGCATCCTTAACATTCTTAAGCTCAGAGGTAAAATGTAGAATCCACTTACTGGCAGCTCATCAAGTAGAGACTGATGCACAGATGAGTACTTGGGCTGGACCCAGGGGCACATAGACTGGTGATGATCTCCCGGGCATCGACAGGGAAAACAAGTCCTCCTGAGGATCCATCCTGTATTATTGGGGCAGGCGGAATCAGGGACTGTTAAGCCAACTCAAGTATGCTGAACGAATAGATCTACAGTTATTGTCCAATGTTATACTGGATGACAAAATGCTGTTACATGGACACAATATGCAGTACTGTTCTATATCTCACTGTATTAGACTGCACTATGGCTTTCCCTACTACCGTACCATTTGTTACCTGATGAGAAATAAGAAAATGTGCTAAAAAATGTAGAGTCTGATTCAATTAAAAGGATATTCGTGAACATCTAATCCCACGCTCGTCTTGGAACTGACTTAACCATAATTCTTCAAAGATGGTAACCTTATTTCCTTTTTGTTCTACATAAAGCAATGCGTTTCACAATACTGTTTATTGAGCATATCGTAAACTGGAATATAGACCATAATGAATTTTAAAGGAAACAGCTCAAATTTCATTTTTTATTCATTCCCATTGGAGTCCTTGTCTGCAATTTTTCTTTTCTCAGAAAGTCTCTTCTGTTATTGAAATGAACTCTTTTATCCAGGAAGTTGAACACTTGAAAACAAAGTTGACTCTCTGTGTGCCTAGATTCTCACAACTGATTAGTAACTGAAGATTTTTCTTTCAGTTGTCATATATTGTATTTGTGCTCTGAAATTCTGAGTTTTCTTTTCGGTCTTACCGATGTACAGTAAGCCACAACGACATTTTATTGTATAAATGCAAAACTGAGCGTCACAGATAGAACTTTTATTTTACTGTTAAAGTGTATACATTCCAAACAAGGGAATGTTCCTTTCAGTTTAGTTATAGGAATTGGTTGACTCTGTTGGTTCACTGTCACTTATTCATCATTTTATCTTTGAAATTCATACTCCTTTTATATCCAGTTAATGGAGCATGTGGAAAAATGTAATGTAGCTCTGGATCTAAATAAATTAGTCTCCAATACTTTTTCAAGATTTTTTTTTAACAAATTGCTTTGTATTGAATATTCGCTGATGAATACTTGCCATTCACTTTTCCCTTTTTTTAATTTGTTTTACCAATAGTGAGTTTGTCTAATAATTTCACTCCATCTTGTGCACTACTCAATATCTGGTTCATATCCTCTTTCTTTAAACATCATCAGAATGTTTTGTTCTTGATGAATATATTTATTTGGTTCCGATACAATCCACTTGATTTTCACCAACTGGTTGTATGGTAAATGTGTTATTAATTACTCAGTTTGAAAACTTGTGCTATGTAGAAAAAGTTTGGTCAGTGGGTTGGTAAACAAATCAGTCTGCCATTTCTCATTACACACTTCAATCTTAGCATCCACAAATTCGATTTTACTGTCTTTCACTTTGTGTGTTAGTTTTATATCGTAATCGCTGTCATTCAATTCAGCGACATTAATTTTTACTTTTTTTTCATAGAACACAAGCATATCAAAAAAAGTAAACTATACATCTTTTATAGATCACAACTCTTCATAAACATATTTCTATTTGAATTTTAATACAAAGTAGTATACAATGGCCCCCATTCGGAATGCATTGAATTGCTTGATCACTTTAGACATTTTATTTCTTGTACTGCAAGCAGATGTTATTCAATGAAAATTCAAAAAAATGCAATAACATTTCTTCTTTTACTCATTTGATGCCATATTGAAAATTTTCCCACATTAAGAAAGAAAATGTTTCCTGACAAAATGCCATTCTAAAAGTCTTCCATTGACTTACACTTCAAGCCAGACTTAAGCTAGCCTGCATCTCCTTCAAGGCTCTTTATCACCTGCAATTCTCATACCTCTTACCTTCTATTAAGAATTCAGGAGGCAAGTCAAACCTAAGGAGTAAAGACAATTTGCGAAACAAAGTAATTTAATTCTTACTTGGCTGCATCACACTTTCTGGAGTATAGCTCCCAGCCTCTCTCCACACTACTCAGCCCTGGCCATCCCACCCCTCATGTTATTTAATGTGAAGTATATTAACACTCCATTTACCGGCAGAGTGATGCTTTATGAAAACGTACAAAAAGTATAAAATAACCTTTCTTTTTTGAGTATCTGGGATGGCCTTGAATATGAATTGAAAGAGAAAAAAGTGGCTACTGAAGTCACCTTTTAAGGATGCTTGTTCTGCGCAGACATACACTTTAAAGAAGACTCTTAACGCTAGCCATAATACCTTAAAGACAGGAAGGAATGAAGGATTACTTGGGAAACACCCAGGTTTTCACAGCTTTCCTAAACTTTAGCAAGGAGGAGAGAAAATGAATAGGAAAGAAGATGAAGTTCCAGGGGGATAGAGTTCGATACATTTGTGCCCTGGACGCTAAAGACTCTCGCTCACCATTTTTTGTATTTAGTGTGGCAAACCTTGAAAGTGGTCTTACAGGCAGACCTCAGATTCCTAATGGAGCCATATTTTTTAAATTGTTTTGCGAGAAACAAGCCATTTCTATGTTAGATGTTGTGCATTATGCATGCTGCTTTAAAGCAAATGCGTTTTTCTAATGGGAGCCAGTGTAGCAGGGTTAGAGGATCAGAAACCAAATCAAATATTGTTAGATTACCAACCGCTCCAACTAGACAAGTTTGTATCCTTAGTCAGTAAGTGATTAATTTATTGGAATGTAAATGTAAATGTCCAGTATTTGTAAAGCGCACAGCTACCTCCGGAGAGGTGTCCCGGCGCTGGGGGCCGTCTGGAAGATTAAGCGAGCTATTGCCCAGAGTCACATGGTGCTGGGCTGACCTGCCACCGGCGCGTGAGCCCCAGGATCCGGGGTCAGTCGCCCTGGCCGCTGCGCCACACCTCTTCCCTAGAAGGCAAGATAGGCCGACTTCCGTAGTTCATATGGAATTTTACAAAGGCGTTGGTTACCATTAACCTGTGTCTAAATGTTAGAAAAGGCCTGGTAGAATCAAATATTGGATGATAATGGCTAGTTGTTTCTTTGTATTTAGGTCTAAGCGAGGAAACTAGGCTTGGGCAGTCTTCCACAGAGAGAGACCACAGCAAAGCATTCCACAGGTTCACTTTGCGAATGCCCCTAAAATCTTTTCCTTGGATAGATTTAAATTGAGATAATTATTGTTCCTCGAAAACCAGATTGTTTCTTGAAAAACAGATTGTTTCCAAAATGACAGCCAGTCCTGGGGTTGTGGGTATCATCATTCAAATTAATTATCAGTTGAGTATCATCAACATAATAAATAGGTGATCGCCTAGAACTGATTAGGCAGCACTGCCAAAGGTTGAATATAAATTTGAAAAAGCAACGGAGAGGGGGAAGACCCCTGAAAAATGCCCCAGTGTAGCCGGGTAGATGAGGATGTGAAAGTTCCTAATTGAACTTGCTGTGTTCTCCATTTAAAGGTAATAACTTTGATCCGAGACTTGGACAGGGATTGTAGCAGGATCTTATGGCTGACCGTATCGAAAGCAGTGGAGAGGTCTAGGGGTTTTGCTGCTTGGAATTTCCTCTGTCCAGTAGCATTCTTAGGTTGTCTAAAGTGTAACTGGTTCAGTTCCACAGCCCGTTCTAAAACCGGCCTGGGCATTTGTCTGAATGCAGTTTTTCTCCACAAAAGGTTGGAGTTATGTAGTTACTAATTTCTCAAGAATATTGGATAAGTAGTGTAGTAGCGATATTAGCTGAAAGTTGGCTGGGTCCTCTGGATTCATAGCAGTTTTTTTTAGATATATTTCTTATAATTGCCTTTTTAAACTCATGAAGGACGTTACCTGACTCCGCCTATGCATCAGTTACATGGGTGACATAAGAGTTAATTGGATGGCTAAAATTCTTAATTTTGCTAGCATTTCCTCATCCGTTTTATATAATTGGTTTCATCATAATTACTGAAGGTTCTGTGCTGTGCTTTTTCCAGCAATCGTCTTTTCTTTTAGAGTTGCAGTATGCAAGGGAGAGGAGAGAGATTTTGTTTTTATCATTTTGTTTTCCATTGGGGTAATAGTATTCAATGTTATAGTTAGAGTAGTATTAAATTCTTGTAGCATAATATCTGCCTCTGTGGGGTGTATGTTTATTTTAGCATGGTTATTGCGCTTGTTGAAAGGAGATTTGAAAGCTTGTGGGGGTCATTTGTTTCCAATGCCAATGGGAAAATTGTTTCTTCGGAGCTTTTTGAGATTTTTTTTATCCTTAAAGTGAAAGACCATTAAAAAGTGGTCCATCCATAAAAACTATAATGTGAATCTCTTAAAATTGGTTAAAAATTAGGTCAATTATGAGCCTAGCTTTTTGTGTGCGTGAACATACTGTTAAAGTCTTACATATTGAAATATTGAGGGGTTTGGTGCTCACTTCGTTTTTGGTGTATTTAGCCCACAAACTAAAACTGCCCACTATAAACCCCTCAAAAGTGTGTGATTGGTACTGAATAATCAGTTTTTCAAGGCGGCTGACTAATTCTAGGGAGATTTGCAGGGGTTGATAATCGAGGATACAGCCAATGGGGGCATTGTTTTTGCTTTGAAGCTTCAACACATATTGTCAGTACCCCATAACTGTTCACAGTATGTCTGTTTAAATTGAACTGATTCGTGGTGGATTACCACCACTCCTCTACCCTTTCTAGCACTATGATCTTGTTTGAACAATGTAAAGATTTCCTTGTATTATGTCAACTAAGATGAATTTACAATCAGTCCCCAGTTAACCAGGTCTGGGATCATGAATAGTAGATCAAATTGTTCATTAGTGATAAAATTATTATTCGTAGAACTATTTTACACTGCAGATCGAGTCTTACATAGATTTGCTTCTATCTTATACACATTTTTTACGCCCATTGGTCAAAGTCAGATTTTGCGTACAAGCGTTTTTGTTAGTGTATCTATTAGGAGTGTAGAAGTTTTCTTTCTGTAAAGTGCTGATTGTCTTCTTTGAGGGAATAATCATTGGCAAATAGTTTTTAAAACATCTGAAGTATCTGGGTAACCAGAGTACCACCTTCTTGTTTCCCAAGCCTACTAATTTGTTAAAACTCTTTAAATTCCCCAGGTGCACCCAACAGGTGGGAGAGATGACTGAGGGCGCCTCTAGGATATCTGGCCCAATTCCTCCAGACCCTACTCTCTTCCCCGACTATTACAAGCGCCCTGCCTCAGGTAAGGAATCAGAGAAGCTTTTATATTAAAGCAGCATATTCTGGCCATCTTGTCTGCTGTAGCTATATCCTTTGAGGCCATTTCTCCCAGTTGCACCCAAAAAAGTGAGGCAGCAGTCATTTCCATTTATTTCCAGGACACCTGTCAGACCCTGTTTAGGGTGCCACAGGGCATGCAGAAGCTGTGACCACAACCATGGTGCCTGGGTCCTTTGCCCCTGGGGTACATACTACTATGGTTCTGCAAATGGGGCTAAATACACCCTATCCACACTTGCCTCTTGATAGCACGGGCTAGCAGTCAAGCCCTCTTAGGTAGAGGGGGAGCAGAGGCTCAAAACAACAGACCTAATAAAGTACAGTCCATACCAATACTGATCTTAGTAAAAGAGAAATACATTTCACAGCAAAACAAAACATTACACATTGTGATGGAGGTTCAGCCACAGGATTCTACAGAACTCCACCAACCACAGTGGTCTAGTACAATTGCTACAGTTTCCACACTACTGCTGTGTTCTAGCAGCAAAGGAAAGCTCAAGGGCTATAATTGGCACAAGTGCCAGTGCACTTTTTGACTTATGAGAGCAGTCAGTAAGTTTAGTAGCCCGTAGATCAGTTCAGTTTGCATCTTTCAAAAACCTTCACAATTGCAATTGTTATTACTTCTAACATTCAGATCAATTTAGTGCATGACACAATCTCCCAGGCTTTCAGCATGGCCTGTGTCACCTGTCTGTGGGACCTGCCTCAGCACAGAGGTTGTTTGTGTTGTGCCCTTTGTGGTCACACAGCCAGGGTATCTTGTCATCAGGCTCAGAGTTGCGACTATGGCTACGGCTTTCATTTCTCGCTGAATGCAAGTAGCACAGCAGGCCTTGGCATTAGTCACACTCCTTCGGTAGTTGTGGCCTTCAGGCCAATGGTGTGTGTTCTCCCACTCTAATGTTGTCGACTTTGTAGTTCTCACAGCACATTGGACAGTGGTAGAAGAGGTCCCATGGGCTACTGCATCAATGCTAGATGGCATGCAGTCACTTGGGGTTTGTCGTTTAATTGTGGAGTTTGCCACATCAGGCACACAGGGAGAGCGCATGACCCCTTCACTGTTTAGGTCAGTGCCGGTCACTCTTCTGGTGCAAGTTGGCTATTCTGGGTGGTCCACACACCAGAAAATGTTTGGGCTTCTCCCTCTGGAGAGTCTGTCCTGCAAGTTCAGGCATTTTCCTTCCCTCTCTGAGCAATCGGTTTGGCAGGCTTCTGGATGCTAGGCAGACCCACAACTTCTCCATCAAGTTGCACAATCTTCAGGTGATGTTCCCTCACCTCAGGCAAACACCAGCCCTGGGTCACAGCAGCTCTTTGAACACTTTATGTAATATTCTCTTCCTTGGTCAATAAGAACTTAGAACTAGACCAAAGTGAAATTGTGTGTGTCCAACCTTTAGACTCCTTTTGAAGACAGGATGTTGATTCACTGTTGAAAGTCAAGGAACCTTTTTGGTGTGGTTTTCTTTCAAAGTTCTTTTTTTTGTGTGGTTGTAATGCAGATGGAGCCTTTGTGCAAGGTTCTGACTCTCACAGGCAGCAGTTAATGACTATGCATGCTCCAAGCAGAAGTATTCAAAACGCGGGCACAACGGAGTGTGAAGACTCTGCACCTTGCCGTCATCAGCCTTCCTGAAGTAGCAGTCAAGAAAAGACAAAAGGGCAGGGTTGGCCTAGAAACTGCAACAGCCAGCGATAACCATGTAGTGTCTATGCCCCAGTGCCCTGGAAGATGATGCATATCGAGAGGGCCTCCGGGAGGCCATTGCGGACTATTTTGAACGTAACCAGGGCACGGCCTCTGACTGCCTCACTGAATGGAAGGCCTTTAAGGTGGCACCAGCGGTATTGCATGGGTGCGACGGTGAGACCTTGAACGCAAATTGATAACCCTGGATGGGGTCATACATGGCTTGGACAATCATGCAGGCACCTACCGTGCGTCTGGGGAGTGATTGGCAGAGGCCAAGGAACAATACAGCATTATACTGGAGGGCCTTCAGTACCATAGTTATAAAGAATACAATGCTAGGGCACATGACTGCAAGGGTAAGGCGGGAAGTCTGCTGGCTTGGCTGGTGAGACCAGGGGGCCCGATTACTCATTTGACAATGCAGAACGGGAGGCAGGTGTATTCTCAGGTCAGTGTTAACGAAGCCTTTAAAGACTACTATACTGCGTTATATGGGGGGAAGACTATGGGCCGGGGGAGACTACAGACTCCTAGCTGTACCCCCTACAGTTGCGGAGTCTTATCCCGGATGTTGCATAGGGGCTAGGAGATCAAATGTGCCATTAGAGATATGGCGTGGGGGAAGACGCCAAGACCGAACGGCTTACTGGTGGAATTTTATTCTGCTTTTGCTGGGATATTGGCCTGCAGTTAATTGGGGTATACACTAAGGAAATGGAGAAACGAGAACTTCCTGCTACCACCAGGAATGCGCTGGCTATCCCTCTCCCCAAGACCAACACACAGGGGGCCACCTACCACGGCCTATAGACCGTTGTCCATGCTGAACATGGATTTTAAGATTTTTTTATTTTTATATCCAACTTTATTGAAAGTTTTTCCAGCAAGACACATAGCAGTACATGACAAGTGAAAGGATTGTGTGTGTATAGCAGCACAAGAGTCCCAGCCGACAATGATAATAGGCACTGCAAGTTCATAGCAACAGGCCATACTAACTATACCACTTCCTCAATATTCGGCCGTGCTTACGGGGACAGCCATGAGCCCCAAAGACCTGTTTCTTCTGATGAGCACACCAGTCCACCCCCCTACGCCAGCACCCGATGGTTGGTGGGGATTGATGTTTCCAGATGTGAGCCACATCTCTCTTGGCGACCAAACATGCCATTCCTACAAAAGCCAGCTCATCGCGGGGCCCCCCAGATCCTCCACTAGCCCCAGCAGTACATTCTGGGGAGTTAGGTCTAGGACACCATCTAGGACATAGGAAAGCACCCGACACCCCCTCCCAGAAGGGTCTCCACACTGGGCAGTCACACGCGACATGCAAAAAATCTGCGGCTGGGACCGCACACCTCATGCATGCGGCTGGGCCATCGGGGAGCAGGTGTTGCACGCGCTGTGGGGTGATAGAGGAAACTAGTAAATAGGTCAACTGGACCATATGCAGCTGCGATAAAATCACCAGTTACCTGGGTGCCATACAGGCCTCTCTCCACTCGTCCAGGTCTCCCACCCAGGCCTCCCATCTCCGCTTAGCCCGCTCGAAGCTGTCCGGGGCGTGGAAGACCAAGGAGCAGTAGATGGTTAAAGTAGCTCCCTTGCTCAGGCGTCCGAAGAAAACTTTCGCTTCCAGCAGGCTGTACTCGGGCAACGGCTCGCCCGGGAACTTGTGGGCCCATAAGGCATGGTGGAGTTAGAGGTAGCGGAAGAATTGGGAGTTGGACAGGGCGTAACCGGTCTTGAGGTCCTGGAGCATCAGGAGGCTACCTACCCTGCAAACATCCCCTAAGTGAGTGATCTTGATACGGTCCCAGGGGACAAATCCCTCCAGACTAGCAAGCTGGCAAAGCCGGGTTCCTCGCCACAGGGGTGTCATCTCAGTGAGGCAACAGTCCCAGCCAGTGAGTCGAAGAGCTGCCCTCCAACAGGACAAAGACACCTGGATGCAGTATGGGAGTGTAGCGGGCAATCGCATCCTGTACAGAAGGTCAAGCAGCCCATCTAGGCTAACCGGAAAAATTTCTAAGCAGTACCCCGGGTCATCCCACCCACCAGTTAATCTGTACCACGTGGGCTGCGAGGTAGTAACGGTAAATGTCTGATAGACCCAGGCCGCCATCAAAAGGGGACTTATGAAATGTCGACACGGCTACCCAGTGCCTGCCTCCGGCCCACACAAAGCTAGTAACCCTGGCCGTCGGAGAGCGAAACCATTGGCGAGGAAAGGAGTGTGGAAAGCTGCTAAGAATGTACAAATAGCCCGGCAGGCACACCATCTTAAAAAGGGCAATGTGCCCCATGGGATTTAACGGAAAACTGGCCTAGATGGATGATGCTCGAGTGCCTGGGTCAGTCCCCGAAAGTTAGGGGCCCAGGCCAGGTCTGGGAGAGGGGGTGGGGGGCAACACGTGGATCCCTAGATATTTAAAAGAATTATGTCAGGTAGGAATGTTGGGTACCAACTCCGCCCCAGCACATCACCCCCTCACCTCCACCAGACATGATGTGCCCTTGTTAACACAGAGACCAGACGCCTCACCGCACAACTGCAACAGAGCTAAACATCGAGCCCCAGACCGAGGGGGGATTTGTCAGGAACAAAAGAATGTCGTCAATGTACAACACTATATGATCCTCGAAGGCTCCCCCCAACACCAGCCCCAGATCTGGGCGTCACAGCCTATGAGTTAAGCCAGAGGTTGTATCGCTAAAGCGAATAACAAGGGAGAAAGTGGATACCCCTGGCGCATACTGCGTTCAATGGGAAACTGGGGAGAAAGAACCCCGTTTACACGGACCCGGGCAGATGGGGCGTTGTAGAGAAGGCGCACCATGCACTGAAACTCCTCCCCCAGCCCAGCCCGCTGAAGGACTCTGTCCAAGAAATCGCACACCACCGCATCAAAGGCCTTAGTGAAATCAATTAACATCAGGGCCAGATTGTCGTCTAGGTCATGTGTCCTAGACAGAGCCATGTGGACCCTCTTAATACAATGACGCGTGCTGCTACCTGGCATAAATTCACAGTGGTCCGGATGGACCAGGTGTGGCAACGCACGGGTCAAGCAGGTTGCAAGAGCTTTCGCATAGATCTTAATGTCGGCATTGATAAGAGAAATTGGACGATAAGATGAACACTGGTCCCTAGGGAGGCCCTCTTTGGGCAACTGTAGCACAGTCCAAGTCTGGCGGAAAGGACCCCTGCTGCAAAGCAGCTGCATAAAAATTCAGAAGGTGAGGACAAAGGATATGCGAGGGGACCATAGCAGTACACAAAATTCTAAGACTTATGCCCACGTATCAGCCCTGTGTGTCTGTGTGGTGCGCAGTGAGCGCAAGGGGGGGGATCTATGCAGCAGTATAGCAACCCCTCTTGAGCCGTGCGCATAGCCTGGGTGATTGACCCAGCGGCCTAAAAACGAGTGCCCAGTAAATGGGTCTCCTCCAAAAGGACGACAGCTGTCCTGTGACGCGTGACGTACCGCAGCACAGCGTAACGCTTGATCCGGTCCAGCAGGCTGTTTACGCCCCGAGAGAGAATCGTCAGGTTAGTGGAGGCCATAGTGTGCGTGTACAGCGGGAGGAAGCAGCTGCCAGGGGGCAGGGAGTGAGCTGTCGGTCTGGGACCCCAATGTGCTCTGCCATACATGTACCAGATAAACAGTGCTAGTGCCTGCCTTAAACAACAAACATACCTACCCCTCCAACACCTCCCACCCCACACTGGCCCCTGTGGGGGGAGGCGCGGTCAGCCAGCACCAGGGTCGGTCCCATTCGACCCCCCCCATTCCCAACCGAAAAGACCCCCTGAAGAAATATCTAGCGTCGAAGTCATGCGGAAAGTTGAGAAGAGGAGCCCAAGTCAAGATCAACAGAGTGTTCGAACGGTTTTCAACCACCGGTAGTGGCGCCGGAGGTGAAGCAGTTTCTTCCACAGGAGCCGAGCCAGGGTCTTCTATGCCAGCCCCGCGCTTGACCTGGGTCTTCCGAGAGCTGGAGCGGCCACCCCTCTGCCGACAATGGGGCAGCGACTGAGCATGCTCTACACCCAGAGGGGTGTAAATCAGGGGTCGATCTCCCCAGCGGCTGCTGCTCGGTCGCCCATTCCCAAGCCAGATCTGGTGTGTCAAAAAAGAGGGCGCGACCCTGGAAGAAGACTTTGAGGCGGGCAGGAAACAGAAGCATGTAGCTTAAGTCTAGTGCTCGGGGCTTTTGCTTTACTTCAGTGAAAGAGCGCCGCCGCTGCTGCACCACTCTTGTGTAATCAGGAAAATAGGACTTTGGAGTTATTAACTGCAGGTCTGGGCAGGCGCAGGCCTCCTGCAGGATCACATCCCGGTCTTTGAAGTTGAGCAGCCTCAGGATCACGGGCTTCGGGGAGGCTCCAGGCGGGGGCCTCAGCGCCAGGGAGCGGTGCGCCCTCTCAATGAAAAAGAAAGCAGACAGTTTGTTCTTGGGCACCCATGCTCTGAACCAACCCTTCAGCGAGGCCACGTTACTCCAGGGACTCCGGCAGACCCACAAGGTGGAGATTATTACGCCGTGATCTGTGTTCAGCATCTTTTGCTCTTTCCGTCAGTGAGGCCACCAAGGCTGACAACTTGGACATATGTTTTTTAAGGGAGGCAACCTCGTCCTCAGTACTGGATACCCGCTGCTCGACCTCTGTTGTCCGGTCCACCACGTTGTAGAGTTCCTGGCGCAGCAGGGAAAGGTCCACATGAAGGCCATCCACCTTGGACGCCAAAGCATCCCTGGAGTCCTGCATGGCCTTTAGGACCACACCCAGGTCTGCCGCCTCCCGCTGCACCAAGTCAGGAGCCTGTTCCCCCGAACCCCCAGCCGCTCCAGAGGGTCAGTCGGTGGGACCGTATATTGGTCCATCTTAGTCTGGGCCAGAATCTGCAGTGGAATTTTCCCTCGCCCCATCCTCCAAAGTCGGGGATCCACCCGACTGGTGAGGGTGGAAAGGAAGAGCAGCACAAGTCTAGGGTTCTGGAATGGCCCTGCAGAAGGAGGGGAGGCAGACTGCCAAGGCCCCCCCAGCAGCCAGGCCCCGGCGAACAGGCACGCCGGCAAGGGGGAAGGCAGGGCTCCAAGGACAGACAAGCAAGGTCTTGCGCCACTGCGAGTCTCTGGGTCCCGGGTTCATTACAGCGGACCCCCAAGTGCTGCAAGAGCCGAAGGGGGCTCCTCACTCCCTCCAAAGCCCCCCCCACCGAGCCCCCAGCGACTGACGACACAGCCAAGAGCCCAGCAACTGTCAAGTTCTGGCAAGCCCTCCCGCCGGGCCTCAAATTAAGCAGGCTGCTTCTGCCTCCACTCACCTCCAAGAATGTCGCAGGGCACCCCACTGAGCATCACCGCAATCACCAGCTGCTCTCCTGCTGCTGCGTCCAGCCGGTACACCAGTCCCTGCCACCATGACTTCGAAGCTGCAGCCCGGTGGCTGGGCCGGGCCCATTGCCTCACCTCTTCTGCTCTTTGAGCCGCTGGCAAGCTGGCTGCACCACCACTGGACACCCCCCCCCCCCCACACCTCTGGGAAACACAAGGAGGGGGGCTCTCACCGTCCACATCAGGCACTGCAGCTCTCGACCGCTCCTCCTCCCAGGCCAGTGCGGCCGACACCGCCAGGACAATGAAGGGACGCCCAAAGCTGGGGCTGAGAGATCCTTTGGTTTTCTGGTAGGCAGTCACTTCTCAATCAGAGATAATGTTGTGCAGGACAGACCAGCTTACAAGGGAGATATGTCTTTTAGGTCTGTATACGCGCTCTAAAGCGAAGGAGTGATCATCAGAAGTCAAGGCCTTGCCGACCGCAGCTACAGCCAGGCCCAAAATGGTTGAATCCTTCGCGTGCCG
This sequence comes from Calotriton arnoldi, assembly GCA_963921515.1. Classification (NCBI taxonomy): domain Eukaryota; kingdom Metazoa; phylum Chordata; class Amphibia; order Caudata; family Salamandridae; genus Calotriton; species Calotriton arnoldi. Next base: position 919,260 of record CAWUFW010000653.1, read on the forward strand.
CCGCAGGGCCCAATTGAAACCCAGGAGGGCGGGGCCCACCTCTGCACCTCACCTCCGGTCGCCAGACCGCAGCTTGAGTCTTGGGTCAACCCCAGCGCCAGCATGATGAGGCAATCAGCACTGCCGGCTCCGGGCGTCCGTGTCAGCGCTCAGCTTCTCCTGCAGCCTGGCAGTCTGGTGATTGCCCCACGCAGCGGCTGGCACTCCAAGGGGGGACCACGCCCCCGGGCTCAAAGCGGACCCCACGTCTCCAATAGATACTGGGCCCTGCTCCAGTGCCGCATGCGGTGGGGGGGGCCCTGGCATTGTCAGGCAGGATGACAGCAGCTGGATTTCGGGCAACAGGAGCTAAATGAGAGCTCGACAGTCATCTTGGCCGCCCAGGCCACGCCCCCAGATTTTTGGATCGTAAGTCAATTTTTTGACATGCTCCTGCTTCCGCATATGCAAAGATTAGTGCACCTCGACCAACGCAGCTTCATACCGCAACGCAATACCTCCATTAAGTTGTGCTGCTTGTATACAGTTCTTCCTGCTCTTATGCAGAAGAGGAGAGAACAGGCAGGTACAGTGTCTGTTGACCTGGATAAGGCATTTGGCACATTAAGTTGGTCTTACTTGGAAGCGGTTATGGTCAAAATAAGGCTAGGGGCTGCTTGGGTGACATGGGTGCGCTTGTTGTACACCAACCTCACTGCCAGGGTCCGGAGGGGCCGGATTATGTCCAGCTCGTACAACATTCATTAAGGTACTAGACAAGGATGCCCACTGTACCCACTCTTGTTTGCTCTTGAGCCGTTGGCAGAGTTGTGCAGAACGCGGGGATGGGCATTACGGTGGGCGGATCAGAATACGCAATATTGTTGTATGCGGATTACTTTTTATATGTTTCAGTATGTCCCCTTCATGTTGCGGTTGCTACAGGAGTTTGGGGAGATTTTGGGGCTGAGGGTGTACCTAGCAAAGACATGTGACTTTCCCATGCTCCCGGGTTCGAGTAGGCCTCGGACTCTTGTACCAGAGGTTTGTTGGGCCACCTATGCTTTCTGCTGCTTGGGGAATACAAATTTGTCATAAGCTGGAGGATTTGCTGGAGGGTAATCTGGGGACGGCGCTATGCTCACTGTGGGGCCTTTTGGCAATGTTTGAGGCTTCCCATCATGGCGAGGACTGCACTAGCCAAAATGATAATGTTGCCCTGGTTGCTTTATTATTTCACCAATCTCTCCACCTGGGTGCCAGTCGCGTGGTTTCGACACCTGGACTCGCTGCTGCGGGAGCTCATATGGGATGGTGGGAGACACAGGGTGTCATTGGACACACTCCGGTGGTCCGTACTAGAAGTGAGCTTGGGGGTGCCGGATTTTGATTGATACCTTCTGGCTGCCCAGCTGCAGTGGCTCACAGAATGGCTGGACTGAGCAAACCTGGCCAAGCTGGGGCCCCTGGGGGATGAACCTAACTAGGGAGTGCTGTTGGCTCGGCTTCTGCAGAGGGTGCCTGGGAGGGGAAGTGATGGTTTGCTCCTGGCCACGGCCCTCCGTTGCTGGAGGCCCAGCGCCTGGCACATCCTGGACTGTCCATTGTACACTCCAGCCCTCCCATTGGTGGTACTCCCTCATTGTAAACCCCCAATGTTTTTTTCAGCAGCGCAGTTGACGGCCTGGATGGAGATGGGGCTGGTGACGGTGGGTGACTGCTATGAGGACTCCACGTTGGTGCCCTTCGACCTTCTTATTGATGTGCATGGCTTACTCCGGGGACAGTTCCTTACATATGAGGCGCTAGCTAGGACATTCACAGCGCTCTGGGATAAAGGGATGAATGAACCCCGGATGCATACTGTCTTACTTTTATTTTTGTTCCTGGGAACAGGTAGGCACCTAGTGAAATGATTTTATGGCACCCTCAATGGGATGGTAAAGAAGCCCTCAGTTGGTCTCAAATTGAAGTGGGAGGGAGTATTAGGTAGGGATATCTCGAACCAGAAATGGGCGAAGATACTGGCTTACCTGCAGAGGAGCTCCCGAATTACTTGTCTCAAAATTATCCAATTTAATTACATCTATCAGACCTACCTCACCTCAAAAAAGCTCACTGCAATTTATAGGGGGGGGGGGGAGAGGTAAAGCGCTGCCCCCGTTGTGCGCTGGCAGATTTCTGCCATATGGCCTGGTCATGCGCTCATACTCAGGAGGTTTGGGCATCGATGGTGCAGAAGTTGAATGAGACGTGGCCGCACTGTCCCATGCACCTTGGAGGTGAGCTTGCTGGGGGCCTTCCCCCATCCGAAACCCAAGAAAGTGGGGAGTCTAGTTCTAGATTTTGCGCTTATACTGGCTAAAAGGCAGATTACCATGATGTGAAATTCGGCGACTGGTCTGGTGGTACCACAGTGGGAGGCCACTGTTCTGCAATGGACTCGTGTGGAGGGCTAGTCGCTTAGAAGGGAGGAAGACTGGGGGTTGCAGAGACGACCCATAGCACCCCTACAGTCGGAGGTGCTTGAAGCCTTTGAGACTCCTAAGGGTCAGAGTCGTTCTCCTTCCGGTGTTTCGGGGTCCAAGGGCGAGCATGGGTTGGCTGCCTAGTGGCAGGCTTGTTGATATAGTAGTTGCCTTGGGGTAAGAGTGCCGTTGGGGGCGGCTGCCTGCAGTTGCGACAGTATGCGCCTTGGTCTTGCTGATGCCTAGCACTGCTGTCATACGTGAACCCAACTTTGCACGACTGCTCTCCGACGCGGGGTAATCCCTCAGCCCCCGATTCCTGGACCCTTCACCTGATAGAAATGTTTAATACTAGACCGCTAAGAACAAATTGTTTGAACTGTTTGTTTATTGTTTCTGTGGTTTTAAAAAAAAAAATCTATTAAAGAAATGGGTGCTGAATATTAATGCTTTGTACACCCCGAGGAATGGGGAGGACTTGAGTGGGCACAATGAAACAATTGATTTTCTATCTCGTATACTACCAGTATGAAGGTCTACTGTCAAAAATATGGTATAGTGCCCTCCCCATGGGCATGAGGGACATGTTATAATGTTGTATCTCAGCACTCTGTGACTGTATAACACTGAGAAACCTTTAATAAAAATGTTTTAAAAAAATTATGTGGCCTTGGCGACTAGAGGGATATAACTAGTGGGCCCTTTGGCCAGTACTTGGTTCACCTTTGTCGCCTTAACACAGAGGAGACCTCCACACCAGTGTATGACAAAATACACTTGATATGGTACTGAATCTCAGCTGAAATGGTGTCTTCTCTCCAACTATATGCAACCTGAACAAAAGGCACCGACATCTTTTCAGGTGCTGGTTGGGCTCTGCGGAGGACTTGGGCTCTGGTGAGGCCCTATTTTCTTGGACCTGTGGCGAGAGCAAGAGGACACCAGATCACCAGGCAAAACGACTACTGACAGTGGGAAGTAATCGTTTGTTGCCCACTTAACTGGTGGTGCCAGCTGCAAAATGATCAGTGAATACCTGTCACCCTCACCTTGCCTAAGAAGAAAGGTGGCGCCTCTCTGCTCACGGCCCTAATGGTGAGAACACAGGGGTGTGGTGCTGCATTTACCGAGCCCGGGATCTTCTACTGCAAGGCAGAGGGGTACCTCTTTTTTGTTGCGGGCAGCAAACCATAGTGGCATGCTTAGGCTCCTTAGTGATGCTGTGGTTGTTGCAGAGAAGAAAGGGAAGAGAGGTAGCCATTGGGATTCAACGAAGCACTTGGGCATGGGACCACAGAGTGAGCATCCGGTTCATCACTACTGGACACTGGAGAGAGACATAAGAAATTAATATTTTAGCAAGCAGGGGTCTTTTGGGCTGCGTGGATCAGAACCCTGACATCGTCATCTAAAGGCAGTCGAAGTGCCAAAAAAGCCTTGTGAGACACTCCTCTTGGCAGCACTGTTGGATCTGCAGGACACCTCTTCATCCTCAGAGAGAAAGGTCACTGCAATCGTAGGTGCACTGATTGCTATGGATTAATGATTGTCCCAGACAGAGATCACAGTGCAGAATATGTCTGTCTGATCTGGAATCTTCAGCAGTGAATTTACACTATGAAGAGAACAAGAGTTTTGATACACTTAGAAAGTGAGCTAAAAATACCTTGAAGATGCGGTGTGTGCGCAAAACATTTATCTGCTGGGAGTCCTGCGATCCCTTGATGAAAAGTCCCCCACTTTGACGATTCAGAAGTTCTTGGATAATGTGGTTCTCTCCACTTGGGGCTTATTCAGAGTGACCATGTGATGGGTGTACTGGATGCCCAACTAAAAATCCAGTGAAAATGGTGCCAATAAAGGTATTATAATTGCAGTGTTGAGTAACCCCTTGGAGAAAGGGTTGGTGTTACATACCTTCTAACAGAAGAGCACACCACAGTTGGAGGGCAAAATAATCTGTCTTCCTAAACCATAGCAGGTCCACCGTGAGACAATGCCACCAACTTCAGCATATAAAGAAAATCCTGATTGCTCTAGGGTGTGAAACCTCATTGTAGCACTGTGCAGGACTAAAGGTGGTGTTGGAAGGCAGTTCGCATAACACAAGTGGATGCTGCTGAATAGTTCCTTCATGGTTTAAGTGGTAAAATGGAGCAGAAAGAGATGATGGTGACTGGTTCTCAATCCGTTTAGTTACTTCTGGTCATAAGAAGATGGAATTTATGTTCCATTAAAGAACAAATGATGTTAAATCAATTCAAGCAAGGGCATCTGTGTATATTAAGAAACCAATTTGTGTCTTTAACAATTTTAGTGGGGAAAAATTAGAAATAGATACAGATGCTGGAAGGTCAGACACAAAAAGATAAAATAAAAAAAATATGATCTTCGTCTGGAACCTGAGAAATCTGCATAGTACAATTCCTACTGGAGGGCGGAATTCACTAGATGCAAAGTTGTCATCTTTTGACTTAAGGTTCATTAGAGAATCAGGAAAATCCATTTAACTTAAAGCTTTGCTCAAAAAATGAATGATTTGTTAAATGTTTTTACATTGCCTATGGAGAGTTCCAGGACTGTATGAAGTTTATTGTGTGAAGGGAATATTACCTCAGGTTATGGGCAGAGAAACAATACTTGGCCCAAAAGGTTCAATGATCGTCCTGAAATAATTTTTGGGTGACCTTTCTGTACTCAGTTTTTCCGTTGAAATCTTGCAGCAAAACGTGTGGCATGCCAGTTTAACCTGCTATTGGGCCTTCATCCAAGCTGGCAGTTAAAGGACTTTATAGAAGTGGTTGGTAAAAAAGGAGGGACAGTCTATGTGCTGTAGATAATATGCAGAAATCGGCATTTAGTAATTTAATGCACTTTGAGGTTGTATTTATGTCTTATTGCTTTGAAATTCAGGGTTATGAATTTAAGAGATGCCACGCTTTTGGGGCCAAATGCAGTTTTTAATGCTTCCATTGCTGTACAAAAATATTATATTAAAAAATAATAATTTTTGAGCTGAAAGGCTAACTTAGTTTTTTATATAGTTTTTCAAAATTCTTGTTTTAATGTATTTTTAGTCGTAATGTTCTAAAGCATATCCTAAGAAAAATAAAGGTATTTGATTGACCCAATTTCTAAATGTTTGGGCACAGGAAAAATATCTGGACAATTGCATCGCAGCCCATCCAATAATATGTGGTGTTTCAAAGAATTCCTCTCTCTTCCTCTTTCTAGTTCTTCTCAAAGCATAAATGAGGCTGCATGGTGATGTCATCAGCAGCTACGTATTTCATTATCCACTATAGCCAGATGTCATGCAGTTGTTTGGAAGTGGATGAGAGAGATCACGTATATGTCCACAGTCATTCACACCCATTACTAACTGTAATATAGCATTGGAATCCTTGCATCCTTATAAACTACTCTGGCATAACCAGCAAAGCTAAGCCTGTTTCCAATCTCAGTGTTACTAGTCTGCATTGTAAGAGTTTGAGGCTTTATTCTAATATGAGGCAATGCTGCTGTAAATCCACTCAGTCAAATACTCTGGATGATAGGAAATGAACACTGTTTTTCACTGTAAAAAACAGACTCTGTCTGCTGTGAGCTAAGATATCATAAGGAATTGACTGTAGTAACTTGCAGCATACCAGGATCCCAAAGAACTTCAATAGGATACATTATAGAGAATGCTTTAGATCAGGGACATTTATGATTCATTACTACCGATTGTGATAATGAGTCAAGTAAATACATGCACTTAGCATCTCAAGTAAAGAATTCATGGGATGCTCGCTAACAGGCAGAATTGAAATTAATAATGGATTACAGCAAAGCCGTGCCTTTCTACCATCACTGTTAAGTCTCTGTTTACCTGATCTGTTAGTCACTCTTACCTTTGTAAATTTACTCTCCCTAACACTTAACCATGTCACTTTTCAGTGTTGCTGTGCACAATGATGTCATCATCGTGGATGGCGTAAATTAAAAACTCCTAGATTAATTAAATTACATTCAGAATAACTAGATTAGTTGAGTGATAATGCAAAACGAATAAAATGTTAGTAGAGAACCTATGCTCTTACATGATTAGAGCCAAAAAAGTATCTATACACATTAAAACAACGATTAAAGAACATTGCTGTAGTTTAGCTAAGTGTTTTTCCTTTTGTATGTTCTAAATTTTTCACAATTTCTTTCCCTGTTTTTTTATTTAACATCACTCTCTCCATGTTTTGTCTCTCATTTCCATTATTTATCTTGTTTCTCCTCTCTCCTGCATGTATTTATCTTTTGCTCATTCCTTGCCTTATTCTTTTTGTCTTACTTTCAGTTTTGGCAACTTTTCGGCTCTAATGCTTTCTCTCACTCCTTTTTCACTTAGTTCTCCGTTTATCTCTCTTGACATTTGTTTCTGGTACAGCAAAAACAATGAAAAACACGAACAAGTATTCATTAACACTTCATACAGTGGTTGCATCTTGCCTTTTAGTGACCCTCAATCAATGTTTTCCCTACTTTTCTTTCCTGACCATTTCTATGTAGCCCGAGGGAGACTTGAAGGAAACTCACTAAAGCTTGACTTTCTTTCTGGACCCCTGGCACCTGACCCCACCTTATACCCAACTTGCTACAGCGCACGGCCAGCCAATCCTCCGCGAATCCGTCCCAATGCCCGGGAAATTCTGGAGAGAGGGCAGAAGGGAACCGTTGGAGTTCTCCTTCAGCTGGAAGGAGTGTCACTACAGAGGGAATCACCACCTAGAAGTAAGTGAACTGAGTCTGAATTTAGATGCGGAACACCTAATGGTGTTACAGCTGGTTATCATAGCTGGTTGTGGAGTGTAAATGGAGTAAATCACATAGTTCTGCTGTGTTATCATGACATTTCTCAATGGATATATATGATGTCCAGCAACTAAGGTTGTTTTTGTGCAGACATTTTGGAGGCGATGGTGAAGAAATATGTTTGGCTTGTTATTCATAGCTTATGATTTACATGTTTTAACCATGTCCATAAACTAGGAAGAAGAAAAACGCACTTGTATCTATATATGGGGATAATCATTGTGTGAGTATATCAATACATTTTAACTGCAGTGCTGTACTGGTTTTAAAAGTCACACAATACTCCTCTCTTGCCTTTATTAAATACAGGATCCTGTGAAAGTTTCCATTTGTGACTTTGAGGTTATGCCATTTGTTTGCCATCAGGCGCATGAAAGTACCCATTTATAACTCCATGGTTTTAACAAGAGTTCAACTTGAAGTGCATCCATTTCATTTAAAAAATTTTTTTAAGAAAAACATTCTTGTGATTTTAATAAGTCACAGGAAAACTGTTTGTAGAACAAATACTTTAGTTTGGTGCTTTTGACAGAAAGGTGTGGCATCACCGTCTACAGCTGAGTGGTAGAAATGGATGCCTGTTATTTTCGAAATTATTTGTTAAAATTAACAAGTCTAAAAGGGTGAATATAATAATTGTAGGGCCCCCTTGTTTGCACTTAGCACTTCCTTTTGATATATTGGTTACTTGCAGAGGCAATCCAACTGGCAATCTTCTGTCACTAGCCTGAAAGCTACATACTGGCAGTGGCAGCCTTTCGCCACCAGAAGAGGGTGGCAATACCTCAATCAGCCTTACATTGGCAGTGGGAAAGTTTCTAAAATCACATTTAAGTCAATGCTGTGGAATAACTTAAAATTGTGCATCATACCATTGAGGCATGCGAGACCTATCTGAATATTCCTAATTGCTTTTAACTGCAAGCATTAAAATCTGCTTTAAAGGTGAATTGTGTAGTTACTAAAACTCAGTTCCCAGCTGAACAGCCCAGAAGCAAATTAATAAATTGTACCTCATGGCTTGGTAAACAATATTAAGTAACAGGCAGCAAAATGTTTCCGTTTAAATGACTTCTTTGCACTTTGTGACCGGAGAATAGTGAGAGTATAATACTGAATGTGGAAGAAGCAGCCTTTTAGTCCTACATTTGTTACTTTCCTGTGAGCCCTCAAAACGGGTTATAACTTTTTCATCATTTAACAAATGCTGCTGTGGAGCGAGAAGGAAAAGGAGCAGGGTCCCCCTTTTGCAATTTGTATTGGCCAACTGCTGTCAAAGGGCGGCTGGTTAGGAGACAGATGGTGTGCACATCTGTGTGACAGAGAGGACATGGTAAAGTGGAGGGTACGTAAGAAAGTACAGGCAAAATGACAGAGAAAGGACAGGCTTGAAGAGGAAGGGCGTATTATGTGAGATGGGGTTCAGGGGGGTGTGCAGAGAAGAAGGGGGTAGCATCTAAAAGGGTAAGAGACTACAGAGGAAAGCGGTGAAGAGGAGGACGGGAGTGATTGAGACACCCTAGAAACCACCGCCCTTTCCAGAGATGTTAGATTTGGTTAATTCACAGTTTCGTATATTCAGAAAGTATTGTTTAATTCACAGTTTTATATATTCACAAGTGAATTGTCTATTCTAATTATTCCCAATTAGCAGTTTTTAGAGAAGAGCTGAAGGAAGTGCTAAATTTACAGGGAGCTAGTAAAATCCCATGGCTGGTTTATATCAAGAATTCTCTGGAAGCAATGTGGTTGGGCGACCTGTGGGCTAATACTGAAGGTAGTTGTCTGTCAATATCCAGGAAGGCCCTGTCAAAGATCTTTAGGGAATACAGACTCAATCAGATAAAAAGGAACCCCGCGACTGGTATATTGACAGCATCCTTCCTAGAGGTTAAAGAGCAATACAGGTTAGAACCTGCCCTTGATGTCATCCAGCCTGCCCTTGCCAAAAAGCTCTATCTACAATTTAGGCATGGAGCAATGCCATTACGTGCCTTTACAAATAATTGGGGGGGCATTCTGACTCAGGGATGCCCGGTCTGCAGTAATATATTGGAGACGGACCAACACGTATTATTCTTTTGCCCGGCATACAAGAAGGCGAGACACCGATGGTTACTACAGTTATGTAGAAACCTCGGAACAAATCACTGTGCAGAGGCCTATAGGATACTAAAATATGATATTAGCATGCCTATTGTGTACTCAGTCTCCCGATATTTATTTTCTATGTGGTGTGTACATCGATCCATTTTAAAGCTAGGCTTTGCCTAATTCGATCATCTTAACCCATTTCTGTGATTACTAACTTCCTCCAACCTCATTTTTTTTTTTTTACATTTTAATGTTACAAATGTGGATTTTTATATATTTATTATATTTTAAAACTTTTATTCGCAATTATTGACATTGTAATGCACATGCACTTTACATCTGGAAAATTTAAATGCATGAATTGTGCTGTACTTTTTATTTGTGCTTTTATGGCCTCAAAGGCCGAAATAAAGAATTTTTTGACTTTGACTATTCCCAACAAATTGTTGTAAGTGATATTTGATAATTCAGTTTCAGCAATTATGTTGGGAATAATTAGGAAACTAGCATGGGCGAAGCCAATAGATCTGGCTTGCTTTGTACATTTATTAGTTGTTATGTAATATGTCTGAGTAGTAATAGAAAGCTCACAGAGAGACGCTGTAAGAAAGTGGATTATTATTTGGGGTGGCTATGACCTAAGGAATAATAACACTATACCGCTAGGGAGACCCCCTAAACACAATAAGTTAACCTGAGCCCTGTCCCCCTGGTAGCTGTGGCAGGAAGCAAACAGACTTAAGTTAGGGCAATGTGTAAAGTAGTTATGGAGTACCAAACCAGAATAAAGTCAGTACACCAAACAGTAAAAATTTAAAACCGAATTAGAATAATGGAGTAAATGTTAATAAACAAAATGACAGCAAAACAATCAAAATCCTATAAGGGGAACAGTAGATATGATTTAAAAAAAGTTTTAAGTAGAAATAGCACCAAAAACCACAAAGCCCCAATGATAGTCCATGGAAGTGGTAGATCGGGAATGAGGTGTAATTTTATGCAGATTTTGAAAGAGCCTTGGTCGGATATAACAAGTGGATTAGTCCCGTTAAAATGTCTGGAAGTCAAAACATTTGAACAAGTTCTAATTTCCAACGCATTAAGGGGCTTTGGGCCACATGTATTAAGCATTTTTGCGGTCGGAAATGACCAACCACAAAAATGCTGTTACATATGTATGAAACACAAATTGCGATTCGTTAACACGTTCCCGAATCGCAATTTGTGTTTGTGATTCGGTATTTGGAAGGGGTGTGTTTAGGGCGTCCCTTTCAAATACCGAAACTGAATGGGATGTATTAATGTTTTGAGACCGAACTACTGTTGCAAAACATTCATATTTTACAGACTCCTTGAAGGTAGTGGTAACCCATTCGCAACTGGGAAGGGGGCCCCTTCCCCTTTGAGAATGGAAAAAAATATATTTTTAAAGCAGGTAGTGGTCCCACGTACTGCAAAGTTTCAGGAAAACGGGCTGCATTAAAAAAAAGAAGAAAAGACTGCTTTATTTAAAAGCAGTCAGAGACATGGTGGTCTGCTGGCCTCAGCAGGCCGCCATCTCTGTGATGGCGTAGTTTCTTAAGTGGGAAGGGTATGCCCAGACGTGGGTCCCGTGCTCACTACACCACTGGATTCAAGGTAGCCTGGCTGATGAAGGGTGATGCCCTGAAACCGGTCCCAGGATGCTTGTTTCCAGTCCAGGGAGGACCTGGCTTGGCAGTTCGGGCTGGACTGTTCCCACAAGGAACAGGGTCAAGACTGATTTGCATATGGCTGGGTCCAAACTGGGGTGGTGTGGTGAGCAAAAGAATGATGGATTTATCCCAGATCCTTGTGACTGGGGGTGAATGTTTGCATTGTCCAGCATTCCGTCCATCAATTGTTTCTTTTGTAGATTCTTAAGGGATCGCAAATTGCGACCTACCTCATTAATATGCATGAGGTAGGCATATTTGCGACCCATTAGGAATCGCTAATGAAACTCAAAAGGGTTTCATACATTAGGAATAGCGATTACCGAATTACGATTCGGAGAAAATCAGAATTAGGTAATCGCTACTTGAAATAATGATACAAGTGGCCCTTTGTCTCTGAGAAGAAAAACCCTCCCCACATTGGATGCTGCTCGATTTGTAGCCACTACTGTGGGACCTAATGCCAGATACCTGAATCAGGTTGGTCCCCCTGGAGCTTTGGAGATTTCTCACTAAGGGCCAATGATAGTTTATGGTTGCTGTAGACTAGGGCTTGGATGTACTTTGAGGGTGACTGTGATGGATCCCGAGGTTGGCTACACCAAGCAAGACAGCCCGATCAAGCTTTTCACATCTCATTACGATCAAGCACTGGCAGACCAGACTGATGCTAATTAGCCTCCTGGAGGTCCAGGCAGTTTAAAGGTAACTTTCTAAAAGTTATTTTTCCTACATATTTGTTAAAAATCTGACTTTACCATTCAAATAGCTGAATAATAGATATTAAAAATAGTCTTTGAATGACTTTTATAGCTGTTTCGTTTCAAAAGTTATAGATTAAAGTTTGTATTCTGTACGTTGACATTTTCTAGGATTCCGCTATAGCCCTGCCAATGAAAATAGCTTCTGGGAGCCAGTCACTGGAGGAACATGGCAACTTTAATTTTGCACGTTTCACTTTTAAATATCATACACCCTACATTGTGGGCAACAAGGTGCACTTAGTTGTGACTTTTTAATTTTTAAAAGCCGGGTTTTCCTCCTGTCAACAACGGTAATGTTGACAGGTTTTGACAGCAGATTTTTAGGTTGCTGCAGTCAAGCTACACATGGTAGGCCTGAAGCCATGGTTTACAGGCCCACTCTGTGGATGGCACAGTAAGTGCTTTAGTCCACAGGTGGCATTTAACTTCAAGGCCCTGGATGTGTTTTCTACACCATACACCAGGTATTTGCTGGCAAGTTAAATATATCAATCAGGGATAAGCTAATGTAACCATGTTTAAAGGGGGAGCATAGGCACTTTACTCCTGTGTAGTAGGGGTAAACATGCTAAGAGTTTTAAGTCCAACAACAATAGGCTCCAGAAAAAGGCGAAAAATCTTGTAACCGTACAGGAAAGGCAGATTTTCCACAGGAACTCAAATATTGGTCGGGTGGCTTTCTGTGTAAAGAAGAACATGATTTTTATTTTGCACGTTTTGAGCCACAACATCAATTACATAGACGCAACTTCTTGGGGAAAATCCCCAGCTACATTTTTTTTTACCAATGCCCCTTTTAGAGACCCCCCCCCACCTTTTCTATCCTATTTATCACACTGTAAGTGCCTCTGATTGCCCAACCCTACCATGCACCACTTTGATCCAGATTCAAGGCAGGTGATACTGTGTATTTAAATAGCCCCCTCAGATTTAGACAGCACTTCCCTATTGGACCATATTAGGTAGCATACTACCTCAAAATATCAGGGCAGGGGTTCTGTCTGTAAAAAGTAACACATTCACAGTCAGAGACCAGTTCTTTCCTTAGCCACACCATCCAGGCCTCGAAAAATCTACTTGCCCACTCGCTATGGCGAGTCAGATTTTATCAGGTCGAGATTTTTTTTTCTAGACACATTTGCGGTCTATTCAAGGACAGAGGTGAAATGTCAGTTTGTCTTTTTACTAATTGTTGCTAATCTTATCCTGGAAAATGGAGTTTACTTTTCATTCTCTTTTCACACTAAAAGGTTTTTGTCAAGTGAGCTGTTTGACAATCATTGTGAAACAAAAGGCTGTAAGATGACAGTTTTTTTCTAACACACAACATTTATACGTCTTGTAAATGAATAGTAAAATTATTTTAAAATATATCATGAATTACAAAATATATTTGTTTTGTAATTCAGAAGTGTAATGCAAACAATGCTTTAAATAGGAGCAAAACACATCAGAACACTTTACTCAGTGATGTGCAAAGGACAATTATTTGCAGAAACTTGATTTCATAACATTGTACACTATGGGCATGATTACGATATCGGGCAGACTGTTGCTGGCTTGGGACTGACCGACCTCCAGTCGGCGGTCCCGACACCGCAATTGCAATGTGACAGCACATGGTGCGGTCGCATACTCCCATTTCTACATGGGAGCTTGTGCTGCAGCCGTAAACTGGCCGTAACGCAAGATCCCATAGAGAAATGGGAGCCTGTGTAAATCCCTGCACTATGTGGCTGGCACCTCACGGTGCAGGGATTTACAGGAGGGCAGGGGGGAAAGGGGGTCCTGCTAGGGCCCCCTAAAGGCACTCTCCGACAGCAAATCCATGTCGGAAAGGCCGACATGAATTTGCTCTCGGAAAATACCATAATTGAATTCTGACTGCCGTAATTGCTATACGGCGGTCGGAAGTCAAACCAGGAATGTCGGTCGGAAAGCCTTCGACCAGAGGTCAGAGGCTTTCCGACCGACATCCTAATTAGCCCCTCAATAGTTTTACCATTAAAACCACATGTCAGTGGGAAATGTTGTGGCCATTTCAATGGATAATATGCTACAAATAAGTGCGCTACCACTTCATGTTGTAGATATGTATTTATTAAAAGTGATAGTTTTTAAACATGATTTTAGAAACCTTCCTGCCCCCGCCCTGATGACAATGCGGTTAATGGACTAAGAGGCAAGTCAGCGGTCAGGTGTATCCTATATGTGGCTAGATTTGTATTATATATGGAGCAAACGTTAGTCTAGTAAATCAAACAAAAGTGTTTTTTGTACAGCAGACATGCTGATCTCGTATATTTGAAGGTGCTCTAATATGTGATAAAGAAGAAAATGGCGGCTCAGTGAATTAAAATATTTGCCCAGGATCACATAATTTGAAATTGGTTTAATCGGTCAAAAACATTATAATTAGGTCGAGTAGATTATTTAAGTCGCTAGACCTGCAGGTCAAGTAACATTTTTATGATTTTTCGAGGCCTGCCATCAATAAGTAAGTCAATACAGAGAGTCAACACAGAGTCAACTCAGTTTAGGCCGCACCACACCATCATTGTGTCAGAACACCGGCTCATCTCTTTTAGCAAGTAGACTGTAGCATGGTGAAATGCATAGATGTCAAGTTATCCAATGTTATGTGTGATTATTTTTGCCCAGTTCTACCTTTTAGACAGAGGCATCTGCATAACTCTCAACTCGTGACCACTTTAATAATGGTTTTCTGGTAATGAAATGCTGGCTAGGACTTTATTGCACCAGATGAATATTTTAGGTGGTTGTAGGTGAAATGTAATTTCTTTTAGGCATTAAAATTAATTTAGGACACTCCAAACGAGGGTCAGTTGAAAATGTTTGTAACCCTATCAGTCAGAACACAGAGCCTGATTCACAAAAGAGAAGTAACTCTGCACACATAGAAGTACTACTACCGGTGGATGCACATCTACTATCTTTTGGTAGTTCACAGGCATTCCTACTAGTGTGACATAAAAGTTGCATGGGTTACTTCTTTTAGTCTTACTACTTGAAATGTCATTTGATCTTTTTGATATTTGTATTTCCACAATGCAGAGTTGTACAAACATAGCATGTTAACAAAAGCTAAAAAAAAAAGTACTATATGGACAGAATTAAAAATGCTAAAGGTGCAAATAAGGAATTTTATAAAATTCTCACATAAGTTTGTAAACCTAAATGCACAGAAGGAAGTCATCCCATGACTCTAGATTTTATTAACAAACTGACAAATCCTTACACAACCAAAGCAGACATGTTGGACTCCAATTTGAAACAAAGGAAAACCACCAGCATCAACCCATTTGCAACAATCTCCTCCAAGGGTAGGCTATCCCAGCCTCAGCATTCCTTCAAACAATTATCACAAAGTGAGTTTATGGATCTGGTCAAAGCAAGCAGGCCAGCCAGCTTCCCTTTTGACCCTTGTCCACCACAAATCTTCAAGAACATTCTTTCAACTACCTCTTTTGCCACACCAGTAAGAAAAATCATCAATATTTCTATAACTACAGGAATCTTTCCAGAATACTTTTTAAAAAAAGGCATACATATACCCATTATAAAACAAACCTGGATCTGCATGACCCAAACAACTACAGACCGATTTACAAATGGACCTTTCCTGGGCAAAGTGATAAAAAGAGCAGAATTCACCCAGATGCCAAAATTCATTTGAGATAACTCCATACTTTCCGACTTTTAAACAAGATTCTGTCTAGGAAGAGGCCAGAATCTGCCCTCATCGCCATCTGTGGTGACCTTAAAGACACAGTAGACCGGAACAGGGTCGCTGTCCTACTTCTTTTGGACCTTTCAGTTGCCTTCAACGCAGTTGATCATGGCACTCTAATCCAAAGACTCTAAAAAGCTGGCATAAAGGGGGCTGCTCTCGATTTGATCACATCCTGCCAACAAAACAGGACAAATGTCATCCAAACCATACTTCACAAAAGCAGGGGTCACTCAAGGCTCTATCATCTGACCCATGCTTTTCAACATCTACATGAAGTCGTTATGGGCAATGATCAATGAATTTCAGCTCACATGCTATAACTATGCAGATGACACACAAATACTTCTTAAACTGGAAAGCCCCAAAGACATTGGAAACTCAGAAATCTTCAGTTGCTTCAGAGCTGTTGATGAGTGGATGACATGGAGCCACCTCAAATTGACTGCTTCCAAAACAGAAATACTCACATGTGGCAACTGGAAAAATTACGACCCTCTGCGCCTGGCCTGATGAAATGGGACCACCTCCTAAAGTATCTAAGGAAGTAATAAACCTTGGAATGAACATGGACTCCAAATTATCAATGGATGCCCAAGCGGACAAGTTAGCAAGAGCAAGCTTCATTGCAATTAAAACTGCAACACATCTTCCCCCACCTAGGCTTTCCATACAAGGTCCAAGCTACTATCTCTCTTGTACTGTCTATACTTGATTAAGCCAATTGCCTCTACTATGGATAATCTTTATCAAAAGATGTATAAAAAAACTACAATGAATTCAGAACTCTGCTGCCAGACTACCCCTACATGTAAAACCACAAGCCCACATCTCCCTTGCCTTAAGGGCCCTACATTGGTTAACGGTTGCCAGAAGATCCACCTTCAAGCTGCTTTGTATCACCCACAAAGCAATACATGGAACAGGACCACTTTTTTATCAGGAATACAATCACCAAATACATCCAAAAAAGGAACCTACGCTCAAGATTGGCACCTCACCTCAAAACCCCAGCATACAAGAAAAAAAACATGGGCGGTACATCTTTCTCTGTTCAAGCAGCCAAACTATAGAATTCATTATCCCCAAACGTAGGAGCCACAGATACCTATCTTATCTTCAGAAGACTACTCAAGAGTTTGCTCTTTCCTACACGACCATCACACTCAAATACAAATATACAGCATATGCCTGTGCGTGTAAATATCTTTAATTGTACTATATGTATGTATTTAGAGATGTGCATTTCTTTGTACAAAATATATACTACTTATGGTTTAAAAATATATAGATGTTCTTTAGGTCTATATTACGTATTGTTAAATATATATATGCATTATTTTATGCTTAACATGTATGTAGGTCACTGCATAGTTTTCATAAGTTATTTGATTAGATGGTTATGGGTCTCTGTTTATTCTATGCATCTATCACAATATGTAAATATGATCAAAACAACTATCTATAAATGCTTCTCTATTAAAATATTGAGGAAAACATTAAAATAAATATAAGAAAAACGTATAAAAATATACAAATAAATTACCTTTTATGTACAGCAACGTCGGAAAGTAAGAATTTCTATCTATCCATACTTTATGCAATACAATTTTATATCTCTTTATTATTTTCCTTACACATGTATATCCTTTCTGTGTAGTTATGTATCTATATATTTATTACTTTACTCCTACTAGAAAGAAAGAGAAAAAGCCTTCAACTCCCTCCAATGCACTACATTGTCTTATCTTATACCTCTCAATATATCCTCTACCTTCACTCTTTGACTCATCCCAAACCTCATTCCACTACTATGATCTCCCTGAGATCCTTTCTTGACTCCTCTATACCTCATTGACTAACCCCAAACATCATTCTTCTACCATGATCTCCAAAATAACACTTCCCAGACTCTTCCCTCCTGTATCCCTCCCTTGACTCATCCTAAGCCTCATTTTACTACTATGACCTCCATAATAATCCTTTCTAGATTCTTCCATCCTCTATTCATCCTTTGACTCCCCCCAAACCTCATCTGACTAATATAAACTCCCAAATATCCCATCTAGACTCTTTCCTCCTCTATCCCTCCTTAATCCGATTCAATCAAACTAACAGACTCCCGTGTCTACCACTCAAATTTACAACGTATATTTCCCTATACTAACCCACCACTAATCCTTTGAGTTCTGAAGTAGCCTGCCACTCGCCGAGAAGCGCTTTAACTCCTCGTCGGGGTAGTAAGCGATTTAGAAATACAATTAAAATTTCAATAATCCTGTGACAGAAGCAGTTTGAAGACGCCTTTGCATGCAATGCCATCCTGAGAGATTGCACCAGAAACCGTTATGTTAACATCTTTTAAATAGTTAGGGAGAAAATAGCAATATTAGGATGTCTCTTTTTTTTTTTTTTTTTTAGCTATTTCCAGATAAATAAATTTTGTTCGGGATTAAGAAATTCGGACAGCTGTAAAGGCTTACTTTTAAGCAAAGCTCATTTTATACTTAAAGTTAGAGGAATTGGGAATTAGTATAAACTGCTTAAATCTACTCAATGAGCGAATGGTGTTAAACCACCTAGAAAAAATCTCGGAGTCAATTGGCTGTCGCCTTAATTTCCAACCATGGCAAAGTTTCAATAAAATGAGTTGTAAAGCGGTAAGAGCAGCTAATTTAAGGAGGATGGCATTTTTCGTCAAATGGCTGATTTATTTGACTCCGGCCAAACTCCATAAAACGTATCCAGCAGTCGACCCTCGATGCTTTAGATGTCAACAGGCAATAGGAGATTGGCTACACGTGGGATTTACATGCACCCAGGTTATGATCTTTTGGAAAAATGTTTTTTCAGAAGTAGGAAGAACACTGGCAGCCGACCTTCCTCCCGAGGCCTCTACAGCCCTCTTAGGCCGAGTAGAAGCTCGAAATGCATTTACTCTACCTCAACGTCAATTTATTTTTATCTCTACCTTGGTTGCAAGATAATTAATTTTGTCTAACTGGAAATCAGCAGTAATAGCAACAATCTCCCAATGGGTAAATAAAATGCATAGAATCTTTAAGCGGGAAACTACATACGCAAGAAGGGTGGGCGCTGTAATTAAACTGAATAGAATATGGAAAGAATGGAAATAATCTTTTTTAGAGGTAGGCCAGGACACTGATGAGGCACAGTTAGATATAAGATATGTCTTTAATGTAATATTTATGAGGATATTTTAAGGATTTATCATGTCTATGTTTTGGTTAATGATATGTATTTCGATCTCCATATGCACTTTATGTAAATCCCTGAAGAAGTATTATAAAATGTTTTTTATGCTACATTGAAAATAAAAATTAAAAAAAAACCTTTTAAACAGATTGTTTTTCAAGGTCAGATAGGCGACAGCTGCATGATTTGTCTTATAAATGGTACTGCCTAGTTAAGGTAGAAAAAATTAAATAAATCACGACTCTGAGAAAAACATATTAGATTATTTCAACAAACAAGTTACCTACCCCTTAGCTCCCGCTGACATGCTTTGGCAAAACGTCCATAAGAATAATCCTATGGCCAGTGTGAATGTGTGAAAGCCATCAAATTTGAAGAACTTGACAGTTACTTCATCAGAGTCAGCTGTCATAGATTTTGGTGTAAGATTCAGAATGAAATAGCCATCTCGCGTGCCCGAGTTATCAACACTTGAAACCTACTATATAATGTTGCAGGTTTGTCCTAACTGTGAGTGTAAAAAAATTATTAATATGGTTACCATAATTTACCTGCAAGAGACATGTCATGTTGTACTCAAACATAGGCACAGTGGTGTAGTACCTATCAGATTATGGCAAAGGAACACGATATGATAAAGCCAGTGAGTGGATTAATTGAGTGGCAATTGAACTGAATGCCAAAGTAAAGGTGATAATTCTTGATTTTTGTGATATATTATTTATTGAGATAGTTCCATGTATATTTACACCTGCTTAGTTTTTATTAGAGGTCCTATTTTGGTATTTCTGATTCAGCTACAATCAGATGTTTGAGTAGTGATTTTAATAATGCCTTAAATCGTCAAATGTGTTCTAGTAAGGACATTTCCAGTGAAGAAGGGGAGTGGACCATCCCGGACTCTTACTACCAATGTTGTTCATTTTACTGATGTTAGGAGGCTTGTTTTTTTTATATACAACCATAATTGCCCTTCCACTGAGAAAGAGTGATGAAAAGAAACAAATATATAATCCACCAAAATGTAATTATAGGACTGTTGATATTGATGTGAAGGGTAGTGTGGATTTGTCGAAGGTGATAGAGGACCTAACAACTCTGCCATAAATGAAAAGTGACCGCAACCCACCTGTGTTTACTCTTAAAAAGCGTACATTGGTCAATAACCAGTCGCTAGTGAAAGCATCAGCGAATGAGCTTATAGTGGCAAATAAAATATTCATCAGATTGGCTAAGGGAAATTGAGATAGCCAAATTTTGGGTAAAACTGAACTGCATCCCAGTACACAGGGAGTTAGGAGGGTATTATGAAAGCTTACAAGGGTGTGATGTAGATCTTAAAAAGATTCCTACTAAGCCAGCCCACAAATGTGGTCTGTACCAAAGAATTATAAAGAATGTAGGTTACCAAAGCCCGCTTTCTAAGAAGATGGCCCATAGCGATAATTGCAGCAATGAGTTGAATGCGACCATAAATAGCTTATTAAGCAAAAGAAAAGCCATCAATGGAGGAATTTGGAAGCTCTAAAAAAAGGCAGTGGGGATTATAAACCAAATGTCCTTCTGGAGGGGTTGTCAGGAGAGGACTTAAAAGATTGTGAGGTACACCTAAATATCCAAGATAATGAATGATTTAACCCTTTCACATCTCCATATGTCAACTACCAGATTCCGATACCCTGAATTGGATGTAATGTTGACAGTACAGTTAATCCAGGAGATGTTTTCCCTCATTTACCCTACATGAAGTGAGTGATTCCATCAATATTCAGGCAATGGGAATAGCCTTGTGCGTAAATACGAGTATTGTGCATAGATAAGAGTGGAGCAGAGCTTTTGAGAAGTCAATTAGAGGCTTTGCCTTTGTACATATTGAGGTTGGTGAACTCATTCTTGCTGAAGAGGATGATTCCTAGCTGATGGTTTGGGTCTGAAACAGTCCATCTTTTTTAAAAGAGGGACAAAAAAAAGATAGATTACTCACCATATCTTTTGTAGATGCCCTGCAAAAATCATGAGGATGTATTTTTGCATTATGAGAGGTCCGCCTATAAATCTACAGAACTCTAAGGGAACATCCCATATTCAAGACTGTGGTATGTCAACTGGATAGGGTCTATTTTGTTTGATTACCTAGGAATGTGCATCTTGGTCAGCACTAGAGGACTTTCCCTGCTCGTCGAGGGCAAAATAGTATTCTAAAGGTAGTGTTGAGTAATCCTGTGTTTTAATAAAACATTTGGTGATTACTGTTTGAGGGAGATTTATAGAGCATACACACTTTCATCTACCTGTTATGGGACAGAGCAGTGGGACAATCTTGCTTAGCCTTGGCAGTGGGAGAAAACAACTTCTTTAGGAACATTTAAATATCTTCCACTTTAAAACCCATTGCTCCATTATTATAGAGCTGGGCGAAAAAGATATAACTTTGCATCTTTGCTTGAAAATCCAACAGTTGACTGGGCCCAAAGATGGGAGTGCTATTGCAAAGCCATCATAGGTATTGTGAGATGCTTGGTTGTGCTTACCTCCAATGGTTTATTTTAACAGTTTGTCTAGCATAGTTATCCTGCCATCATTTTGACAAAACCCAGGACTTCTCCCAAGAGATGCAAAAATTACCTGAAGGGATGTTACAGGGACTAGATTAGGCAATGTAAAATAAATGCCTTGACAGGTTCAAGTTTAATGAGCCAATATGTTTATGTACAGTGATGTGACAAAGAAAGTATACCTTCTTAGGTTTCCATGGTTTTAAATATTAAGACATATCTGACATTCATTTATTACTCATCAAGACCTAACAGGAGATAGATCTTATCTCAAGTGACAACACACAGACACTTCAACCACTTTGTCATTATATATTAAACAAAAAACTCAGGCAGCATTCAGTATCAGTTTGTGAAAAAATGCCCTCCTTAATTAAGTAACATGTAAAAGCCCCCTTTAGCAGCGATAAAATTAAAGGGAGTTCATCTGTTTTTTACATCACCTGCGAGGAATTCTGGCCCACTTATCCTAACAAAATTGCTTCTACTCAGTGATACTTGAAGAAACTTGAGTTACGCGCAGGTCTCTTTCGGTCTCATCACAGCAGGGCTGAAGTCTGCAATCCTGATTCTTTTCATTTCAGTCATTCAATTGTAGGTGTACGGGTGTACAGTGTTTTGTAGGCCTAATCCACTTTTGCCTATATTTTAGCTGTTGGACAGATGGTCTCACATTTTCTTCTACAATACACTAGTATAGAGAGGAAATCATGGTGGACTCAATAATTGTGAGGCATTTACATCCTGCAGTTGCAAAGTGGACTAAAATCATCTCCCCTCTACCATCATGCTTGACAGTTGGTATGAGGTTCTTGTGGTAATAAGTGTTTAGTGTTCATCAACCATGCTGTTCTACATTACAGCCAAACAACTCCACTTTGTCTGATCTGTCCAAAGGACATTGGGCCAGATGTACTACCCACAGTGTTTGCGATTCGCAATTTGAATTTTTTTGGGACTCGTAAATTGAATCATAAACACTGATGTACAACAGTGTCTGAGACGAATATATACGTTAACTACGCATGCTTTACATCGCAAACCATTACATCGCAAGTCATTTCAACGACTTGCTGTAGGGGGCGCGCTGGACTTAGGAATAGTATAATTTACTATTCCTACTCCAGTTTGTGCAACAGCAGGGAAGGTGTTGGATTGTAAATCCAACACCTTTTACCCCCTACAGCAAGTCGTTGTAACGACTTGCGATGTAAGGGTTCACGTTGTAATGGTATGCGATGTAAAGCATGCGATCTAAAGGCTGTTTCCCGTCTGAGACACTGTTTGCGATTCCCAAATGGATCGCAAAGGACCTGCCTTGTTAATATTCATGAGGCAGGTCGCATTTTGCAACCCATTGGAAATGGTCGGCACTCTCAGGGATGGTGGCCAGCAGATCACCATGTCTGTAACTACTTTTTCAGAAAGCAGTTTTTTCTTTTTTGAAATGCAGCCGTTTTCCTCAAAGGAATACGGGATGCATTTCGTTTGTTACATTTTTTTAAGAGCAGGCAGTGCCTGCTCTTATAAAACATTTTCGCTGCCAATCACAAAGGGTAAGGGGTCCCGTGGGGACCTCTTTCCATTTGCAACTGGCTTGCCACCAATTTGAACTTGGTGGTAAAAATGCGACATTCCCCTGCAACTCTCTATTAGGAAGGGACACCCTTGGCACGCTCTTTCCGAATAGCGACTTGAGAAACCTATTTTGCGAGTCAGTAACAGGTTACCGACTCGCAAAATAGGTTAGGTACATGCTACAATGGTTTTTAGCGGTCGCAGACGGGCCGAATTCCCGTTGGCAACCCAAAAAACTATCATACATCTAGCCCATTGTTCCAGAGTCTTGTGGTTCATTCAGGTGCTGATTTGTAAACCTAAACCATGCAGCAATATTTTTTTTGTAGAGAACAAGTTTTCTCCTGGCTGCAGTTTCACAAAAACTGTACGTGTTCATGAACTTTAACTTATTGATTGAGGCATGGAGATCCCCGTCTGTAGTTTTAGTGTACTTTGCAAACTCCAAAACCACTCTACTGTCTGACCTTGGGGGGGAATATGTTGGGATGCCCACTGCTGAGTACATTTGCAACTGCCTGGAACTTTCTCAATTTATGTAGAACCTTTCTCGCTTTAGAATGATGTAATTCATATTGTTTAGAAATAGCTTTAATAACTCTTACCAGAAAGGCAAGCAGCAGAGATTCTTTATCTGAGACTGTGATAGATATCTTTTGACCTGGGCATGATATGTTATCACAAATCTTGATTCAGACCAAACTAACATTTTCTGATCATCTGTAAAGGTGGCAGCTGTTTCTATTCATAATTATTATTTATGTATTTTAAGTATTTATATAGCGCTGATTTAGCCACAAGACAGTGGAACGCTTAACAGCTAAACATACCTTCCATTGACGGAGCTGTACAGAAGTGATGGTAGGAAGGAAATGAGAGAGATAGATTAGTAAGAAAGGTATAGTGTAAAGAAGTAACATTTTAGATCTCTTCTGAATGCCAGGTGAGCTGGACTCCTGGGTCACACTTTGTGAATTAGGACAAGGCCTGTTTTGAGGTTTTGTTTCATCTCGCTTTCAGAATTGTGAGAATAATGCGGTGTCTGTTCTTGTATTTCTCATATCACCTGTGAATGGGAGTATATCTTTCAGGAAGGATGGAAGGCCAGTCTGGAGCATGTTGTGTGTTATTCACGCTATCTTGAATTACATTCTGGCTTCCAGAGGGAGCCAGCAGACTTGTTTTGGGACGGGGGTGATAGTGTGATTTCTTGGCTGCTGTGACCAGTTGGGTGGCAGCATGAAAGATGATCTTTAGAGGCACAATGTTGCATTTGGGGAGGCCTCCAGGACTGCATGGCTTGTGTCAAAATGAGTCGGAGCATGCGTTTGTACAGCTAATCTAAGGTCTTTGTGAGGGATGGAGGATTTAAGCTTCCTGAACAGATAAACAGATAAAGGAATCCTGAATATTTGTTGATTTTTGATTCATAAATGATGATAAAGGGACATCAGTGTGCCTTAGTTTTACGTGAGTTGGGATTTAGCTACCTTTAGGATTTGGTGAGGATTAGATGAAGGCCAAAAGTATATTAATATGTAAAACGAGAGTGTTACGAATGCTCTTTCTTTTTCAC
The DNA here is from genome assembly GCA_963921515.1 of Calotriton arnoldi. Classification (NCBI taxonomy): domain Eukaryota; kingdom Metazoa; phylum Chordata; class Amphibia; order Caudata; family Salamandridae; genus Calotriton; species Calotriton arnoldi. The sequence continues at coordinate 943,783 of CAWUFW010000653.1, forward strand.
ATCACTGTTAAACTAAAAGACAATAAGAAGATTATTTGGATATCATTCAACCACTATGGTGTAAGAGTCATCGTATTAAAGGTAGGCTGGATACCCTGCCATTTTCACAGCGATGTGAACTTGGAGTTTCCCAGAAAGACCTAAATCAGATAGTTGTCCTGTTTGTAGCACCTGCAATTAATCAGTTGTACAATTTTCTTTATTTTTCCCATAGATACGGCTGTGAGGCTATATTGGTTACTTTAATTTCTCTGTAGCAGTAAACTCAGATACACTGAGTGCTCACCACCTATATAAATTTATCATTAATCTAAGCAAATTAGTTGCATGATGACTTGAATAGGTAGAAGTAATTTCAAGTTCAGTTTTGATCAACAATTTCTATTGCTTAATTATATTCCCTGACTACTCACAGGAGTACAAAAGCCGAGATAATCCTCTGACTCAGTCAAACAAAAGCTAAGGGCAATGAACGTACAATACATGCTTCCGTTTCCAGCCAAACTCAAGGTCCTATTTGGGAGCAAGGCCATCTTCTTTCAGACGGCGGAGACTTTGACCTGGATCGAGGAGCGTCTGCCTCGAAAGCTGGGCAGCGCCGCAGGAGAGAAACCGGAGGGACCTGCACGGGGGGGGGGGGGCAGACCTAAACCTCAAATGTCTAGAAGAACCGCATTGGGAATGCAACTCCCAGGCAACAAATCAAGACCCCTGGGCCATCCCGGCGGAAGACCTGGTCCCTCCACGGATATCAATGGCAAACCTGGAGACCGGAGATTCAAGAGGACAAAGCGTGATATCACTTCAAGAGGGACCGCGATTGACCGAACAGACCAGGACTGCTCCACAGGCTCAGGGGAACATCACCCACTATTAGAGGCACAGTTAACCTGCAGAAGGAGCCTGCACCAGGAGCTTTTTGAACCTGGCCCAAAAATAACACAGGACAAAGACACTGACTGATCCCGCAAACTGGTCTGGCGGAGACCAAAGGAAGAAAAGGCAACATGCGGCCTCCCCCCAGATAAGTTTCCTGTCAGAAGTAGGAGACCACCAATTTATTTTGCACCCACTTTCTACTCGGGTCCCGGATTGTAGGTTTTTGGGAAAGCAATTGTAAGGTGGGGATGGGGTATAGCGGAGTCTGGAGGGCTACAGACCTCTCTAGTGCGAACTGCGACACATTTGTCATGTTGACCTATAGGGGTAAGTGCGCAGGGGAGTGTGGGGGGGGGGGGGGGGGGGTAATTGAGATGCCGAATAGGGAATATCTGTTCTCATTTCATTTGGACAATGTTGGCAATTTTCCTGGAAGGGGTTGGGTGAAGGGGTGTTGTTTTGTTTCTCAGCTACAGGGAGTGGCAATGCTCACTTGCATAAAAACGAGACAAGAGGCATTGCGCAGTACACTCATTTCCCTCACCGTAGATGAGCAGGGATATCACACGGACGGAACGAGGATTCTCATTGATGACGTGGAACGTCAACGGTCTAGGGAATAAGATTAAAAGGGGCTTAGTTGCAGCATACCTTAGAAGAATGAAACCAGATGTGGTACGAGGGATGTGGGACGTAGGGACATCACCTTCATAAGCGTCTATGACCCCCCTCCCGCCTGCAACGACGGACAATGAACAAGGTCGCAGAGATACTTCGAGGCCGGTTCCGCAATGCATGTTATAGGGGGAGACTTTAACGATGTAGTGGATCCGTACCTCGATCGTTCAAGCCTATCACAGGGGAGCAGAGGTATTACTCCACTGGCAGATTTCTTGACCACATTGGGGTTGACGGACCTTTGGCGACTCCATCACCCAACTGACCGTACATACTCCTACTTTTCAGCCACCCACACAACATTTGAGTTTAAACTACATTCTGGCCCCTGCAGGCGGGATAGGTGATATTGAGAGGGCAGACTATCTGGTGAGGGGTCTGTCAGATCACTTGCCCTTATGGGTCACAGTTGGGGCCAGACCTCGCAAACCTCCTGGGAGTTGGAGACTTAATGCATGGGAGCTGAGGGACGAAACAATCATGCACGGCCTGAAGGTAGAAACTGAGCTATACTTTTCTGAAAACAAAGACTCTGTAGCCTTGGCTGTCATACTATGGTAGACATACAAGACTGTACTCGGGAACAAAGCCCAAAATGCCGGAGCCCACAAAAATGTAAAGAGGCCATTGAAATGCAGACAATTGAAGAGAAATTTCTACCTTTAGAGAAACCTAGGAACAGACGTAGACCCCCATCTTACACGCCAGATTTGAATCCTACATATAGACAGACTATCAAGCACTAGCACAACAAGAGGCAAGGTTCTAGATTATAGCCACCCAACTCCGCCGATATGAGACGGGCGATAAGGCAGGGAGATTACTGGCCTGGCAGGAAAGAGGTGGAGGCACGCTGGGTACAGGCCATACATGCGGGTAATGGGATCATATATATCTCACCACAGGAGATTGCAACCACCTTTGCTCGATATTATGCAGATTTTTATAAGGCCTGTGTACTGGCAGATGAATTCCAGATCCGGGAATATTTAAAAAGCATACCAGCGCCTACCCTGCCTCCTGAAGACTGTGGGGCGTTGGAAGAAGACATTACACTGATAGAAGTAGTGGCTACTATAGACAAACAGAAATCAGGGAAGACCCCTGGCCCTAATGGAATACCAGCAGAGTTCTTCAAGAAATATGCCGAACTGCTTGGTCCCTACTTACTCAATATGTTCTTGGGGGCCAAGGAGGAGGGAGCGCTCTCCCCGGACCTTTGCAACGCCACCAAAGTGGTGATACATAAACTAGGGAAACCCGCTATGGACTGTGGATCCTACCGTCTCATCTCATTATTAAATGCGGACATGAAAATCCTGGAAACAGTCCTGGCTACGTGGCTGCTAACAGTGATAGCCTCCCTTATACACCACAGCCAATCTGGGTTTATGCCCAAAAGGTCCACACAGTTCAATTTACGCAGACTCTCCAACTGGTTGCACACAGTTGCAAATAGGGAAGGCCCTCACTTATTTTTGTCCCTTGATGCTGAAACGGCATTTTATGCTGTCCATTGGCCTTATATGTGTCAAGTCTTATTAAAATTTGGATTTGGCCCCAAGTTCCTGGCATGGGCAGAACTCCTCTACATTGGTCCGATGGCAAGAGTGCGTGTGAATGGAGCGAGGTCTGCAGAATTCCCCATAGAGAGGGGCACAAGGCAGGGGGGCCCCCTTTCCCCATTGTTATTTGCTCTCACACTGGAACCACTGGCCTGCATAGTTAGGACACACCATGACCTGGTTGGTTTCAAGGATAGAATAGAGACATTGGTGGATGAACGGATTTCGTTGTATGCAGGTGACGTCGTTCTCTATATCACTCAGCCGGCTACGACTCTACCAGGGGTGTTTCAGCTCTTCGAAACGTACAGGACCCACGCTGGCTATAAGATCAACTGGGACAAATCAAGCCTTCCACTTGACGTGGAGAGTTTTGTCCCTAACAATTCTAGGCAGGACTGCAATGTAAAAAATGGTTGTGCTGCGCAAGCTTCTCCATGTCCTCCAAAATATACACTACGAATTTCCGGATGCTATCTTTGCCACAGTTGAAGGAGAAGTTTATCCCCTCCTTTGAGATGGGGGTCACCCAAGAGGTGCACTGAGGATGTTGCAGAGCAGCCAATATAACGGGGGTATAGCACTCCCTGATATACGTTCCTACTACTGAGCAGCACACTTAATAATGATTAACGAATGGGGACACTCTCCTGGGGACCACCTGACATACGCCCTAGAGAGAGGCCAGTCGCTCTTGCACGTATTTACAATACCTCTATGGTGGCAAAGGAACAACCCATTTACTGCTGGCAACCTGGAGAACCATAGAGGCATGGAAAAAGGCAGAGAGACAGAGGGGATGGAATAAACGCATTACCCGTCAAACTCCGCTATGGGAGGGAACACGATTGACCGAGATCGGGAAGCCCAAAGGCTTCTGAACGTGGGATCAGATTGGAATTTCTAGAGTGGGCGATCTGCTTAAAGGCGGAAGTTTAATCCCTTTTAGCTCCCTCCAACAGGAATACTAATTACATTCCACCCAATACTTTAAATACCGAAAGCTCAAACACGCATGGGGAGCATAACACATTGACTTGACCTATCTCCCCAAGTATGCACCGCTGGAGGGACAATTGTTCCAGGGGGAAATCACGGAGAAGGCGGTCTCATGGACTTCTAGAACATTAATAAACAATATTTCTGACTCACTAACGAAGTTGAGAGCACAGTGGGAAACAACAGTAGGCAACATGGAGGACATTGATTCGGTGGCAGCACTCATGCACTCGAGAAAAGTAGCCATTAAATCTAGACTGTAATTGACACAATTCAAGAGCCTACATAGGATATATTACGATAGGGCTCAACTACACAAATTTGGCAGGGCAGACTCCCTCGCTTGTTTGCGCTGTAAAGCAGACAGGGCCACATACATACATACCCTATGGGACTGCCCTACATTACGCCTCTACTGGTCCGCCATCATAGTAGAATTACACAAAATACTGGGGGAAGCCATACCAATGGACCTCAAGTTTGTTCTATTGGGAATACCTTCAGAGGTAGATATCCCTCGAGCTAAACTCCTTTTTTGTTACTTGGGCCTAGTGGTTGCCAAGAGGGACATAGCCAAACACTGGGGCACCACGGAAACCCCTACCCTGAAGGAATGTTTAACAGGGATGGACCTTTACATGGGGGCTGAAAGAGTTGCATATAAAGCAAGAGGATGCCCAAAAAAATGTCACAAGGTCTGGAGCCACTGGTTGAACCACTACGGTATAGAGTTGGGAGCAGCTACTGGCTAACCCCCGTAGATGAAAAGACTTTGCCACACAATTGACAACACTGGATTAATTGATGTTCCTTTATATATGCTGCATATGCTGGTAATGTAAACTCACAATTTTACCGCATGCCTGACTGTCCCTATGCACTCCTAAGTATTCACAGACTGTGAAGTTCTGTTTGTTATTATATGCTGCCTACTTTGAAAAACTCTAACAATATTTTTTTAAAAACAAAACAATTTCTATTGATCAATAAACCTTGACAAGTTTTAACACTGAGTACTGTAGGTGCCAACATCATTAATTTATTTTTATTGGAAATTTATTTTTTATGTTATCTGGTGTGGACTATGTATTCTAAATTAGTGCAGTTAACGTTGGTACATTTTAATGGCTCTTGTATACAAGGTAAAATAATTATGTTAATAATGATGTGATTCCTCCTGCCCAAGATTCAGTTTCTAGTGTGTGCATTATAAGCCACCTAACACAAGATAGTAATATGGTAAGCTCAGAGATACTCTGCCAATCATTTTCATCTGCTGGCAGATGCATAACCCTTAAGCTCTTGACATTTATGAGATGGCTCCACTTATCCCATAAGTGACATCACGCACAGAGGAATGAAACGTAAATATACATGCCAAGACGCGGAAGAATAAACCTGCTGTCTTGATTTTTCAGAGAAGGACCCCAAAGACCATGAGAAGGAAAATGTGCGAAGGATGAGGGAAATTCAGAAGAAGTGTCGTGAGAAGGAGATGGAGAGGGAGATTAACAAGCCCAAGCCTGTGAAGGCTCTGTGGAAATCCCAAAAATATGAGAGTGTGGAGTCAAAGGTGATGGCTCTGCTCCAGGTATGGTACCAAGTCCTTGTTAGATCATTCCTATTTTGAACGTGCACATGTTGTGAGATAAAAGCCGTCCACTTGCCATCCAAGCAGTAATGAGTTATGAGCTACCCTTTTTTAAGCATTTTATAATATATACCTATGGCATTAAACGGTAAGTAGGAACACCGACTCCAAAGCAACATTAGCAAGGCTCTTGCTCTGTGATTCACCTTGCAGTATGGTAATGACTATTTGGGTAAACCACTAGTACAGTCAATTATAAATACAGCACAGGTTCATAATGTTTTATCGGTCTACAGCTCCCATTTTCACACCTTAGCCCTGTGTCCTTCCCCTCCTTCAGACTTTGTCTCCCTACTTTTCTATATTCTTAACTAAATGAATTCCCTGTATAACCCTCAACTCATCTCTCTACTTATTACCTTGACTCTCTTGTCCCCATGTTTAACTTGATATGTTTATTTATGTAAATTGGAATTGGAATAACACAAACAAATCCTAAATGGTCCAATGAAGCTGTACAAGGGAGGATTATAGAGAAGGGGGATGATGGTCTACTATTCGAACGGTTACTAGTGGATGAGGTGTTGTTCACAGAATAATCATTTTCTTTCTGAAGAGCAGAAGCGAGGAAGCATGCTCTATTTGGATAGTGAGAGAAATCCAAATTCTAGGAGTATAGCAAGTGAAGGCTTTGCATTGCGTTTTCTTGCTTTATTTTTTTTGTCTCAAACCTGATGAGACTGCTGCCTTGATTGTTGTGTAGTCCAGCACTCTAGATATTTCTTGCCAGATATGATGAATTTCAAATTTTAGGTAAAGTTGCAGGTTTGAAGGTAATGCAAGCTGGGGAGGGGAACATGGGAGCTTTTTCAGTGTGGGTGACATTCTTTCAATCTTCCTGAGACCTTTGGCCAGATGGATGTTTGTGAGCAGGGCGCTTAACAAATTGTAATGAGCTGTTACTGGTCTATTGTGTCTTTTTTGAGTTGTGCTTTTTTAAGTGTGAAGCTGAAAATGGGGGTGGTGCGAACGTGAAATCTTAGCGACCTGGCTCAGTTGATCAGTTTGTGGTCAGAAGCCATGGAAGGTCATATTTGATAACCATTCCTGCACATGTTTTTTGGGCTGATTTAGAATTTTCAAACTGGTTGTTCTGTCACAAACGTGAAAGATATCCCATTCGCTTTATTACAAGTGCTATAGGATATAACGCAATGTTGCTAATCTTAATTAGCATGAGTAAACCATGGCATACCTAGGAAGTGCAGATTTTAATACATTTGAACAATATGAATGGTTAGTACCTTCCACGATACCAGGAGCCCCAATCCAAGTTATGGCCACACTCTGACAAAACCGCTCCTGACATTTTGCAGATATGTGGCTTTGGGGAATATTGATAATAGTGGCCATTCCATAAGCCATTTCTCCCATTAATGTGGGGCTAATGTAACCCATGTGCAGCATCCCCAGTGGTGCAGGAGCTGTTGAGTCCATTAGGGTAAACGCTTTGAATCTGCCAGAAATAGCCGAACATGGACAGAAAAGTACTGCTCTCATTGCAGTGCAAAGACTTTCGTCTCTACAGTACCTTCCACCAATATTCAATAAGACCAATCACTCGTTCAGTTCCACAAACAACTGAAGATTCAGTCCTTCCATCAAGGGTCTAACCATTTACTCTACAAAACTAGCCACACAAGCTTCCCATACTACAATGGGTTCCTTGTACTTGTTAGTCTTCATTATCCACCATGCACTCCGGTGGTATAAAGGCACTACTACAACAAATAGAGCGCCACAAATGTCTATTTAACATAAAAACTTTTACCCCGTAGATGTAAGTGATTAATGATATTTCAGCAGCTTTTAGTAGATCCAATTTGACTGCATTTAGTCACTGATTTTTAGTCCTTTCTAATTTCTTTTCACTTACGACCTCATTCTGACTTTTGACTAAATACCAAGGCCGGGTATTCAAAGCAGTGCAGTAACTTCCCACACTAGTGATTTTTACCTATGCACATTTGGTTAAAATCCCATGGGGAAGCTGATCAGAAAGAGGGGAAATTTGTGTAAGTCCGGTGCAATAACTCTGATTCGTGATGTTCTCCCTCCTTCTAAGCAGGAAACCTCAGAATTGTGTCATGATTTCACTCCAGGGAAGAGCTGCAAATTGTGGCAACAGATGTCTCCTGTGGTGAAATTACTGTACCTTAATCCAGCCTGCTCAGAATAAAACCATGCACTGCCTTAGCAATTCTCAGTCCACAAGGATGACTTGTTTTGTATGGTCATGTTTTTCTCAAGTTGACCTAAGGGAGTACAAATGTATTGCACTGCGCAAAAGCTAAGCACTACAATTGTCCATTTCGTTTTACAGGACAGCTCTTCTAATCCAAATGTGGAGACACCCAGGTTCCTTAAGGCTCACTCCCGCTGTGGCTCTGGGGTCCAGCCCAGACGCTCATTGTCACCAAGCCCCACACTTTGGAGAGCCCTGAAGGAAGTTGGGAGTCCCAGGATGGAAGACAACCACCAGGAACAGGTGAGAAACAAATAGGGTTGCACCTGCGTAAACAGGGGTGTGTTAGTAACTGTTAAACCCGAATAGCTTTCTGTAAGGTGCTGTAGGCCATTGTGGAATGCACTGGAGAGCTTTCTGTGGCTGCATTTTTGTTAAAACTAGTACTGGAAAAGAAAGCGGAACTTTAATGATTTTTTTATTCAAAGCAGGGTCGGATGATTCGGGAGGAAGTAGCAGGTTCTGTATCTATGTATATATGTGATATTTCAACAGCACAAACCTAGCCAAAAGGCAACGCAGCGCAGCACATTGTCAAAATCCAGCATAAAGACAACAACTGAGAGGAGAGATAGCTAGTTTGTGGACTATTTATATCAACTGTTAATGTTGTGATTTAGTGTTCTTTAAAGAGGTACGTCTTCACCTCTTTACTAAATCGAAGCAGAGCTGGGGCGGTTCCGATAGATACAGAGCTGTTGTTCCAGATCCTGGGTGCATAGAAGGAAAGGGTCTGCTGCTATATTTTTTTCTTTTTTACACTTAATGCGCAGTCTGATGGTGTCCTGGCTGTGGGTATGCCATGAACCATCGGAAATGATGAGACTGTCTGCAATTAAGTGGGGTGCTGGTAATTATGGCTTTGTAAATGATGCAGCTGGTTTTGAAGATGGTGCGAGTAGTAAGGGGAGCCAAAAGAATTCCATCAGGATGGGGTGATGTGATCATACTTCTTCTTGCCCTGGATGAGATGTGCTGTGGCCTGTAGGATGCCCCTAAGGGGTGCCAATGTGGAGTATAAAATGCCATGGAGCAGGGAGTTACCACCATTCAGAGGTGAGAATTTGAGGACTTGCACAGCCGTTCTGAAGTTGCTTACCTGAAGAAACGTTTTCCCTTTCTTTAGAACAGAAAGCTGGTACCAGACCCTCTTTCTGGTTTTTTTTTAAAGGGGAGGGGGGATATGATCCTTGAAGGTTAGGTTGATGTCCAGGGTGAATCCAAGTGACTTGGCATTCACTGAAAATTGGGGGTTGAAAAGATTCAAGGTTCAGGTCATTGAGCCAGGTTTATGCTGTTTGTTATTTGTTGACCTTGAAAAATAATAGGAATTATTTCTTGCCTTGATTGAGCTTCAAGTAGGCACTGAACATCCAGGTCTGGATGATGTGCAGGCAGTGTTAGAAGCATTGGATGTCTGAAGCAGAAGAGGCTTTCAGGTGGAGTTGTGTACCATCAGCATTTAGGTGAATCTCGATGCTGTAATCTGTGAGAAAAACACCAAGCGGCTCCATGTAGAGGTTGAAAATGAATGGAACCCTGGGCACTCTGCAAGTGATAGAGATCTTGTGGGATCTGGAGGTGTCCATGTGACCAAACTGGTGCTTGTTGGAAAGGCAGGAGGAGAACCAGTGAAGGGCATTGCAGGTGAATCCCATTCAAGACTCCCAGATGCAAATGAGGGTGGGAGGGGTTAATTCTCTCAAAGGCAGCTGAGCGGTCCTGTATTAGCAGGAGGCAGGGGTCATCCTCATCTGTGCTCTGGGAGGCATTGTCTACGATGTGCTGGGTAAGGGCCTTTGTGCGGCAGAGTGATCTGAAGCCAGACTGGTAGTTGTACAGGAGATGCTTAGCATTAATGTGATTTTGGAATTGAACATAAGACTGCTTTTCAAATCTGCTGCTCAGGTTTGAGTTGCACTGGTAGACAGTGCTGTTTGTTGTGCTGGCAGTACTGAAATAGCAACATGTGAAAGGGATACTGGAGAAAAACAGGCACTGGCAATGTCATTATCCTGGCTTATTATGTGAAAGTGTTTCTTCATGGAGTAAGTGTGTAGTTGGGAGAGGAGATGACTGAGAAATATTCAGTGGATGACAAATTAATAAATGAGTGAGTATGTGATTAAGAGTATAAGTAGAAGAGTGACTGCATGGTATGTTTGATGGGTAAGTGTATAAATGGATAGATGAAGGTGCAAAAGCAGTCTGGCATGATGGGAGTAGTGTGGTGAGATTGGGAGGGGAGGGATTGGAGCAGTGGGAGAAGGAAGAGTGTATAGGGTTGTGAAGGCGTGAATGATTTTGGGCACTCTTTGGATGGGTACGAGTGCATAAATGGATGTCTGCAATAATGGGTGTACATGAGTGGATGAGGGGTGCAGTGGAAAAAAGATAGAAAAGTACCAAGAGTGAGAACAAGAGTTGAAACTGATAGAGGGGCTGTTAGCAAGGAAGAACAGGTGAGAGTAAGGAATACGAGTTGTGAGTCCAATAGTCTGTGTTTTTGTCCATTGTTTGTAATCACCATAATATTGAAGTATGTGTGAGGGAAACAAATAAGCCAGAAGTCAGCAGTGAACGGTAGAGGTCTGGTCGATTGCAGACCGACAAGCAGTTGACAAACTCCTAAGAGGCACCAATGTATACAAAAAAGTGATGGATGGAATGCTTCGGTTAATTTTAGCCACTGGTAATTACTCGGGCTGCATCCTAGTCCATCAATATTTTGTACCCCATGCAACCTTCAGTTTGTACGCAGCGATATACATATCAGTCTTGACCTAGCTCCAATGGAACAGTCCAGTCTGAACTGCCAGACCAGGTCATCCCTGAACTGGAACACAAGCTAATTTGGACTGGTTAGGGCTCATCAGCCAGGTAGATGTTGGGTCCAGTGACAGTGTGCACAGGACCCACGTATGGGCATACTTGTCCCACTTAGGGTGACACCCTAAAGTATACAGAAAATTGGTAATTACTCGGGCAACATCCCAATCCACCGTTATTATGCACATCATGCCACCAAAGTTTAGACCCATCTATACGCAGGCCAGGTCCTTCCTGAACCGGAACACAAGCAACCCTAAACCAGTTTCACCCTGTTTGGGGCTCTTCAGTCAGGTCTAGCTTGGTTACAGTGAGCACAGGACCCATGTTAGGGCATACCCTTGGCCACTTAAAGTGTTACACTGAAGTACACAACAAACGTGATGGGTGGAATGCTTGAATTAATCTCCTATGGCTGTAATTAGTGGAATGTTACATTAAAGCAACAGAAATATCTAACCTGTTTGTAGATATGGAACCTAGACACACAGGTATATATTAAACTATCAGTGTATTGTTGCATACACAGGAGGAATAAGCAACAGCAGAGTGCCCGCATTCTTGTTCTGTAAACATTCTTCAATGCTAAGGTGAAGGTATTTTGCAGAACATGAAATAGCACTACAGGCCTGAATTGTACTTTGAGCTATAGATACAAACACTGGTGTATTTACCATTCTTTCAAATATCTACTGAAGGTTAAGCTTGGAGTGTACTGTAGCCTCAGTAAAAATCACAGTCATGTGACTAGGAGCCTATAAATCCCCTTGAAGTGGCCAACAGGCGCTTGGGTGAGCTGCTCAAGAACAATGAAGTAAAAGCACAAAGTTCAATAATCAGTGATGTCTACCGTGGAAGAAAGAGCTGATTTCTTGAATAGCGGGGATGTGAGAAGGGGTCTCTAGGGCTGGACGCAACTTTAAAGTTCTACATTTCCCACAGTGCTGCAGAACATGACACGAAAACACCAAGGGGTGAGGAACAAGTAGGGACAGACACGGAGACAGTGACCACAAGAGAGGTAGGGAGAAAGAATGGGAAATAGAGAGGGAGAGAATATTAGGGGCATGGGCAAGGAGAAACACTAGAAAGAGTGGGGGAGAAAGGAAGCGAGCAAGGGAGAGAAAAGGAGAAACAGGATAGCAGAAGTCAGAGTGCAAAAATAAGAGGACGAAAAAAGAGAGATGAGGGAGAGCTAGAGAAAAGGTATAAGGGGCAAGCGGAGACAGGCATGGATAGACAGTTGAAGAAGAGACCTGAGAGAACGTGGGTGATGGAGAGAGGGGAAACAGGGGAAGATAGAAATGAGAAAGAGAAATACAGGTAGAAGAGAGGTTCAGGGGATGAAAGCAATAGAGAGATTTGGAGACAATTGCAAGAAGCATAAGAAAGGAGTCAGGTATAGGCAGAGTAGCCTTGTGTATCGAGTCACGTTAATTCTCTTTACATTTTTGTTCTTACCTTGAACTCTTTCCGGCACCACTAGCCCCTCTGTTCTTTTAAAAACGTTCTATGTAGACTGTAATTCACCCTTAAAATGTACACCACACTGTTAGATTAGGGTTACCATCATCATCTTCGAATGCTTCCAATTACCTAAAATTGCACCTTTTTAATTAGTAGACTTTCTTCTTTGCAGCACAAGAATTATGATGCAGTCTGATTCAAGATCTTCCAAAATATGTATTTTTATTTCTACTCCTCCACACTTCCTGGACCAGTCATGGCTAAATTATATGCAAGTCTCCTTCCTTCAAAGTACTTTCACCATATACAGTGACAGAGTGGTAAACTTTGAGCCAATCTCTAGTCCCATGCACCCACAGTTTAGTAAAATGTCCACTACGTGGCTTGCATTCTCTGCCCACTATCTGTATCAAATCTTTCATCTCCTCTTATATTTGACATTCTAGAGGTGATTTTTGCAACATTCTCACAACAGTTTTATATACGTATGGCCATACCATTCACATTGAGGTCATCTACTACAACAAGCAACAGGTGGTGGAAGGAATTACTGCACCAGTTTTGTGAGTGATGCACCAAGAGTAAATCTGTTCGGTATTTATTGTTGTGAGTATTCAGGATAAAATTTTGGAGGAAGATCCCTTTCCGTAAAAGTAGTTGTCTAGTGTGGCTACTCTGTGTGGTCCTAACACAATCCGTTCTCTCTTTTCATGCTGTTTAGGATTGGGCAGTGCCAAAGTGGGATTTTTAAAAAACTATGCCCCCTTCGGCATTGGAGTTTCTTCCCTTGACGAGCGAGGCGTTGAGCACTTTACAGTGCCGCTTACCGCCAGGTTTTTCCTGGCGGTGATGGGCATTAAAAAATGGATAGATGCCAGCCCATCTAAATTAGCCAGGCGGACTTATAGATAAAACAACGCCCCTTAGTCCGTCAGGGGAGTTTGACCACACCAGAGACGGAGTAGTCTCCGTCGTCATCAAACTATGGTCCGTCCGAATTTAAATCGGATGGGTGAACCAGTCTTGTTAGGGAGGGAACTCCGTCGCCATTGTGATGGAATTCCCTCTCCGCCAAGATATAAAGTAGACCCTTAATCTCTGTTTATCTATTTAATGTTTGTTATTGTGCTGTCTTGTTTGATGTATAGGTCTTTGTTAAATGTAAAGAGAGTACATTCCCAATGTTGTTAGTGTACTACAGACGCATACCAAATAAAGAAATGTCTCTATTCTTTCATGCCATCACGGTACTCCAGATGCAAGTTAAAGGTGTAAGCATCGACTTTGTGTCCCACAACGCCCGCAATGCGAAGAAAGTTCACCTGCAACGTTCCAGATCCCTGCAAACACTAACAGAGGTGCTAGAGCAGAAACGCAAGGAACAGGAGGAGTACAATACCAAGCAGAAAGGCCAAGTACCCCAATAGTATGTACACAACTACCTATATTTTGTTACAATTTTAGGTATCAGACTAGACATTTCAAATTACTTTTCACCCTTCCCTTCTCATGTCCTCCCACTTATTTGCCTTTCTCTTTTCTTGAACCCAGTTTCTCACTTTCTATAGCTCCCTTGCCCTTTTTTCTAACGCTCTCAAACTCTTCTTTCCCTTTGGGAGATTTTGTGCCTTCTCTCTATTCCCTCCACTTTCCACCACGCATCTTTCAGCAACATTCCATCATTCACCTGTAAAATGTATCTGCCTACTAGACATGAATTATCTTCAGCTCTGTGCAATATTTCCTAACTAGGAAAATGATCCCTTATTTAGGTCGCCTAAACTTTGCCCTTTGTAGCACAGGATTTATTATGATGCATGCTACTTTAGAATGTTCAAATATTATTTTGCTGCTCCTTGAAACCCCCAGTACTGTTAAGTTCAACCCAAGTCTTCTTTAGTCAAGCGATGCTTTTGCCATATGCAGTGTCCGTATGGAAAAATAAGATCCATAATCTAAACTCTGAACACACCCCATTTAGTATAAATTACAGTGTAGGGTTTTTGCATTCAGGGTAGGGTTTTTGCATTTGCATCACTTAAAAATATTCATCCCTTTCCACTCCCATACAACATTTATATATGCACCATTTGTATCCACTTGTACGACAAACTAAATTAAGGGCTGATATTGTTTGCAGATTTGCTGGATATTGTCAAATTTCACAACTATGGCTGCCCGCAGAAGCACAGAAAGATTTGGTCCCGTTGGGAGACATATCGGGGCATAGATTTACCCCCCGCCACAATCCGACCATCCATAAATTCGGCCTGTACATCTATCTAATTGCTAAAATATCTAAGATGAGCAACTCTGTCGTCAATACATATACATCTAGACATATTGCGTTCTAGCGAACTATGTGATAATCTGTTACGTTTCAGTTGTTGGGCCAGCTGTTTTGCAGGCTAGTTTAATGATGTATTGCTCAAAATTGTGGTACCTTCTACATCGAACAGTATCTACAATGTATGCTTTGGGCAATGCCCACCACGTGCCATGAAAACTTAATAAAATTTGTTGTAAAAAAAAAAAAAAAAAAAAACTATTGCATAATAACATGCGAACAATTTATGTTGCATCCAGTACCTTATTTGTAACCCAAAAAAAAGTGCTGATGCTCTAAGCTCTGCTCAGAAACCAGACGCTTGTGCAATGAAACGTGGGCACGCTCCGTGCCAAGGCTGGTAGTCTTAAATCCACCTCATGCCACTCTAATCCACTACCAGACACCCCCTTCCCCTTTATCTCACTCTTGCAAGTACCTGCTACCTCCCTTTGTGACGGATTTCCGTCTTTCTCTTCCTTAGTCTTTCCGATTTCCATTACTTACTCTCTGTGAATAGCTGATATGGACAAGCAAGTGCCAGTGCCCAAAAATAAGTGCTGGTAGCTCCCACCGGCTCAAATTAAGCACTGGTTGCATATGTTGCTCTGTGCCCACCTTGCAACCCATTTTGCAGTTCTCATCTCCTTTGATACCTTTATTAATGATTTTGTGTACTTTTAACTCTAGTAACGTCTTGGGGTTATCAGAAGGCAGAGTTACCATCATAGAGTATGTACTAACCATTGTGTGGCCAGGTTTGTTCTACTACTTTGAAATTCTTACAGCCCTTTAGTTCAACTAGCCCCAATGCCCATCAGTGAATGTTGCAGAATGTTAAATTGCAAAAAGGGTGCAGATAATCTTCATCTGTCAAATACTACAGTAACGGAACATATTTACTGCACATCTATGCATCTGCACTTTAAGGCTCCATTTAGAGTGAATGTTTGTGAACTCTTAGCCAATTGTACCCAAGCAATGTAATGCCTTGCCTTCTTCAAGTTAAAGTTGTGGCAGTCTACAAGAAGAGTAACAAAAGATATTTTCGATTTTTTAAATTATGTCCTGAAATCTCATGTCTATTTACTTGGAAAAGGTGGAGGATTTACAGCTTTAAATATTCTCAACAGTTGAAGAGAAATACAAAACACATTATGATGTGTGATATAATAATGGTTTCTGATGGATACTTCTGCCTGCATATTCCTCACCTGCTGAATATCCCAGGCTGTAGACTAGATCTGAAATTTGACACAACCGTCCCATGGCATTAGGGGGTGCCTGCTCCACAACAATCCAGGAAGTGAGGTTGTGGTGATGTCACCAGAATCATATAGCGCTCATGCCAGTGCCCTGACGTTAGTTCCTTTCTTCCGTGCCCTTTGATGAGGATCCAGAGTTCTCCTGAGAGGTTTTCGCCTCAGAATTTTTTCTCAAGAATGTTAACCATTCACACTTTTAGCGCAGTACATTGGGGAAGTCACCTCCAAAAATGTCAGAGTGTAAACCGTGTCACACCTGCGACAAAAATATGTCCATCACAGACCCGCATGAAGACTGTCTGCGGTGCCTGGGACCCAGGCTTGATTTTCTTTCCTGTGACTAATGCTGCAGCATGCTTCCTGCGAGCATAATTCCAAGATGTTAATGGCACATCTGGCTCAATGTCATACTCGGTCCAGATTGAGATCACAGTATTGCTCTTCTCCGTCATCAAAGTCTTTGGGAAAGAAAAAAAGGAGATGTAGATGGAGTCTCCAAGACAACGACCGAGTAAGTCACTTCCGCATACTCAAAGTGTCCACCAGAGTCTTGGTCTTTAGAGCCGGAGTTGACGGATACTACCGCACCTCAGGATCCTCCCCCTGCACCGCCTTCGCTAATACTACTATCAGTGCGGGTGCAAGATACCCCAAGTTCCCAGTGCCGATACTTGTTTCGCCCCACCGTGAAATAACTTTTACCCGTAGAGGCCATGTGGAGCCGTATGGGTTCCTGTTTGCAGGTTCTCCCCCACTGCTGAGCATCACTATAGTTCTACTAAGAACTGTTCTAAAGTCAGTCGAAGACATACCAACACCGATCCTTTGTCTGTTTTCCTGGTGCAGATATCGATGCCAGTCCCGGCATCGACTCCCACTGAGCCTCCACCTCCACAGTTGCCTCAGCTTACAACCGTTCCTATGTAGGAGGTACCAACGAGCCCAGTTAAGGCACACTGCTCAAGAATAGAGGCCCAGATGATAGAAAAAGAGGCATACTCGGCCGGTACAGATTGCTCACATTGAGCCTGATGGCAGTGGGTGCATACGCTTATTCTCTTGGATTCCAATCCTCTAAAAATACCAGAGGGACAACCCCAAGACACAGGTGATAGTAGTGACCAGTTGTTCCCATCTAATTCTTAGGCGAGCACTGACTATCTGGCACTGCAAAATGCCATCAGTTAAGACAATTTCCCCCACATATTGACATCGAGACTGTGCTGCATTCCCATTTGGAATACTCCCTCCTAGGAGACAGTGAGGGAAAGCTAGACTGCCAACCGCAGTAATCTTCAGTAAAGGTCTGTGCGCTGGAGCACATGGCTTTCCACATCTGGCCTGGATAGGTGGCCCTATTTATTAATGTAGACATCTGCCCCATGTCACATAGCATCATGGACACTGACTGGTAACCTTACCGCAGTGCACTGGAAGCTGATGGACATGGAGTTGTAGAGGTTGCCCCTCCCTTTGGTGGCTGCACTCCTTAATTAAGTGTCCTGGCTCATACAGGGTGAGTGCTACAACAGTATAACTTGGTTCGTATTCACTATGAGTATATTACATAACTAACCTACTATATTATAATTGTCCAGGTGACCATCACCCTCGCAGTGAGTACATTACATTACACGAGTTATTACTATCATATACCTCATCCGTGTTGGACCAGTCACCCTTACTTTGTGTTTTACCGGCATATTCCAAAGTCCTAATCCAAGCCTTTTAACTTTTCTAACTTATTTTTGGTTATCCCTTCCAGATGTCCCAATTATCCTTTTGTCCTGAGGCCCCCCTGTACCACGTTGAGGGTTGAAATGTCATCAACATAAAAACAAACAAACAAGAATTTGATAGTGGCTTAATAGTTTTATTGGTGTTTGTTGTTTGAAAAGAAAAACACAAAACAATTTGTTTATACTTCCCGCTCACTTGTCTTGTGGCACTTTGGTTAGTGGTTTTCTTGTTCACTGGGACACATAGCAACCGTATACATTGACTGTGACAATAACAGTTGATGTTGTCTAATTCAAGCTGTTTGGGATACATCATTGTCTGGATATGAAGTTTCTTTTGGCATTGATTGTGTACAGTTAAATGGACTGATTAATGGGAAGTGAATTAAATGATACCAGTGAGAACCACTGTGATTAACTAAGTGTTAATGTCCCACATTCCCATGGGTTTAAGGGCGGATCTTGTACTATAGTGGTCCTTAAAACAACAACGGCATTCCTTCCTGAGGTGGCGACCCCTTTTAATCTGTGGAAGTCCATTATGCTCCGTTCTATCCTCCATATCACACCACCAAGGAGGAGCAAATACACTGGCTAGATCCAAAATGAGCAGTCAGCTTTTACATGTACTACACTACATACTTCAGGTCTTATGACCACCTTTGTGAAGGATACTCTGGCAACATGATGGGCAAACGGTCCAGAAGAGGACCTTGTCCCATTGGATAATTTGGTTCATGAAAATGTGCTAGGCCTTCGTGAAGAAAGAACCACCTCAAGGACTCCGCCCCCCATTCTACCAGGCAAAATCGTCTACCCCAGCTTTGGTCAGGGGTGTTCCAGTTTGACTTCTTTCATCTCTTTCTCTTGAAAAGACCGGCATTATAGAACTCACTCCCCTAAAACATGAGGCTTACAGATACATTTTTAAGCTTCAGGAAAAACCTGATGACTTACTTGTTTGGTTAGGCAGATTTACAAGATCGAAATAATAGTGCTACCCCTAACCAGTAGGGAGCGTCCCCAACCGCACTCAAGGAAAATTAATTCACCATATGTATTCCGCTAATCAATTGAAATTTTATTTCATTGCATCTTCTTTCATGAATCCTATTCATTTTCATCACATAGAATCCATCCTGATTATAGGTTAGTAAACATTCTTTTATTTAACATGGCTGGGCCCAATGCATTTCGGGCCATGCCCTTCATCAGGAGCTTGCTCTTCCTGGAGTTGTAAATGCGCTATGACCGATTCTCGTCAATGTTACATCCGTAACAGTCTTCGCAAAGTTCTACGCGTCTCCCGCAGTGAAGTCGAATAGAAGTGTATTTACAAGATCAACATCAACCCTTTCTGAGACACTTTATAAATGCTGTCACTCACTCACTTATCCCTCCAAAGTAGGGGCACAGCTTGGTATACTCTTTTGTAGTGGTCATCATATGATATATGACAAAGAATACTTTTTCTACCTGTAGTTGTAGTTCTCCATCATGGGACATCTTCAGCATTGATATCCAGATCATCCAATCTCCTCTACTTTTAAGATGTGAACCTTTTTCCCCAAACAGCTTCAATTAAAAACGAGGGTTGTGGCTGAGGTGCAGGGTATTGTGGATGCTTGCCTTTGTTTTTGCGCCTCCATTATATCTCCGATTTAATTTGGTTAATGTAAGTAGAACCGTTCTACTTGCCACATGTTGAATTGTTTTGTCTAACAGTCTTCAGGTACTTCTGTTTTTATTTTCATGTTTGCAGTTTGTTGGCACTGAAAGACCACTGGCGTAAAGAAGCTGTAGAACGACAGAAGAAAATGCCTGACCCATCAATGCCCCCAGGGCACACCATGATGCCAGAGCAGGAACGACTTGAAACTCTGAACAATCTCAAACAGAGTAAGTAGAAGACTTGGTAGATTTTCAATAATCTAAAGATGGAAGTATCCTGAGTAAGTAGAGAAATATTGTGAGGTGAATTATTTGCCCTAGTTGTCATATTGTGAAGCAACGGATACCCATCTTGTGCCTTAGCAAGCGTTCGCAACTGATACCTAGTGTGACCTGCCAATCATAGGTTTGAATTTTTACAGTCTGCTTAAGCATTCATCCATCTGAGATCGTTCATTTTAATATCATTATATTTGGCAATAGTTACACCTGTTATTTTTATTTCTCAGATACTGAAAAAATGCTTTATTAAGAGCTATAATGACAATTATATCATATGAATAGTCTGTGTATTAGTACGTTTTATTAAAAAAGTAAAGTTTACTTCAAAGCAGTAATGGAGGTGTTGTCATTGGAAATTTTTACATTTTATGTTTTGAAAGTACTCAACTACATGACACAAACAAGGTGTATGCCGGTGCACCTCAAACGTGACCAGACATTTCCCTGGCTAGTCTTTTCTTGAAATCCCATTTAGTCTTCAAAGAAGTCTTCCCAGTGTATCTATGTATTCGCCTAAATCAGCCCTTCAGTTACTTCCTGGACTAATATGAAGCTTTGTAACCAGTGGCAACTCCCTAGATTGTTCTTCTGATGGATACTTCTACCTGCTGATTCCTCACCTGTAGAACAATCCCAGGTGTCAGACTGGGTCCAGAAAACCTGTGATATCAGGCAGCGTCCCTGAGGTCATATAGAACCTGCTCTGGTGCAGCAACATCAGTTCCTTTTTTATGCGCCTTTGACGCGGATCTGAAGCTTCGCTCTCTGACAAGTTTCCTCACACATAGGCTAAAATACGAATTGCAGTACCAATTCCCCTTCCTAGTAATCAGGGTTCAAGCCCTGTAGGGATTGTGAAGGACAGCTGTCCATTACGGACCCCTACGCTGTTTGTCTTTGGGCCTGAGGTCAGACCATGACTCATGGGCTTGCTCTTCCTGCCTCAGCTTACAGTCTAAGGCCATAAAAGAGCACACAACTATGCACTACATGGCCAGAGAGGACCATTGTTGTCGCAACCGGTCAAGACATCGTTCTAGGTCAAGAAGAAAAAGCATAGAAAATCGGAGAAACACTCTAAAGGTAAGTCTCCCTGTTGCTCTCGGTCTCCCACAGGACCTTCGTCCTCGTGCCGGAGTTAGTTGACTTGACCCCCATGGCTCCTCCTCCGTGCAGTCTTGCTCCACCACTGGACTCTGCTCTAGAGCAACCATCAAATCTTCCAGAACCTTTGGCGCTGGTGCCTCCAACACCCGAGATTCTGGCCTCGGCTCCAGGTTTCCCGGAGTTCCCAACTCCAGGTTCTGATCTGATGGCGTTCCTCAATGCCATGTATTCTATCTTCTTGAAGGCATTGATGCCAACTGACGCCCCTTTTGGGCCAGCACACCATACCGGCTTCCGATGTTCATGCCATTGCATCCAATGCCCTTCAGCACCGTTCCGAATGATCTGGTGCTGGCACCACATTGTTTTGACCCTGCGCTCAGGTACAGGGCCCATCAGAAGTTGATGCAGTGGATAGTGCTACTTCCTCCACCTCAGACTTACCGATGTCGAAGCTCGGCGTCCTTCCTTATCGCGAGTCCCGTAAGGATGCCAACGACTTTTGGAGTAGGAAGAGTACAGAAACAGTCTCTGCCATATTTTTAGGACAAACTCTGACCCTATTAAACTGATTCTACATGGAGACTCTAGAAATTATGCTTATGAGTTTCAAGGACTGTCCTCTGCCAGTGACCTAAATACCTCTCCAGAACTACCTATGGACTTCCCCACTGGTCCACCAATACCTGAAGCGGTCTCTGTTCATAAGGTGATTCTGAAGGCTGCAGAAGTGTTAGACTTGCAATTGCCCACCACAAAAGCTGAGACCAACATTCTTACAGAGGTCCTTTTATGCTCTACGTCTAAGTCGGAGCAGCTTCTCCTTTTTAATGAGGCCATTTTAGAGTTTGTCTTGACGGCACCGGAGAAACCTTCTGCTCAGGCAGTCAATCGGCTTGTAGGCTGCAGTTATCGCCCAGTTCCAGGAGACGCAGCATTCCTTTAAGCCCGCCCCTCACTTGAGAGGCCTGTTGTTCAATCTTCCTGTTCTCAGGGCCAATCTGAAGGTTCTTTTTCCACAGCACCCTCCGATAGGAAGTCAAAACATCTTAAGGCAAAAAGGTTTTTTCTGCAGGAAGTATTGCCCTGAAGTTCCTTAATGCCAACTGCCTTCTAGCCACATATAATCATGCCTTTGTGGGATATGGCGAACATGATCTCGCCTCATATTACGGATGACATGAGAAAGCATTTCCAAGAGATCATTTTTTATGATCAAAATGTCTCCTGCCATATTATAAAATCGGGGCTTGACAGGATATTCTGGGGCCAATTCCATGGGCATTCCCATTATCATTTGTAGACATGCTTGGCTCCACACATCCAACTTTTCTGCGGATGTCTAGACTAATCTTATGGACTTTTGATGGGGTGTGGCTTTTTGGTAACAAGGCTGATTCAGCTCTGGGGTGTTTCATAACCCAAAAAACCCCACTATCCGCTCCCTTGGCATGCACTTCCTGCCCCCGTCCAAAGATTACCAATGGTTTCTTTCCCTTTGGGGTCTACTCGAGATGGTCTTCCTTACGCCAAAGACAATACCAGCAGCAACAGCCTAATCCTCTGGTCAGGCAGCCAGAGGTAGAAGCAGTGGGACAGGGCCATGGATCCACCTTGCAACACTCCTCCTCTTCCGCA
This sequence comes from Calotriton arnoldi, assembly GCA_963921515.1. Lineage (NCBI taxonomy): Eukaryota > Metazoa > Chordata > Amphibia > Caudata > Salamandridae > Calotriton > Calotriton arnoldi. Next base: position 966,124 of record CAWUFW010000653.1, read on the forward strand.
CCTCCAGGAAAGCAGTCTAGTTTGCTTCCCCAAGTTCACCTTGAGCCTGTAGGAGGGCGGATGTCTCATTATCTTCCAAACTGGAAGGCCATTACTTCAGACCACTTGGTCCTTCAAATCATAGAAATAGGTTACACCCTTCCCTTCCTTTAGGCTCTGCTCCCCTTGCCTCCATTCCCTGCTTTCAGACCACCTAGACATACTGCAACAGGATGTGGCAGCTTTTCTCCTGAAAGGAGGAGTGGAGTTTGTGCCAGAATCCGGTCACGGAAAAGGATACCTGGGAGCTTCTCTCCGTGACCGGATTAGTTTCTGGTGTTTTCCGCTGCTTTTAGCATTTGCCTGCAGCGAGTAGTTCTTTTCTAGCACAGCGGCTCGGAGCATCAAACACGCTCCAGGGATGTTACCGAAGGTAGGGTAATTCATTACCCGACTGGTTACGAGTCTTTCCCTTGAGAGGTTGACCTGCAACACTTCTTTCTCCAGTGAGCAGTATATTCAAGAACTACAGCGGGTTGCATTTTATTAATGGAACGCAGTGCGGCGATTTCCTTTACCCATGTCCTGATGAGGCCCGAACCATTGGGCCGAAACACGTCGACTTTACAGAACGGAGGAGTCTGATTATTATTGCACAGATTAGAACTGGATACACACACTTGGACTGTGTCGAGGGCCGAATTGTTCCCTCCAGTGTGTATTGGACTACCTCTAATGAGGATTACTCATAAACTGTTTTCTTTGCTATGCAACCGATTCGGATAACGAACCGGTAGAAAGGAATAATAGATTTGTCATCATTTTTTTCTGTTAATGCATTGCTGTTTAAAATGTGTTTCTAAGATAAATAATTTTTTATACTCTAGTTCGGAGTTGGTCCGTGAACGTTCAAGTCTGTTAATATATATAGGTGGGGTCTAAGTTACCTGACGGTAGGGATTAATTCATTTTCTCTCTACAGGAATTTTGTTAAATGTGTTCCCCTACATCAATTTGTTGTTTCTTCATTTGGTTCCTGGAGGAGCTGTTGCGGGGATTCTGCTCATACACAGAACTATGCACAAGAAAACAGGACCTCAGTAAATAGGGGTGTACCTCCTATCACCTTAGTACCCAAAATCCCAACCGACTAGCAATAGTGTCTCATTCGGTCTCCTACAAATATCAAGAAGCTACGAATGTTTAGACAACCCAGAACACGAGCACTCCCGACTCACCTCAGAGTCGCGGGAACAAGACAATGTTTCGCTCTCACGTACTTGTCCACAATAAGAATAATCAGAGTCACTAAATAAGTTCAAAATGTTTATTTTGACTATAGTGATTCATAAAACAGTATGCGAACCACGACCAGCAGCAAAATGCATAAAGCTAGCATCATTAGCATTGTTACAATACCATAGAATACAAAAGGAGTTGTCATTTTATAAAGACTGTGAAAAAGGCAAAATAACTGGGCCTAATCACCCTCCCCTTGGTAGTAAGAAGTTATTTTATATAACAGAAGATCTATAGGCGTTATTAGCAGACCCCCTACCTGAAAGCCTAAACGCAAAGGTTTACATCATAGGAACAGCAGAGCTCAGCTCCATGGAACGGCTTTCTTCAAGTGTGTTTCAAAAACATGCAACAGCGTTATATCAAAGCTCGATTCTTCCATACTGCAGCTGTTGGTAACATGTTTTATCTAGGTAATAGGGACTGACCAGAACAGAATAACAAGAGACATTGTTGATCGACCTTGCACATTATGTTCAGACAGAATTGAAGGGAAAGCTGAGAACGTGAAAAACAATCTGTTATCATGTACAGGGCAGAGGCAATGTGTTGCGAAAACAAACTCTTAGCAGAGGCGTGCGCAAAAGCAGCAGCATAGGGCAAGCAAAACTCATGCTAACTTAGCAATATCGACAATGTATCTAAGGGCCCCCTAACCCCATATAACAGAGCAGGCACTTCACATCAACCTGTTGGAACTGGAGGCAATTCGGCTGGCGCTTAAGGCATTTCTCCCCTCCTTCCAAGGTCAGTCCATCCAGATCTTGACAGACAATACAACAGCGACGTGGTACATGAACAAGCAAGGTGGGGCAGGGTCTCACCTCTTTGTCTGTAGGCGCTGAGACAGTGGTCATAGGCTCACTGCCAAGGGATCTGGTTAACAGCCAATCACCTGGAGGTGTCTCTGAATGTCAGAGCCGACGCTATCTTGGTGATCACGGGTGGCGTCTCCTACCAGAGGTAGTCCAGAACATCTTCGCCCAGTGGGGCACCCATCAGGTGGATTTATTTGCCCCATCAGAGAATGCTCCATGCCAGCAGTTCAGTGCCCTCCAGTATCCGTTGAAGGGAGTTATTGGAGACTGCTTTTCAGTTGAGGTGGAACTTTCAACTGCACTGCGAGTCGTCCCCCCATACCCTTGATTTCTCAAGTTCTCAGGAAGATTCGCCAAGGCTCGGCCCAAGTTGTTCCACTTGCCCCTAATTGGCCGAGAAGGGCGTGGTATATGGACATTCTGCACTTCTCCACATGTCCCCCGATCCACCTGCTATTCAGGCTGGGCCTTCTCTCCCAGTCCAGGGGAATTGTTCTGCAGCTCAATCTACGAGACCTCAAACTACATGCTTGGGGACAACAGAGTTCCTTTCAGCTGCCACCGAAGGTGGTTGATGTAATCTTGTCAGCACATTGCCCCTCTACCAAGTCTGCTTACTTCAGCAGATGGAGCAACTTTGTTGTATGGTGTGCAGCCAATAATGTGGACCTCTTGCAAGCCAAACCATCTCAGATTCTAAAATATGAGCTTTCCTTTGCTCAGAGTGGTTGTGCAACTGTCACTGTGAAGGGGTAAGTGGCCGCTTTGTCTGCATCCCTTTGTCTGCTGGATCTGCCGTTCCTTTAAGTTTGCTGTTGTTCTCTTCCAGGGGATCCTCATCAAAGTCATAAGCACTGAATATTCCCGCCCACGTGCGGGGACCCCGGAAATATAAAAATTATATATGGAAATCACATATATACAGCTCTACATATATGCATATACATATATCATTTTTCTCATACCAATGCAGCTCTCAATAGGAGGCTAAACAATGTAATTACATAAAAAACTACATTTGCCAATATATAAAAACACCAGAGGACAATTAGTACTTGAACTCTGTTTTTTAATGAGCAAAACACTCAAAAGTAAAAACTGCAAAATAAGTAGACATTGTTAGCCTACCGGCTGCATTTGTAAACCAATAGCATAGAAAATGAAAGCATTTTCAACAAGAAACTGGCACCGTGCCTTTAAGGCAGCCATGACCCCTAGCTTCCCATCATGCCCCAGGGGTGACAGTTAGGTCAGTTGTTCTTTCCGGCTCCTTCAGTCAGGACCCTGGATTTTCAGCTCTTGTTTTTTGACTCTCTGTCAAAAAAGATCTATATAAACTAGCTTTTTCTACTTTCACTCGACGTCTTTTGGTCCTAGAGTGCAAGTAACTCCTTTTGTGTTACAGAAAAGGTTTATTTTTAAAATGCCTTCTTTATTCGATCCTTGCCCGTCCTGTGGCAAGAAGAAGGCCAGAACAGATACACATCCTGTGTGTATTCTCTGCCTCCCCGAGTCCCACTCTTCTGACAACTGCCAGCATTGTAAGAAGTTATCAAGAAGGACTATCAAGGAGAGGGACAGGATCCGTCTCTATGGCCTCTCTGAAAGAGGTAGGTCTCCTGTGAGGCAGAAGAAGAGGAGAACTCGGTCGACGTCGAGAGGAAAAGTCCCGACCTGTTCTCCGTCGGCGTCGGCTATCGGCGTCGAAGAAATCGGCGACGAAGAAATCGGCGTTGAAGACTTCGGTGATGCCGGCGCATCATCATTCGACTACGAAATCTTCGTCGACGAAGGTAACAGGTCCTCCGTTGACGTCAACCAGGCGGCGCTCAACGTCGAGAGACAGGTCTCCGTCGGCGCCGGGTGGGCGTACGACGTCGAGGCAGACCGCTCCGTCGTCGCAGGCGCGATCGACGTCGAGGCAGACCGCTCCGTCGTCGCAGGCGCGATCGGCGATCGAGGCACAGCGCTCCGTCGTCGCAGGCGCGATCGACGTCGAGGCACTGACGCTCCGTCGTCGCCTCATCAACGGCGATCGACGTCGAAGCACATCTCCCCGTCTCATCAGTGGCGATCGACGTCGGCGCATCTCTCCGTCGTCGCCTCCTCATCGGCGATCGACGTCGAGACACAGATCCCCGCCGGGATCAAAGAAACGATCTTCGGTGTCGAGACACATGACACCTCCTTCGGCGTCGAAGCAGACTCCTAATGTCTATCCATCATTCCACGCCGTCGAGGCGGATGACTCCGCCGAGTGGATCTTCGGCGTCGAGACCAAGACCTCCGTCGCCGGCAGTCCAACGCCGGTCGACGTCGAGACAGCAATCTCCTGAAAGGGTGCAGGGAGTGTCAAAGCATGACACTGCACCAGTGTTGGAGAGACGTTCGTCGTCGAGAAGTCCACTTTCTAAGAGAAGAAAGTCAGCGTCGAGACATACGTCTCCGTTGAGAGGGCAGTCGACACTTAGACGCTCCAGATCAACGTCAAAGCGCCCTTCTGGAGACGCCTCACCTCCAGTGAGCCTGTCTTCGTCACCTTCAGGTTCGTCCAGATCCCCGGAGGTGGTTATCTCGACGTCCAGCAGCCCAGTGTCAGGGGGTCACCAAGATTCTCCAACAAGGCATGAAGAGCTGAGCTTCACGCCTCCGGCTCAGTCTCCTAAGGAAAGAGAGAGCCACAGATCGCCTTCCATCCATTTATCGCCACGATGGCACAGGCCTCTACATCACTGGGCTACGGACAGGAATTACTCGAGCCCTCAGAACAGATCCCCGTTGGCTCATTTAACTCAGAATAAAGAGCGATCTCCTTCAAGAACAAGAGCTCGCAGCCGCACACCGGTGCACTCACACAGGAGGAGGTCTAGATCAAGAAGCAGGAGGAGAGCACACAGATCGCCTACTCCGTCCTCTTCTTCCACTCATACATCCCATAGAGACTATTCGCCTACTTTGACGAACAGTCCACCGTCAAGAGTCTCTCCGGTGGACGACATCTACACGTTTCAGGACATTCTTGGCAGAGGAGCTATAAAGCTGGGTATCCCTATGCCAACTCGTCAAAGCAAGTCCTCTGTGATTTTGAGACTCTACACCAAAGAGCAGCAGCTAAACCTCTGCTTCCCTTGGTACCAGGCATCATAGAGCCAGTGATGGATATCTTTCTCACGCCAGCGAGTGTTAAGACCGCCCCAGCGAGGATCTTAAAAGTACCGTTCACCAGAGGACGATCCGCTCTTCCTCAGGGCTGACCCTCCTCCGGATTCAGTCGTAATTGTGGCGGCAAAGAAGACTCATGCAGTGGCATCCTCCTCTACTGTCCCACCAGACAAGGAGAGCAAGGTGCAGGATTCCTGGGAAAGAAGGTTTGTGGCACTTCGGCCTCCATGTTGAAGGTCTCCAATGCAGCGGCACTCCTGGGCCGCTATGACAGATCTCTGTGGGACTCACTACAGAGATTCACTGAAAAGTTGCCGCAGGAAGACCGTAAAGATTTTGAAGAAATCTTAACAGAGGGCAGTCAGGTGTCTAACCAGGTCATCAGTGCTGCGGCGGATGGAGCTACCCTTTTGGCACATGCTTATGCTCATGGGGTATGCGCAAGGAGAACATCATGGCTACGTCTTACATCACTCAAGCCAGAAGCGCAGTCACGCATCCTCAATCTTCCGTTCTCTGGTTCCTCTTTGTTCGGGACTCACACGGATGAAGAGATGACGCGGATGAAAACGGAACTGGACACGCTTAAAGCGGTGGGCCTGGAGAAAAGAAAGGAATTCCGTAAGAGATTCCGTCCTTACAATAGAGCGATCCTCCCAACAGAGGGTTCAAACCCCTCATTGGCAAAAAAATCAGGATCAGCAAGGCCAGCAAAAACGCAGTATCGGGGCAGAGCGCTCCTCCAGAGGAGGAAGAAACCAGCAACAAGGCAACAATTCCGCCAAGACGCAATCAAAACAATGAGCACTCACTTCCCCTGTCGCCGTTCACCACTCCAGTGGGGAAGTATCGCAAATCATCTCAAAGAGTGGCGAGCTATCACAAAGGATCGGTGGGTACTAGCCACGTTGCAGAATGGGTACTCTCTACGTTTTCAACATCGCCCACCATCAATCCCTCCAGTTCCTCCGTCGTGTCATCAGTTAAAACTCTTGCAGAAAGAGGTTGCCACCCTTCTCAGAAAGTCAGCCATCGAGAGGGTCCCAGTATCTCAAAGAGGAAAAGGGGTTTACTCAAGATATTTTTTGGTAAAGAAAAAAGGCCAAAAAGCAGAGTACAGACCCATTCTGGACTTGCGGTCACTCAACCTATCCATAAAAAGGAAAAGTTTCGCATGTTGGCTCTCCATCAAATATATCCACATCTCAGGCAGGGGATTGGATGTGTTCGCTGGATCTGCAAGATGCATATTTTCACGTTCCGATCAATCAGTATCACAGACAGTACCTGCGATTCCTAGTGGGATCCGCTCATTACCAGTTCAAGGTTCTACCCTTCGGGTTGAAGTCAGCCCCCAGAGTGTTCACGAAGTGCATGGCGGTGGTGGCAGCCGCACTGCGCCGCAGGGGCGTCTTCGTATACCCGTACTTGGACGACTGGCTGTTGAAAGGTCCTTCCCCAGACAGTGTGAGGATTCATTTCTTGAGCTGTCTCGAGCTGTGTCACCGACTGGGTCTGCATGTGAATTTCGTCAAATCAACTTCACAGCCAACACAGAAAATACATTTTTAGGAGCTCTGCTAGACTCACGGTAGGAAAAGTGTTTCCTTCGGAGGAGAGACAGTGTTCCCTCATACAGAAATGCCAGCTGGTTCTGCGCAACAGAAAACTGCCTGTGCGTCGGATTGCCTCCCTGCTAGGGTCGATGGCATCCTGCATCTTCCTGGTTCCCAATGCCAGACTACGAATGCGTCCTCTTCAGCAGGATCTGGAGGACAAGTGGGACCAGCAGACCGCTCGTTGGGACGAAAAAATAAGTCCATCAAACGCGGCTCGAGCTTCCATACCTTGGTGGATGAGAAAACAAAATTTGCAAGTCGGAGTTCCTTTCCATCAACCTCCGCCTGCTCAGACACTGATCACCGGCGCCTCGCTGCAGGGTTGGGGAGCCCACATGGGTTCTCTCCAGACTCAAGGACTGTGGTCTCCAAAGGAGCGATCCTATCACATCAACATGCTAGAGCTGAGAGCAGTACACCTAGCCCTCAAAGCTTTCCTCCCCTCGATTCAGGCAACCTCAGTGTTAGTACAGACGGACAACACCACCACCATGTACTACCTGAACAAACAGGGGGAACTCGCTCACGCACACTTTCCCTGGAAGCTCAAGCACTCTGGCATTGGCTCCTGGCTCGGAATCTGGCAGTCACAGCAGTCCACCTGCCAGGAGAACAGAACGTGAGAGCGGATGCACTCAGCCGTCACTTCGAAGACAGAGAAGACTGGGTACTCAACGACGAGGTCGTCGAAGACATCTTCCAGACATGGGGTCGTCCCATCATCGACCTCTTCGCGGACGACGAAAATGCCAAATGCCGAGACTTCGCCTCACGGTTCTACCGACCAGGATCGAAAGGGAATGCCCTTTTGATAGACTGGTCAGGGGCATTTGTGTACGCCTTTACACCCCTTCCGCTGATCCCGAAGGTGGTGACCAAGATGTCCCATTCGTGCACGAGGATGATACTAATTGCCCCGGACTGGCCGAGACAATGGTGGTACCCGGACCTTCTGCACCTATCAGAGTGTCCTCACAAGAGGCTGCCGTGCAGACCAGACCTGCTGTCCAAGATGAACGGGAGGATTCATCATCCCAACCTTCCCTCACTGAACTTGGCGGCATGGCTCCTGAGGTCCTCCAGTATGGCCACTTAGGTCTACCGCAGGACTGCATGTCCATCTTGAAGGAAGCAAGAAGACCGTCCACGAGGCATTCGTATGCATGCAAGTGGAAACGGTTTTACATGTGGTGTTTGCAGAACAATTGTAACCCAATCAAAGGTCAGGAAGAGGTCATCCTTCCTTACCTACTTTATCTGGCGAAAGCAGGTTTGAAGATTTTCTTCCATTAAAGTGCATTTAGCAGCTATAACTGCATATAGGCGTTCAGCTTCTCAACCTTCCTTCTTCCAGTTACAGGCTGTTAAGGATTTTTGCAGGGTTTAAAGAAGGTCTATCCTCCGTGCGGCCTCCTTCACCACCCTGGGAGCTTAACCTGGTGCTATCAAAATTGATGGGTCCGCCTTTTGAACCCATACACAAAGCAACCTTACAGCATCTTTCTTGGAAGGCGACTTTCTTGGTAGCGATCACGTCAGCTCGCAGAGTGAGTGAAATACAGGCGCTCTGCTCCAAAGAACCCTATACAGTCTTCCATCTTAACAGGGTTGTGTTGAGGACGCACCCCTCTTTCCTTCCAAAGGTGGTGTCGGATTTTCATGTGAATCAGACCATCTCTCTACCCACCTTTTTCCCAATCCCTCCACTCCAGCTGAGAGGGCTTTGCATTCTCTGGACCTCAAAAGGGTTTTAAAATTCTATCTGGATCGGTCCAAATCTATAAGAAAATCTGATCAACTATTTGTTAACTATGGGTCGATCAGATCTGGGTTCGCAGCTTCAAAGCGCTCCATCTCCAGATGGATAGTTTCATGTATCAAGCTTGCTTATCAATTAGCGCAGAAGCTCCTGGGGTTTACTCCCAGAGCGCATTCTACTAGAGGAAAGGCGGCTACTACTGCTTTTCTTCAGAATGTGCCCATGTCTGAAATCTGTAAGGCGGCAACTTGGAGGTCCGTCCATACATTTACGAGGCACTACTGTCTGGAATCAGACACCAGAGCAGACACCCAAGTAGGCCAGGCCTCCTTGAGGAATCTGTTCAACAGCTGATTTCGGCTGTTATGTTTCTTTGTGTTGGGTCACTTTACTCTCATTTACCTGCAGGTGGTTGATGGGCTTGCTATTCTATTCAGTGCTTATGACTATTGATGAGGATCCCCTGGAAGAGAAGGATAAGTTACTTACCTGTAATCCTAGTTCTCTTCCAGGGGTATCCTCATCAAAGTCATAAGCAACCCACCCGCCTCCCCAGGTAAATGAGGGATTTCTAAAGTGTTAAAGGATATCTTTGTGCCCTGACCTTCAGGGGTTATGCAAAGAACAACTGACCTAACTGTCACCCCTGAGAGTCATGATGGGAAGCTAGGGGTCATGGCTGCCTTAAAGGCACGGTGCCAGTTTCTTGTTGAAAATGCTTTCATTTTCTATGCTATTGGTTTACAATGCAGCCGGTAGGCTAACAATGTCTACTTATTTTGCAGTTTTTACTCTTTATGAGTGTTTTGCTCATTAAAAAACAGAGTTCAAGTACTAATTGTCCTCTGGTGTTTTTATATATTGGCAAATGTAGTTTTTATGTGTAATTACATTGTTTAGCCTCCTATTGAGAGCTGCATTGGTATGAGAAAAAATGATATATGTATATGCATATATGTAGAGCTGTATATATGTGATTTCCATATATAATTTTTATATTTCCGGGGTCCCCTACGTGGGCGGGAATATTCAGTGCTTATGACTTTGATGAGGATACCCCTGGAAGAGAACTAGGATTACAGGTAAGTAACTTATCCTTATGCACTTTCTAAAAGGGTTGACAAACATGTGTCCTACAACCCCTTTTGGGGTTTCCCAGTGGGACTTAGTTATCATCTTTTTGATGGGGACTCAGTTTGAGCCCCTTCATAGTTGTCCGTTGAGAATGTTTACTTTCAAAACTATGTTTTTGGCTGCTGTCACTTCTGCTAGACAGTAGAGTGAACGGCAAACCCTTAGCTGCCGTCCTCCCTTCACCTTTTTCTATCCTTACAAGTTGGTGTTGCAAGCCAGGACTGCTTTCCTTCTGATCCATCACTCTTCCAACCTTTTAACCCCCCCCCCCCCGCCCAAAAGAGGAGGAGTGGTTGCATTGTTTGGGTCCTTAGCAGGTGGTAAACTACTACTTGGACCGCACCAGGGGCGTTCAACTGGGTGATCAGCTCTTTATTGGATATTGTGGTGCCCAAAAGGGTAAAATGGTGCAGAAGAGGACTCTTTAAAGATGGATCCTCCTCTGCATCAAGAACTATTAAGCCTTAGCCAAGAAAGAACCACCAGAAGGGATCAGGGCCATTCCACCAGGGCTAAGTCTACCACTTCTGCCCTTTCTGGAAGGGGTGCCTATTTCAGAAATCTGGAAGCTGCCAACTTAGGCATCCTTGCACAGATTTGCCAAGCACTACTGCATGGACTCTGAGGTGCGTAGGGATGGCCATTTTGCTAGATCTGTTTTACAGGACTTTCTTATACATCCATCAACCCTGCTTCCGGTTAGGGTATTGCTGTGAAATCTGTTCTGCAGGTGAGGAATCGTCAGGTAGAAGTATCCATTAGAAGAAACAGTTACTTACCTGCGGTACCAATCTTTATGGTGGATACTCTATCTACCTGCAGATTCCTCACCGGCCTGCCTGCCAACCAGTTTGATGGATGTATTACATGGAAAGTTAATAACATCCCAAACTATACTTTTTGATACTGCAATTTCAGATTGATGTCAATCTGTCCTTTCACCTCGAAGGTTTGGACAAAATTAATGGAAACTGCTTAGTTGCCCGGGGGCAGGTGCTAAGTGGCCTCGGGGACGCTGCCTGACGTCACTTCAGACGTCAACCAAGACCAGCACCCACTACCATCAACTTGAGAGCTTTTGAAGTTTCCCAGATCCAGACTGATGCCTGGGATTGTCTACAGGTGAGAGGCAGATAGATTATCCACCAGAAAGATCGTTACAGCAGGTAGATAACTTTTTCTTCTGTAGTCTTGTGGTTTTTTGTATACGTCCTTACCACAGACCTGTTTTTCCAACCACAACAGCTGCTGTCTCCATCTGAGAATCTGGGAGAAATGAGGAATCACCCTGCAATAGAACCTAGAATTACAGATTACCCCAGTAATTTATCATTTCTAGGGGGAACCCTCAGAATCTGAGGCAACTCTGTCACCTGAATTAGCAGTTCCACTGATAACAGTAACCCTGTTGATGGAAGGGGGTTTAGTTACCAGGTCTCACAATGGGGTCCTTATCATTAGGCTCAAGATGTACAATTCTTATTCTTTGCCACCTCTCAAAAAACGTCTGCCCTTCTGGGTCTTCTGGTTTTTGTAGGTCCAGCCTCTGAAACAGCTTTGCCTATCTGTCCAGACTATTGATTTCCAAACAAATCGTACTTCTCATACATCCAGAGGGCCTTTAGGTCAGCAGCCTTCATCCATTGGTCTGTTGAATTTTCATTCACATTTTGCTTCCGCCCACCACAGCATACAGTTAGGCTACGTTGACTTAGAATGACTTCCAGAGCTTGGCCAATTTGTTCACATTTGATTTAGAATAGTTCCTTTCTCTTCAGTATCAAAGCTCTTTCAATGCATGTTCATATTTTTGTATACAATCTTTAAAAACAGTTATCTGTTTTGTTTGGAATTCAGGCGGAGTTAGATGGTGATTTCTTTCGGTCTCCTTTTTGAAGCGGTTGTAATAAAGTGTTTAAGTGACGTGGTGATGCTGAAGCTGCCTGCAACTTAAGTGCTTCGTTGGCTGATTAATTCTTCTCGATGGCTTTATAAAAAGCAGTGGTAAAATGTATGGCAGAACTGAAAGAAAATAAGTTACTTACCTGTAACTGTAGTTCTCCAGTACTGGAATCTTTCATAGAGTCACATGGTTGAATCATTGCCAGTCGTCGAGATGGGAATCCCCGGTATATTTAGAAAAGTAATGTCACAATAGACATAGGACTTAAAGGCCTAAGGCCTCATTATTTAGTAACATATGTAAGTCCTTATTTAAAAAAGGACCAAACTTAGAAAACATCCAATCAGCTGACGCCACCCTGTAGAACCTTCCTGAAAGGAGCGCTAGTCCCTCAGATTTTATTAAGCACAGTGTGTACACAAAGTAGTAAGTGAGATGAGTCTTTCTAGGGAGGTGGGTGTGTCGCATGTGAATCTATGAAAGATTCCAATACTGGAGAACTACAGTTATAGGTAAGTAACTTATTTTCTTACTCCAGTAGTGGAACTTTCATAGATTCACGTGCTTGAATCAGAGTAAAGAGCAGTAATTAGCACATTTCGCTACGTAATAAGAAAAAAATATATACATATGCAGATAGTCAGTAGCTATTGTTTGCGTATACATAACAGTAAATAAATATACTTCAAATAGAAAAAAGGAAACGTGCGTCAAAATGGATGGTGGGAAGAAAAGAAAGGCTCACCTTCATTGAAACAGATCTCAGCACTGCTTGTCCCACTGCAGCATCTCTCATGGCCTCAGAATCCAAGCAGTAATGCTTAGTAAATGTGTGTGGCGTCTTCCAGGTTGCTGCTCTACAGATGTCTGATAGGGACACACCAGCAAACCGCGCCACAGACGTAGACACGGCTCTAGTAGAGTGAGCACGGACCATTGACAGCAGCGGCTAGCCAGCCTGATGGTGGCAGAAGAGGATTGCACTAGAGATCCATCTAGAGATGCTTTGTTTCGTCAAAGGGAAACCCTTCCTAGGTGCGCTGTAAACTACAAGCAATTGATTGGATTTGCGGAAGGATTTGGTTCTGTCCAGATAGAACTTTAGGCAGCGTTTTATATCCAAGGAATGCAAAGCACATTCAGCTGCTGTCAGAGGATTTGGGAAAAAAGATTTTAGCACAATCGGTTCGTTAAGATGAAAGTCCGAGGTGCAAAACTGTATGCCAAGGTTATTGTTGGCTCATTGAAGAATTGGGATGAGGGAAATGGAATTGTCTCACTGGAAAAAGGGGGTTTTAAGCATGGGCACTCTATGTTAGATCACTGCTTCAGCTTGTGGGCCCTGGGGCATTAGGCGAAGGAAACAACTGGGAGTTTATTCTGCTGTTTTATTGATTTTAGCTCAGCTTTTGATGTGATAGATCGTAGTATACTCTGGGCTTAATTAAGACAGCAGGGAATCCCCCAATGGTTATTGGCAATCCTGCTGGAATTGCATTCTGAAAATTGGGCCCAAGTGGAGCTTGACTTGGAAGGGGCCCTTTCAGGGAAAATACCTCTAGGAAATGGATTACGGCAGGGCTGCGTCCTGTCTCTCACGTTCTCTCAGTTCTTAGCGGACCTTCCGGGGGTACTGGCAGCAAACCCAGTCATTTTCGCAGAAAATAGGGGGTAGACACGTGTCGTATCTACTCTATGCAGATGATTTGGCAATTCTGGATTTGACCCAAGTAGGCCTACAGAGAAAGTTGAATAGATTTAATAATTATTGTGAGGTTAATAAAATAAAGGTGAACTTGGAAAAACCAAAAATAATTCCCTTTGGGGGGGGGAAAAACGTAATAGTAGGGTAGAGGTGGTATCGTCCTATAAGAACCTAGGTATGAGGTTTACAAGAAAGCTAAACTAGGCCCTACATAAAGAATTGGTGGAGATGCTTTTTAAGAATACCGTTGGTGGCCCATCCTGGTCTCCCCTTTTGACAGCCTATAATGCAATGGTCCCTTATCAATGTCTTTACTGGGCCGAGGTATTGTAATTAAGTATGGAGGGAAGTTGGGAGTGGTGTGAGAACAAGTGTTTGAAAAAAGTGTTAGCTCCCTCAAAAAGTGCGATGGGCCAGGCAATAAGACTGGAAGGGGATTTGCAGGCCTGGAATTTCTCCGCCTGTAAAGCAACCCTATGATTTTGGTAAAAACTTTTGTTCTCAGAGGGACAGAAGGTATCCGCTTTATGCACTGCCGAAATAGGAAGGAGGGAGTTGAGATGGGCGGTGCAGGTCCGAAATAAGTTAGTTGCCATTGCGGGGGCCCCTAAAATTCGAATTTAAGATAACTGAGGCCTCCCATCTTTCGAACGCTGAACTAAAAATGGCCAGTAGAGGAGAGTCTCGATTGGATGATATGGAGTATGTTGGGAATAGACCTTCTGCAAAGTATACTTTAGAACCTTGGGAAAACAGGAGGGCCTTCCTGTACATATCAGCACTTCCTGACACCAATCTACGTTTAGTTCTATTAAAATTCCCGGTAGCTTTGAAGGTCCAATATTTAAGGGCTGAAAACTTTGCAGTTCTAATGAATGCGGAGAATAACTGCACATGTGGTTTGAGGTTCCAAAATTTTAATGTTCATCTGTTAACTGATTGTTGTCATTTTAATAGGATTCAACATTTGATTTTGAAACCGCTTTTTATAAGATACAATATAAATCATCGTAATAACCCACTTGCACTTTTGTGGAACATGGAATCCGATGTTGCATGTGCCCTGGCACCATTTTTAAAATTATGCTTGGAGAGGGGCGTGGCCAGTCAAGATGGCCGTGTCGAAGTGAACCACGATGGCTCTACTGCTGCAAAATTAATATGAAGGGATAAAACAAGAACTGGGATCTGAAAACGAAGGAGTCGTGTCAGAGAACGTCCAGCACTGGGGGAGCGATGAATTGGTGAGAGCGAAGTGGCGAGAGAAGACCAGATTCCGCCCGATCGAGAAAGGGTGGGAGCGGCCTGGTTACAGCTCGGAGGGAGGCCTGCGCCCGCGGCGGTCAGGCCTGCGCGGACAATAATGGGAGCGCCCTGAACTGGGAGAAGCGCCGGGGATGCGAGAGCCTCTCTCCCCGATTAGAAGCCTACTGACAGTAGTGCGGCCCCCCCCTCCCAACGGGAAGGAGTTGAGTGCGAGCCGCATGTTGAGCACCACGGGGGCTCAGTAATGCGCCCTCGCGGAGGGTCCAGTAAGAGAGCCAGTGGCGACCCTGGGGCAACGCACAACAAAACAGGCACAAAGTACCTGGCCAGCGCGAAGGAATCCATTGGGGGGCCCAAATAACAGAGGTCCGACGCGGAGGAGCTATTTGCCTGACCCTAAGATGGAGCCCGGTCGAGACACTGCTACGCATTGAAAGTAAATGGGCTCAATGACAGCAAATGAGGGGAAGTAGCAATAAATTACAGATGCTGCAGACACAACCCCAACCTGTTCCCCCAAGAATCCAGCACTATATGGCACAGTCAAGATGCATACCAGTTTAATATATGAGAGGATGTAGAGAAACTGGAAAAGGGAAAACGGTCTAGCAAGGGAGAAGTACAGCACACGAGAGGAACAACCCCCAGCTAATCAACAAGGACACAGGGGAGACGCTCCACAAGATCTTCTCAGCCATTATGACAGACGCAGATCCTGATCATTCCCCCACAGACTCAGCCCAGGACCCCATAGCCACGCAACACACCAGCGGGCACCCCGAGGGAGCGAAGGAGAACACAAGGAGTGAAAAGCGGACTTATAAAGGGGGGGGGGAGCCCAGAAGTGGTGCGACCCCCAGTCGGGCACCGGGGACACTGGGAGACCACCTTGCCAGGTCCTCTCTGACGAAGAGCACTTCTCAACACAGAAAGGCGAGAAGAGAGGGAAAGGGCTCCCAGAAATCACAAGTCTGACAGGTACTGGAGAATCCGTGAAGCCAGCCCGGAGGTAGTGGAGGGGTCCCCTATGCCTCCCAAAAAACGACAGAGCAACAGAGTCTCCTCGTACTTCAACTCCACATCCGCTAAAGAGCTACCTGTGCCCGCAGGAGGGGAGAGCCCCATGACAATATCTAAAGAGGACTTGCTTGCCACCCTAAGAGAATTTAAGCAGGAATTACGAGAAGAACTAAAGGTTGACATGGCACAGTCCCTAGACTGGTTAAGATCTGATCTCAGCAGCAGATTGTCTACCCTGCAGCAAGATGTGAACTCAGTGGGTACCAGGGTGATGGACATAGAATGACGGACGGAAAACCTAGCACTGACCACGAGGGAACTCCAAACTCAATTGCAAACAATGCTACTGAAAAACGAGGACCTAGAGAACAGGTCACGACGGGAAAACATTTGCATTCGTAATCTTGAGGAAGGGGCAGACGGACCAGACCTTGAAGCCTTCGTGATAGGTCTCTTTACGGAAATTTTAGGCAGAGCAACGCTCAAAATCAAAATAGACCGCGTCCACAGGGTAGGAAGGCCAACCCAAGGAGAGAAACGGCGCCCTCGTGACATCCTGGCAAAAATGCACTCTTTCAAGACCAAAGAGGCCATTTTGCAAGCAGCCAGGAAAATGGACACAGTGCGATTCCAGGGATTCACATGCGATCTCTACCAAGATGTAGCTCCTGCCACACTGGCGCGCCAAAAACTACTCAGGCCTGTTACGGAGAAACTCAGGAAGGACAACATTAGATACCGGCGGACCTACCCTTTCAGCCTAGGTATTGATTATCGCAACAAGGCGCATCATATAACCGAGGTCAAAGAAGCTTTTTCCCTTCTGTGCCTTCCAGTTCCATAGACCAACCAAGAGGAGAATAACAGCGAACCTCAAGAAGGCTTTTTGTCTGGAGCAGAAGCAGGAAAACAATGGCTAAGTCGTCGCCCTCCGAGAGGACAGAAAAAACAAGGAGCTCCTGAAGTAACATAAGAGACCTGACACATCTCACATTATAATAGAAACTGTCGAATTTTCCATAAAACCTCAAAAACATTGCAATTCGTAGTCCCAGCCGGATGTAAAAAGAATATATTGACCAGATATGGATCGAATCTTGGTTCCCGTCGACTCTGAAACGACTTAGGGTTAACATCCAGTAGCACACCGGTGACCAGTGCCACTAATCTCAAGCGCGAAGAAACGATCCCATCTCACGAACTTATCACTAAAGTTAGACTACAGCAGCGGACAATGGTCTGATTCGCCTCGAATGTACGACAGACACCACAATAGTGGTCCAGCTCAGGGGCCGGTTGCCCCAATGCTACTTGAGTTAAAGTATGTTTACTATCTTTCACTGTTATCTTCTACCTCTTTCCCCCTTCTTTTCTTTTCTACTAGCAGGGACCTGGGTGACAAGGGTAACACGAGTAGAACACAGGCTACGAGCACTGGAGGCGTAAGTACAAGCAACAGGGATGGTGTAACCATGAACAAAGGGGGGCAGGGGAGAGATGGGGGGGATGGGCGGACGGAGAGAGAGGAGCCAGAGCGAGAGAACAGGTACACACAGACACAATGGTAATCACCACATTATCATGGAATGTTAAAGGTATGAATGCCCCGGCCAAACGCCAGAAGATCTGGAAATATCTCACTGAACAACATTATGATACTGTGGCGCTCCAGGAGACCCATCTCAAGAGATCAGAGGAACACAGAATAAAACATAAGACATACCCAGTGATATATAAATCATCTTCTACCACAAAACACAATGGAGACGCTCTTCTCTTTCACGCTTCCCTCAAGTTCCAACCGGAGGAGTTCAAAACTGACAGGGAAGGGAGGATAGTTTTAGTGAAAGGCCGGACAAGGGGGAGGCTCTGTACAATTGCGGCAATATACGCACCCAACACTAACCAAGCGGGCTTCTTACACAACACCTTGTCTCTCCTGGGGGGCTTCGCAGAGGGGGATATAATCTTGATGGGGGATTTCAACCTGACCTGGAATTCTGGGATCGATAGCACACACCCACACAGGCAGCTTTCCTAAGAACCTGAAACAAAATATTCAGGATCTGGGGCTCAGAGACACCTGGAGGGAGGCTCCCCCTGAAGAAAAGGATTATACTTTCTTTTCGCATTCTCATCGCACTTACTCGAGACTTGACTACATTTTCATGAACCACACCTTAAACAGACAAGTACGAGAAGCCATAATACACCCTATCATTATCTCTGATCACGCACCAATACAGGTTTCCCTGAACTGGGCTTGCCCCGAGCCGAAATTCAAGAGATGGTTCTTCCCCAATGCCATAACAAGAGATGGCACAATACGAGACGCACTACGCACTACAATTAGGGAATTCTTCCACATAAACAACCCCCTAGACACGACACCGGCTAACAATTGGGACGCGTTTAAAGCTGTGATAAGAAGCCAATGCTTGAACCTCATGACCGCACTTAATAAAGAAAGGACTGCGGAAAGACTAAAACTGGAGGGGGAACTTAAAACATTAGAACGAACACACAAGACCAATCCCACGCTCACACTTCAAAGACAAGTCACAGCTTTGAAGGGGAAACTACACGCTATCTACTCTAATAGGGCGGAATTTACCTTATTGCGACTCAAACAGACTTCCTATGCCCAGGGCAAAAAAGTGGGGGTACACTTAGCGTGACAACTATGGGTGAAAAGAGAAAAGGAATATATTGGGAACATAAAGGACTCTAGGGACGTGCCGACACAGGACAAAGCAGGGAAGGCAAAACTCTTTATAGACTTTTACAATTAGTTATACACAGCCGACTCAGCCAACCCGCAGGCACAATTGAACTATCTCGACACAGTAGAACTTCCACAAGTAACAACAACCCAGAATGAACGCTTAAAGGAACCCATAACAGACAATGAAGTACGGCAGGCATCAGGGGGTCTGAAATTGAATAAGTCTCCAGGACCAGATGGCCTGACCACTCAATTCTACAAAACTTTCAGCGCAGAATTAATCCCTCAATTAACCACTCTTTTTAATCACATAGCAAACACTAAGCAGGCAACGCATACTATGAGCGAGGCCCTTATCACGGTGATACCCAAAGCTGGGAAAGATCCGCAACACTACGGTTCCTATCTCCTCATAGCATTGCTTAACCTCGACGCTTAATTATATTCTAAGATCCTGGCACTAGATTGGAGAACTTGATGCAGGATCTTATTCACCCGGACCAATCGGGCTTTATCAAGGATAGGCAAGCGCACAACAATGTGCGTAGAGTGATTCATCTCATAGAAAAAACCCACCAAAAAACAAATTCCCGCAGTACTGTTAGGCTTAGTCGACGAGAAGGCGTTCGATCGAGTGGACTGGCGCTTTCTCTTTCGGACCCTTCAACAGTTTCGCTTTTGTGAAACTTTCATAAATATGATTGTGGCCAACTTTGCAGCCCTGAAGGCCAGAGTATTGGTCAACGGAGTAGCATCTGAGCCTTTTATCCTGGGAAGGGGAACACGACGGGGGCACCCTTTATCCCCACTTCCTTTTGCGTTAAGCTTTGAACCGTTAGCCGCAAGACTCAGAGAAAATCAGGGGATTAAGGGGGTGAAATTTGGCCAAGACGAACATAAAATTTCATTGTTCACGGACGATATACTCATGACATTATCAGATCCGCAACAATCTCTAACAACGCTGCAAAGAGTTGGAATGCTTTGAAGGGGTGGCGGGCCTGCGCATTAATCTAACAAAATCCTTCCTACTCAATTCGACACTACCAGAGGAGGAAATGGAGGGCCTGGTGGCATCCATACCTTTCCAATGGGCTAAGAAAGACTTAACATATTTAGGGATAAGATTGACCCCCAAAATCTCAGGACTGTTTGCTGCTAACTATCCCCCCTCTTGCGTCAGATCCGAGCCGACCTTAAGAGATGGGCACCTCTTTATCTTTCCTGAATGGGCAGAATCCATGCCGTCAAGATGGTAGTCCTCCCAAAATTTCTGCATTTATTTCAGAGCCTGCCTATTGAACTCGAAAGAGACTTCTTACAAGAAGCACACACAATGTTAAAGAAATTTATATGGCAGAATAAAAGGCCAAGACTCCCATTTACTCTCCTAAAGAAGACCAATGATGAGGGAGGCTTGGCGCTCCCCGACTTAACCCTATACTACAAAGCGGCACAACTCCGCGTCATAGTGGAATGGTCCCAACGCGAATCGGACAAACATTGGTTATATATGGACCGTGCGATCACGGGAAGGGTGATATGGGATCTATTATGGAAACCAAAGTCGGACCGTCCGGCTAATGCTTACATAGCGATACCAAAGGGGATGATGGACGGAGCGTTAGAGCAAATCAAACACTCACCCCCAGTCAACTGATCTGGGTTTAATCCATCATCATTCTTTAGCTCACTCCACCACCCCAGTTCAGACATGGCCATATGCAAATCAGTCTGACCCTGTGCCTCATGGGAACAGTCCAGCCCGAACTGCCAAGCCATGTCTTCCCTGGACCGGAAACAAGCATCCTGGAACCGGTTTCGGGTTCAAAACCCTCATCAGCCAGGCTATCTTGAATCCAGTGGCAAAGTGAGCAAGGGACCCACGTCTGGGCATACCCTGCCAACTTAGGGCGAACAAAGCGATACCAAAGGGGATGATGGACGGAGCGTTAGAGCAAATCAAACACTCACCCCAGTCAACTGATCTGGGTTTAATCCATCATCATTCTTTAGCTCACTCCACCACCCCAGTTCAGACATGGCCATATGCAAATCAGTCTGACCCTGTGCCTCATGGGAACAGTCCAGCCCGAACTGCCAAGCCATGTCTTCCCTGGACCGGAAACAAGCATCCTGGAACCGGTTTCGGGTTCAAAACCCTCATCAGCCAGGCTATCTTGAATCCAGTGGCAAAGTGAGCAAGGGACCCACGTCTGGGCATACCCTGCCAACTTAGGGCGAACAAAGCGATACCAAAGGGGATGATGGGCTGGACTGTTCCCATGAGGCACAGGGTCAGACTGATTTTCATATAGCCGTGTCTGAACTGGGGTGGCGGAGTGAGCTAAAGAATGATGATGGATTAAACCCAGATCAGTTGACTGGGGGTGAGTGCTTGCAATGTTCAACACTCCGTCCATCATCCCCTTTGGTTTTGCTTTGTTCGCCCTAAGTTGGCAGGGTATGCCCAGACGTGGGTCCCTTGCTCACTTTGCCACTGGATTCAAGATAGCCTGGCTGATGAGGGCTGTGAGCCCGAAACCGGTCCCAGGATGCTTGTTTCCGGTCCAGGGAAGACATGGCTTGGCAGTTCGGGCTGGACTGTTCCCATGAGGCACAGGGTCCGACTGATTTGCATATGGCCATGTCTGAACTGGGGTGGTGGATTGAGCTAAAGAATGATGATGGATTAAACCCAGATCAGTTGACTGGGGGTGAGTGTTTGATTTGCTCAAACGCTCCGTCCATCATCCCCTTTGGTATCGCTTTGTTCGCCCTGAGTTGGCAGGGTATGCCCAGACGTGGGTCCCTTGCTCACTTTGCCACTGGATTCAAGCTAGCCTGGCTGATGACGGCTGATTAGCCAGAAATCGGTCCCAGGATGCTTGTTTCCGGTCCAGGAAGACATGGCTTGGCAGATCGGGCTGGACTGTTCCCATGAGGCACAGGGTCAGACTGATTTGCATATGGCCATGTCTGAACTGGGGTGGTGGAGTGAGCTAAAGAATGATGATGGATTAAACCCAGATCAGTTGACTGGGGGTGAGTGTTTGATTTGCTCAAACGCTCCGTCCATCATCCCCTTTGGTATCGCTTTGTTCGCCCTGAGTTGGCAGGGTATGCCCAGACGTGGGTCCCTTGCTCACTTTGCCACTGGATTCAAGCTAGCCTGGCTGATGACGGCTGATTAGCCAGAAACCGGTCCCAGGATGCTTGTTTCCGGTCCAGGGAAGACATGGCTTGGCAGTTCGGGCTGGACTGTTCCCATGAGGCACAGGGTCAGACTGATTTGCATATGGCCATGTCTGAACTGGGGTGGTGGAGTGAGCTAAAGAATGATGATGGATTAAACCCAGATCAGTTGACTGGGGGTGAGTGTTTGATTTGCTCAAACGCTCCGTCCATCATCCCCTTTGGTATCGCTTAATGCTTACATAAGCACCCCCACCAAAACGACTCTAAAAACATGGGACGACGTTCTCAAGCAGACTGAGTGGACTTCAGTCCCCTCGCCGTTCACTTCTATACATTACAACCCCCCCTTCCCGCCTGCGTTAGAGCCGGGTCCATTTGACGCATGGAGGGGGGGGAGGTTGTCTCACCCTGACTGACAATTTCCACAACTGGGACATTCTAACATTTGAGAATTGCTAAAGGGAATTCTACCTACCAAACACAGAATTTTATCACTATTTTCAAATACGCCATTGGGTTCTACAAATTGGGATTAGAGAAGGGCCGACAAGAGAACTCACGGCGTTAGAACGCTTTGTGAAGGGAGCTAGCTCAGCGAAGGAGGCAATATATTTCCTTTACTCTCTTTTACTGCACACACTACCTTCTAGACGTCCGAGACATCTTGAATTTTGGGAACATACATTAGGCCAGGAAATCTCAGATACACAATAGAAAGCCCTCTGGAAGGACATAAAACGGCACAATCACTCGCTTGGTCAGCGTGAGGCTCATTATAAGATACTATACGATTGGTACCTATACCCCACAAAACTAAAGAAGATATTCCCTAACACTTCAGAGTTTTGCTGTAGAGGATGCAGCCTCCTGGGAGACTTCCACCACAGATGGTGGGACTGCCTAACTATCCGTCCCTTCTGGTCTGAAATCCTGGCGCAAATTAAAGAGATACTAGGCTACCCCATCCCCACATCTCCAAGCTTTGCACTTCTTGGCCTTCGAGACTCAGAATTGAAATTCCAAATATAAGTGGATCAGGCCATAATGTGGCTTTATCTCGGGGCTGCCAAAACGGCAATTGCGACTGCTTGGAAAAAAACAGAAGCCCCGTCTCCCACACAATGGCATGCACGATTATGGCAAGCTCTAACCATGGAACAGATGAGTGACATTTACAGGGACGAGTTCAAAAACTTCGAATACTTGTGAGGGCCACTGGTTAACTTTCTCTCGAAAGGCCTCCCGTTGACAACCTGCCCCACGAGAGTCAGAGCTCTACACCTGTTACAATTTTAAATCGAAGCACTAAACACCATCAGAGCGCACTCCATACAGTGTTAGCACTTACCAGGACACCCAGGCTCCTGAAAGTCCCAGCTAGGGTTGCTTTTTTCTTTCCCTTCTTGTATCCTCTTTTTCTCTTTTCCTTTCTTTCTCTTTTGTCTCACTCTCCGCCTCGGATTTATTCTCCTCTGTACATGTAGAATTTGAGGCTATCCCGTTCCCGTTCACCAGCTTTAACTTTAAGAAGTGAGCCCGTTGCCCTCCCTCCCCTACAGGCAAACGGAAGCACCAATGTAAGCAGTACTCTCGGAATAAGGTTTGGTGGGGGGGGGGGAGGTTATGGAACGAAGGAAGGGACGTCTTTTATGAGAACATGTTATGATCTTTTACTCCTCATGTTGTATCTAAATATAATATGATTTTTCTGGTAATACACGAAGAGACTATAACGACAAAAATGACTAGGACTATCCGATAGAATATGAACGGGGAAATAGATTGCCAATAGATGCAAACGAGTACAAAAAACTTGATGTATTGCCATGTTTATTTCTTGAAGATGAGAAAAACTTAATAAAAACAAGTTTGACAAAAAAGTATGCTTGGATTAGTGATGCAAGAGGCTTGGCCAAAGAGTTTTAAGTTAGATATTTTAGAGCTGAGGCATTAAGGAAGAAGGGATTTCTATGTATCAAACATATGTGTACTCTGGTTTGAGCCTGTATCAGAAGCATTGGGGGGGGGGTAGAGATAGGTAGGGTTAAATTAAATGTAACCAGTTTTAAAATGTATGTTTAAAAGACAAGCGTCTAAACATTAATAAAGTTGAACTTGAACTTAATAATGATTAATTAGCATGGATCAAATAACATACATAGTTTACAGATTATATATAGGCACACTGGAGGGGATTAAGAATATAATATCACAGTTTGAAGTTGTGTGATTTAAAGATATTTCTTTTAGAAATTATTTCTTAGGTAATACTTATTGATTGAAAAATGCTTTCTATGCAGGGCGGGTTGAATTAAATTAACGTTCCTATTGTTGAGTAAACTATAAATTTGGAAGCACTATTTCACATGCGAAGAGCCATAGATGCTCAATAGAAACCTGATCAGATGTTGAGGGTGTATGTAGGAGTTGTCAAAAAGGAAATTTTGATAATATATTTAGCAATCAACATTATAACCAGACTTGAGGTGTGAGGCCATAAGTGTGTCTCATGTTATCAGAGCAAAGCAGAAAGACAGAACAAGGACTAAATATACTTTATACTGATGCCAGCAAATCAATGAAGTAAATTTGTTTGCATCTCCTGCAGGGTATTACTAGCCTCAGAAGCAAGGGCTGAGTGACAAATGTGTTATTCAATGTTAAAGTTAATTTAAATACCTTTTCCTGTTCAAATCCTGTTCCATGGAAGTTCACTGCATAATGTTCCCCGTCATTAACATTGTGAATATAAAGGACGACACTCAGTAGAAGAAATATCTTGTATACCCTTAACACTATTTCTTCAAACAAGAGTCACCTGCTGACAAACAAGACCCACTCTTTCTCCATTACTTGGAAAGAAGTGTTTTGTGTTTGTTTGTGCACCCCAAAAAAAAATATGCTATTTGTGGCTTGGAAAAATGTAGACCTTATGCAGTCATGTGCCGCAACTTAAATGATTCTCCGTTTGTAAATAACCTATATGAACAGACTGGAACATGTTCTGACACTGTCCCTGAGCGCAGTAAATTTTATCACATTACTCCTTTGAAATACACTCACTCTGCAAAATCAATACTGTACGTAACTATCTGTCAATTCCCTTTTCCAGCTCAAGCACAGCTACTGAAGCAGTTGGTCACACTGCCTGTCCGAGCAGACACACTCAGCATTCAGAATCGGAGGACGGAACTTGATAAAAAGCTCTCAGAGATTGAAGAGGCCCTCAAAATTTTCTCCAGACCAAAAGTCTTCATCCGAACAGACTCTTGATCTGTAATGGGACCAGCATGCTTCTCAGTGGAGATTTATGGTGGGCCAGCTATGTCAGGTTCGATGAGCACCAGCACTTGTTCCTGTTCATTGTACTGTGAAAGCCTGTTTCAACCACATCACCTTCATCACGACATGGGGTCCATTATCTAAAAGCATCATGATCTGATACCAAACTGTCTTGCTGTTGGATAATGTCAGTATGATCTCTGATGATGAATTACGCAATGCAGCTGAGTAGGTATGCCTTGCTTGCCTTTGTATAGTATCTTATTCTACCACAGATTTGGATGTAAGGGATTATATCAACCGCTCAATTTGATATCCTGCAACACTTTTAAGTAGTAGTGATGGTAATTGCTGAGCAATGATGTGTCACTCTACGAGTGGAGGGGAGAGGCTCCCCCTGCAATGTGGTTTACTTCTACAGGTATGGCCTGGAATGATGGTGACCTCTACACTAGGGTTGAAGTGCAAATGTCACCCGTGAGCTGTAAATGGTGTCATCTAATGCAAAGGCTGGACTAGTTATAATCCTTTAGGAAGAGGCTGTCTAATTGAATTAAGATTACAATGTAACAATCTGTGCCAGCCAGATCTCGTGTGCAGCTTTTACTGTCCACCTTGTCAGTTTTTTTCTGTAAGAAGTGATAAAGGGCAGGTGAGACCAGGCAGTGCTGCTTTGCTTGCATGCTTTAAGCATGTTTGTGATTTCCTCAGAATGGAACACATCCTTTGCTAAAGAAGTTGTAGATGCTGTTTGCCTTGCACTGAGATGGAATGTTCAAGCAGTCAAGGAGGTGGACAGATCTGCTAAAAAAATTGCATTAGTATTTTGTGAGTGGTGGGCAAGAGGTTTTTTATTTCACACCATGATGCCTCATCGCATATTAAACTTCAGAATGTTCCTGAAAGAATACGAAAAGTATAATTTTAAAGTATTTATTTAATGGAGTCCCTGGCACAGGCTAATTCTGTTATGTTAACTCTCGGAGGAGTATTTCCCAATGTCAGAAGAAGTAGATATATTTATTTTGGCCACGGTTTACAGACTGTCACAGTTGCTGAGCAAGACCTCTTGCGTCTGTAGACATTATGTGCTAATTTCCAATGTAAAGTCACCATGTATGAAATTACCTCCTTATTGAAATCTGCTCACTTCTCAATCTGTTGTCCGTTCATAAAAACCTGACAACAACAGTAATTTCTTTAGTAGCTTATAGAGTGTTAGTCCTGCAGAGAATTAGTCAAATGCTCTGAATATCACTTGATCCAAATCTACTAACTCCAAACTGTTATCCCATTTAATATTTGCATTTGCTACTGGATTCATTGGTCAGTGGCAAATCAAATCATTATTTATTCACATACTGGAGTATGCATAAAAGCAGGTTAAAATACAAAACAATAAGATACGTACAATACATTAATCAGTTAAAGAATATATATGCCAACACAAAATACTCAGAAACAGAGGTAAAAACATAAACAAATCTTACTTTCTCTTAAGTAAACAGCGGATTTCAGGAAGGAGCCGACTCTGTGCCAAACCTCCTCACTGCTTAACAGCTGCAAATAACGAAGAGCCACCCCGCACTGTGCCAGGGGGCATTTATTTAATAACGGTATCAGAAATTGTTTGGTTAGGATTACATAAAATGTACAACAACAAAAAAGAAAGGACGCAAGGTTTGCTCAGAAGTGCCATCACACTGACAAGAACCCAGGGATGACAGGCTACTGAATTCCATTTGTAAGCTAAGCAGATGGTGGACAGTTCCTGCCCTAAAACAGAACAAAAGTGACCTTTCCCATCTTCCTATTGCCCATGATAAATAAGGCGCCAAACCATCTGTTTCTTTCAAGCTAAAGTAATACTGCACAGTAGTTTTACTGCTTTCAGTGCTCTCCCTCAGAGTTCATCTTCTCATAAAAAGAAATTTCACTCTCTTTTTATCCTCTTTATTTATGAGAGATGGCGAGTGATAGCTCCGGGCCACCAAGATCTTTTAGAGTTGTCTCAGGGTTGGTCCAGATCGAAAGCCATAGCAAGATGGGGACCAGTTTGAGAAGATCTTCCAGGTACGGCAAACCAATCTCCCAGTGACAAAGTGCGAGCTAGTAGGCGGTAGGTGCAACATTCGCCTACACAGGCTATTTTCCTCAACCCGCAGGGGATGGCTGTTTGAATAACCCCAAACTCCTGTACCATAACTAGCTATTGGAACACGCAGACATATATAGACAAGAGGGGAGACATGGCCTTGCGACAAGTAGGCCACAAAAGGTTCAAAAGTGCTCCTATGGCCCTATATAGTGTTGTTTTGCTCGGGAAATATGGGAACCCCGGGTTCCCAAAGAATTAAACACAGCTCCCAAATACAGGAAATTGTGCACGCAAGTTAAATATTTGTTCCCACTAACTAGTGCAGTACCCCTGTACTTCTCAGGGCCCCATAACATGATCTGAGATTTGTTAAAATTAGTTGATAAATCCAGATCTGCCATGAATTTGACGAAAGAGTCCACTAAGTTTTGTAGGGCTTCAGGGGTCCAAGCCATTATACAACAACACTGACGTTGCTACACAGCTTATTGGTCGGTGACAGGTGTTGTGCACTGTAAGGCTGAACAATCCTCTTGTTTACTCAGATCTGCTCACTCAGTGAATTCTACCTTTAGAAGCCTCAACCCCTAAGCAGAGAGAACAGGCTGTCATAACAGTAATGGGTCACCACTGAGTTGGTTGAAGTTACAAACTGTCTCTGCTGTACATTACCTTCTCAACCCTGCTCTGCCCCCTTCCTTCTGTGAAGTGGCCCTTCCCCTTCAGGCATGATCTATTGTAAATGGGGAAAATAACCTATCCACTAATGTCTCTTCGGACTCCTCCCACAAGGAGGGGCCATAAAGGGTACATCATCTCGTAACACAACTTGCTGTTTTGTGTCTGCTGTATAGATTGTGGGGGTCTTGGCTTGGCTGGATCCTGATTCCTAGCTGCGTTAGTGTATCAAAAGATTGCAAAGGCCCTGGTAAGTATAGGAGAGAACTTTCTGGTCTGCCAGCAGAAAGTCGAGGTTCAAACGTCGTGCTCTGCAATGGGTTCAGCTGTTCCTGCTCGAAAATCAGAAATATCAGGAACTATTGAAGGCTCTGGGAGAAATGTATGGTTCCATCGCCACTACCATTCCTTTGCCTCCTTTCACTCCTATGTGGCAAGTAAAATAAGGGCGCAGAACGTGCAGTGGCTGAGCTAGGTTGACTAATATTCAGAAAGCAGATTACTTAGATGAGCCTTGCAGGGCAGCCTTCCGGAGCTACTATCTTATTTGGATAGAGTGGGGGACTAAATGTAAAGCACAATTTGTATATATTTAAATGCATTTTATGGTGTTTCTCAGCCCTTACTTGAGGCTTGTGTCTTTTGAAGTTAGTCCTGATGAAGGAGACTTTCTTAACCTAGTGTTCTGGCCTCACTGACTGTCCGCTGGGCAGTTTTTATAGTGAAAGTTGCCTTCTTTTATTTTGCTACAATGCAGTAGAAGATTAAGTTAGATACCCCAGGGATCGGAGCTGGGCTGTATTTAAGGGCTGGTATTCCATGGTCCTGAATGTTGTGGCCCTAATGGAATCATGGAACCCTGTAAAACTACTCTAGTTACAATCATACCTTTAGAGGTAAAAGTGATGGTGGTGAAAGAGTAGGAGAATTGGCCCTGTTTTTTCTCTCCCAGCTCCTGAGAAGCAAACTCCGGCTCTGATTGCTTCCCTGACAGAGGGGCTGCTTTGCTACACAAAAATCCGGTGGATGATCCTTCGTCCTATTTTTCATCATGTCTGCTTGAGAAACTTCATTCCCTTCTTGCGTTTTATCCTGGCCCCTGGTAAAATATTAGGGTGATAAGGACGACGACCCTAAGCCTGCTCCCAAAGGCAAGTTTGTTCAGCATTCTGATATGCTTTTTTTCCTCAATTATTTGGGGGTTAATCTTCAGCTACTGAAGGTGGAAGTAATCCACAGGACCAGCTCAGCCATGTTTCAACAGTCCGAGGTTCCAAGAATATTTGTGAACAGAGACATTAGAGATTTACGGTTAGATGATTGATAGAATCCAAATAAAGCAACTTGGTCCACATTTATTACTAAACTCGGTTTGCTAAGGGTGAGCTGGATCTACCTCCCTCCCTAATTCTGGATCCTTTGTTGGCTAATGTGGCCGGATGTTCATCAGTGGTTACTAACAAAGATATAGTGGAGGATCCTCTCGATAAGCAGTTGGAATTGTCTCTTAAGAAAAGTTACACTGGACTAAATTTGGCTACCAGAGAAAGCCTTTATGCTACTGAGGCATCAGAGTAATTTGTTAAACTCTGTTTAGGGGTCAACTGGAAGAACTTTTGAAGAGGACCTTTGAGAATTAGAAATTTGTCCAGATCTTCCAAAGTCAGCCTAAGAGTGGGAAACCTTCCTGGCTCAGATTTCTTAGACCTTGGCAGAGGCAGTTCTATCCTCCAGCTTCTAGGGGTCGATATCTGTCTTTCTTTTTACAAGGTCAAAGCAATGGTAATTCAGATACCTCCTCCTCCTCTAACAGTAGTCCTTACTAAGCTGAGCATCTACCTCCCTTCTCGAGGCCCGGTGGGAGACTGACTGTCTCTCTTCAGCTATGATTGGGAAAACTCATTTTCAGAACCCTGGGTATAAGAAGTAATCAAACATGCTTGGTTTCTGGATTACATGTCTGTTCTTCAAGAATTTAACCTGGTGTTTTTAATTGAGCCTTTTCCAAACAGGTCGTCCCTTTGCTTGGGATTATGGCACTGGTACAGGAAAGAGTTTCGATACCTGTGCCACCAGAAAAGCTCAGTCGAGGGGTCTATTTCTCAGTTTTTCTGGTATTGAAACCTTCAGGCAGTTACTGACTAATTATCAGCCTCAAGCCACTGAATCAATTTATGAAGACAATTCACTTCAGAAAGGACACTGCAATGGATCGTTCCATTGATTGAAACAGGGAAATAGATAACATCCATATATCTGCAGGATGCTTAGCTCCACATCTCAGTTCACCTCTCCCATCAACAATTTCTGAGAATTTGTAGGAGGGGATTCTATTGGCAGTCTCAAATATTACCTTTCGGCCAAAGAGTATCTCAGAGGATGTTTACCAAAGTCGTGGCTGCACTGGTGTCAATCCTGCACAGTGCCAGGATCTTTATCCTTCCTTACATGGATGATTTGTTTATTCATTCTCCTTCAGACTCCAGGACAGTGAGGGAGAAGGAGAGTATATGTTGTCTCTTAGGCCTTCAAGGATTCCTGATCAAAAATCTCACCTGACTCCAACACAAGATCTGGAATTTATTAGAGTCTGATTCAGGACACATTTGTACTCTGTCTTGCTTTCTGCATTCAGTGTTTCAAATGTGTCATTATCTGCCTGCCTTACTGAGCCAGAAGTGGGATCCACCCAGTTACTGTTTCCAGGTTGAGGGAGACATGGTACGTCCTGGTCTTGGGATAAGTGCCGAGGGAATTACATTGGTAGATCTAGATGCTACCACATCAGTTTCTTTTCTAAAAAAAAAAATCCTGTATATTTGTAGTACCATGGGTTCGCCTACAGCTGCTTCCCCTATTCAGACATCTGCTTCATTATTGGAAACCTCCTCTTGGGAATTCAACCTGTTGATTCCAGTAGCCAGGACAAGTCAGGAGACTCTACAGTGTTGGTTACAGTCATCAAAGCTCAAGCAAGCTTTTCCTCAGACTCGCTCATTTCCTTTAGTCATTACTAAAGATGCTAGAAGCCGAGGTTGATGTACAATTCTGGGGATTCTGCCAGCACAAGCAAGGTAGGTGCCCATCAGAAAGGAAGCGGTCCTTTAGTCGGAAGGAACTTGCAGGCATTTTCAGGACTCTACTTTGGTTTGCTTCACAGTTACAAGGCCAGACAGTTCTCCACACCAACAACACGTTGGGGAAATCATATGTGAACTTTCAGCCAGGATCGGACTCATCATTACACGTCTTTCAGGTGTTTGACATTGGATGCTGGGTGAAATCAATCTTCTAATACTATATCCCCACATTTGGAGAGTGGAAATAAAGTGGCGGGCCAACTGAGCAGGGTCTTTTCTCCAGCCTACATCTTTCTTCTAGCCTCCTGAGTATTCCTCTGAAACATGTTTGAGTTGCAGGACTCCTCGGATGGATTTCATCGCAAACTCCAGCAATGCACTATCTGCTTCATTTCAAGGTTTCTGGAGATCGGGCCGTGGGAGATGGATGCTCTAGCCTCCTCTTGCCCTTCTCTTCAACATTACATCTTTCCCCCTTTCTCCCTCATAGCCAAGTTCTTTCGTACACTCCGCAGGAAGAATACAGTAGTCATCATCATCATAAAACTTTATTCGGTCGTTAAGACCATCAAAGTGCATAGGCGTACAGAAGTATAGTAGTTAGAACAAGATTTTCATACTGAAAATTGTAAGCCAATATAGATGACATTATTTATACAGTGACAAAATGTATTAAAACCCGAGCCATTAAAATCTAAAAAACAAATTAAAAGGAACTAGCTTCCAAGATGATAAAACCAAACAAGCTAAAAACACATAGAAAGTACATAAAGTGCTAGTGCATAATTAGCAGAAATACAATATTGCACAGTCTTCTGTAATTTAAACATGAGGCATATAGTAACATGATCATAAAACATCAAGTGTAGACTGGATACTTTGTGAGGAATGATACTTAATCTAATGGTATACTCAGTTCATTTTAGCATCTTCCTCCTAATGAACCAAAACCTCCCCAGGAATTTGGCCATTGCACATACTATTTGTGGCCTTGTATCTGTCCTGAGGATACGTAGGGCCTCTAAATGACTACGGGTTCCTAGTTGTCTACAAGCAGGGGCTAACCATTTAGATCTTGGATTTTTATACAGAGGGCATATAAAGAGAATGTGCTTAGTCGTCTCCTCTATCTCGGGGCAACATGGACAGTTGGATGATTTAACTTGGGAGCCCCTATTCCACGACACAGTAAAGGAGTTTAAGGGAAGACATCCAAATCTAAATTGGATAAATAACTTCCTCTCTTGCGGGACAGTGATGAAGTCCATATAGGGCTCGTACACACCAACCATCTTAAACTCCATAAATTCTGTCGTGAGTCGACCTCCTTTCACTTGTGTGACTGTTCTCTCTGCCACCCATTTCCAATAGTAGGACTTGACCCACTCTCTACTAGGCAGTAAGCTAGAGTCCTTTTCTTCCCAAAGGTTTCCCAGGCCTATTTCCAAAAGCAATTTTTTGATGTTACAGAACCAACCAATTTTTTTAAAACGATCCAACTTAAGAACCACCTCAGTAGCAATCGCATAATGAACAAGCTCAGGTGTTTTTTTAATGCGGAGCCAAAAGAGAAGAGGTCGAAGTCTCGCTTTATCCATTATTGTAGTTCTGCCCAAATCTAGTCGCAAGGGAGTGAGCGGGGTACTCTGGGGGATTGAGCAAAGTGATCTTAGGAATTTGTTCTCTGTAAGAAGCAAGCCCTCCAAATTATCAAATCCCCAGATTTCGGCCCCATAGAGAGCCGAGCCAACCACCTTCTGGTCATAGATCTGTAGCGGTGCTGCAATCGGTCTAGTTTGTGATGACCTATGTTCTAAGATTATAGCCCCTGATGTCTTCCTCTGCTGTAGAATTTGCTTCGAAATATGTTGTTTCCAATCAATTTTTTCTGTGAGGGTTATACCAAGATATACAATGGAATCGACCCTTTCCAGCGGAATGCCCCCAATAATAGTTTCCTTTAAACGATTTATGGGGGTTCATTAACAAAAGTTTAGTCTTTGAGGTATTTACTTCTAATCCTCTCATCTCACAGAAAGACATGAAGCGATCTAATAGCAGTTGAAGGCCACTTGGGGTTTTAGAAACTAAAAGCGTGTCGTCCGCAAATAGCAATGTGCTTATTTTATCGCTCCCCAATGAAGGGGCATCCGCATGGGCTTCCGCTAAATAATTCACCACCCCATTTACAAAGAGTGAAAATAAGGTGGGGGCTAGAACGCAGCCCTGCCTCACCCCTCTTACAACCTTTATTGGGTCTGTCAATTGCATTTGGTCTCCCCAACGTACTTTAGCATAATTTCCCTCGTGAAGGCGTATAAGAAGTGCCAAAATATTGTGAGGGAGCCCCTGATCATGTAAAACTTGCCAAAGTGTAGCCCTTGGAATCAGATCAAAGGCTGACCTCAGATCAATAAAAGCAGTATAAAGACTACCCTGTTCCAAAATCACAGACTTCCAGGCCAAAAGGGTAAAACGAAAAACCTGATCGATAGTGCTAACTTTTTTCCTGAACCCTGCTTGGAAGGGGGATAATATACCATTCCCTTCCATCCAATCAGTAATTTTAATAAGCAGGGCACGAGAAAAACTTTCTGTGCCCCATCTATCAAACTTATCGGTCTATAGTTTGAGGGCAGCGATCGATCCCCCTTCTTGTAAACCGGGATGACCTCCGCTCCTTGCCAAGAAGGGGGTATAGGAGCCCCAGCAGCTATGCCATTGGCTAATAACCACATATAATTAGACCATTTAGGAATATCAGCCAGAAAAACATCACCAGGTATTCCATCTGGGCCTGATGCTTTGTTTTTGAGTATAGAGCTTATACTTTCAGTAATATCTGCTTCGGAGAAAAAATTACCGTTAGACTGTAAGTTGGTTAAGTCTAAAGAAGTACCTCCAGGAGTGGATACTCCAGTTCCAGAATAAATTCCGGAAAAGTGGTCAAACCAGGCTGCCGCTGTGATATTATTAGAGGGAGAACTCGGTCTCTCAGTGTCACCCCTTGTTACAAGAAGCCAAAATTGCTTTTGATCTTTCAGTTTACAAGCGGCATTAATCTGTTGCCAGCGATCCTCCACATGGTCCCTTTTGGCTTCCCTCTGAACTTTCTTATACGCTCTTCTAGCTGAACTTATATTAGTATAGTTTTTGGCTCTAATCTCAGCTGCCAGAAGTGACCGTGCCTCCTTACATTTTTTGTTAAACCAGGAATAATGCGAGTTAGCAGACGTCTTCCTACGATGAGATCTCGTACAAATAAAATGGGAAGCTAACTGTGAAAAAAAAGATGTGTATATCTGTGACCACTTTAAGCTCGTCCTGCTGATGGGCTCTATTATAAAGCCTATCAATATTTTCTTGTAAAGTTAAATTTATAGCTTCAATCTTGTCAGTATCCAATGCCACCCGTGCCCATTTTAATCGTCTATTGTCATTTGTGGGGTATAAATCCTTAGACGAGAGCTTTATCTCTGAAATAACACTAGTTTTACTCCAGAAGGAGGTCATGGAAAGCTCAAGTGGATTATGGTCACTGTCAATTGATTCTCCAACCACCATATCCAGTACTTCTGGCCATAGCCTGATATCTATCAAAACATAGTCAATACGACTCATGTTAGATGTTCTATTGAAGGTATTGGCTCCCATCTTGTCGGAGTTTGTACGGCCATTTGCTGCCCTAAGTCCATAACCAAGGGATATGGCCTGAAGCTGCAGGGCAGTTTGTGTCCATTTTCTTATTGGGGGTAAATCAAGGGGGAACATGCCAATATGCCTCTACCTGGTCACTATTAGATACATCTATTATGCATAATGGTTCGTACGTACAATTGAAATCTCCTGCAACTATCAGGGGTGTTGATATCTCCCTCTCTTCAAGGGTGTTTTCTAATAC
Organism: Calotriton arnoldi; assembly: GCA_963921515.1. Lineage (NCBI taxonomy): Eukaryota > Metazoa > Chordata > Amphibia > Caudata > Salamandridae > Calotriton > Calotriton arnoldi. The sequence goes on from CAWUFW010000653.1 coordinate 1,000,750, forward strand.
ATGAAGAGTTGGTGAGCATGTGCCTGCCTTGGTCCCGCGGGCATAAACATTAAAGATGTCCACCATCCTACCATTTCTACCCCTAAGGCTAGTTGCGAGTATATTGGGATCATTAATTTTAATCTCTCTTATTGAACATAACAAATCAATCCTAATCCAGATCAATAACCCTCCCGCTGGTCTTCCTGGTCTGTCGGTAACAGCCGATCGATGTAAAGTAACATACCCAGGGATGTAAGTCGGAGTAGTGGCCCAAGTTTCTTGTAAAATACATACATCAAATTGGGTAATATATTCAATCCAGTGGGGGAGTTGCATCTTAGATTTTATTCCAGCCACATTCCACGTCAATATACGGAGTGTTGAATTTGTATCATCTAATTCTCGGGGAATGATATGATGGCACCTCTCTAATGGTCTACTCATCTGTGAGACTCGGGAGATGGTTTGCTGATCAAACCTTGATATAGTTTCTTTTTCCACACTAGAGTGCAGTGAATTGAAAGGCTCAGAACAACGAAATGGCATTATGGCCAAAGAAGCAATTGTTGAGCCTTCTGGTTGGGATATCTCCGGAGCCTGATCAATGTTTATGTCATGAGGGCTAGAGTATTTGCAGGGTGTAGTGTCATGACGCCTCAGTCAGTCATTCTGAGCTAAGGATGAATCAGACCCCTTCAAGACACTAACTCTTCTATTTATGGATGGCTGTGCTAAAGCAGAGGGACTATATTTCATCTGGATATTTGTGGTTATTGGAGAGCAAGTTCTTGCTTCTAGAGCAATTAAACAGTGGGCTAAATTTTCATCACTTAAGTGGAGTTCAATAAAATCTGTGGGGGAGGCACCATTTGATATTCGTTTAGCCCAAAGAATATCGTCTCTAATGATAGATCTACACCCTCTTACTTTTCTAATCCAGTGGATTGATTTATTGAGTAGTGAATGTTGGTCCTCTTGTCTACCTACCAATAAAACTTTGGGCACATTAGTCAAAAAAATACTCTTAGAGCTCTTGTTGGAACCATGATCCTGAGTCTGCCATGGAGTACTATAATCTCTATTCACCGTCTGCTTTAGTCTGGGAGGACTTATATTTCTATGTACTAATGGGCGGCATGTTTGAATGGACATTAGGGGAACTGGATTTCTCATAAGCCCTGCAGAGGAATCATTTTCTTTGGCAGGGACATGAACCATTAAAGAACTAGGGAGCAAAACACTAGGTTTTACAATCGGTTGTTCGCTTGTTAGCAAGCATTTCACTTGGTTTGAAAGTACTAAAATTAGTGTTTTAAGCGAGTTAATTTCATCCCTTAGTTCAGCAATAAGCTTGCAAGTGTGATTCTCTTCCGTAGGATGCTGTACTCGGGAAAGCTCCCCAGTCTCCCCAGGGATCTCATTCATACTATATGAATCTATAACGTCCGTACTACGCTGTGGATTAACTTCCAACACTGCATCCTGTCATTCCGCCAATAATTCTGTCTGGTCTTGAAGTGGCGAAAATCGATTAGATAGTGAAATATTAACAGTTGTGTGCATGTCATTCCTGCTGTTATCGATATAATTATCTGACTCAAGAGTAGGAAGGGGGGAAGATCCTGTCACCCTTCCATGCTCCTCAGTTACAGACTGCGTATCGATGATATGCTCAAGAGGCTTAGAGACCTTGGGGGCGGAGCTTTGTGTTGTGCGCTTAGTAAATATAGATGGAATTCGCTTTGTTTTGGTAACAGGGCTAGGCTCTATATCTGAATAGATAGTGGAATGCTGTTCCCCTAACTTTAATGTATTAGCAGCGATGCTGGTAGGAGGAACTAAAATATCATGACATTCTACCAATAATTCATCTATACGATCTAAAACACAATTTTGGGCAGCCGATTTACGCGCAATTTTGGCTTTCCTAATTTTTCTGCGCCCCCCCTCGGGTGACCTACCCTCCTTGTTAGCACTCGCAGTTAGTTTCCTTTTCCCCATTAAAACAGAGAACCAAATACTCAGGTATTGAAATACGTTTTTGATTGGCCAATATATCCAAGTGTACCCTGAGTAAAAATACAATATACCACCTATGCAATATCTATGCGTATAAAACTCACAGTATTTGGAACAACTAGCGTCCACGAGTCCTGGAAAGTTCCACTGAGGGCTCAAAAGTAGAAGAACCAAGGGAGGAAGCCCTGCCCTGGCTCTTCCTGGCGATGACGGGCAAGGACGGGCCCGCCCTTGGCCCGGGCTTCGCCCGGCGCGCGCCCGCGCGCGTCCCGCGAAGCGGGTGCCGCGAGTCGTTAGATAAGCCCCCTGGGCGCACAGCAGTGATGACAGCGCCTCCAGGCGCTTGCAGCTGGGCTCTCTGGGACTTGGAGTCCCCCTCAAGGTACAGATAGGCGGCGATGCGGCTCCCGCGAATCGGTAGATAAGCCCCCTGGGCGCACAGCAGTGATGACAGCGCCTCCAGGCGCTTGCAGCTGGGCTCTCTGGGACTTGGAGTCCCCCTCAAGGTACAGATAGGCGGCGATGCGGCTCCCGCGAATCAGTAGATAAGCCCCCCTGGGCGCACAGCAGTGATGACAGCGCCTCCAGGCGCTTGCAGCTGGGCTCTCTGGGACTTGGAGTCCCCCTCAAGGTACAGATAGGCGGCGATGCGGTCTTTTCTCCAGCCTACATCTTTCTTCTAGCCTCCTGAGTATTCCTCTGAAACATGTTTGAGTTGCAGGACTCCTCGGATGGATTTCATCGCAAACTCCAGCAATGCACTATCTGCTTCATTTCAAGGTTTCTGGAGATCGGGCCGTGGGAGATGGATGCTCTAGCCTCCTCTTGCCCTTCTCTTCAACATTACATCTTTCCCCCTTTCTCCCTCATAGCCAAGTTCTTTCGTACCCTCCGCAGGAAGAATACAGTAGTCAATGTAAATGCTCCCTTTTTCCCTGACATGGGATTGTTTCCTCTTCTAAGGCGCCTGGATGTATTCCCCAGGTGGCTCCTTCCTTTGGACCACTGTCCTATGTGGAGTCCTACCAGCAACTTCATCTATGTGTTGGAGGGCTGAAAGTAGGGGGCTATGGCAGTTAGGCCTTTGTTCAGTTTTAGCTTCTTCTATTTAGGAGTCTTGCAGAGGTTCATCTTTTTCCTCTTGGGGACAAGCTTACAATTTTCAACCCTTGGAATTTTTGAACCAAAAAGAGTGTTACAATTTCTTGTGGATGGGTGCGATATAGATCCTGTAGTGCCTGCTCTCTGCTTTCAGTGTACACCACTAAAAATGAGACCGAGATAAATGTTGCCTTCTTTTTTCCCCTTAAATCTTGTTCCCAGAGGGAGAACCGTGGCACCTTTAGGGTATGACTAGGAATGTCTGTAGGGCTCATACTTACGATTTTAGACTAGGGATACTCTAATGTTAATTTTTTTATTTTCCGTTGAGAAGGTAAAGCTTCTCTTTCTTAGTTATGTTGCAGGGCCAAGTCGTTCGTTTCCTAGGTTTTTCCCCCTGCCTGGCCAGATCAGGATCAGTGCACTCATGGGATCACAGGCTTCTGGGCAAAAGCAGGGGAGAATCGCCCTTCAAGATATTTGCTGCGATTCTACTTGGGCAGCATCTTCTACCTTTATTTCTCATTACCGTTTGGATGTGATGGATCAAAGAGCTAGAGACTGTGGAACAATGTTATTGATGGCTGTGTATGTTGTAAGTATATCTGTTGCATTATGGAGAGTCTGTATTCTTTGTTGTGATCTACTCGTGAAATACTGCTATGGCAAATCCTCACATAAGTAAGGACTGAGGTTAGGTAGGGTTGTGGAGGTAATGTTTGCGATCATTTTCATCACTCCAATTACCCTTTCTTGTCACAGTAGAAAACCTGTAACTACTTTTATCCAGTATTGGTATCTTTCATAGTCACATGCTTGAATCATTCCCCCATCAGATGGGAGTCCCACGGTAACATGTTCAAGCAGTAATTAACAAATGCCATAGGCTATGATGGCCATAGGCCATGAATTTAATAGCTTATCTGTGTCCTTTTTTTTTTTTTTTTTTTTTAAAGGGCCAAATTTTAAGTACAACCAATCAGCACCCTCTAGAACACTCCCAGCAGAGGCAGTTTCCCTCAGATTTTCTAAGCACAAGTGGGAAGTAGTTGTCCCATAACGCAAAAGAGGGAAGCCTATACGGGAAGGAAGGAGAGTTGCATGTGGATCTATGAAAGATGCTAATACTGCATAACCGTAGTCACAAATAAGAAACTTGTTTTCTTATCCAGTATTGGGGTATCTTGCATAGATTCACATGGTTGAATCAGAATAGCAAGCAGTAACATAAGGAATCATCTTGTTTGTGGCGGATGGTGGGAGACATTTAAAACATTCTTACATAACCTGTATTGAAAACAGACACGTTTGTAGATTTCCATACAACATTATAATACTGTAAGAGTTGTTCCATATCTAGTTTGAGTAAGGAAAATTGAACTAACATATTTCAGGATAAAGAATATGAGGCAACATACATGCGTACATCTATATATATCTCTTCAGAGAAGAGACACGTATATGTAAACTTTTTTTTTTTTAATCTTCTACCTATATGTATACTAGGAGAAACTTTTCAAGAGGTTTACAAATAGCACATAGTCCTGTAACACAGTCAATGCAAAACAAAATTTATATATTTATATATATCCGTCTTACCAGAAAGAGGCTCGCCTCCGCTGAACAGATGACAAAGTACCTCCTGGCCTACAGCTGCATCTCCACACTGCGCAGACTCCAGGCAGTAGTGCTGCATGAAAGTGTGGGTTCTTCTCCAGGTCGCAGCATAGCAAATATTTTCCAACGTCACTCCATCTAAAAGAGCTGCAGATGTAGACACTGATCTGGTGGAGTGTGCCGTAGTTCTTCTTGTTAAATGCTTGTCAGTCTTATCGCGACAAATCTATATTGTTGCAGAAACCCATCTAGCTACAGTGGTTTAGTGACTGCGGGCCTTGACCGTAAGCCACTACTAACTGATCAGTTTTTCGAAAAGTCTTTTGTAGGTAGAATTTGAGACATCGCTTGACGTCAAGCATACACAGCCCCTGCTCAGCTAGTGTAGTTGGATTCGGAAAGACAGTTGGGAGTATAACTGGTTCATTAAGATGAAACTGGGATGAACTTTAGGGATGATGGTAGGATTAGTTCTGAGAGTCACAAAATCCTCCGTAAACTGAAGAAATGGTTTATTAATAGTGAACGCCTGTATTTCACTAACCCTCCTAGCGGAAGTGAGAGCCAGAAGGATTGCCACTTTCCATGTCAGCAATTTCAATTCAGTTCTGTGACTCGACTCAAATGGCTGTTTCATCAATTGTGAGATAACCATATTGAGTTTCCGTTCTGGAGGGAGTGCTCACACCGTAGGAAAGAAACGGGAAAGACTTTTCATACATGTTTCACCAGACTAGTAGCACAGAGGGAAGTAAGCTGAGAGGATCTTCTGGACCGAGAGATCGAGGCAAGGTGCACTTTTACTGAGGCAAATGTGAGACCGGATTTTGCTAAGGAGAGGAGATATGTCAAATTCTGCTCTGGGGATGCTTGAAACGAATGTAAATTGTTTCACTGGAACCAGAAGCAGAACAGTTTCCATTTAAGCCTGTACATATTGTTAGTACTTTCAGCTCTAGACTTTGCGAGGATATCCCTGCATTCCTGTTAAATATTCATCTCCCTGAACTCCATGAACTCTGGTGCCAGGCATGTAAATGAAGAGAAGCCAGTTCCGGGTGACATACCTGACCCTTGTCTCTGGTCAGGAGAGATGGTGACGGATGCACGTGTATGGGTCTAGACTCCGAGATGAAGAAGTTCTAGGAACCAATGTTGTCTGGGCCATCTGGGCGCTATTAGTATCCGAAGGCAGTGCCCCACTTTCATTTTGGTAAGTACCCTGGGAATCAATGGGATGGGGGAAAAGCGGAGGCATATATCCCTGATCATCGCATCGAACGGGCATTCCCTCATGATCCTGGGAGAGGGAACCTGCTGGCATAGGACTGGCATTTCGTATTGTCCTTCGTGTATACCAGGTATAGTGCTGGTTTTCCCCACAGTGCAAACACTCTGTCCAGTTGCTGTTGATTCAGTTCCCATTCATGGCAGCTGTTTTTTTGCTCTGCTGAGGGCATCCGCTAGGGTGTTATGAAGACCCGGGACGTGTTCAGTCTTGAGAGAGATGCCCTGTTCTGTTGTCCAATCCCACAATTCTTGCGATAGCATGAAGGACCTGGTTCCTCCCTGCTTGTTGATGTAATACATGCTGATCGTATTGTCCGTACGAACTAGCATGGAAAAACCTGCTATCCTTGGTAAGAAAGCTTGCAGGGAGCGAAATACGGCCTTGAGCTCTAGACTGTTGATGTGTTTCAGTTTTTGAGCAATGGACAACTTGCCCTGAATCTGGAGATCTTGAAAGTGGCCTCCCCAGCCGTCCACGGAGGCGTCCGCCGTTAAAATGAAATCTGGGATTGACTGGAGAAAGGCAAGAGCTATCGAGAGATTTGGCTTGTGGTACTACCATTATAGGGCTTCCTTCATGCCCGGAATGATATATAGTGTCGTTGAAGGATCCCGATATCTGCAACCACTGATGTTGAACCTCTTCCTGTAGAGGCCTCATCCTTAGCCTGGCTAACGGGATGAGCACATGCCTAGGAGTGATTTGTACTTCCTTACAGAAACGGACCGTTTTCCTGAAATGGCCAGGGCTAACTTCTGCAGACGTTGTCGTTCGTCCAAGAGGAAAGCTTTCCACTGGACCATGTCTAGCCTGGGGCCCAGAAACAATATGGTCTGACTGGGAACAAGTGATGACTTGTTTTGATTCACTGGCAATCCGAGACTGTGGATCAGCTGTAGACAAGCCTCTGTAGTTTTGGTGACTTGCAATGCCGTTGGCGCTTTCAGCAGCCAGTCGTCCAGGTAGGGGAATACCTGGTGACTGAGTTCGCAGAGCAGCAGCTACCGGGGTGAGGCACTTCGTAATTAGTCTTGGTGCAGATTTGAGGCCGAAAGGGAGGACCATGAATTGGTAGTGGGTACCAGCTACCGTGAACCTGAGAAATTTGCGATGGATGGGGATGTGGAAGTATGCGTCTTCTGGAACAAGAAGGGTCATGAAGTCTCCTCTGCTGAGGCGATGAAGGATATCAGCAAGTGTTACCATCCTGAATGTTTGTTTCCTTAGGAATTTGTTGAGTTTTCTGAGGTCTAGTATTGGTCTCCACTCCCCTCATTTCTGTTTCATTATGAAAAAACAAGAATAGAATCCCTGTCCCCTTGGCATTACCGGGACCTCTTCGATTGTTCCTTTCGAAAGCATGAGCTTGGCCTCTTTGTGTAATAAGTGAAGACAGGGGGGGGGGGGTCTACCCTGGGCGGAGTTGTTGGGGGCCGTTCTGTGAACTCCAGGGTATGGTCATAGGTGACCAGATCCAATACCCATTGGTCTGTTATGTTCTGCCACTGTTTTATATGACTGGAAATTCTCGCACCCACAGGATAGAAGGGTTGAGAAACTGGTACCCGATCTTGCTCATTGTTTTCGCCCATTGTCTTGGCCATGGGTGGGTTTTCTCTTGCGGCCACTCCGGTGAGAGAAACCAGCCGTCGATGATTGACGGTATGCAGGAGGTTGGTAGTTTTACCTGTATTGCGGCTGGTATGCCTGATATTGTCGGGCCCTTTGGTAACCACCTCTGTATGAGGTGAAGCCTCGTCCTCTGGCTCCTCTGAATGGCATTTTCCTGTACTGTAAGGTGCCTAATGATTTTGCTGTGTCTGTATCAGATTTTACTGCCAACAGCGCCCCAATGTGCTTGCCAAACAAAGAGTCCCCATCGTATGCCATATCCAATATCTTTGTTTGGACCTCAGGCCTGAAGGTGGTAGACTTTAACCATCCTTGGCGTCGTAACACAGCAGCACCTGCTAGTTGTCGAAAGCCAGTGTTAACTATGTCCATCGCGCAGTCAATGATCTCTGATGCTGAGCGCTCTCCTTCCAGTAAGATTATCATGGTTTCTTGGCTTCTATCTTCTGGGATGAGGTCTAACATAGAGCCCATGTCAGACCACATCTGATGATCATATCGGCCAATTATTGCCAAGGCATTGGCTGCCCGAACTGTGACTGCCGCCATACTTGAAAAATGCCTTCCCATAACATCCAATCTACACCCTCCCTTATCAGGTGGAGTTGTGATGGGAGTGGCCGGATTCTTAGATCTCCTCTGTGCTGCCTGCGAACTCACTGAATCCGGTCTTGGGTGACCTGTGAGGCAGGATGACGAATCCTCTGGAGCTCTGTATTTCTTGTCAATCCGAGGGAGCACAGTGGATACCGTAGCAGGGGTTTTCATAATTTTTCACTCCCTGCTGCCAGATATAATCGATTATGGGAATGGAGCGTATAGACCTACTTTCTTCCTTGAAATTGTACAGGAAGCAGTCTGCCTGCTTCACTGTCTTTGGCAGATGAAACCTGGTGGTTGCCATCTCCATTAAATTATGGAACCCTCTAATATTTTCAGGAGGAGAGTCTGCTGGATGATGTGGTGGAGGGGACAGTGTGGGGATGATGTAGTCATCCGAAGGATCCGGTGGTGGTAGCAGATCTGGGATTTCACCCTCTTCTCTTTCCTCGTCTGAGGAAGACGGATGTTCTGTGTGAGGCACTGCTATCAGTGGGCGAGGTGTGATCCCATGTGTGTCAGGGGGTGGTAAAGTCAGTGTGCGTGGTGGTTCCGGCTGAGGAGGTGGTAGTTCAGGTTGCTCACCCCGAGGTCGGAACCGCTGTCTGTAATCAGTCAACATGGCTTTTAAATCCTGGATGAGAGAAGGTGGGTTATGTGACGTGTCTCTAGGCGAGAATCAGGAGGGAAGCCATAAGGTTGGGAATGGCGAGGCGGAGCTATATAACCTTGTTGATAATATTGCTCTTCATCCTCGTAGTCATCGTCCTCTTCCTGGCATTTGACACGTAGCTTGGAAGGGCTATGAGCTACTCCGTAGATGTTATCATCTGAGTCCTTTATATCCAGCAAGTGAGAAGGAGGTAAAGGTGACACTTTGCTGAATGAAGTCACCTCAGGTCTAAGGAAAGTCTTGGTCACTCTTGTAATGTTCACCGTCATCGACGGTGGCGTCGTCATGGACTCAGGAAAAGTCTTTGTCGATGCTATTGACGTCGTCGGTATTGTCTATGGAGAGATCGTTGACAGAACTTTCGACGACTTGATGGTCGTTGGCTCTGTAAAAGTCGACGATGCAGTAGTCGGGGGTGCACTCAACGTCGACGGGCTCTTCGTCTGCGAAATCCTCGTCCATGGTATGGGACCTGGAATAGCTACCGTCATCGTTGTTCCTGCAGTCAACGGTGTTGACGATGAGACAGTGGCACTCGTGGTAATCGATGAGCGTGGTGCCGTCGTTGATGGTGTTATCAACAAGGTTTTTCTGTCAGATTTGTGCCTCAATGGATCTGAGGAAGAGGCTAGAGGACAATATTTTTCCTTACTTGAAGGTGTAGTGGATAAGGATAATGCAGGCTCTGAGGAGACTTTCTGTGCTTTCTCCTTTTTTGAATCCTTGCCCTCATGAGAGGGTTTGAGATGTTTTGTTTTCTCCCCTTTCCAGAGGTACCTACCCTCTTGGGATCTAGCTCTATAATGAGGCTTTGAAGATCCATCACTTTCTTCCTCTGAAGACGTTCTCTGATGTTTAGTTGTCTGGAACCATAATAATAGCCTCCCCTCTCTATCCAGAGTTTTTGAGGAGAAAGTGCAACAAATCTTGCACTGTCTTACCTCATGTTTGGGATGGAGGCAGTATATACAATCCTTGTGTGGATCATCCACATAGACTCTTTTCCTGCCACAGGTCTTAAATGGGCGGAACAGGCCTTTCTTGTCAGACATGCTGGAAAGCTGGTAATTCTAAGATAAAATCCAATAGAGATGAGAAAAAAACGGAGTAGAACTCAAGAAGACTCCCTCCACACACGTGTGGTGAAAAACTGAGATATCTCAATAAAAAGAATTTGAAAAAAGGGACATTAAGGGAGGGGATAGAATTGTTTTGCTTGATACTAGGTCAAGGGAGGCCTGTAGGGGAGGTGACACCTCACAGAAGAAGTTCCGGCAAGTAATTGGAACATTTTGTTGCAACACACGGTCTCCCTTTTGGTTGAAATTCCCCCAAAATAAACCGCCCAATAATGAAGTCATGCACAAAGTGAATCTACGACTTACTGATTGTATTAAGAGCTGGAACAGCTAGACATTTCAAAATAATTGTTGGTATCTAGAGAACATGGGTACTCCTGCATTGGTTTAGGTAGGGTTAGACAAGCATGGTAAATGGACATTAATTTTTACACTAAGCCGTCACAGCACCAAGATTGCTAACAAGTCTTGCTGATAAATGTTGCTAGAATAACTTGCAGGCAGTGCACACGTTCAGATGCATCTTTTATGTTCATGGTGCTCCATAGGCAGGCCTAGCAGTAAAACACCTAGAGGAAATGTTGATTATCATCAGAATCCTTCCTTCAAACATTTATCAGGTTCATTGTTTATCAGATTTCTCAAATACCCACAGAGCTACTGGCCTATTTTTGCAATGCTCCAGTCTATTCCACCCTTTCAACAACAGGATTGTCTGGCCTAGTAAACCAACTGACATAGGCAGAATCAAAGGTCAATCAATAAAGTCTCAAGACCCCAAGTATATCCTTGAGATCCACAGAGGAGAGGCCCCTCTGGACTCTGGTAAATCATATTTCTCTCATAATTCCTTAGCTTAGAAGTTTATTCATGACAAACTCACAACCTCCAAATTTGCTGGTTGATCTTGATTATCATGCTGACAACTGATACACCGGTAACACTGTCGTGTTAGAAGTCCTAACTGATCTTTAGCGAAGGTTCATTTTGTCTTCTTGCTGTCTCAGAATGCTGGCTCTATTAGTCCCAGTACTGGAGGAAAATTATGATTCAGGAATTTGGCATGAATGGTACTTGAAACTTGAGGCAGCTCAGCACATTCCATAAAAAAGGAACTGCGGCCTAAGGTGTGTTCTGTGGAGGCCTCATTCTAACATGAAAGAAAGAAGAGGAGATCATGTAAATATTGTTTGATACCCCAAAAACTAAAGTGACCTTACACTGCTACAAAAGAAGCCATGACTGTTTAAATTTAGATATTAAAGTTTGAAGCTTATCAGGTCTTTAATCATTGCTGATCATGTAAAGACTAATCTCCAATATCCTATACATAGACATGTTCAAAATGCAGGCCCAAAAATTGCAGGTGACACACAAAAAGGCACTTAAATACTGCATCAATCTCAACAAACATGGCCATGTTTCCTTAACATTCCATCTTCCACAGTAGATAAAATGATAACATTCAAAGCCTTATGCACCTTGCACAAGGGATTCTGGTGTAGGAGTCCTCACCAAATACCTGGCCAGCAGCAACCCATTAATCCAATTTAATCTGTTGTATCCAAATCAGATTGAGGATTCTCAGAGAAAGGACCCTTAAAGCAACTGGTCCTGCACTCTGCAAACACCTGCACCAGTCCCTGAAGACTCGACCATCAATTTTACAGGAAAGGTATGAAAAAGCACCCTTTGTGGACAATTCTTTCACAGCTTTTATGAAACAAAACAGTCCTCCCCGTGGTCCACTGGTTTACTGTTGCATATAGTGCCTGTCCTTTCACACAGGAGGCCTATCTCAGCAAGCCTGCTGTGGACAGTGCCTTTTTGTCCGACATGGAATTTTTGAGTTTGTGGCCCTCTTTTTCTGACTTTCACTTTTTGTCAGACTTGTTATTATTATTTGACTCCTTCTATGCATGAACTCTACTAAAATATTCTCCCCGGTCTGTTCTTCCTCCCTTATGTCTTTGATGCAGCCTTCATCTTCTTTTCCCCCTTTTTCATTTCAAAGTATCTTCCATTGCATCTTCCTATTTAAATTTGCCATTTGCTCCTGGCCTTTGGCTTCCACTTTTCTCTTAGCCTTCTCCCCGAATAGCAAGCTTTATTAATATTTGTTAAGGTTTATTCAAGTGCTTTTCTAAGAATGCCCAGCCACCCGCATCGCTGTACAATTAATTTTAGCTGCTGTTTTTCAACATGGTGTATTGTGTCTTATACAATGGTACACAGTGTGCAACATGACCAGCAACAAAAGTTTATAAAAACATTGTATCCCCCTCATCGCAAGGTGTAATAAACAGAAAATAGAAAGCAACGGAGTTCAATCCCTTAACTACTGTCCCATTGGGGAACAAGAGGCTTTAGGACTATTGAGACTATTGTTCAGTTTAAAACAATGACAAAAGTTTGTTGAAATGGAATGAGTTTGTTCCGAATTTTCTTGATTTCAGCAGCCCCACCCCACAGTGATCTATTAGGCCTGTGCTCCTGCCACCGTCTCACTGTATAGTGCACTGTAGTGGCAGAATGGATTCAATGGTACCCGAGTCTGGTACACCACTTGTTGTCTTGCAGGCATGAAAGCTCTTAGTTCATTGAGTCAGTTTCCAGAAGGCTGCCATAATACAGTTATTCAGAACGCAAGTTGTTTTTGCTCCATTGAGTTTGTTTTCCCAAGGAATACTCTTCCTGAATTACATAGCAACCATGGTCCTGTAAAGATGTTAACCGAGTCCACTCTATAAAATCTGCAGACAGAATTGCGGTATTGTGCCCCGTCATGTATCTCAGTGCTTGATGCTCTTATATTAACATGGAAAATGGAGACTAGGGCTGCATTCTAAGAAGAGACATTATATTTGTAGGTTTGTTTTCAGTTCTTTGTGTGTTTGTGTGTGTGTGTGTGTGTTTATACATTGCTGCTGGGCATACAATCATGTAAGAAAGGGATATCTAAGATCATAACTTAACATGCCAACTACTCTAAGTTAGAACAGGATAGCTGAAAGACAACTCTGGCCCATCTAGTTCAGCGTTCTTCGTAAAGTCAAAATCCATGGAGTTTCATCTTTATGCAGCTCACTCCGAGTGGATAAGTTGTGCTACTGCCACACCTCTAATGAAGCCGGCCTGGCTGATACACTGGATTCATCTAGTCTGCTAACTCCATTTCTAAAGCGTGGTGGGATAAAATGACCATATGCCATGTTGACATCATTTTCAATGCTTATGCGCTGGCACAGACCAGCCCCCGAACATCAAAAGGAGCGTAACCAGATATCTGATCTCGCCAGTAAGCTAGGATGTGGAATATGTTGATACTTTTGTACTGAATTAAAAAGAATGCATCTGACAAGCTGTAAAGAGAGAAAGCTATAATGGTATTTGAACCATATTGAATGGTACAGAGCGTAGCCAATTTCTCCAGCCAGCTTTCATATTTCATTTAACCAAGTGGTGCTGTACTGAGGTCTGCTAGAAGATAGACACTAATGTCTCAGTTAGTCTGGATCTGAGGCCTGTGGAAGATCTTGTATAGTGAAATATCACTGAAAATAATGAACTTTGTTAAAAAATAAAGTTTCTGTGCAATGTCTGTAGTAGGTTTGACAATGTGGTATGTTATGTGCTTTTCTAATTTCAAGCTTTATTATTGGGTACCCCACAGATGAGAATGCACTGTAAAAAAAGGTTTACTGCTTTTACCCCATTGACTTATGATGATGTATTTTTCTTAAATACCAGTTTTTTCACTCTGTGAATGTATGCATGTTCAATTAAGTGTCTTTCCTGTTCGTCTGTTTAAAATAAACCATATTTTTCTAAATTCCTTATCAAATTGGTTGAGTGGGTATGAAGACATTTGATAAACCCGTCATCTACCAACAGGAAGGATTGTGTCACATATAACAACAGACCTAGGTTTTGTTTTAAAATATATGACAAATGCATGTGCAGGACTTTAACAGTATTGGTGGTTGTGCAGTAAGTAGAGGTTGAGGTTAATAGTTGTTCACTGCAATGAAATCGTGTCAATGAGATGCACATCTAGAGTGAATGCTCATAACATTGGCTATAGATTCAAATCTGCCTCCTCTGTGGTCATTGTTGCAGCTTCAAAGGGTAGGTTATAGTCTGTTTTCAAGACGACAAATGGAATCACTTACCTCAAGACAAAGTAGAAAATAAACACATTTAATGCCATTTTCAAACACTCATCCAATACAGAGTTAATAGGTCATTTAATTGTAATAGAATGTGATTTTTTTCAGTCTGCCACAAAAAATTGAAACCAGAGTTACTGACGACGGATCCTATCTCCTTCACATAGAATTTCATTGACGAGTTTCTAATTTCTTATTTTTCCCTCAGTGAAGCAGTTGAGAAAGACATGCTAAAGATTCAAAGAGCAGGCAGCTAGGTAGCTGCAATCTATTGTGGCTTTGATCATCTTGGACATAGCCTGTACCTTTCTGCCGTTCTAGGTCTCCTGAGGAAGTATAATTTTATGAAAAACAGGTTTTGCAAACACAGTCATTTGCTTGGTTTTCTTGGCTGTATCTTCGTAAGAAAGCATTTTGCTTGCTGACCCACTGAATGAGGATTGGCAGCCCTCTCAGCACTTTCAGAAAATAGCAAGCGCATTGAAGTGTACTGGAACAGCACACCACCACACAAGGCTTGCGGCCAGTGCTGCAGAAGCATTATTTCGTCTACCAGATCTTTGAAACCTTAGCTGGGGAAGGCCTAGAATACGGCTTCTCTTCTCTGATGGACCCCACAACACCATTTGCCAACTTTATGTCAAGACCAGAGGCTCATAATATGCTGTCTTTCTTACTGTTTATTTTTTTTTACAACAGCCAGCTAATGACAAAGGAAAACATACCTAGAAATCCAATATGAAACTAAATGACCAGGAAACCCTCTTGCAGGATTACAAATGTAAACTACAAATATATATATATATATATATATACACATACATATATGTATGTATATGTATGTATGTATATATATATATATATATTATCTACTAGCGGTCGCCAGTAGATAGTTATAGTTACAACCTATTATCCATAGGAAATCCGCGACATTCTATTTGAAATAACTCTCTTGCCGGTTGACGTATCTTCGCAAAATTTTCAAACTTTGTGGCCCGCTCCGGTCCGCTCCTACCCTGAAAGTCTCGGGGGATTCGTCAAGCGGGGGCCGAGAAAAAGGGGGTCCCAAAACGCGTTTTCCCCATGCAATTTTCCATAGGAAACTTTAGACACTGCTACAGCCCGAACTGCTGAACGGAATTACACCAAATTTGGCAAAGAGGTAGTTCTTGGTTCAGAAAGAACCCTTTTGTTAAATGGTGTAAATCCGTTCAGTAGTTGCTGAGAAAATCAAAAGAAAAAAAGATAGGTATATCTAGGGCCGCGGATCCTCCCGAGCACGAGCTTTATGCTAATTGGCTGTCAACACTCCAAATCAGGAAGTGTTGGAAGCCATTTTGTCCCTCGGTAGAACCGAGGGACAGAAACAAGTGCGCAAAGCGCACAAAGGGGGCAGGGTAGAAACACCCTGACCCCCTAGGTCTGCTCAGGGGGTCCCACAAGGATTTTTTTTATTTTTTTTTAAAAATCGGCAGGATGCGCTCAGGGAGCGCGAACCCTGCCGGAAAAAAAAAAAAATCGAAGCGCGGTCTCCCGCGCTTCGATGTTAATTGGCCCCCGGGTGGGCCAAGTCCCGGGGGCATGCTGGGGGGTTAATTTTATGTGTGGGGGCCTCTAAGGGCCCCCAAGCCTCGAGGACCACCACCCCCGGGGCTTTATGTATAATGGTGCGGGAGGGCTCTGAGCCCTCCCGCAGCCCCGGGGAGGTGGCGGTCTTTTTATTTAAAAAACCTGTGTGGGGGCTCCAGCCCCCACACGCCCCGGAGACCACCACCTCCCCGGGGCACTAAGAAAAATTAAAATGGGGGTCCGTTTTGGACCCCCAGAGCCCCGGGGACCACCACCGGGGCTTTCAAAATGTAGGGAGGGGGGCCGCGCGGCCCCCCTCCTGGAGCCTGTGGTGGCCCTGGGGACCGCCACCCCTCAGGGCCGGCTCCTGCAGTGTCCCGGGGTGCCTACCCCCGGGACACTACTGTTTGCAATGACAGGACGGGAGCCTCGCGGCTCCCGTCCTGTCATTGCAAACTTGCTTTGGATATTGGAAGAGAGAGCAGGAAACCTGCTCTCTCTTCCAATATCCAAAGCCGATAGCTTTCCACATGGGGAGCAGCATGTTAGCTGCTCCCCATGTGTAAAGCAATGCCGGCTCCCGTAGGACACGGGGAGCCGGCGGGACTGTGGGGGTTTGGGGACCCCCACAGTCCCCAACGAGAGGCCAGGTCCCGGGGGATGGGGTCCCCGGGACCATAAGAGGCCACGGAGGGGGCCACGCAGCCCCCTCCCCAAAGTAACAAAAATTTAAAAAAAAAAAAAAAAGTGCAAGGCCGGCCCCGGGGGATGGGGTCCCCAGGGCCTTAAATGGCCTGAGGAGGGGGCCACGCAGCCCCCTCCAAATAAAAAAAAGAGGCCATGCCCCGGGGGATGGGGTCCCCGGGGCCAATACAGGCCCAGGGAAGGGGGCCACGCGGCCCCCTTCCCGTTTTTTTATTTTATTTTAATTAAAAAAAAGGGGAAAGGCCCTGGGGGATGGGGTCCCCAGGGCCTAAAAATAGGAAAAAGGAAGGGGGGCCACACAGCCCCCTTCAGGGAGAAAAACAAAAAAAAAAAAACGATCGGGCCCGTAGGCCCCGCCCCTTCCTTCACCACTCTGCAAACGCGCCCCTGGCGCGTTTGCAGAGGGAGAGCGAATTCCCCTTGAATACTGGGGGTCCCTGGGGCCAACTAGCCCACCAGGAACCTCCAGTATGCGCCAGGGGCTGCCTTGCAGAGAGGTATACAGAGGCCACGCCCCTTTTTACACCTCTCTGCAACGCAGCTCTATGGCGCTTTTGGAGGTATATGGTGGGCTAGTTGCACCCCAGGGACCCTCAGGATTCAAGGGAGTTAATCCCCCGACTTAAAACGCGCCACGGGCGCGTTTGCACAGTGGTGAAGGGAGGGGGCGGGGCTTCAGGTGACGTGTGCAAACAGGCCCCGTGGCGCGTTTTAAGATGGGGAATTAAATCCTCTTCAATCCTGAGGGTCCCTGGGGCCAACTAGCCCAACAGGTACGTCCAGAAAGCGCCACAGAGCTGCGTTGCAGAGAGGTGTAAAAGGGGTGTGGCCTCTGTAAATGTCTCTGCAACGCAGCCCCTGGCGCATACTGGAGGTTCCTGGTGGGCTAGTTGGCCCGTAGGGACCCTCATGATTCAAGGGGACTTAATCCCCCAACTTAAAACGCGCCACGGGGCGCGTTTGCACAGATGTCACCTCAGGCCCCGCCCCCGCCCTTCACCATTGTGCAAATATTCCTCTAAAATCAGCCGAAATACGAATTCTAATTTACTCACCTGTTATCAGGAGAGACCTCAGTGCTGCATCTTTCAGCCCAGTACTAATCCTGAAAAGTAATTTTAACCGTACTTACCAGTAACTTGAATTTCCTTCCATAGGCTAACATTGACTGGTTTCACTTGGAAATTCTTCTAAGTGTGGAGTTTTGGAACTTTATAATATTCCTCTAAAATCAGCCGAACTACGAATTCCGATTTACTCACCTGTTATCAGGAGAGACCTCAGTGCTGCATCTTTCAGCCCAGTACTGGTCCTGAAAAGTAATTTTAACCGTACTTACCGGTAACTTGAATTTCCTTCATAGGCTAACATTGACTGGTTTCACTTGGAAATTCTTCTAAGTGTGGAGTTTTGGAACTTTAAAATATTCCTCTAAAATCAGCCGAAATACGAATTCCGATTTACTCACCTGTTATCAGGAGAGACCTCAGTGCTGCATCTTTCAGCCCAGTACTGATCCTCAAAAGTAATTTTAACCGTACTTACCAGTAACTTGAATTTCCTTCCATAGGATATCATTGCCTGCTTTTTGCTGAAAAAGTTTCGAAGTGTTGATTTTTAAACATACAAATATTCCTCTAAAATCAGCCGAAATCCGAATTCTGATTTACTCACCTGTTATCAGGAGAGACCTCAGTGCTGCATCTTTCAGCCCAGTACTGGTCCTGAAAAGTAATTTTAACCGTACTTACCGGTAACTTGAATTTCCTTCATAGGCTAACATTGACTGGTTTCACTTGGAAATTCTTCTAAGTGTGGAGTTTTGGAACTTTAAAATATTCCTCTAAAATCAGCCGAAATACGAATTCCGATTTACTCACCAGTTATCAGGAGAGACCTCAGTGCTGCATCTTTCAGCCCAGTACTGATCCTCAAAATTAATTTTAACCGTACTTACCGGTAACTTGAATTTCCTTCATAGGCTAACATTGATTGGTTTCACTTGGAAATTCTTCTAAGTGTGGAGTTTTGGAACTTTAAAATATTCCTCTAAAATCAGCCGAAATACGAATTCCGATTTACTTACCTGTTATGAGGAGAGACCTCAGTGCTGCATCTTTCAGCCCAGTACTGATCCTCAAAAGTAATTTTAACCGTACTTACCGGTAACTTGAATTTCCTTCATAGGCTAACATTGACTGGTTTCACTTGGAAATTCTTCTAAGTGTGGAGTTTTGGAACTTTAAAATATTCCTCTAAAATCAGCCGAAATACGAATTCCGATTTACTCACCTGTTATCAAGAGAGACCTCAGTGCTGCATCTTTCAGCCCAGTACTGATCCTCAAAAGTAATTTTAACCATACTTACCGGTAACTTGAATTTCCTTACATAGGATATCATTGCCTGCTTTTTGCTGAAAAAGTTTCTAAGTGTTGATTTTTGAAACATACAAATATTCCTCTAAAATCAGCCGAAATACGAATTCCGATTTACTCACCTGTTATCAGGAGAGACCTCAGTGCTGCATCTTTCAGCCCAGTACTGGTCCTGAAAAGTAATTTTAACCGTACTTACCGGTAACTTGAATTTCCTTCATAGGCTAACATTGACTGGTTTCACTTGGAAATTCTTCTAAGTGTGGAGTTTTGGAACTTTAAAATATTCCTCTAAAATCAGCCGAAATACGAATTCCGATTTACTCACCTGTTATCGGGAGAGACCTCAGTGCTGCATCTTTCAGCCCAGTACTGATCCTGAAAAGTAATTTTAACCGTACTTACCGGTAACTTGAATTTCCTTCATAGGCTAACATTGACTGGTTTCACTTGGAAATTCTTCTAAGTGTGGAGTTTTGGAACTTTAAAATATTCCTCTAAAATCAGCCGAAATACGAATTCCGATTTACTCACCTGTTATCAGGAGAGAACCCAGTGCTGCATCTTTTAGCCCAGTACTGATCCTCAAAAGTAATTTTAACCGTACTTACCAGTAACTTGAATTTCCTTCCATAGGATATCATTGCCTGCTTTTTGCTGAAAAAGTTTCTAAGTGTTGATTTTTGAAACATACAAATATTCCTCTAAAATCAGCCGAAATCCGAATTCTGATTTACTCACCTGTTATCAGGAGAGACCTCAGTGATGCATCTTTCAGCCCAGTACTGGTCCTGAAAAGTAATTTTAACCGTACTTACCAGTAACTTGAATTTCCTTCCATAGGCTAACATTGACTGGTTTCACTTGGAAATTCTTCTAAGTGTGGAGTTTTGGAACTTTAAAATATTCCTCTAAAATCAGCCGAAATACGAATTCCGATTTACTCACCTGTTATCAGGAGAGACCTCAGTGCTGCATCTTTCAGCCGAGTACTGATCCTGAAAAGTAATTTTAACCGTACTTACCAGTAACTTGAATTTCCTTCCATAGGAATCCATTGTCTGGTTTTCAGCAGAAAAGTTTCAAAGTGTCGATTTTCACAAACTACAAATATTCCTAAAAAATCGCCTGTATGACTTAAACGCATTCTTTCAACTGTTTACAGGAGATGCACCAGTGCTGGATCCAGGATCCAACACTGAGTAAGAAAAAGTAACGATAACAGTTTTTAACTTCTAAGTGAATTTCCTTCCATAGGATAACATTGGTGATTCTATGAGAAAAGTTTCTAAGTGTGAACTTTTAAAGTACAATAATATTCCTTAAAAATCACGACTGTAACCAAAACGCTTTTACTCAACTGTTTACAGGAGATGTCCCAGGACTGAATCTAGGATCCAGTAATGTGGTTAGAAAAGTAATCCATAAAGTAACTAATTGCATTTAACTAGAAATTCACATTGAGCTGAATGTTGCATTGTGTTTGAAAATGTGTTGCCCATTGCAACAACTGTAACTACTGTACTTAAAAGTCTATTGCCTATGTGCAAAGTAATTAAACTAAAGTAATTCATTCTGAGAAATTATTTTTTGTAATGTAATGTATAATGTAATTACAATGTAATTTAAAAAATAAAATATGTAAAAAAAAATTGTTTCTAAAGAATTTGGAAATCAGTATGAAAAAAATTTATATAACAATTAATACATTTAAAAATTGTCATTTACAAAACCTTTGAAATTCACTGAAAAAACTGTAGGTTTCAGACATGTTATAGTTACAAATTAGCATTTAAAAAACCTTTGAAATTCACTGAAAAAACCATAGGTTTCAGGGACGTTATAGTTACAAATTAGCATTTAAAAAACCTTTGAAATTCACTGAAAAAACCATAGGTTTTAGGGACAGTTATAGTTAGTTGGACATTGCACTCGTACAAAACCCGTGAAATTCCCCCGTTATAGTTAGTCCATCTAACTATAACTCGCGCCCCCGCAATGCACTGCTGATGACGTCATATATTACATCACTCATGACATGGTCAGTGACATCACTGATGACATCACTGATGACATCTCAAATGACATCACTGATGACATCATCCACGTGATAATCTGATGCACCTCCTCACACCCTAATATAACCTTTGATACACCCACTCTAAATTACAGACTGCCATTCGCAAAACCATAGACACTCCAACACCAATAACTACATACCCACTCACTGATTCTTAGGTCTACGCACACATCCACTCACTCACCCGTACAGTCACTCATACTTACGGTCACTCAGTACAGGACTATCATATGCACTCATACTCCTATATAGACACTCAAACACCGCCACTCATCCATAGAGGTACTCACACACCTAGTCAGTCATGCAAATAATTAAACACACTACCATTTACTCACCTATACAGTTATACACACACCAGCTCACTTACTCATACAAATAGTAGCACATTCTTACGCTCTTATACAATCACTGATACAAGCACACACTCATCCATACAGCCACTATCACAATCACTCACTCTCGCTTATAGCTATTTATATACTCCAACACACATATATACTGCCTTTCACATATGTAGTTACTCACACATGTACCACTGGGACATACATTCACTCACTAACACACTCTTACACACACTTACCCACCCATACAGTCTATCACAGTTGCACTCTTGAAACCATCCACCCAGTGAATCACCCACTCACACATCTATGCACAGAGTTGCACACACCCCTCCCACACAAACACTCAGGCACCCATACAGATACTCAGACAAGCATTCAATAACTCATATAGACACTCATGTAGCTATTCACAAACACATGCAGCCACTTACACAGCAACAGACAGACGGATACAGACATTCACCCAGTTTAGTCACTAACCCATGCATTCAGTAAGATACGTTAAATCACTCACTTATAGAGTCAGTCACGCACCTACTAAATCATCCATACAGACACTTACACACCCACTCATTCTTCAATACGTCTTTTCCTATATATATTAAAAATATATAAACTTTACAGAAACACACAGTCACTGGATGATGTCATCAGTGATGTCATTTGAGATGTCATCAGTGATGTCATCAGTGATGTCACTGACCATGTCATGAGTGATGTAATATGTGACGTCATCAGCAGTGCATTACGGGGGCGCGAGTTATAGTTAGCTGGACTAACTATAACGGGGGAATTTCACGGGTTTTGTACGAGTGCAATGTCCAACTAACTATAACTGTCCCTAAAACCTATGGTTTTTTCAGTGAATTTCAAAGGTTTTTTAAATGCTAATTTGTAACTATAACGCCCCTGAAACCTATGGTTTTTTCAGTGAATATATATATATATACACATACATATATGTATGTATATATATATATATACACATACATATATGTATATATATATATACACATACATATATATATATATATATATATATATATATATATATATATATATATATATATATATTATCTACTGGCGGTCGCCAGTAGATAGTTATAGTTAGGACCTATTTTCCATAGGAAATCCGCAACATTCTATTTGAAATAACGTTGGCGCCGGTTGACGAATCTTCGCGAAAGCTTCCAACTTGTTGGGGCGCTCCGGTCCGCTCCTATCCTGAAAGTCTCGGGGTGATACGTCAAGCGGGGGCCGAGAAAAAAGTGGGGTCCCAAAACGCGTTTTCCCCATTCATTTTTCCATAGGAACCTTTAGTCGCAGCTACAGCCCGAACTGCTGAACGGAATTACACCAAATTTGGCAAAGAGGTAGCCCTTGGTTCAGTGTCGTGCCTTTTGCTTAAATGGTGTAAATCCGTTCAGTAGTTTCTCAGAAAATCACAAGTAAAGTCACATATATATCTATGGCCGAGTAGGGTCCGCGTACCCTGAGCGCACCCTGCGCGCACCGTCCCGATCACGAGCTGCATGCTAATTGGCTGTCAAGTGGCTGTCGACACTCCAAATCAGGAAGTGTTGGCAGCCATTTTGTCCCTCGGTAGAACCGAGGCACAGAAACAAGTGCGCAAAACGCACAAAGGGGGCAGGGTAGAAACACCCTGACCCCCTAGGTCTGCTCAGGGTGTCCCACAAGGACCCCCTGGGCATAAAAAAGCATTTTTTTTTTCTTTTTAATCGGCGGGATGCGCTCAGGGTGCGCGGATCCCGCCGAGAAAAAAAAAAACGAAGCGCGGCCTCCCGCGCTTCGTTGTTAATTGGCCCCCGGGTGGGCCAAATCCCGGGGCATGCGGGGGTTTGTAAATTTATGTAGGGGGGGCAAGCCCCGGGGCTTTAAAAAAAAAAAATGGTGCGGGAGGGCTCTCGGCCCTCCCGCAGCCCCGGGGACCGCCACCCCCCGGGCTTCTTTTTTTTATAATAAAATTACCTGTGTGGGGGGTCTCGAGCCCCCACACACGCCCCGGGGACCGCCACCTCCCTGGGGCTCTAACAATTTGAATGTGGGGGTCCGTTTCAGACCCCCGAGCCCCGGGAACCAGCACCTCCCCGGGGCTGTGCACACGAAGGGAGGGGGGCCGAGCGGCCCCCCTCCTGGAGCCAGTGATGGCCCTGGGGACCGCCACCCCCCAGGGCCGGCTCCTGCAGTGTTCCGGGGTGCTCACCCCCGGGACACTGTAGTTTGCTGTGGCAGGGCGGGAGCCTCGCGGCTCCCGTCCTGCCATAGCAAACTGCTTTGGATTTTGGAAGAGAGAGCAGGAAACCTGCTCTCTCTTCCAAAATTCAAGCAATTGCTTTTCCACACGGGGAGCTGCATCTTAGCAGCTCCCCATGTGGAAAAGCAATGCCGGCTCCCGAGGGACGCGGGGAGCCGGCGGGACCATGGGGGGATTGGGGACCCCCCCACGGTCTCCAACGGAGAGGGCCAGCCCCGGGGGATGGGGTCCCCGGGGCTACAAGTGGCCCCTCCCCAAAATTACATTAAAAAAAAAAAAAACAAAGGCCGGCCCCGGGGGATGGGGTCCCCGGGGCCATAAGTGGCCTGAGGAGGGGGGCAACGCAGCCCCCCTCCATAAGTTTAAAAAAAAAAAAAAAGAAGGCCATGCCCCGGGGGCCGGGAGGGGGGCCACGCGGCCCCCTTCCAAATCTGCTTTCTTTTAAAAAAAATATTAGGGGGCAGGCCCTGGGGGATGGGGTCCCCAGGGCCAATAAATTAGAAAAGAAGGGGGCCACACAGCCCCCTTCTTTAAAAAAAAGACCGGCATCGCGCCGGAGGCCACGCCCCTCCTTGCAGCACTCTGCAAACGCGCCCCCTGGCGCGTTTGCAGATGGGGAACAAATTCCCCTTGAATACTGGGGGTCCCTGGGGCCAACTAGCCCACCAGGAACCTCCAGTATACGCCAGGGGGCTGCGTTGCAGAGAGGTGTACAGAGGCCACGCCCCTTTTTACACCTCTCTGCAACGCAGCTCTGTGGTGCTTTTTGGAGGTACATGGTGGGCTAGTTGGACTCCAGGGACCCTCAGGATTCAAGGGGACTTAATCCCCCTACTTAAAACGCGCCACTGGGCGCGTTTGCACAGTGGTGAAGGGAGGGGGCGGGGCTTCAGGTGACATGTGTGCAAACAGGCCCTGTGGCGCGTTTTAAGATGGGGAATTAAATCCCCTTCAATCTTGAGGGTCCCTGGGGGCCAACTAGCCCACCAGGTACCTCCAGAAAGCGCCACAGAGCTGCGTTGCAGAGAGGTGTAAAAAGGGGCGTGGCCTCTGAACATCTCTCTGCAACGCAGCTCCATGGCGCATACTGGAGGTACAGGGTGGGCTAGTTGGACCCCAGGGACACTCATGATTCAAGGGGACTTAATCTCACAACTTAAAACGCGCCACGGGGCGCGTTTGCACAGTGGTGAAGGGAGGGGGCGGGGCACGTTATAGTTACAAATTAGCATTTAAAAAACCTTTGAAATTCACTGAAAAAACCATAGGTTTTAGGGACAGTTATAGTTAGAAATTAGCATTTAAAAAACCTTTGAAATTCACTGAAAAAACCATAGGTTTCAGACACGTTATAGTTAGAAATTAGCATTTAAAAAACCTTTGAAATTCACTGAAAAAACCATAGGTTTTAGGGACAGTTATAGTTAGTTGGACATTGCACTCGTACAAAACCCGTGAAATTCCCCCGTTATAGTTAGTTCAGGTAACTATAACTCGCGCCCCGCAATGCACTGCTGATGACGTCACATATTACATCACTCATGACATGGTCAGTGACATCACTGATGACATCTCAAATGACATCACTGATGACATCATCCATGTGATAATTTCATGCATCTTCTCACACCCTAATATAACTTTTGATACACCCACTCTAAATTACAGACTGCCATTCTCAAAACCATACACACTCCAATACCAATAACTACATACCCACTCACTGATTCTTAGGTCTACACACACACACATCTACTCACTCACCCATACAGTCACTCATACTTACAGTCACTCAGTACAGGACTATCATATGCACTCATACACCTATATAAACACTCACACACCGCCACTCATCCATAGAGGTACTCACACACCTAGTCAGTCATGCAAAAAATTAAGCACACACCCATTTACTCACCTATACAGTTATACACACACACCAACTCACTTACTCATACAAATACTAGCACATTCTTCAGTGATGTCATCAGTGATGTCACTGACCATGTCATGAGTGATGTAATATGTGACGTCATCAGCAGTGCATTGCGGGGGGCGCGAGTTATAGTTACCTGAACTAACTATAACGGGGGAATTTCACGGGTTTTGTACGAGTGCAATGTCCAACTAACTATAACTGTCCCTAAAACCTCTGGTTTTTTCAGTGAATTTCAAAGGTTTTTTAAATGCTAATTTCTAACTATAACGTGTCTGAAACCTATGGTTTTTTCAGTGAATATTATATATATATATATATACACATATGCACGCACACACATGCACACACATACACACACACACACACACACACACACACACACTTCAAATTCTCCAGATTCAAGCGGCACAACTCTGGAATCTTGTAAGTCCTTTTTTTTTTATATATATATATTTGAAATTTTAACAAACAAGTGCATCTTGTAGTCAAGATATAGCCTATACTTTTCGGCAAGGGCCTTCCACAGGGCCATAAAGTTGTGCCACTAGATTGTCTATTTAAAGGGACAAACCCCTGGTACCACCACCCAATTAGAATCAATCTTCATTAATCAGGAACTAGACCAATGAACCCCTTCTTTCAGAGACATTCAAAGGCCTCCATTTTGGCCTCATTCAGGATTACATATTTAGGAGCAATATTTTCATACACTTTGTTTGTACAACTTTTTAAGTCAAGTACTGAATATACGTGTATCTTGTAACATCTGACAAAGTATACTTCTTATTTTCTGTATACTTTTTCGTGTCTACTTTTATAACCTGGTAAAGTACCCCAAGCAATATTCACAGTACAATTTATGTTTCACATGAATATATCACATCTAAAGTGGCAATGGTTCCCCAACCTTTGCTACCCAATTAGGAATAATTTATTTCATCCACGTTTAGTTTCATGTTAATCAGTTGTGCAAATCTTGAATAAATCTTGAATAGTTAGACATAATCAAGTTATACTTTTTTTGACATGATAAAGTACCTGACGTCTCTTATACAATGGCATTTTGATCGCAATGATTCTTTCATATCCAAAAAAGGAGCCAGAAGCCCTCTATCTGATTCGCATTGCATCATTTAGCAGTGCTCCCAATTCGAAGGCAGTGTTTTTCCATTAAAACACTGAACAAGAGAAATTGTTTCATACATTATCACCAATAACTCGAAAAGTGCTTAGTGTGCTTTCTAAAGTGCTCTGTTTGCTGGCTCAATGAAGTCAGGGTTGTAATATATATTGATCAACGACTCGCCTACTTCAAAGTCCTTTCTCCACGGTAGGAATCATGCGGCACCAAAGGCAAATGTATTTATTTATATATATATATATATATATATATATATATATATGAGAGAGTTTCTCCTCCCCCCAAAAAAAAGAAGCAGATCCCTTTTCCATTTCTAGATTGGCGAGGATGGCACTGTGTTAATCCCATGCTTAAAATCTTTGCGAGAAAAACAGGCATCTGAGGTGAGCAGATTCAGAGTGTAGCTGGTGTTGTAGGGTGCTCTATACAGGTGCTGCTCTCCACCTAAACTTGGGAACTACCCCCGAGTTCTCGGCTTCTTTTTTGCATAATTTATGCAGCACTCCAACCCTGAAAGGTTGTTTTTTTTTTTTTTTTTTACTTATACTGGGTGCTCCCTTTTGTGTAGACAGGGCTAAATCTCTCTGAAGAGCTATTATGATCGCGAAACACATGTCAGGGATTGCTTTTATTCATTCCAGGTTGGCTTGGAAGGTATTTATACCTAGCCAAAGCTGTAATACTATGCCTGGAGTGGTAAAAGGCTTTTGTCAATTCACAGCTCAGCGTGGATGCCATGGAGACGTAGAACTGAGTCCAAGTCTCCTGAGGTACGAAGGATGGCAGTTACAAGGAGGACCTGGAACTGCGGAGGCCCACTGGAGGGCGAAATTAATAAATGAAAAATAATGTTGAAACGCAGAACCCACTGAGGGTAACAATTGGAAGAGGCACAGCAAAGCCTACTAAGGCAACAAGGGAACTACTTATCCCAGCATGCAATACAAATGTTACTCACCTGTTGGTTACTGAAACATGAAATAAAGACATGCTGATTGAAGTGCATCTTCTGTTTCCTGCGCTCTGACATTGCTGCCTGTGAACAAGGAGCCCAGAGCTCCGAAACGCGTAAGGCTTTTAAAATTATTCCAAAGGAAAGCGAATCCTGTTGCCTTCACTAATCCCGAGCAGTGTTCCTCTTCGAAACCGAGCACTCTCGAGTGCTCATTGTATTGAATATATATATATATAAGAGGGAGAGAGTTTCTCCTCCCCCAAAAAAGAAGCAGATCCCTTTTCCATTTCTAGATTGGCGAGGATGGCACTGTGTTAATCCCATGCTGAAAATCTTTGCGAGAAAAACAGGCATCTGAGGTGAGCAGATTCAGAGTGTAGCTGGTGTTGTAGGGTGCTCTATACAGGTGCTGCTCTCCACCTAAACTTGGGAACTACCCCCGAGTTCTCGGCTTCTTTTTTGCATAATTTATGCAGCACTCTAACCCTGAAAGTTTTTTTTTGTTTTTTTACTTATACTGGGTGCTCCCTTTTGTGTAGACAGGGCTAAATCTCTCTGAAGAGCTATTATGATCGCGAAACACATGTCAGGGATTGCTTTTATTCATTCCAGGTTGGCTTGGAAGGTATTTATACCTAGCCAAAGCTGTAATACTATGCCTGGAGTGGTAAAAGGCTTTTGTCAATTCACAGCTCAGCGTGGATGGCATTGACTAATCCTATGCTGAAAGTCTTTGCTGTAGAAATAGCAAAATACTTTGTCACTTTCGAGCTCAGCGTGGATGGCATTGTGCTAGTCCCAGGCTTAAAAACTGTGCTAGAAAAACAGACATTTGAGGTGAGTGTCGCTGGTGTTGTAGGGTGCTCTATAAAGGACCTGCTCCCCACCTTAACTTGGGAACTACCCAGAGTTCTCCGCTTCCTATTTGCATAATTTATGCAGCACTCTAACCCTGAAAGGTATAGGTATGTAAGTGTATATTTTATCCATCCATCCTACTAGCGGTCACCAGTAGGTATTTTTAGTTAGGAACTAGTTTCGATAAGAAAAGCGTTTCCTGTTTTGTGAATAACTTTGGCACAGTTTGACGAATCCTCAAGAACTTTTCAAAACGAGTTTGCCAGCCACTTCATCTGCTATCTGGAAAGTTTGGGAGTGATCCGTCAAACAGGGGTCAAGAAAAGAGGGGTTCCCCAAAACACGTTTTCCCCATGCGATTTCCCATAGGATTTTAGATTCTACTACAGCCTGAACCGCTGAACGGAATAACACCAAATTTGGCAGAAAGCTAGGTCTTGGTCCAGAAAGAGTGCTTTTTTGTAATTTGGTTTAAATCTGTTCAGTAGTTTGTGTTATTAAAGTAATATGTATGTCTAGAGAAGCGGATCCGGGCGGATTCGCGGACCCACGCCCCAACAGCAATGCCGTGATTGGCTGGCTGCGACCTGAGAGTAAAGTTGCAGCTGCCATTTTGTGCACTGGGACACGGTTTCCAGGGGAGAAATTAAAATGGAAAAGTGACAGTGACTCGCGCCCTCGCCATGCACTGCTAATTACCCCACATATTGCTTCACTCATGACATCTTCCATGATATCATTGCAACATCTGCAGGGAAATTATTGATGAGAAAACTGTGCATGGCAAGGTGCGAGTTATAGTTACCATAGGGAATGAGTTATACTTTCTTGAGATAACTATAATTGCTGAATTTCTATGGTTTTTGTGTTTGAATATCTGAACCTAACTATAACATCCCTGTAACCTTTGGTTTTTTTAGTGGGGGAAAAAATATATATACATATATCCTCAAAAGTCCAGTTATTTCTCTTTCATACTTCTGGCAGTCAGTTAAGTGACCATCTTTCATCTCTGAATTTTATATTATCTCTATTTTTTGGCATATTGAGCGTGTGCTCCTCTTGTTTCCACTTGTTTTCATATGGTTTTTGTTTTTTGGCATATTGAGCATGTGCTACTATTTCCTCCTGTCTCTTGGATAGTCAACTTCAAGTACACGTTGGGACACACTGGGGCAGCCGCAAGCATAAAAGGCAGCTCACCTTGTTTGCTTTTCTAGTGTGTTCTCCACCATGCTCTGCCTCCTCTGAGCTTGTCGAACGAGGCATTTTAGGGCTCTCCGATCTCCATTATCGGATAAATTACTGTTCGTGATGGGTCTAATTGCAAACATTTACGAGATGGTTATCAAGCCAGGAAACTGGCACTCATGAGTCATCCCTCAGAATGAGCAAATTGGATATTATTTGTTATTTCATTTATTAGGAATTCCAGTTCAGCTATTTCTTTGCATGGCGCAAGGGCTTACTCATAAAATTGGATCTTAAACTTACAGAGTTAGCGCCCGCAGAAGACGGTCCTGCGGCGTAG
The DNA here is from genome assembly GCA_963921515.1 of Calotriton arnoldi. Taxonomy (NCBI): domain Eukaryota; kingdom Metazoa; phylum Chordata; class Amphibia; order Caudata; family Salamandridae; genus Calotriton; species Calotriton arnoldi. The sequence goes on from CAWUFW010000653.1 coordinate 1,030,690, forward strand.
GGTCTTTTGTTTGGTTGAAGTTGTTTAAATCAAGCTACAAGTACGGAAACACCTTCAGATCCATCCATAAAGACCAACTATCGGTATAGAAGGTCTTTGTCCGATGTTTTTTTTCCCTAGGACTGGCACAAAAGGGGGCTGTTCTGCTGGCGAGTACAATATCCCAACCCAGTTTCCAAATATCAGAGGCCAGTTTGATTTTACGACACTAGATTGATGTTCCACATGCAAAGAATAGTTTTGTACTTGAACGCTCTGGATCAAATCACAACAGATCCTTGGGTTTTACAGACAGTAGAAAGGTATCATGGAATTTTTCAATGACCTAGTTCAAACTTTTTTTCCATGCTTCAGGCATCTTTTTCAGATTCTTACTTGATAACACAAGAAATCCAAGACTTACTGTCAAAAGGTGCAATCAAATTAACCCCTTTCAAACCAACAGGTTTTCAAAGCAATCTCTTTCTTGTAAAGAAGAAAAACAAGAATAAATCTTCAACATTTGAATCAGTTTGTGCTTTACAGGCATTTCAAGATGGAGATAATTCTGCTCAGGGATTGTCTTCTTTCTTCCATTTGGATGGCTCAAAAAGACACCTGTCGATCCCAGTCTTTCAGCTTCATCAAAAGCTTCTTAGTATAGTGAGAGGACAACTTGTGTCAGTTTACCACACCTCCTTTTGGTCTTTTGTTGGGTTGCTGCTGTTTCACTAATCTTTTATAACCAATGACATCTAAGTTCCCTAAGCATTGAAATGATAATGTACCCGAATGACCTCCTTTTACTCTCATGTCCCAGTTACAAACATCTAGTTTTTTCTTGGAAAGTTTCGGTTTTGTTATAAATTACCCAAATCTCTTCTCTCTCTGGCCCAATCCATATAATTTCTAGTGAACTCCACATCCTCTATGAAAGAAAGAAATCATCTTGCTCTCACATATCTCTTTGCCATTAAGCCCATATAGTGGGTCTCTTGACATCATTTATACAGGCGGTGTTTCCAGGCCATTTACACTATCAAGCTCTTAAATGGTTGAAAATTCAGCATCTAGGAAGAGGCTTAAGCTATTTGGATTTGATTCCCTAAGAGTTTGAAACAAAAGAGGAGGCAAGCTGGTGGCTAGACCACCTCCATGTCTGGATCAGAAGATGAATTTTCATTTACACTACAGATCTTCTGTTTGAATCAGACACATTTTTATTAGAATGGGGTGCTAGTTCTCGATTTACAGAAGGAGGAGAGAGAGATAGACAGCATTCATAGCGAAAGATCATTTATTTTTAATATAATGTTTGGGTCGAATATCATAATTATGTTTTGACAGAGTACAGTACAGTAAAGAGTCACTTATGGCCTAGTGGTTATGTTCGAAGACTCTCACTCTGCAGGTTAAGGGTTCGAGTCCTGGTTTCTCAATGGTCATGTGTCTTTTCATTTACAAGGATTTTAAATGCTCAGCATTCATATTGCAAAATGATTTAATTATTTGTAATATCAAAATGTTTGGGTTGAATATCACAGCAAAAAGAGGGTCACTTGTGGCCTAGTGTTTAAGGGCTTAGAGCCTCACTCTGCAGGTTAAGAGCTCGAGTTCTGGTTTCTCAACACAAGATTTTCAAATGTTCAACAGTCAAAATGAAAGATCATTTAATTATTTTTAATATCAAAATGTTTGGGTTGAATGTTATAGTTCTGTTTAGACACCATCAAGTAGATAGTCACTTGTAGTCTAGTGGTTAAGGTTTCACACACTAACTCTGAAGGTTAAGGGTTCAAATCACAGTGTTTCGATAGTCATGTGCGTGCTCAAATATCTGGACAATTACAAAGACTTCAATAGTTTAAGTTATATACTGAAATGCGATTTTCTTCTTTTTAATTGGCAATAAATTTTTCTTTTCACTTTGTCAATAAACTTCTCATTTTAAGTATATCACTCACTAAAGCCTAAAAAACTTATCTCTTCCATCCTATTCTGTAAATCAAGAAGCTGTCAGTGTACTTTCAATTATTTCAAACTTCTTGTAGGCTCCTCTGCAATCCAGGCTTTCACAAAAGACCATGTTCATTGTACACTTCTTCTTAGGATGGACAACATCATTGTACCAAAACACAACAAATATCTGAGGGGGGCACTCATTCCAAGATTTAAGCAAATACAGCAAAACAATTTTAGACGTTTTGTCTGCAAAATCAAATTTTTGCGATGGCGGAATATCTCCCCCGCCATCTAAACTGTGTAGCAGATTGGTACTTTCTCCACCTCAGGGATTTCAGTTATTGGCAACTGCACATTTTGGTATTTCAACACATTCAAAACAAGCATTTGCAATGCAACAGGTCTCGCATTTACAAGAGTTTGAGCTATTGACATTGTAAATGACAATGCCTTTTATTAATGTGTTATTTTTAAAACAAATAAATAAAAGGCATTGTTATTTACAATGCCAATAGCTTAAACTCTCGCAAATGCGAGACCTATTGCAGTGCAAATGCGTTCGTGCAATAAAATGTTTAAAGAGCATTAGGAGAGACCATGTCCAAGCTATTTGAGAAAATAATGCTCGGAGGCTGTAATTAAAGCCTACCGAGTAACAGCTCACGTAACAGGGGGTGTCATCATGGGAGGTTACAAAATGAGACAAGGCGGTACTAAGGAGGGACTACTAAGCCTATTGACCAATGAACAGCCAAAAGTTTACAATGGACAATGGGACAAGCCAATGAAAGTATGGGCGGAGAGTGGGCGGAGCTTCAAGTCTCTACCTGAATACAGCATGCCTCGCAGAGCAGCGCATGCGCTGCCCAGGCTCGACCTAAAAAGCAGCCACACAATGTAGCGAAAAAAGCCGGGCAGAAGGAGCAGAAAAGAATCAGTACCATCAATAGGATCATAGTTCACGGGGAAAGAGGCTCAAGGCTGCCCTTGATCCTCTCCCTAACGACCACCAAAACCCCACCCTTGCCTAAACGGGCTAATCCCTGCCTGCCTTGGACTGCTTCACCCACTCGAAGCACCCCGGGGTAAAGATATCATGGAGACTCCTCTCCCCCGGGCGCCTCCATTTAGACCAGACTCCTTATATTGCAGTAATATGGCTTGATCGTAAATTTTGCTTGTTTTTGTTTTTTTTAAATAAAATTTGCATTGCGTTTTTGGGACATATTTGGCTCCAAGTCGGATTACTGCCTATATTACTATTAACAAAATGTGTGCTTGTGAAGGGCATCGGGCAGGTTTGTGAGTGTATGTATGCGTGTGTGCATGTGCGTGCAACCATGTCTGTGTAATCTGTGTACATAAATTGGTTTCACATGCTGACAGATTCCGTATTAAGAGTTAATGAACTCGGGGGCGTGGCTTGGCGCCCGGCGAGCATGGCGGCGTCTCCGTGAGGCTCCTGGCACCGGCGCGGCGGAATCCCGCTTAAGGGACACCTCGAGTGAAGCCAAACAGATGAATGCTTCAGTGAAGTGCTGTGCGCTAGGATGCGCCGACGCCTGAAGCTTTCCAACATTAAGGAACAGATTAATTACAGGTAAAGCGCTCCGACGTGAATTCGCGGCATTGCGGCCGCCATTTTGAATATCGTTTCAAAGTAACGAGCGTTTTGTTGCCTGAATGAGGAGACAACGAATTACTTAAATGTGCCCTCCAACCATTTTTGAACTTTAACTATAACTATTCCAGGAGCCTTGTTAGAGGAAGTTAAGAGGTGCATGGTTACCCAACGTTTCCTCACTACTCCGTAATGGCTCCGTAATAGCTGAGGAGACAAAGAAATGACCGCCATTTTGAGGAAACCTTCACAAATGCCTCATGCCTCATGGTAATCCCTCAAGCACTCGTGCAGTTTTTAAATGCCTTTCTTCATTTTCTCTCATAATATCCTCTTAATAAGGGGCTACCTCTTTATATTTTAGCCCCATGTTGTAAAGGCTGACATACTTAACGTATATTAAGAGGAGGAAACAGATATTGAAGTTATTTTTGCAGCAGCGGTTGTAGTGGTCCTTACACCTTGATGTCCTCATTCAAGGTTATATTACTGTGTCTGGCTGCTTAGTTCCCGTTCAAGGACGCTGCACATTCCAGGCTGAAGTTGTTTGCTCATTTTTCCACTTCTTTGCTAACTTTCCCTGAAGCCATTTTCAAGACTTTCTGCTGTGCTCATTTTTCATGTTCATGGGCAGAACGAAGGGATCTATTCATAACGCACCAAAACCACAACGCATTTTTATTAAAAACTCAACGCTCTTTTCAAAACTTTCCAAACTGGAGGACTCAGGTTCAATCGAAACAGAGCGCACCAACAAAATAATGGATGCGTCACAGATGGCATCGGGAAAGTCCAATGTGAAACGCCTAAAAAAAGACCCTCCCTCACCACCTAAACCAGGTTCTCCAGTCTCAATGGAGTTGTTACTACAGGAGATAAGGGCCCTCAGACCCTTTATGGAGGAGACAAATTCGAAATTACAAACTCTCTCCGACAACTGGTTGCAACTAGACACAAGACTTACAGCAGTAGAACACAACGTTTCTTCCCTCAACGAAACTACTAAGAATGTTACTTTTTGCATTCTCAGGTCTCAACACTTCAAAAGCAGGTCGAGGAACTTGAAAATCGTAATAGAAGGAACAACATGCGTATTTATGGTTTGGTGGAGGGGGCCGAAGGTACAGACTCTCTTGCATTCTTTAAATCCTTCCTCCCTAAAATCCTACACATGCCAGAGGGCACTGCACTTAACATACAACGTGCTCATAGGTTGGGACGAGCTCCTACTACAACTTCATCCTCACAACGACCAAGAGGAGTCATTCTTTACTTTCTGGAATATACTGACTTACTGAAAGTACTGGCAGCAGCTAAAGCTATTCAACGGATCTCATGGTCTGGCTCCACCTTGTTCTTTGCACAAGACTATTCTAAGGCTACAGCCGCTAGACGTAAAGCTTTTCTTAACATGAGACCTGACCTTCGCTCCATGGGTGCTAGATATGGTCTTTTTCACCCGTGTTTTTTCAAGGTTACTCACAACAACAGAACGACAACCTATGAGGATCCAGCTCGCCTGCAAAGTTTCATCAACTCGCAAAAGACAGATCATATGGACTCTTCAGGCTCTTCCTCATCTCATATTACATGAAGTGTTGATTTGCATATATGAGATGTTTATTCAGTTGATTGTGGGTTTTATGACATCAGTCACATGCTCATGTTGGCAATATTTCCTCAACAGCATTATAGTTCAAGTTATCATATTTTACTGTTTTCATGTTCAATGTTCATTCGATTAACCAAAGTTAAACATGTTATTTTTTGCTTCACAGTTATGTCTTGTCATGACATGGTCCTCCCCGGTCTAGTTGAGTTATCCCTAGACGTCAGTTTGCTCCATGTGGTTCCACCCACCCCCGCATCCAAGTTCCCTTTATGTAGGTATGTCATTTGTTTTACTTTTTGTTATTTGTTTTGTCACATCCTTTGTTCTTAGGTCTGTCTTGCAAGCCTTGGTTTTTTGCTTATTCGATGTCCTCAATATTCTCAGTTCTTCTTGTACTTTCATATTTATTTTGTTTATATTCAGCGTTGCAGATCCAAGTTTTCATGTAGATATGTTATTTGTTTTGTTTTTTGTTATTTTTTCTGTCATACATCTTATTATTCTCTTCTCTTCTGGTGTCTTTAATATTCCCACTTTTATTTACACACTCATGTTCGTGAATATGTTTCTCATTATATCTCTAAATCTTAATATGTACTCATCCTTTTATTACCTATATACAATATTTTTCTCTTGCTATACTATCATCTCTAATTTCCATTTTTGGTCCAAGACAGCTGATTCTTCTATCCTCCTTCCCCTCGCAATTGAATTGATTGTTTACTTTTACCTTCTCTCTTTCTTTATCCTCCACTGTCGCATTCATGAATTGGACTTTTACTTCATTTTCCTCTGTCATTCTTTTTCTGAAATTCCATGTCTTTAAAATTAATCTCTTGGAATGTTAGGGGATTAAATTCTCCCATCAAAAGACAAAGAGTCTTAACTCATCTAGCTAAAATGGGCGCTGATATAGCTTTTCTGCAAGAAACGCATCTCACAGAAGTTGAATCTTTAAAATTAAGGAAAAACTGGGTTGGGGAGGTTTTCTTCTCTCAAGGGGATGGTAAACGGAATGGTGTTATGATACTTTTTCGTAAATCACTTCCAGTTAAAGTTCTATCACAGGACTCGGATGCTGATGGCAGATGGTTGAATGTTAAATTATCTCTTAGGGGTGTTCCGGTCTCTTTCCTTAATGTTTATGCTCCTACTGGTGGTGATGCCTCTTTTTGGCACACTTTGGCTACGCAAATTACTCACAGCATGGAAGACAATTTTATATTGGCTGGTGATTGTAATCAGATTTATGACCCATTTATAGACAGATGTTCCAAGGTTTCTTTTGTCCCCAATAAACCCCATAAATCTTTTGTTCACACTATCACTCAACATAAGCTCCTTGATTCATGGCGTTTGTGTAACCCGACTACCAGAGAATACACTTTCTATTCCCCAGCTCATCACACTCAATCACGAATTGACTATATATTTGTTTCTCATAATATTTCGCAAGCCCTCACAAACGCAGAAATTGGCCCTATCCTATTGTCCGATCACGCCCCTGTCTCAATTGGTCTTGACATACTACCTAAAGTTAATGCCCCTAGAAGATGGCGTTTTAATAATGCTCTTCTTTTAGATCCTGTATTTACAAATTCCTTCACCTCCTTCTTTAATGAGTACTTTGCAATAAACCAAAATGAATCCTTGCCATGCTCAACCATTTGGGATGCTTTTAAAGCCTCGGCGAGAGCTTTCATCATTAGTTTTGTTTCCAAGAAACGAAAGTTGGCGCGAAACCTTGCTAATGATCTTTTTCACGACATTAAGAGACTGGAGCACTCATACTACACGTCCCCTTCGCAGGATTGTTTAACAGCTCTTATAAATGCCAAATTGCAATTTAATAAGAAATCTACAGATAATGCTTCACTTTATTTGTTAAAATCTACTGCAAAATTTTATGGTGGCAAAAATAAGGCTGGGAAAATATTGGCTAATTATCTAAAAATTCGGCACAACAAATTAAATATTGAATCTATCTATGATGAACATTCTACTTTAAAATTTAAAGATGCTGAGATACTGAATGAATTCTCTATCTTTTATAAATCATTATATACACCCGAAACACAACCTACAGACCAGGCATTGTTACATTTTTTTCTAATGTTCAGAAATCCCAATACATTCCCTCTGATTTATCTTCCTTGGAATTGGACCTAACGCAGGAAGAACTACTTCGAGCTCTCCAATGTCTTAAAAAAGACAAAGCGCCAGGCCCGATGGTTTTACTGTTGAGTTTTATCTTCATTTCTCCAAACTTTTAATACCCAAATTGTATTTCCTGATGAGCTCTTTTTGCTCCTTAAATAGTTCCTCTGGCTCTTTCTCAGAAGCCCACATCTGCCTCATCCCGAAAGAGGGAAAGGACTCTAAGTATTGTAAAAACTATAGGCCTATATCCCTAGTTAACATAGACTATAAAATTTTCTCCAAGGCATTAGCCATACGCTTAGACTCATATTTACCAAGATTGCTGGGTAAAGAACAATCTGGCTTTGTTAAGGGTCGACTCATTACAGACAACACACGTCTTTTCTTTAACGTTTTATCCAAATCATCCCATCTAAAGCATCCCCTTGCAGCAATAGCATTAGACGCAGAAAAAGCGTTTGATAGAGTTGAGTGGACTTACTTGTTTTATACTCTTAAGTGGTTTGGCTTTGGCCCTAAGTTTATATCTTTAATATCTCTCCTCTATTCTAATCCTCGTGCTGCAGTCTGTGCTAATGGCTTGATTTCCCCATTCTTTGATTTGGGTAGGGGAGTGCGCCAGGGTTGCCCTCTCTCTCCCTTTCTTTTTAATTTGGCTTTGGAACCATTCTTATCTAAATTACGTCAAAATCCAAACTTATATGGCTTCCAAACGTTAAATTCTCACATTAAACTCGCAGCTTATGCTGACGATATTCTGCTTTTTATGTCAAGACCAGAGGATTCAATACCAGCTTTTTTAGATGAAGTAAGTTCTTATTCCCTTATTTCTGGATATAAATTGAACAGCGATAAATGTGAGATCCTCCCCTTAACCAAATACACTTTCCAATCAGACTTTAATGCTTCTAACTTTACATGGAGCCCTAAACATATTAAGTATTTAGGATTACACTTCACTTCCTCAGTTTCAGACACAGTAGCATTATGCATGAATAAATGTATACAAAGGGTATTAGAGTTAACCACTAAATGGCACCCCCTCTATTTATCATGGTGGGGACGTTTGGATACTATAAAGATGATGTTGTCACCCATAGTATTATATACTATCTCCAACATCCCAGTACCTATTTCTGTTAAATTGTTTACAAAAATTAATTCCATTCTTTCCTCCTTCCTATGGAACAATAAGAAATCCCGAATGTCTTTATTAAAATTAACCCGTCCTAAACTAGAAGGTGGAGTTAATTTTCCGGATTTCCGGCATATCAGAAAGCCTTCCTTTTGCGTCAAGCTTCTTGTTGGTTGCTGGATTCCACGGAGAATTGTCCTCTTTGGACCTCACTCGAGCATCTATTTTTAAATCCTTTTTCCTTTTGTGAGTATCTCTCCTTTTCACATAAACCTCAGTCCCTTTCTACTCCCATAATTAAATTCACTGCCAAACTCCTTGAATCAACCCTCCATCGCCTCAAAGCACTCTAGATTCCTTTCTCAACGCACCAATCTGGCACAACAAGAACCTACTCATCGGAAATAAACCCTTCTACTGGAGGACTTGGAGAGAAAGGGGACTAATATGGGTTCACCAGCTATTCTCAGGATCAGATGTTTTGTCCTTTTCTTCGATAAGCAAGTCATTTAATCTGCCTGCTTCATTCAATAATAAATATAATTCCCTTAAGAAAGCTGTGATGGATGCTTATACCCAACTCTCTACTGTACCGAATACCTCAAATGCTCCAAATACCGCTCCGCGACTTCACACCTTGTTACACACCAGGCCCAAGGCATCCACTATCTATAATTATTTGCGAAGCTCCGCCATTGATAGGCAGAAATCTAAAACAGAACAGTTGTGGGAACGTGATTTTATGACATCCTGGCCGCTGTCACTATGGAAGAACATATGGACTAAGATTCGTAGATCTTCCAGGGCAGCCAATACAACGCAAACATTGTTTTTCGTATATAATAGACTCCTATTAACACCATCCACTTTAAGTAAAAGTTTTTCAACTGTATCGGATACCTGCTGGATATGTTCGTCCTCAAATGCTGACTTATTTCATATGTTATTTTATTGTCCATGTGTGTATACATTCTGGAAAAAGTATGGACCCAAATCAATTTAATTTTTGGTACTAAAATTTCTTTTTCCTTTACTCATATTTTTCTAGGAAGTCTCTCTTTTAAGGGGGAAAATGTCACGCTAAATGTTAAAATTATTGATTTATTATTAGCGGTTGCTTTTCAGCAAATTACCACAAATTGGAAAGATTTTACAAAAATTTCTTACAAAGCTTGGTGGTATGCTGTCTGCCATAACCATAGACTGGACACTTCTTTTGTTTACCCTTTACACATGGCAACGAAACGTTTAAATGTGTGGTCACCCGTCACAGCATACATTGATGCAAGCGCCCAAAGATGTTCCTTACCACAACCATCTCAGCAGGAAGTCCTTAAACCACCTTGACTCCCCTAATAGGTCCTAAAAATCTTTTTTTATTTTTTATTATATATATTCTAATGATATCTATGCCTCAGTTATATTGTTTTGCTCTTCTATTTTCATCAATAATCCGATTCATGCAGCTCTATTGTAACAGACATGTATTGTAATGACGTGAGTTCAATATTTTGTATTGTATGCAGACACCTTTATTCTTTCCAATAAAAGCTTTTTTGAACTTAAAAAAAGAGTTAATGAACTCGAATAAAATGCTTTACTGCAATGCAGCGTTTTCATAAACATGCCACTCTCTTATGTTTCACTTTTTAGAACAATCTGACGTGCACCTTGAATGTGGCAATGGACAATGTGATATAACATATATTTAGTTGTTCGCGGAGGGGCAGTTGCAAGAGCAGTGACATAAAAGTGCAGAGAGCAAGTTCAGGGCATTTAAAATATGTGCAATGCTGTCACGCGCAGCATATGGTGCCTCAGACAGCAGGGAAACAGAACTGTTCCAGAGGGTGAGCGCGATATCTAATTAGCAAACTTCATATAATAGCAATTAACCTTCAGAAAAGAAAAATGCTTTTCCAATTTGGAATCAAAAACAAGGCCAACTCGTCTAATAGGGCACCTTTTGCTATTAAGTGAGCAAAGTTTGGCCTCTGATGACCCAATATACACAATGAGAGCCAATGAAACGGCATTAATGACTCCCTGGTGTGTCTCTATTGATTAATTCCTGCGCTCTGCAAATTAGGGCAACAAACAGCCTGATCTGTTCCACAATTACAATTCCGCCAGCAGTACGTCAGTACTCGGGTTACAATTCACGCACCTTTGCAAAACAAAGATTCACATACCTTGTGTACCAGCAAAGATTCACACACCATGTCTGCTGAATTACGATTAACGTAATACGTTTTGGATTACGAGACACATGCAATATGTGCCACGCTATGATTCACCTGTTAGCTTTATTATGATTCAAATACATGTACCAAATTTAGAATCACTCGGGATTTCTATGTTATGCATCATTAATGCAATCAACCTCACCATCTATACCAACAGAAAGGGTGCTTCAGATATATTGAGGTCAAAGGGCAAACACCCCGACTGGCGCAGATAAAAGCACCTCAGAATAGTGAACGGACAGCAACTTCACCTCAAAGCAGACATCGCATGTCACAAAATTAAGGGACCCGTGCACCGGCCGTATTTCATCTCAATGGAAGAAACTGGAGTTGTCAATAAAACACACAAACAGCAGCTGCTCTTTTCACAGTGGTACAATAACTGGTTCTTTAATAGGCTGCCTCAGAAACGGAAAAAAGGACAGACACCTTCCTTGCTGTTACCGACTTGCACGTGAAATGCACGAGTAATCTTCTGCCCCCTCCCCTCTTTCGGCACGGGTCCAGTTTCTGTCGCAAACCCCGGACCCTGAATATAAAAATCACCTTTCCTACACTGGGCTTGGATAAGCAGAGTCAGCGCGCAACAAACCCGGACATGCAGCATAACAAAACAAACACGCATTTGCAATACAATCGCAGCACTTGTGCTTTAGCTGTAACATCTTAAGCTAAAGCGCGGGTGCCTCGATTGCTTCAAAAGTAAAGAAATAGAAAAAACCTTTTTTTCTATTTCTTTACTTTTGAAGCAATCGTGGCACCGCGCTTTAGCTTAAGATGTTTACAGATAAAGCGCGAGTGCCGCGATTGAAACCAAAATAAATAAAGATCAAACAAGGCACAAAAACATTAAAGCTCACAACAACAAAAAAAACGTGCTTGCACGAGCAGAATAAGCAAGCAACGAAAAACGAAAGAGTTCCAAGACAAAGACTTTCTTCCACTGGCAGCATGTTTACAGTAGTTAGGCGGTGCTGCATAGGCGTTCCTAAAGAAATAAAGGAGGAACTAAAAACCGCATTAACCTGTCAAAACAAAGATTTAAGCAGACAAGCAAACAAACCAATAAAAAGCCAATAGGTGGAGTTTCCCCACATATACTAATTACTGCATGTCTCGGAGAGACAGCGCATGTGCTGCCTAGGCTCGACCTAAAGAATGGGACCCATTCCCTGTAGACCTGTTTACCTTCAGACTGAATTCCCAACTTACCCAGTTCTGCAGCTGGAGACTGGACTCACTAACAATACCAATAGATGGGTTTCTTCAGCCATGGAAACAGGGAGTTCCTTTATGATTTTATCTAAAAAACGAAAAAAGAATTGATTGGTTGATTGAGTTTTTTATGCATTTCTTCCGTTCCTCATGATTTCACACTGTCATTCGAAAATCGGGAGACAATGGACCCCTTTAGTCATAGTAACCACCTTTTCACCTTGCCAAATCTGGGTTCTAGATCTGTTACATATGTCAATACACATTCCAAAGCTTCTCCCAAACTTTCTTCCTCTTCTTCAGAACTTTTCAAGTCAATATCAGTCTTTTTCGTTTTTTCAAATATGTTTTTATTCACTATAAAAATCTTAAGCTCTTTGTCAACATACAGCTTATGGCTTGGAATGCCTTAGGGGTTATTTTTTACATTACCAGAACAAAAACGTAATCACTAGACAATCCTGTTTCTAGACCATCCAAATCTATGCATTGTGAAACGTTCAAAAGAATGAGTCTAAAACTTTCTCTATCAAAGCGTCTTCTGCTCAGCTTCTTATCTCCTGTATAAAATCCCTTTTTCATGTGCCATCTGCTGGGTTAGCCAGGTGGATTAACTCTATTACGGCTCTATAGAACATTAACATTTCTTCATTTGGTGCCCCTTCTTCCAGAGAGCTATGGCTTGGAAGGTCTAGTGTGCCAGAGCCTGGTTAGCAGACATTCTGCAGCAGCTGAGTGATCTTTAACATCAGCCTTTAAAATGTTTTACTGCAAACCAATTTTATCATGTTTCAGTGTCCGTTTTTAGTTTGCTTTTAAAAAGCATAATAGAAGCCTGTGGTTTTTCCAAGTGTAATGTAGGAAAGTTCTAACTCTATTAAAGACACAGAGGTGAGTATTATCCCACTGATATCCAAATGTATCATAAAGTAAATGTTTTCTCTTGGTTTCTCCCCTCCCTTTCTTCTTCAATGTTACTTCTTTTTGTAATAAACGCCCAAATTGCACTTTCAGTAAGAAAAACAGTTATTTATTAGTTTGCTTCAGGGTTTCAATATTATAGAACAATTATTTGCACTTGCGCTACTAGTAAAACCGATAGCATTTGTAATAATCATTGGATAATGAGGAGAGCTTAGAATGAGGAGAAAGAGGGAATTTACAAACTAAAAGGAGGACAGAAAAAAGAAATGAGGAATAGAAAATTCTATGTCAGGACCAGAGGCAAGGATTATGTTGTACTTTCTTCACTTATTTTTAAAGCAGCCAAGTAAAGACTTCATTTTCCATAACACCCTGTGGAAAAAGTCAACAGTTAAACAGTAAATCTGCGTCCAATCAACAGTCCAGGAGCATTTGATAGTCCCTCGATGTTGCCACCTCCTCTTTCTTCGCTGCTCCAGCAGCCGAGCTAAGTGCCTCCAGCCTCTTGGCCTTTATTTTCTGTATCGCAGTGTTATTTGTAGTGATTTTCGTGGTGTTTGCTGGAGCTTCGTGTGCCCTTATTTCACGTGTTTTTCCTTTTTGGCGCTGCCGTGGGAACGCTTGTCGCTCCTTTGCGGCAACTTTCTCCGAGTGATTTGCGCAACGGTGCACGGGGTCAGACGCAGTGTGGTCTGCCGGCAACTAGGGGGAACCGCGTGCAGAGCGCAAGTAGCATATCTCGTTTCCAGGTCTCCCGTGCCTGCTGTGGTGATCCGTGTCGGGTCACTCGCGGTGCGCTTATCTATACGCGCTGCGCCAGACACATAGACACACTCCTCTGGTGTCGTCGGAAGTGCCGCCCCCGAGCGGGCGCCTTCCCTTTATTGGCTCCCCGCCGGCCACGCCTGGCCGGCGGATGTGGTGCGAACATCCGCCCCAGCGCCCTGGGCACTGGAGCGCTAACCACTACATCCCTTCCCAACTCGTTTTTGTTTTAAAACACAAACTTTGAAAATTATGTAAAAGTTCACACAGTCACTTGCCGGTGCTCGGCTCTGCTCTGGATACTTTTCCTTATCACCTCAGGGGACAGTTCTCAGCATGCGTAATCCCGCAGGCGTTGGCTAGGGCGAGGGTTAGGTCGCAGTTCATACCTTTGACCTCGGTGTCTTCCACGCTCTGCTTCCGGACTGTCGTCTTCAGCAATATGGGTGTGGCAACCTGGCGGGGAGTTATCACTGGGCTCGTCGGCCCTCGGACTGTGCCCTGGTTCACTTCCTGGTGTCTCTGGTCGCTCGATGAGTTGGGTCGTTAAAGGTCTTGTTTCCTCTTCCCGCGCTGGTCTGGCGGGGACCTCTTTGAACCATGAAATGTTCCTCGACACGTTCTCTCTCCCCCTGCTCGCCGTTACCATGGTCCCACGGTTGGCTATCACTGTCCAGGTGCCTGGTTCGTAGTGGGTCTTGAACTTCCCTCCGGGCCGTCGGTCTCTGAGGATGACGGTCGCTCCTGGCCGCAGGCTTCGTGGCGTGGCACGGCATCGGGCGCTCGCTTGGTTATTCCGACGCTCTCGCCGAGCTTGGGTTGCTTGGCTGTCCAGAGGTGGGGATGCCCACCCCGGGCATGTCGGCATCAAGTCCCGCCTCGGGCCTCTTAGCATCAGCGACCACGGGCTTCGTTGCGTGGTGCAGTGAGGGGTGCTCCGATACTCTCTCAGGAATTCGTGGAGTCGCCTTTCCGGGTCGGCCTGTTCTAACGTGGCGATTCGGAAGGTTTTATTCAGTGTCCGCATGAATCTCTCCACGTCTCCGTTGGCCTGAGGCCATTGAGGCGTGACTTTCCGGTGGTGTATTCCATGTTGTTGCAAGAACGTGGCGAATTCCGACCCTTGGAATGGCGGGCCGTTGTCGCTCCGGATTTCTTGCGGGATTCCAAACATGGCAAAGGCTTTCTCTAAGCTAGGGCGCACGTGGGTGAACGCGGTGGAAGTCACCAGGTCCACGATGGGGTACTTGGAGAACGCATCCACGAGCACCAGGGTGTGTCGTCCGTCGGGAAAACTCCCAAAGTCTATGCTTACTTTGGACCATGGCTCTTCGCACGCCTCCTCTGTGATGACCGGGATCGGCCGCGTCGAAGCACTGGTAAGTTGGCATGACGGGCAGCAGCGAACATGCTCATCGACCATCTGTTCCAGTTCGGGAAACCAGACTTTCTCCCGCATCCTCGTTTTCATCTTTGTGGCCCCTTGATGGCCTCCGTGGGCGAGTCGTGTTGCTCGATCTCTCAACGCTCGGGGTATGACCAGCCGGGACCCCCTTAGCAGGATGCCTTCACCTGTGGCACTGAGCTCGCTCCTCACCCGCCACATCTTCGTTAGCCCTTCTCTGTCTTCCTGGTTCCAGGTATTTGCCTGATGTAGGTAGTCTTCCAGGATCCTGTCTGCACGGCGTGTAGGGTGCGACTGTATACGCTGTCGTCCCGGGCGGCCTCCTTGATGTCTTCCAGGGTCATGGCTCGCGGACATGCCGCTGTGGATACCATGTTGAGGTACTGCTCGGCTGCCTCGTCATCACTTTCGTGCGTCTGTTGCGTCGGGTGACGGGAGAGAAAATCCGCTGGGTTCTTTGCCCCGGGCCGGTAGACAACGTCCATCTCATATGACTGCAGTTGCACGGCCCACCGTTCGATTCGCGGCGGAGGGTGGGGAGCTGATCCTTTGAAAAGAGATACAAGGGGTTGGTGGTCGGTTACCATGGTGAAAGGTTGTCCTGTCAGGTAGAGGTGAAAATGGCCACAGGCCCATTTGATGGCGAGCGCCTCCCGCTCTATTTGTGCGTATCTTGTTTCCGTAGGCGTCAGGGACCTGCTTGCGAACGATAGTGCTGCCCATCTGCCGGGCTCTTGCTCTTGGGCTAGGATTGCCCCAAGCCCTACCGGGCTCGCGTCGACGAGGACTTCTGTCCGCTTTGTGGGGTCGAAATACGCCAGCGTTGCTTCCCCCAGGAGTGCATCCTTTATGCTTTGGAACGCCTCTTCTTCCTGTTGCCCCCACTTCCATGGGCTGTCGGTCCGGGTGAGTGCCCTGAGAGGTTCTGCTCGGGTCACTAGGTCGGGGATAAACCTCCCACAGTAGGTGGCCATCCAGAGGAAGCTTCGCACTTCCGTGGGCGTCGTCGGGGCGGGTGCGTTCTTGATGGCCTGCGACTTCCTCGGGTCCACTTGGATGCCTTCTTGGTTAAACACATAACCGAAGAATTCTAGGGAGGGCTGAAAGAATTGACACTTGTCTTTATGGAGTGTTACTCCGTGTTCGCTTAGGCGCTTTAGCGTGTTCCGGAGATGCTTGTGGTGATCAGGCGCTGTCGCCGAGTGGATTAAAATGTCGTCGCTGACGTGGAGTACGCCAGGCAGGCCAGATAACATTTCTCTGATCGTGTTCTGGAATACCTCGGCTGCCGAGGATATTCCGAAGTTCAGCCTTTTGTATCTCCTGAGCCCAAGGTGAGTGCTGAATGTGGTGATATACCTGCTTTCTTTCGATAACGGCAGTTGGTGATAGCCGGCGTTGAGGTCGATCTTGGAGAACCACCTTGACCCGTTGACATCGGCTATGATATCGTCCATCGTCGGGGTGATATGGCGTTCCCGCTTGATGGCCTTGTTTGGCAGCCTCATATCGATACATAGCCGTATGGCACCCGGCTGCTTCGGCTTCTCCGCGATGACTAGCGGGGACACCCAGGGCGTGGGCCCGGACACCTTCTCGATGACCCCTTGTATTTCGAGAAGCTCGAGCTCCTTCTCCACCAATGGCCTTAGGTGGAACGGTACCCTCCGATGTCGTAGGGCCACTGGGGTGACGGCCTTGTCGATGTGCAGCTTGATGGGGTCGCATTTGATGCAGCCTAGGCCTTGGAATAGTTCCGGAAATTGCTCGAGCAGTTTAACTACTCGGTGCGCCTGGACTCTTCTGGCGAACGATACTAGTCCTAGGTCCTCCGCTGTGTGGCTGCTCAGCAGCGTATCCGCTTCGCGGTCAATGACGTGGATGGTAGCCATGACTTCTCGGTCTTCCGTCTTGATCGGTACAGATATCTTCCCTTTTAGTGGTAGCGGCGTGTGCGCCCCGTAAGCATATATCCGAGTCTTTGAGGGTGTGACCGGAGGGCACGGACGTAAACGTCGATACTGCTGGAGGCCCATCACGTTCACTGACGCCCGTGTCGATGATCGCCTTTACCTCGGAGCCGGCGATCCGGACTACACAGGTCGGTTGAGGCCTGCGGCGTCGCTTGAGTTCCTGTGCGAATGATATGAGGTATGTTTCGTCATCTTCATCTTCTGATGACGAGTCAGCTGGCCTCTGGTACCTGCGACCTGGTCTCTGCGCCTCTTCCGGTGTAGATGCCTCCATTACCGACAGGTGTCGGAGTGTTCGAGATGGCGGTTTCGGGCCTCTGGCGTCACGACCTCGGCGTCTCCCTCGGCACACAGCGGCGAAATGGTTTGGGATCCCGCAGTTTGTGCATGATTTCCCCTGTGCCGGGCAGTCTTTTGCTGCATGCGGCTCGTGGCCACAGTAGCCGCACCGTGACCTGGGCGTGTCTGGTTTCGGTTTCCGGGGTTACTCCGTCCTGGTCTTTGTCTTGATGGCGTCCGCCCTCTCGACCTTGATCTCAGAGCGCCCTATCGGTTTGGTGAGGGCCTGGTCCATCTCGTTCGCCCTGGCCGCTGACAGGTCATGGGACCGTGCCAGGATGAGGATGTCCTCCAGCGCTATCCTTGGTTGGCGTAGAATGAGGCTCCTCAGGGTTTTGTCTCTGCATCCCTGGATGAGCTGGGCCCTGATCTCCTTGGTCTGGTCATCCTCGGTGCAGGTGCTGGCAAGCTCACGTAGGCGGGCGTAGAATGCGTCTATGGACTCTCCTTCCCTTTGGCGTGCTTGGCGCAGCTTGAAGCGCTCGAAATCCGGGTTGAGCTGCGGATCGAAGTGGGCGTCCAGCGCGGTCACAGCCGCATCGTAGTCTGTCGCGGCTCCCGTGTTCGGCAGGTGCTTAAAGAGCTTGAAGATCTCGTCCCCGGCATAATGGAGGAGGAGGGAGCGTTTTATGGCGTCATCCGCCTCTCGGGTCGCAATAAAATAGTTATTGAGGTGCTCAATCCACACCCGCCAGCGGGGGGACGCTGTCGCCGGGTCTTCCAATTCGCTGAATGGCGGCAGCACGCCTGATGCCGCGTGCTGAAATGGCAGCCGGATAGGGGCAGGGCCGCGGTCGTCGTCAGCCATGATTGTACCCCGCCGAGCCGGAGTTGTAGGGGCTGGAGTCGCTGGAGATCCCTTGTCGCTGTTGGGCGCCCCTTAATGCGTGTTAGGCCTCCTTCCGGCACCTACTTGTAGCGCCTGGTGAGAGGGCGGATGGTAGGCGCGACGGCACTGAGGCGGCCAGTGGAGGGCGTAGAGCTCCGGACTCCCGTGGCAGGCCGGTCGGCAGACTAGAGGATCTGGCTGACGGTGGTGGGCACACTCCACACATTAGCTCGGGGTAGCGCGTGCCAGCGCAGAGCCTTACTGCTGGCAGGAGCACTCGGGCCTCGAGAAATGAACCCACGTGGCAGTGCGCTCCGGCGCTGTGGTACTCAGGGGCGTGGCCTGGAGAGCAGGGGCAGCAGGTACCGGCAGCAGGAGCGCAGTGTGGCGCACGGCACCGTTGTGTGCCCCGGTGCCTTCGTAATGCGGGGGCTGACTCACCCTCCGATGCGTGTCTGGCGGCCGGCTGATAAAGGGCCTCGCAGGTTGCGGGGTCGTCGGTGTGGGGATCCCGATGGTCCCAATGGGTAAGGGAACACACGAGGGTCTCGGCCCCCCTCGTCGCCAGTGTGGTGATCCGTGTCGGGTCACTCGCGGTGCGCTTATCTATAAGCGCTGCGCCAGGCACATAGACACACTCCTCTGGTGTCGTCGGAAGTGCCTCCTCCGAGCGGGCGCCTTCCCTTTATTGGCTCGCCGCCGGCCACGCCTGGCCGGCGGATGTGGTGCGAACATCCGCCCCAGCGCCCTGGGCACTGGAGCGCTAACCACTACACCTGCATGCTAATTCCGATCATATCACTCGGAAAGTGACAGTGTGGCTGGCTGGCTGGGTGGGTGCTTGATTTATTTCCTCACTCAGTGCTTGACTTTGCCCCTAACACCTGGAGCATTGCGCCCCACACCGCGGTCTGTATGATTTGCGCAGCTCATAGCGCGAGTGACAGGTTGGTGACAGTCAAACGGAAACCAGCCCAGGAGCAAGCTGAACCCTTTATATTAAAGTGGGTGTAGTGGTGTCCTGCAGGGTTTTCACTCTGTCATTGGCCCTTTAGGCTGCTTATTATCTGGCTGGGAGACCCCCGCCTGCTTTGATACCCTCTACATTTGCCGGGTGATCCCAGAGCCCTATGATCTAACAATGGTGGCCCCAGTAGGCACTTACCCAAAGAAGAGTGGCGTCGGGGAGACCTATATAGAGGAGGACAGCGTGACTTACCTCCTCATCGACGATCACTTTTGTGAGCTCATGGATGCCTCTATCTTGAAGGCAGTTACACAGGGGATTGCTTCTCTGGAGCAGAAACTCTTGCAGTACGCAGAGCGCTGCTTTAAACCCCTCCCTGGGAGGGAAGATACCCTAGGGCTTATGCTCCCATCACCTCTGGGGATGCCTGACCAGCCTGCACTGCCTACTAAACTCAAAAGGGATCCTGCCCTAGGTGTTGATCTAGACTCATTCGATAGGCTGAAGAAGGCCTTTCTAGACCAGTCTCACCCTTTAGTGCTAAAACTTCCTCTGCCCAAGCCATCGGAGCCCCAACACATTAGGGCTAACCCCCCTTCCTGTCCCCCCCCCTCCTCTCTGTACATTGATTCTCCCTCTGGCTCAGATGTGGAGCTCGATATGGGATCCCACCCATGGCGTCCCTCTCCCCACCAACCTAGCGACGACACGCTAACGGGCGATGCCCCGCAGGGGACTTCTGATATGCTAGAACCCGAACAGCTCCTGCACTCCCGCTCATCGGAATGTGCCACGGGGGACAAAGTTGCGATCTATGTCATGGGACTGCTGCGCAAGCCACTGGATAAGGAGATTCACAACCGCTTTCGGGTGGAGTGCCCCCACCCGTCTCTAGGCGCATGGGCGTCCGCAGGGGGGGCAAGGAGGGGCGCTTGCCCCCTTGGATCACCCAGCCGGCCGCCTTTTGTCCGTAATTTTGGCCTTTGGGGAACATTACTGTTCCCCTGTGAGAATCCTCAATGCCTTGACGGGGCCGCCTTGCACTCCTCTGAGCGCAAGAGCAGCTCCACCCGCCCATTGTAATTCTGTATGCAGCTGATTGCCACATACAGAATGACAATGGGCCAGTCTGGCTGGTAAAGCGTGTGGTGGGCCTCCTCCAGCCTCGGGCATCCTGTCAGAAGGAAGAAATGTACGAAAACGCCCATGCTGTTACGAGAGAATCCAGTTAATCAAAATAAGGCGGTAAAAGAAGTTAAAAGGGTTATAGGTCTTTCACAGTCTCATCATTTTAGAACTGAACCATTTTCAATATTATATTCAACGAATCCATGGTTGCTGCTTTTTTATTGTATGCAACTAACAACCATTGACAAAGCCTATAGTTCTGGCTTGTTGTAGGTGTAACATTACCTGCTGTATTATATATCTGAATGCAATGACAGAAGCAGCAAAATACCAGTCGGGCGGCACACTATGCTAAGCACAGAATTTTAGCTTAGGTGTTTCAAGCTACGCCCTTAATTAAATCGAACAACCCCTTTAGAGTATGGTGTTCAGTGGGGGAGAAGATGTGGCACTATGGCCAGAGCTGCCGAATTTGGAACTGGGGTACAGAATCCTGCAGGCTGCTTTCTGTGCTTTGTGAAACTAAGTGAAGCTGTGGTTCAAATGGAACCTTCTATGGGATTTTTTTGGGGTAAGCGTTGAGCTTTGGCTGTGATTTAGGTTCGTGCAACCACATTTTGTGTGCGCTATGCAGTCTAGCAGTTTCTGTCTCTAATATATAGAACCAAGTGTGTTAATGGTCATACAACAAAGACCTTAGTGTCAGTTACATATAGCATTCAAACTCCAGTGGGTCACCACTTGCATTCATCCTTTTGAGGATGATATGGCACACATCATGTCGGAGGATGGTGATGGCGTTAACATTTTGCCCCCCCCCTGGAAAAATTTCTGCGGACGCCCATGTCTAGGCGATAAGGTGGCGCTAACCCCCGACATTGATGAGTGCATGGCCACTTTTCGAGGTAGATACAGGCGCGACCCCAAGAAGGGCATCGACAATCGTGGTGGGCTTGTCAGGATAGGTTACTAGACATATCTGGTCCACTGACCTGTATCTTAGACATGGTAGAGGACACCAAAGCGTCTGGAACCCTAATCTCACCAGATATACTGTAGGGGTGGGCCCAACAAGCCATTATCTTTGTGGGGAATGCGAACTACGACATTTCAATAGGGAGTCACCGCTTGCTCCTCAAAGATAGCCCCCAAACTGGGGGACCTTGCCACATCTGAAGCTGGGCCCTTTGCTCATGGAGGGCTGTTTGGCGACCCGTTCAATAATGAAGTAGGTTAATTTGTAGCGACATTACACTCGCTGGACAAGGCCCAGGTGTCTATCAAACTTATCTTCGTGGCCCGAGTTTTCACCAGGGCTGGCCGAGGCAGGGGGCACTCCCTTCAGCTCCCGGCAGAGGCTATGGCAATACACGGTGTCAATACCAGGATGCCTCAAAGTTCGGAAAATTCCACCCCACCAGCGGGTACTCCTGCACCGGGGTTCAAGAGGTGGCCACAGAGGCGGTGGCAGTCAAGGTTCCGCTCAAGGTGAGTGTTCATCCTTTTTCACATCAACGCCTGGGGGGCAGGCTACAGAAGTTCATTCAGAACTGGGCAGTTATCACCTCAGATGCTTGGGTGCCCCAGACCGTACAGGGTTTCCATACAGAGTTTTAGAGCTCACCTACCCAAAGGAAGCCTCCTATCCCGTTGGTCTTCTCACCCACAGACGTTGAGTTGGTACACACAGAGGTGGCAGAATTACTCTACAAAGGTGCGATCATACAAACTTCTCCCCACACTGCGGGGTTTCTCAGCAATCTTTTGTAGTGGACAAGAGGGATGGCGGGCAACAGCCGGTTATTAATCTGAAGGAGTTCAACGAGTGGCTGGTTTACCACCAGTTCAAGATGGAGGGCATTCACCTCGAGGGACCTCCTTCAACTCAAAAAATGGATGGTGCGCCTCGACCTCAAGGACACTTATCTTACCATCCTGATTTTTCCTCCCTACCATCGTTCCTCCATTTTCAGTGGCGGGGACAGATGTTCGAATTCACCACTCTTCCATTTGGTCTGTCATCCGCCCCGTGGAGTCTTACCAAGGTGATGCGCCCGGTGGTAGGGTTTCTCAGGGCGTCAGTCTCATCGTCTATCAAGACTACATTCTCCTGATGAACCAGTGCCCCCAGAACCTCTCGTTGCATTGCATCTACATATGGCGGTCTCACTTTTGGGGTCTCTCAGCTTCATCATCAATGGACCGAAGTCAGTCCTTTGACCCACTCAGTCTCTGGTGTTCCTGGGCTTTGTGGTGGACTCGGCACAAGCCACACTCAGCCATCCCTCAAGGAAAATGAACAAGATCAGACACGAGCTGCGCCAGATGGCAGCCAAACAGTCCACCTACCTATGTCAGTACGCGAGGGTGGTGGGACTTTTGCCATCCTCAGTCAAGGCCATCTTTGCCGGGCCTCTCCACTATTGTGCCCTGTAACAGCTCAAAGCTTTTTACCTCCAGAGGGGCCTCACGTATTCTCAGATGGTTCCGGTAATGGAGGAGGCCAGAGAGTTAATACAGTAGTGGCTCACCCACATGGAGGCGTGGAACGGCCGGGCGCTATTCGGCTCCCTTTCGGATCCAGTCATAGAATCCGACACCAGTGGCGCGGACTAGGGTGCGAGGTGTGGGGACTTCTCCACAGGAGGAAGATGGTCCTCTCAAGAAAAATCCATGCACATCAACTGCCTCAAACTCCTGGCAGTCTCGTTCGTGGTCAGGTGTTGGACCAGGGACCAAGCGAAATGCTGTGTCCTGCTCAAGATGGACAATGTAGCGGCGGTGCGCTATATACACCATCTAGGGGGGTACTCGATCCCAGACCCTATCGGACCTAGCCAGAAACTTCTGGGACTACTGTCTAGTGCAGTGGTTCCCAAACTGTTTTAACCCATGGCTCCCTTGACCTATTGGTCGTTGGCCACGGCTCCCCATTATGCTACTTTATTATGTTCGATGGGGAGATGCAAGCTCAGCCTCAGGAGTACTTCCATATTTCTCCCCGAAAATAATTGGGATGAAGCAGATGAAGGAATTATAATCATTACCGGCCTGAAAGCATGGAAACACGCCCATTACCCAGGAATTACGCCCACAAACCTAAGACCACGCCCACAGGGAACTAGCGTCTAGTCTTGTACAGGTCCAGCCCACAGGCCAAAGAAATAGAAGCCAACAGCGCCCCTTTCCGTGGCTCTTCGGATAGCCATCCACCTAGGTCATGGGGTGTTCTAGATCTGTTTGTGTTGCCTACATTTCGTTGAACCAAGCACTGTAATATATACATGCGAGAAGTATTTCTGTGGGAGAACCTGTACATCTGGGATTGCTGCAAGGAGGTAGACGCGTGCAGTTTAACATGCACAGATTTTACTGCAACCAAAGTAGCCATGGTCATTTTCTCTTTAGTCTGCCAAAGCCCTGAATAAATATGTGCATTTATTCAACATCTGGCCTATCATCCATGACATGCTCATCACATTGTGAGGCTCATCAACGAAGCCCTGGGAAACATTTCTCCATCTTCGATCACATCAGTTTTAGGAAAGGCAAGTACCAAACATAAGTATGTATGTCTTCTAAGAAAGCCAATGTTATGTGTATGGTACATAGAGTTTGCCTTTTGAAGCTTTCTGTCCCCTCCTAATAAAGGCAAGTGTATTTAGGATTACTATAATTGAATTCCTATTACATATATGACTGAAAATCGGAATTTTCGTGTCAATCATTTTTTAAAGGCCTCTTGAGGCAGATTAACATACATATTGCTAGTTTTCTTTTCTTTTAAATGTATTAATGTTTATTTTAAATGTTGAAACCGTTTCCATTGTTTCTGTCTGCCTTAGTGGTTGTTGTCTGTTGTCCCAGTAAATAGAGCAGGTAGCTTTTGTCCCCACTAAAAGAAACAGATTTCTAGAAAAATGCATTTTAGATCAAGCAGCTGAATCAATATTCATATCTGCTGTACATCGTTGTCAGCTGCTTGGGCCCATCAATCTGGGAGAAGCCCAGCTGATCTGTGCGCTCAAGTAGCCAGAGCGTGAGCGGTATCTAGTCTGCGCGCATGACGTTTGATGGAGCCTTGCATGTTCTTCAGAAAACTTCACTGAAGAAGTTACACACAGGAGCTAAACAACTTGAGCAATGTGCAAATAATGAGCAGCGAAAGATATCGCATCCCCCAACACGAGTTTATCATTTGCTTTGGGAAATCAGCCAAACAAACGCACAGAAAAAAATGCTCCATTTTCTTTTCTGTTTTCAAGAGTGGTGATATTGTTTGTTTAGAATTAAAAGCTTCTTTGAAATTGTCAGACATGAAACTGTTCCGAGTCTTGGTGGCAACACTCTTTAAATACTGGAAAAAGCCACAATGTGGTATTCTTATGTGGTGGTTTCACAGTTTTTCAGCCTGGGTAAAAGGCTTAGCTGGCTCCCGATATTCTCAGATTTATCAGCTAACGCTGGTAACCGCTGTAGTGGGCCAGAGGAATAAGAGCCTAACAGTTGGCGGCCTAATTAGCTGCCAGTGATTCCCAAACTCTGTACATGGTGCGTGGCGCCCCTGGCTAGTTTTGCCGGCGCACCAGGGTGCCGCGGCGCACAGATTGGGAACCACTGGTCTAGTAAATCAGGTTTCTGCGGTGGTGGAACATCTCCCGGTAAAGTCCAACCAAATAGCTGATTGGCATTCCTGACACCTGAAAGACATGAGTCTCTGGCAGTTGCATCCGACGGTCTTCCAAGCCCTTCAGGTCAAGTGGGGCCTGTTCTCGGTGTACTTCTTTGCGTCCCGCCTGGGCCATCATCTTCCCAGGCATTTGCCAGACTCCTACTTATGTTTCCGCAGGAACGCCATGCAAGGATGAGAGGTCCCAGCTTGTTACAGCCCACCGTCAGGGCACCAGAAGAACACTGACTCAGCGCGCTACGAACATAGACGCTTGAGTGAACTACATTTCCCATGAGCCTCGGCGCGATGACATCGGTGACGTCATGACGCGTGAGAGGCATTCCCGTCTTAATCCCATCCAGGGCAGTCAGACGCTGCCGCTTACTTTTCCTGGAGGAGCCGCGCTGAGTATTAGGAGGCTGGTAAGGGTGTTATTAGCACCGACCCTTTGTTCCTCTTCTTGCATCTTCAGCGCCATGCTCAGAATCTTATAGTGGCAGTGTGGGGGCTCAGAGCTACTTGTTTGGTTGCTCCGTTGGTGGAACCAATTGCCGGTTCCTTGCGGAGCAAACCTTTTCCGTGGAGCCCTACTTCCGGTACTCTCTCAGAGGGAGAGAGTTGTACAGTATTTCCTGGTCTCCCTCGTCCGCTTGCCTCAGTAGCTTTTCTTAGGTTGGTGGAGGCAAGCCACCCAAACTTGTTTTCCCTGTTTGCGAGCTACCTTAGCTCTTGCAGGGAATACGCCTATTGTTTCCTTATCAGTTAACCTTATTATCTACAACTCACCGCCAGGAACTATTGGTGGCTCTGCTATTTACAGTTTGTTTAATCATGCAATTGATGTTGCCAAGTTGAACACAGCCTCATCCAAGACGCATTGGAGCTGCAGGCTGGATTTGTTTTTTCTTTGATTTTGCTGAGTGTGTACATTGTTCTTGGGAGTCATGTTGGTTTCTTTATATATCCAGTAGCAGGGGTATAGAGTGAGCAAGTGGACGGCTCTTCCACACCCCTGTCTCAGTCTACAGGATATTAGTACTGGTATGTAGACATAACCTGTGTTCAGCTCTCTACTTAATGTTACATGTAACCTGCAAGTACTCATCATGGTATTATTTCTCCAGAGCTAGCAGCATACTCCAACGTGCGTGAAAACTCCCAGAATTAGCAGAGAAGATATTTCTTTCCTTACAGGTACTACTCTTAGTTATGCAGACTCTCCTTTCAGAGGGGTCAGGGTAGGATAGGAAACAACTGTGTAAAATTGCTATTGTTTATAGTTGTTTTGGTTGTCATTTCAGGTCTCCCTCCCTGCTGTCCCCTTCCTACCCTTCCCCCGCTTGACCACTCCATTGAGTCTGTGTATACCATTTCAGACCGTGGTGGTGTCGAGAGGTGGACCATTTTTTGAAACGTACAATCCTGAGGATTCCAGGCCACGACAGAGTAAGCGGCCCAAGAATTTAAATCCTCCCGGTCGTACGTTAAGACATGGCCACCTTGGAGGATCTGGTGGCTGCGTTGCAGATAATACAGACGGAATTGGCTGCTTCTAGGGCAGAAACCGCAACCTTACAAGCCACAGTAGAGAGGATGCAGAGAAATCCCTTTAACGCAGGAATACCTCTAACCTCTCCCTCTCCCCCTCTGGTGGTGGAAATACCCACGCCAGTTCCATTGGCCACCCCAGAGCGCTTTCATGGCGATAGCAGCAAGGTGCAGGTCTTTCTCACTCAAGTCATGTAACATTTCTCTTGCAGGCCCAAAGCATTCACTACCAATCATGCTAGGGTCGCCTTCCTGATTTCTTACCTAGCAGGAGACGCTGCACAGTGGGCCGTTCCTTTAGTCAAGAGAGACGACCCCTTGATATATGATTGGGACTCTTTTATAAAGGATTTTGAAAGGACCTTCAATCGTAGGACCGACACGCTTTCAGCAGACAAAGATCTACTGGAATTAAGACAGGGGAACCGGGACCTCATAGCCTATCTGAATGACTTCCGCCGGCTGGTTACCGAGACCGAATGGCCGGAGGTTAAACAGGCTGCCATTTTTCATCGAGGTCTCCGCGAAGAGATGAAAGACGTGCTGGCTCAGATTGAACCGCAACCCGCTAATTGTGAAGATCTGATCAACCTGGTCGTACGTTTGGATCATCGCGTTAGTGAGAGACGCGGAGAAAACAAGCGTAGGGACCGTGCCTCGTGGCGACTGAACCAACCAAAGACCTCTGACAGCTCAGCCAATACCAAATCCGAGCCTATGGAAATAGGCGCAGTTCGTTCAACCCTTACTCACGAGGAAAGGGAATATCGGCGGAAGAAAGGACTTTGTATATACTGTGGGAAGAAAGGCCATTTCATCAAAGAATGTACCCTACGTACGAAGTACCCTCGCCGAGAATCTCGCAAACAATTAGCTGCTACCTCTGAAGGATCGGCGGGAAACGCCTGAGCTTGAGGAAAGAAGAAGGGTATTTCTCAAGCCCCACATACATCCCTTCATTGAGTGGTGAAGACCCGTGTACCAGACAACATTTTTTTATAGACCTCTCCCTGTGTGTAAAAGGGGAGTGGTATCAGGTGTCTGCCATGTTGGACTCTGGTGCTACTGGATGTTTTATAGACCACCAACAAGCATCAGTACTGGGGTTGGTACTGCATGCCAAAGATACACCAGAAGCCGTATTTGCCGTGGATGGGAGATGTTTGGAAGCAGGTCCTATCAGATATCAAACTGATACCGTGGAAGTACGTCAGGGCCTTGACCATCTGGAGATGCTCGTCTTCAACGTGATACAAGCCCCACAATACGGAATCATATTGGGGTTACCATGGTTGAGGTTGCACAACACCCAAGTGGATTGGATAGAGAAAACAGTACGATACACTTCTGTTTACTGTTCAAAGCGTGTTTCCTCTATGGTGAGTCCATCACAAGTGTTGGCTACGTTACATCATATTGCTACCGCTGCAGAACACCCGGTCACCCTGCCCAGCGAGTATCAGGATTTTGCCGATGTGTTCAACGATACTAAGGCGGAAATACTCCCGCCCCTCCGGCAATACGATTGCCAGATAGATCTGATACCAGGAGCCATTGTTCACATTGGACGAGTATACGCCTTAACGGAACCAGAGAACACACATTTAAGGGCATACTTGGACAAATATCTGGCGTTGGGATTTATTCGTAATTCCAAATCTCCCGCGGCTTCCCCGCTGTTTTTTATTCCGAAAGCCAACGGCGAGCTGAGGGCTTGCATTGATTTCAGGGCTATAAACGCCATTACGGTAAAAAACCGATATCCTTTACCCCTGATCCCGGTCTTGCTGGAGCAAGTAAAAGATGCAGTCATATATACTCGACTGGATTTAAAGGGGGCCTACCATCTAGTAAGGATGCGCAAGGGAGACGAGTGGAAGACTGTATTTAAGACATGCTTCGGCTTATACGAGTATCTCGTTATGCCCTTTGGGCTGTGTAACGTGCCCGCCGCGTTTCAATTTTTCCTGAATGACGTGCTGCGTGAGTATTTGGATCAATTCGTCGTTGTGTATATCGATGATATACTGATCTACTCACCCACCGTTGAGAGTCACACCCGTCATGTACGTGCCATCCTTCAAACTCTGCAAAAACACCATCTTTATTGCAAGATCAGCAAGTGCGAGTTTGGAGTTACCACAGTGGAGTTTTTGGGGGTGATGCTGACCCCTAGGGGACAAGAAATGGCGGAAAGGAAGATAGCAGCGGTAAGAGATTGGCCCATCCCTGCTAATGTCAGAGACATCCAATGCTTTTTAGGCTTCGCCAATTTTTACCGTCGTTTCATCAGCCATTTCTCATCCTTAGCGGCTCCCCTCACGCTTTTATTACAGAAGAAGATTCCCTTTCAATGGACCGAGGAAACACAAAAAGGGTTCGGGGCCTTGAAAGATGCGTTTATATCAGCTCCGGTTCTGGTACACGCGGACCCCAACCAACCGTACGTTGTGGAAGCAGATGCGTCTGACCTTGCGGTAGGAGCCGTACAGTCTCAACGGCATGTCGACACAGGCCAACTCCACCCGGTGGCATATCGATCAAGGAAGCTCAATCCAGCAGAACGTAATTATACGATAGCCGAAAAGGAGCTCCTGGCACACCAGTTCACTCCACGGCGCCATTTTGCCACGGTAGGGGGCTTGGCTTGTGCCCAGGAGGCCGCAATGTCGCGCTTGGCCACCGCGATTGCAGTCCCAAGAAATGCCTGGTCCGCTCTTGAACCATCCATGCCCTCCATCACCCCCAAGACCAGGCGCACAGGGTCGTGGGGAACTGTCCAGCCCAGGACCTGAGTGAGTTCTGTCTCGATGTTCGACCAATAAGGGACAAGGCTAGGGCAAGTCCAGGGCAAGTCCAAATCATGTGGTAGAAATCCGCGGGTGCATGGCCGCAGCGCGCGCAATATGGGGAGGGACGCAGCCCTGCTCTATGCAAGCGTGCTGGGGTGATATATGCTGCGTGTAGGTAGTATAATTGTATAAGGCGGAGTCTGGCTGAGGACGGGATAGCTTTAGGGGCCATGAGGGCGTCGTGCCAGTCCTCGTCTTCTAGTGGACCCACCGACCCCTCCCAGCGGGTCCGGAGCGGATCTAGAGTTGCCGGCCCGTTATTAACAAGGGTACTGTATACCCGGGAGATCCCCCCCTTCCCCAGGTCCCCCATCATGACTTGAGCCTCTAGCGGGCTGAATTCTGGAAGGAGAGAGATCCCTATGAGATAACACTGCTTGAACCCCGAGAGCGCCGCCACCTCACCCAGCCATGTACCCCTCCAGAGAGGCGTGTGTTGGCTCAAACGGTTATCCCATCTCGTGTGCCTCAGGGCCGTGCGCCATGCCACCAGGACTGCTCTGGTTATCGGCGGGATTACTTTAGGTGTGGGGCATCCATAGAGCTACGCCTGCACCCGGGGAAGATCCATATCTCTAAGCTCCGTCTTGTAGGCCGGGTCGGACCATCCCCATTGAACCAGTCGTGGATGACAAGGAGTCGGGTGGCTAGGTAGTATAAGTGGAGGTCGGTCATGCCCATACTGCCATCAAAGGGTGGGATCCTGCAACGGGCAAGAGCAATTCGGGGCCTTGCCCCTCCCCACAGAAATCTTGCGACCACCTCGTCCAACTCCCTAAACCAACTGTGGGGGAAGTGAAAGGTGGTGTTCTGAATGATGTACAAGAAGCGTGGAAGGATCATCATTTTGAACAACGCCATCCTTCCGAGCTGGTTCAGCGGTAAGGTTTGCCAGCGCTTGAGATCAGCTTTGGTCTTATGGACCAGCGGGGTGATGTTCATAGCCCATTCCAGCTCAGGAAGCAGAGCGACCCAGACTCCTAAGTATTTGAATGACTGCCTCCTGCTGGGGATGGTAGATTGCCAGTCGAAGCAGTCCCTAGAAAGATGGAGGGTCACCAACGTTGATTTCGCCTGGTTGAGTCGGAGGCCCGACACACTCTCAAAGGCCTGCAAGACTTCAAGACATCTAGGGCCTGAGTTGGCCGGGTCTGCCAGGTAGAGCAGACCATCGTCCGCGTAGAGGGAGATTTTGTCGATATGATGGGTACCCCATGGTCAGATCGAATAAGGCAGGCTAGGGGCTCCATTGCCAGTGCAAATAAAAGGGGCGAAAGGGGGCATCCCTGTCTCGTACCCCTTTGGATTGGGAATGCTCTGGAGAGGGTTCAGTTGGTCAACACCCTAGCGCTGGGGTTGGAATAGAGGACCCGGACAAGGCGCCGGAATTGCTGTCCGATCCCCATCAGCTGTAGGACGTCCTCCAGGTATCGCCAGTCCACCGTATCAAAGGCTTTTTCAAAGTCTACAAGGAGGAGTGCCAGATAAGGTGTAAGGGCCTGGCGGCCGGCTAGAGCCAAATGGAGATGACGTAGGCAGTGTCTAGTGCTCCGCGCTGGCATGAAGCCACATTGGTCCGCATGGACCAACTTGTGGAGAGAAGGACAGTGTTAATAAGGGAAATTGGGCGATATTCCGCGCATCTGGGGCAGGGCGGCTGGGTCTTGGGAATGACCACAATAGTTGCCACATCAGTCTCAGAAGGAAAAGAGCCCACCTCGGCAACATGGTGATAGAGGCCCGCAAGATGGGGAACCAGGAGGTCTCGGTACAGCGCATAGTACTCTTGGGGGAAGCCGTCGGGTCCCGGAGTTTTCCCGGTTTTCAGCAGGGAGATCGCGCCTTGTACCTCCTCCGGGGTGATGGGGAGGTCTAAGCCCTCTGCCTCATCTCTCGAGAGGCATGGAAGCCAGACATCTGCCGGCCGGCTATACAAAAGGTTTGTCTCCATTGATCTGATCAAACCACATTATGTGGCTGATTCTCAACAGCAGGCCACGTGGGCTTCTGGAGTAGCCGCGGCACTCCTCTCGCTACCGTTCAGGAAGTTCAGATGGAAGCTTTAATAACTAAAGAAGATTCCCCCCTCCAACAAGAAACAGTAAACAACAATGAAGTATTTCTCCTTCCTGTTGAAACTACAACTGTACAGTCAACTAGTACAGAAGCACAAATTTTGATTTGAAACGTATACATGAATATGCCACAGAATGAGTCATTTCCCAGTTCTACAAAACCTGTTAAGCTGCCAAAAATAGACTGGACGGCGCCTGGCTACTTCGTGGTCTATGACGACTTCTCATCGGATTCAACTGAGCCTGAGATACTATTGCCACTGCCTCTTCCTTTCAGAATACAAATGCGCGCTCTCTAACTTTGGCTGAAAAAGACATCCTTTGTTACTCCTTGGTTACATGAATGAATGAATGTAATTAATTTTATCAAGCGCGCACATACCCGAGGGTGTCGTAGCGCTGAATAAAAGAGAAAAAAGAAAGAAAGAGGGGGCGGAACAGAACACTGATAAGTTGATAGGACCGAACCTGGTACTTGCGGCAGCCTATTCTACTACTTTTGTAAACAGCCATGTTTTCAGCTGCTTCCTAAATTGCATCAGGGAGGCTTGACCTCGCAGCGAGAGAGGGAGTAGGTTCCACCATTTACCTGCACATATGGAGAAAGCCCTACCCCCCCATCTTGCTTTGTTAGATCTAGGAGTGTTAACAAAGCGCAAAGAGCTGGATCTAAGGTTTCTACTTGGCTTATACCAAGAGAAACAAGCTTGTAGGTACTTTGGGCCGGTCTGATGAAGGGCCTTGTGAACCATGCACATGGCCTTGAAAATAATCCTTTTTCGTACTGGAAGCCAGTGAAGATTTTGCAGCGATTCAGACACAGAGCTAAATTTGGGAATTTTTAGGAGTACTCTCGCCGCTGCATTTCGCAAAGCCTGCAGCTTCCTTATCACACATTTCTGAGCACCCAGATACAAAGCATTGCAGTAGTCCAGCTTAGAGAAAATAAGAGCTGATATAACTGTCTTCTGAAGGTCTTGGGGGATAAATGGAAAGATTTTTTTTCCAAAATCTTCAGCACAAAAAAAACAGAAGAGGTGATAGAATATATTTGTTCTGAAAAAGATAATTCTGGGTCAAATATGACTCCTAAATTTCGAACTTTTTGGACAGAAGTAGGTAACGTGCCTAGGCTGAACGGCCACCATGAATCGTTCCGGAAAGAGGTCTCCTTTCCAAAAAGCAGCACTTCCGTTTTGTCTGTATTCAATTTCAGACAATTATTCTGCATCCATAATGCCACTTGGGACATGCAGTTACAGAAATTTCTAGCCTCTTTATCTACGTCCGATGAGATAGAAACCACTATCTGTGTATCATCGGCATAGGAGAACACAGCTTGTCCTTGACTTTGAATTAGCTTGATGAGGGGGCTAACATATACATTAAACAGCGTGGGGCTGAGGGAGGACCCCTGAGGAACACCACAAGGAACAGAGAAGGGTGAAGTGAGTTCATTTCTCCCAAATATCCATTGTATCCTCAACCCGACCTTGTTCCCGTCATTATATGACTTGTGTGTCGCATTTTCAAGACACCACGTGATCTAGCATAAATAAGTTTGATTCCACTTGTTCCTCTTATGATTTTTTTAGCCCTGCGGAAGCCTGGGGGGAATAAAAAATCCTTCATGGACAACAGTCTGTTTTTTGTGTGTCCTTCAGCAGACACCATTTGATCATGGCTTGGCCTCATGAATTTCACAGCATTTCTTTTTTTGACTTTGTTTTAAAAAAAAAAATTGGATTGCAATCCCTATCTGGATACAGGTTGTTATGGGACCAGAACAAAGGCCAGAAGACAACAATGCCCTTGGTACAGTAAGCCTTAAATTGTTTCCTCAGGACAGCTCAGACTCTGGGTGGTATTAAGCCCCCATGCTGAGGCGGGTGATCAACTGTTAATTTTCTAGTAGAGCTGCAGTTTATAAGCATGATTCAGACCCAAGGGTGGGGTGGGGTGGGGTGGGGGAGGGAGGTTGGTGCCCTAGAGGGAATGCGTTGTCTGTTGATTGTCAGTGCCGTACAGTTCAGACCCCAAGGGCAAGTTGGAGCACTGCAGGAAGTTCAATGCAGTCTAGTTTCAGTGTGTTCCAGACCATGAGAACAGGCTGGTACAATGGAGACACCCGTTTACTGTCTGCGAGAACCAAACCCTTGAAGCAGGTCGCCATGCTGGAGGCTGCTTGCTGCCTTTTCATTTTTTGCATATACCACATACCTCGGTGCATTGAAGACAAATTGGTAATCATATACTAGCATAGTTTATATCCACATCTCGGACCATAAACTTTGGTGGGTCGGCGGGAGAATACAATTCAGTTGAGGATATATATATAGATAGATATAAATATATATATATATATATATAGATAGCTATAAATATATATATAGATATATATATTGTGTTTTTTGTAAACATGATGCAGGTCAGAAACTATGGAGGATGGGCTAGAGGGCAAAAAGGTGACAAGTCAGGTGCCCAGTAATTATTACTTTAGACCATATAAATTGATTGGGCCAAATTTTGATGACATATATAGAAAGTAAGACTGAAATTGGCTTCAGATTTTCTTTTCAAATGTAAGATTGCGAATTAAGAGCGTGGTGAGATTTCAATTTGGGGTATGAGATTCAAATGTTAATGAACACGTTACTTACACCTTCGGCAACGCTCTTTCTGGTAGAGACTAGCTAGCCGTGGGTTCCTCATTTTAGGAATATGCCCCAGGCTTCAGACTGTATCCAGAAACTCTTCAGCAGTACCGCTCTGTGCCAATAGGTAGCACTTTGCGGTTCAGCACAGATGCCGCTTTGCTCTGGAAATGATGCACTGAGCCTATATAGACGTGCTGACATCATTTGCTTTTGAGACTGTCCATGCCCCCAGACGCATAGCCCCAAAAGCAAATATGCATAGACAGTGTGCAGATTCCTAGACTTGGGATCTTATTAATGGGTAAAGTCCAATCGCTGAAAGAGAATGATGTGAGGGTTGGTGAGGAATCTGCAGCTAGATAAAAGTCTCTACCAGAAAGAGCGTAACTGAAGTAAGTAAATTGTTCGTCTGATAGAGACTTCTAGCCGCAGATTCCTAACCTTTTAAATAGATACCAAAGCAGTACCCAATTGGAGGTGGGTTGTGACGGGCCTCACACTAGACAGTCCTGTAAAAATGAGCTGAAAAAATGCCCTTTTCGGCAGACCTGACTGTCCAGACCATAATGCTTTGTGATAGCATGAAGGGATGCCATGTAGTCGCCAGGCAAATGTCTAGGACATGGACCCTGCATGCTAGCGCAGTGGTAGGAGCTTTGGCCCTGAAAGAATGAGCACACAGTCCTTAAGGAGGCTGCTTTTTAGCCAATGCGTAGCAGATCTTAGTGCAGAGTACGATCTAGTGGGAGATGGTTCTCTTCTGCACAGCCTTTCCCTTTTTTTGCTCAGGCGAACTCCACAAAGAGATGATCGACCACCCGGTTGACATTTCTCTGATCTGTGCGGAAGCTCAGTGCTCTCGTGTAATCGAGCCTCCCCTGCTCCTCAGAGTGGTGAGGTTGAGTAGAGAACGCCAGCAGGATGATGGTTTGACTTACGCGGAATGGCTTCATAATTTTTACCAGAAAGAATACCCAAGTCCACAGAACCAGTTGGTCTGGGAAGATGGTGCTGTATGGTGGGTTGGCACAGAGGGCTTGAAGCTCACTCACACGCCGCACCGATAATATTACAATGAGTGAGGAACACTGTCTTGAGGGTGATGAGCCACAAGGGACAGCTGTGTGGCAGCACAAATGGAGTGCACATTAGAAAGGTGAGGACCAAGTTACGGTCCCACTGTAGCATGACAAAGGGAGTGGGAGGAAACAAAAGTTGTAACCTTTTCAAAAATCTCAGGAGGCTTGAATAAAGTGGGCTGGTCTGGCAACTGCAAAAAAGCCGAAGAGTCAAAGGGTACCATTTAACTGTGCGCAGGGTAAGGTGTTGCTGGGCTAGGGACAAAACAAACAACAAAACATCAGATGACTTGGCCTGGAGTGGGTCAATCTGGTGTGTGCCACACTAAAGCACAAACTTGGTGTAACATCAAACGCATACAGTTTTTGCTGAGGGACGCCTGGCTGTCAAGATGACAAACCACCTCCCAAGGAAGGTCGAAGGTGTTCAGCTGTTGCTCCTCAATCTCCAGGCATGAAGGTCAGAGGGCAGAACCCTGCGACAGGAGAACCTCCTTGAGGGGCAGCCTGACTGGAGGACTGATTGCTGTTCAGGCCCAGGAGTTCTGGATACCATACCCTCCATGCCCAATCCAGAGTCACTAGGAAGGACTTGGGACCGGTTGGTCCTGATCATGTTGAGAACTTGGGGCAGGAGTGGAATCGGCAGAAAGGCATACAGGAGTTCAGAGTTCCACTCGAGGCGAAATATGTTTGCATGCGAGAGATGCCTTGTAAACTCCAAATATGCAGAAGTGCTGAGATTGCGAATTCTCAGAGGTGAAGAACAGATTAAGCAAAGGCTCTCCTAATTTGCAGAAGAGACTGCACCATCTCCTGGTGTAGCTGCCACTTGTGACCCACTAGGCGCCGACAACTGAGCTCGTCTGCCCTAGCATTCAATTAACCTGGCAGGTGGTTAAGCACCAAGAAACTCTCTTGGTGGGCCAGCCAGCTCCAGAGGTACAAGGCCTCATGGCACAGGGTCCGTGACCCCATATCCACCCTGCAGTACCATATGGCAGTGGTGTTGTCCATGAGCACTTGCACCAACATTCCCTTGATGGATAGAAGGCTTTCAACGCAGGTGGATGGCCCTCAACACTAGAAGGGTGATGTGAAGCCAGGACTCTGCTGGAGACCAGAGGCCTCTGATCACCACTAACACATCAGTCACCACTGTCAGCTCAGGGTGGGGAAGGAAGTGGGGTCTACCGCTAACTTAATTGTAGTCCAGCAACCACCACTGCAGATCTGTTGTAGTCTCCTCTGAAATCTGAACGTGGTCGGAGAGGTCCACTTGATGTAGTGCCCACTGAGACTTCAAATCCAACTGCAGAGCCCGCAAATGCCACCTGGCGTGCTTGACCAGCAGGATACAGGAGGCCATCAGTTCCAGCAGCTTCAGAGTCGACCTCACTGAAATCCAGGACCGAGGCTGAAAGATTGGGATCAGAGTCTGAATGTCCTGGACTCTTTTCCAGGGGAAAGGAACAAGACCAAGCGGCTCGTGCAGAATGGCTACGATGAAGGGGAGCATCTGAGAAGGAGTCAGGTGTGACTTTGACACGTTGATAGTGAACACCAAAAATGACACGAGGTTCGCCATAATCTAGAGGTGGTTAATCTGAAGGTGGATGACGACTGCTTGGGGCGAGCCCGCCTTCAACAGCCAGTCATTGAGGTAGGGGGAAGACTGGCACCCCTGACCTCCAAAGATGTGCTGCAAGTACAGCCATCACTTTTGTGAACACCCAAGCCGCACTGTTGAGACCAAAAGGGGGCACCACAAACTCAAAATGATCATATCCCACCACAAACTGCAGGTAACACTGGTGGGCTGGCATGACAGGCATATACAAATAGGCATCCTGCAGGACCAACACTATCATTGAGTCTCCAGTGTCTAGGAGAGGCGGACAGACCTGGGCCAATGTAGGACTTTCAATTTTTCCTCATGGAGGATGGCAATGAGGAGATGAAGGTCTAAAATAGGCTGGAGGCCTACATCCTTTTTAGGCACCAGGAAGTGGTGGGAGTAACAACCATTTCCTACTTCCGGCGCAGGCAGCCTCTTGATAGCCCATTTGGCCAAAAGGGCTAGAACTTTCTGCAGCAAAACGGAACGATTGCCCTCCGTAAGTAGTTGGGGAGGTGGTGAAAGGTGTGGCATGCAGTAAGGAAGGGAAGGCCCTTCCAAACAATCTGCAGGACCCACATGTCTGATGTTATGGGCTTACAATCCCGCAAGAATCGTCGGACTCTGAATGCCACCAGTTGGCCAACTCTTACAGCTTTGCTATAGGGGTTTTGAAGGTGGTGCTGCAGGGGGGGTAGTGGACTGGGCTGCCCATTAACCTTTGCCACAGGGGCAGTGGGCACCGTGTTGGCGATCACGAAACTGCTGGGCACCACGCTGATGTTGGATTGGCTGACGGAATGGGGTACCCCGGCCGAAACAGTGAAGAGAGCTGTAGGGCTGATGCTGCTGGCAAGGTGGGATAGAAAGGCCCAGGGAGCATGCTGTGGCCCTGTGCTGCTTGAACTGCTCGAGGACGGAGTCTGCCTCGTCCACAAAAGTGAGTACCATCGCATGGCATGTCCACGAGGAAAAACTGGATGTCATCCAAGAAGGACAATGTCGAATGTGAGTTTTTCTTCTTCAATTTTCTTTTTCTTTTTATAATTCCATGTGCAAGGCTAACACACAATATTCTACTCCATACTTTTACTTAGACCAACGCGTTTCAGCGGATGCCTTCTACTGGGTCTCGTTGGGTTCTGCAGTGTGAACAATTTTATTCTTTGTCCTTTCTCTGTTTTGCTGACCCTCAAACAACTAGAGCAACCCTTCCCAAACACATTAACGGAGTTATCCATCCACCATATATTAGTGTTCACTATCCCACATGTTTTTATTACATTAATGTATTTTCTAAGTTTTTTAACACTGTGATAAATATTTAAGGGTTCAAATTCTATTTAATTTAAATCTATCATTATCCACATCCACTTAGTGCACCTAAAAATACTTTCAAAGCTCTTTTTCCTTGCTTTACATTATATTATATATATATATATATATATATATATATATATATATATATATACATATACATATATATATATATCCGCAAATCCTTTACGCCCTCTTCACGGCGAAAGTCACGGCACCACAGCAGGTAGTCCTTTTCAAATAACTTTATTGATCACACCATGTGCAATGTGAGCATATTTCCACAAAGCCTCTGCACAAAGCCCTGTCATCCGCACTGCTTTACCAGGACAAACAGAAGAATGGCACATAGAAATCCTTTAATGAGGCGCTTTATTAGGCTTCAAAAGCTGCCATGCGTCATGGAGCAAATAATCAGCAAAGTGCAAGGTGCATGAACATCCATAGACAGACCTACGCGTTTAGCCTTCTACTGGGTCATAGAGTATAGTGCATAGAGTGTAAATTTAAAGGGGAATCACTCCCCTTTCCCATGACCAATTAAAAACTTTCATTGTGTTTTAAAGGGGAAACAACCAAGATTTGTTACATTTTGATCACAAGAAAGTATATCATTGCAGCGAGTTATACAAATATACAATGAATCAAGACTAATCTTTATATAACTTCTTGAACATTAATTTCTCCAAAATTAATTAACAGGCTAACACCAAAACACAACAAGCATTGGCATAGCCAATAGGTCTCGCCTTTGGGACCTTATACGTTTTTAACCATGCAACAGTTAATGTTGTTGCACCAAGGATATTGTGCTGCACAACTAAATACTTATAAGGTCCCATAAGCGAGACCTATTGGCTATGCCAATGCTTGTTTATTATTTGCCTCTTGCCTTGTCTGCATGCACGTACCCACCCATCCCTTAGTTGCCCACCCACCGGTGCATTTACGTGCCAGCCGCCCCTGTTCGAAGTATTACTCAAAAACTAAGGAAGAAGAAAAGATTATTCGAACAAACTCACATTCACATACCAAGCATCTGAGCATGCAAGTCACAGAAGTCTATAAATCTTTGAGACTCAAGGGCTTGATTATGAGCTGAATGATAATTATGGCATCGATAAAATTCCGACTCCGAGGTGTTCGGAGTGTATTGGATGCGATCATTATCACCTATTAGACTTCCTGGAGGAGAATTGGGAGAATTGCTGCACAAAATCTGCATGGGTATAATCAGTGCTTTAAATGGAAATACAGAAGTGCAGGTACTCACTATTCAGAGTACCTATTTTATCCTGAGAAGTGGAGGTACTTTCCAATTAAATGTATTGCAGCAGTTCTGAGAGGTGCAGGTACTCCTCTTTCAAATTAAAGAAGTGCAGGAACTCTGTACCGGACAGTACCTGCCCATTTAAAGCACTGGGTATAATGTGTAATACTAGGCCTTTTCCCATTGTTACATTCAGGCAGGTTTGGCAGGCCACCTTCAACGAAGGGTGCAATTTTTCTTGCGCCTGCTAATTATCCGCCCTTGATAAACATCGCACCGCTTGTAATTGCGACTGCGCACGGGTCGCACTCTTAAGGGCTACTTGGAATTAGGACGTTTATTGAATGAAACTCAAAGTTCCGTTTCTAGACACGACTCAAGCCCGGAGGATCTTAAGAATAATGACCATGAGTGTAATTTTAAAGAATTCAGATTCTTTGTCCTCAGATTGTTTTTTCTTTGCAGTTTTATATAGCGGGAACTCGACCCGGAGGTATTGGAGCGCTTTACATGAGCCCCAGTCACATTACATATGGGCACTTTCCTTTTTGCTAGGCACGGGGAGATCGAGTGATTTAGCCCAGAATCACAGGATATTGTACCGACGACGAGACTCGAATCTGGTTCCCCATCGCAAAAGTCAGCAGCTCTGGCCGTTAGGCCACAACCAGATTTTCAGATGGATGAAACTTTCAAACCCATCTTCAAGGCTAACTGAATTAACCACTAAACGAGTTCATGATAACAGTGATAACCATGAGGGAACAAGAAAGGTTGGGGGACATGCCGAGGGGCAGATGCGTGGGAGAAGGAGAGAAAATAGGGGAAACATGAGAAGTAGGGAGAGATTAGAAAGGAGGGTGAAGGAAAATGTTCAAGTAGGGTGAGGGGAGCAGTAAAGGGACCGAGTGCGAGAGAAAAATAAGAAAGGTGGGAAGAGGCATAGAGCTAAGTGGGGTGTCCCACAGATGGCGGTAATTGGAGAATAATTAGCAGGCCCAGGCACCCCAGAAGTATTCGGCGTCACTGCAGCCCTTGGAAGAGCTAGGCCGGGGCAGGGACGTGATGACGTTCTCCGAGTCACACCAAGTCTGAGGGGGAGTCATGAGGGGAGGGATGAGAGCCGAGGGCACAGCATATTTTATGTTCCCTGTTTGTAAATGTCGGGAAGAGGTCGGCACCAGGGAAACCGCAAGGCAGAAATCTGAAACCAGCTAAAAATAAAACTGTGACCAGAGTCATCCAGCTCTCCTCGCCGCCCTGTCCCCTGCTCAGAGGCAGAAAAGTGCCCCAGACGTGCACAACGTCATTCACAATTCAAAAGACACCAGTTCCCTCATCTGCTTACCCCGGAAGGAATCATAACGACAGCCATTAACAGAGCGGTGCAGCGCAATCTGAGGATGAAACGTATTTTTCCATCTGGGGCTCTTGGGTCCAAGCTGACGTTATCGCTGGGCCACAGAGAGATGAAAGGCGGAGAGAGCCCTTGGCGGACATGTGCCGTGTGCCTCCAGCGCACGAGCAAAGGCACAAGCGCAGTGCATTGTGGTATAAGTGTTACTCTAGCGAGGTAAACCAGCCCGGGAGTGGTGCGCGCACGCTTGTGCCCGCCACTGCACGCGAAAAACAGATGGCACACTGAGCGCCGCTGCGTGTAACAGCAAGCCGTAGGCGGCTACAATTCCTGGCAAAGGTGGGACATGCACCCGTCTTTGCCCAATTGCGTGCTGCCTTCGCACGCAAAGACTAATAGAAAGAAAGCAAAAAAAAACACACGCACTAGCGTGTGAAAAGTACAGATTGATTCCAAGAAGTCGTTTTCCTAGAGCAGCGCATGCGCGCTGCGCTAGGCTCGACCTAAAAAGCACTCTTTCTGGACCACGATCAAGCTTTCTGCCAAATCTCGTGTAAATCCTTTCAGTGGTTTAGGCTGTAGCAGTGTTTAAAGTTCCTATAGAAAAATGAATGGGGAAAATGTAGGGTCTGTGAGGGACTTCTCATGGGCAAGAAATTGCCCAAAAACGTTTTTTAAGCACCAGAGGATCCACAAATTCACCGTGGCATTCAGCATTTCCCCCTGTGTGCTCCGCAGCAGACCCATGGACCCAGACCACAATTAAAACAAGCATTGGCAAAGCCAATAGGTCTCGCCTATGCAAGAGCTATTGGCTTTGCCAATATGTTTAGGCAATTCTGTACACCAGAGTGGCTGCTGTTCAGAATGACTAAAAGTTAGTGGGGTAAAGGAGAGTGGCGTGGAGTATCATAAAGTGGAGTGTTATGGAGTGGCATGGTGTGGCGTACAGTAGAGTTGAGTGGCGTGGAGAGTAGTGAAGTGGAGTGTCATGGAGTAGCGTACAATGTTGTGTTGTAGAGTGGAAGGGCGTAGAGTTGAGTGGTGTAAAGTGAAGTACAGTGTCAGAGTTGAGTAGAGTGTCGTAGAGTGGAGTGGCATAGAGTGTTGTGAAGTGGTGTAGAGTGGAGTGGCATAGAGGGTGTTGCGTAGAGTGTTGTAGAGTAGAGTGGAGTAGTGTGTCATAGAATAGAGTGGAGATAAGTGGCATGGAGTGGCAAAGAGGGAGTTGCGTAGAGGGTTATAGAGTGGACTAGTGTCGTAGAATGGCATAGAGTAGAGTGAAGTAGAGTGGTGTGGAGCAGAGTTTAATGGAGTAGAGCACCATAGAGTGGAATATCGTGGACTGGAGCGTCGCAGAGGGGAACAGAGTGATGTAGAGGGAAGTGGCGTAAATTACAGTGGTGCAGAGTAGATTGGCATAGAGTGAAGTGGTATAGAGTACAGCAGAGTGGCGTAGAGTACAGCAGAGTGGCGTAGAGTTGATTGCAGTAGCAATGAGTGCAGTCAGTAGAGTGTCAGATTGCAGGGTCCTAGAGTGCAGGGTCATGCAGTAGAGTGGTGCAGAGTAAAGTGGTGCACAGAGCAGTGACGGAGAGTACTGTAGTGCAGAGCAGAATAGAGTGGCGTAGAGTGCAATGGTGCAGACTGCAGTGGCATAGAGTAGAATGTTTTAGAGTATAGTGGCGTAAAGTGCAGTGGTGCTAAGTAGTTGGCATAGGTGCAGTAGCATAGGGTGCATTGGTTTTAAGTAAAGGGGTGTAGAGTGAATTGGTGTAGAGTGCATGGGCATAGAGTGCAGTGATTTAGAATACAGTGACCTAGCATAGAATGCAGAGGCATAGATTAGATTGTTGTAGAGTAGAGTGGAGTGGTGCAGGGTAGAGTATAGTGGTGTAGTGTAGAGCGCAGTGGCATAGAGTAGAGGGCACAGTGTTGACTGCAGTGGCGCAGAGTGCAGTGATATGAACTAGAGTGGCGTAGAAAGAGTGGTTGTGAAAACTGTTGTGGGAGGAGCCTCGGACATGATGGCCGCACGGAGCTGATGCTCCGTGATGAACCCGCACACCGGCATCCAGAGCGGCGTTCTCGCCGCGTCATAATCCCATCAAAATCGACAAATCTGCAATCGGAGCACTGGCGGATAATTAAAAATGCAAAACCGCCTCGCTGCGATCCCGCCTCGACGAGATTTGACCCGTGACATCCCCGCATGGAAATTAACCAAGATGGCGCCTGGGAAATTATAAGTAAACACCCGGAGGCCGAGAGAAGTAATACCGCGAAGTAAACTTGCAATCCCACTGCCGGGGGCAGCAAGCGACATCAGCCTACTGTAACACGAGGGGGGGGGAGAACACCGGCGAACGAGCCAATCCGTAGCTGAACACCAGAGACTCCTCTACGCGGCAACCAGCACAAAGACACAATCTGCTCACCTCGTCAAGAAGCAAGTAAGAACAAAATTCCCAAATGGGCGCTAGC
Source organism: Calotriton arnoldi (assembly GCA_963921515.1). Classification (NCBI taxonomy): domain Eukaryota; kingdom Metazoa; phylum Chordata; class Amphibia; order Caudata; family Salamandridae; genus Calotriton; species Calotriton arnoldi. The sequence continues at coordinate 1,073,879 of CAWUFW010000653.1, forward strand.
AAACAATACCACGCTTATAGACTGCACCGGCTGACCTGACCCTTATGCCTGTTCTCAACATGGCGGCCGTCTAACGTTTACCGCGCACATTAAAACAAGCATATCCTGCACCCGCCTTTATCAACACGCAGGTTTTTAACCCCAGTTCTTGGTTTAGGCAGACTAATTCCAGTTGGGTCACGTCTGTTTGATCTCCTCACAGGGTATTTAGCAGTCTCCATCTGCAGCCTGACCTTAAAATGGCGAATATGAACTCGGAATAATTCAATGCCCGGTGAGGTAATGAAGAAGGGGAAAATGAAAGTGATAAGTTGATCCCCAAATCACCGATTAAAAGACTGTGAATCACGGAATAGTCAATGTCCGGTGTGGTAATGAGGCTGGGGAGGGTGATAAGCTGCACAACCACCCACTGTTCACCAAGTCACCAATTATGCAGGTAAAATGGCTGACAACACAGAGCTGACCTGTTGAGCCTGTTCCAAGCCTTTTTTCCAATGCTCCTCCACCGACTGCTGCGCAGCCCCTGCCTATCCGGACATCATTGCTGCGTCACTTTCACCCTCTACTGACGCATGGATTCGGGTGCGATTCGGCGTCCTTGGCGCTCCTTCTGCTTTTGCCCTGAGATTTCCCCCCTTGGAGGGCCTGCGCTCCTATACACGCTCCTCCGCCGTTACTGCCATCACGGAAGTAGTCCCTAGTTAGTGGGCTGAAGGGACGGCTGGTCTATTCTTTACATCTCCATTTCCTTACCTCTGGCACCTGGTCTCAACTCCCTAATGTGAAGCCCGGTTTCCCTGTGGTTCGTTATTACTGAAACCGTCCTGCCTCCTTTCTATAACATGGCGGTGACCCCCTGAACTCGCCCCACAAGATGGCGCACGCAGCAGCCTGGACCTGAAGGCCCGCTGTGCATCTCCCCGAATTTGCATGGACCGTGACCGTGGAGACCTAGCCTTTTGACCGACGCCTGGTGGAGCTACCTGATGGCTAAAGAGGAGATGGGCTGTGGACTTCCCCTCGGCCGTCACCTACCCAGCCGGACTTTGGGCAGACTTTCCTTCGTCTCTCCGTCGCATTCACCCTCCTACCCCTTTACCCTACCCCCTTTCCCCCTATGCTCCATTTATCTTGTCCCCTATGCTCTCTAAATGTTTTCCCGTTGAGACCTAGCTATTTTGACCGATGACCGGTGGAGCTACCTGATAGCTATAGAGGAGATGGGCTGTGGACTTCCCCTCGGCCGTCACCTACCCAGCCGGACTTTGGGGCAGACTCTCCTTCGTCTCTCCATCCTATTTCCCTCCTACCCCTTTACCCTACACCCTTTCCCTCCTAAGCTCCACTTGTCTCGTCTTCTACGTTCCTGAAATGGTTTTCTAGTAACTGATGTAACTTGTAACTTATGTAATTTTCTAACTTTGTGGAACCTTATGTAAAGCGCTCTGATACCTCCGGGTCTAGCTCTCTAGATCTATGACGATGCCCCCTGGGCGGATACGAATACTGTTTGTTCCTACCGCGGAGCCCGAGCAACCTTGGCTGATGCCCGGTGGAGCTGTCCTATGCAGCTATAGAGGAGTCTGGCTCTGGTTCACCCCCTTGGCCGTCACCTACCCAGCCGGTCATCTGACATTGTTTTCCTGGTCTCCCCGTTTGTTTCCTCCCCCCCTCCCTCTGTGATTCTTTTATTTAACTGATGCAACTATGTTACCTGTAACTCGCTGATCCTAATGTGATTCTTTGATTCAACTGATGTAACTATGTAACTCGCTCATCCTAATGTAAAGCACTCTGATACCTACGGGTCTAGCCAGCGCTATATAAAACTTTGCAAATAAATAAAATAAATAAATAAATAGAATAGAGTGGCATAGAGTGCAGTGGAAGAGTACAATGGTGTAGAAAGCAGAAAAGGTTTTAACTTAGAGTGCAGTGGTGTAGAGTATAGTGGCATAGAGTGCAGTGATGCAGAGTAGACTGTCGTAGAGTGCAATGGTTTTGAATAAAGTGGTGTAGAGTGCATTGGCATACAGTGGTGCAGAGTAGAGTAAAGTGGCACAGAGTAGAGTTGCACAGAGTAGAGTGGCGTAGAGTTCAGTGGCAGATAGTGCAGTGGAGTTCAGTAGAGTAGCATAGAGTGCATTGGTGTAGAGTGCAGTGGCATACAGTGGGTGTAGAGTGGCGTAGAGTATAGTGGTGTACATTGCAGTGGTGCACAGTAGGTTGGCAAAGAGTGCAGTCGCGTAGTGTATTGGTTTTGAGTAAAGTGGAGCAGAGTGCTGGGGCCTAGAGTGCAGTGGCGTAGAGTGCAGTGTCGTAGAACGCAGTGGTGCAGAGCGGAGTGGCGCAGATTGCAGTGGCACAGAGTAGATTGTTTCAGAGTAGAGTGAAGTGTTGTAGAGTGCAGAGGTGCAGAGTAGATTGGCATAGAGTGCATTGGTTTTGAGTAAAGTGGTGTAGAGTGGATTGGTGCAGACTGCAGTAGGGTAGAGTGGCATAAAGTAGAGTGGCAGAGAGCAGTGTTGCAGACTATACGGTCTTCGAGTGCCGTGGTGTATAGTGGAGTGGCGTGCATTGGCACAGAGTGCCCCTGCACAGAGTTCAGTAGCACAGAGTAGAGTGCAGTGGCATAAACTAGAGTGGTGCAGACTAGAGTGGCATAGAGTGCAATGAAAGAGTACAATGGCCTAGAGTGCAGTTGTGTAGAGTGGCAAGGGGTGCAGTGATGCAGAGTAGACTGGCGTAAAGTGCACTGTTTTTGAGTAAAGTGGTTTAGAGTGCAGTGGTGAAGAGTGGAGTGGCGCAGAGTAGATTGTTTCAGAGTAGAATGTAGTGGCGCAGAGTAGATTAGAGTGGCGTAGAGGGGATTAGCATAGAGTGCACTGGCGTACAGTGGAGTGGTACAGAGATGAGTGCATTGGCGTAGAGTGCATTGGTGTAGAGTGCAGTGTTGCAGAGTAGGGTGGTGTGGAGTGGCGCTGAGTGGTGTAGAGTGCAGTTGCGAATAGTGCAGTGGTGCATAGTAGAGTAGTGTGGGGTAGAGTGCACTGGCGTGGAGTGGTGTAGAGAAAAAAGGCGTGGAATGGTGCAGAGAAGAGTGCAGTGGTGCAGAGTAGGGTGGAGTGGGCTTAAATGGAGTATGCATGGTATGGTAGCGTATTGTCATTACAGGCAACACATCTTCAATTGAAATGACCATTACATTTGAACTCACATACAGTTTTACTGATAAAAGTATACAGCACACAAACAATAATATGTGGAAATGTCTTCACCCAATGTATTGATTTGATTGTCAGCACAGTTCATTTACATTAAAATTTGTTGTGTGCTAGCAAAAAATATAACATCGTACAGCCTTCCTCAAGCAGTCCTCCAGTAGCCAGCATGATTGTCACATAAATCATCTCACTTTGAAGTCAGAGAAAGAAAAAGAAATACCAAGCTCCCTGGAAGACACAGCCTGAAATGTGACCTCTATCTTATGAATGCACAGTAAATATGACAAGATAAGAACAAGATTTAAAGATTTGTTTACAGAAAGAGAGTTCAGGGAATACAGTATACAAGGTGTGGGCAAAGGGAAGGACAAACTCGAGCTGGACAGCCTAAAGTAAATAAAGGTAGCAAGTAGAAAGCTAGAACATGTGAATTATAAACCACAAAGCAAATGGTAAGCAATGGGAGGAATGCATTACTAGGTCAACTTTCTGAATGTCCCCAAGATGTCTTTAGCAAACCAGACGCTGAGACTTAAAAACACATACACCCACTCACAGACCCACACACTTACTCAAACACTCACTCACACACACACAAACCCACTTACACAACAACTCACACACCCACAGAGCCACTCACACACCCACACACAGACCCACACAACCAATCACACACCCAAACAGGGGCGGTTTCTCCATTAGGGCTGTGGGGCTGCGCCCCTCTGAAAATTCCTACACATTTACATAAAAAAATATAAAATAGATGGATTTATTTAGAGATACGATCGTATCTCTAAATAAATTGATGTATTTAAGTCTAGGTTGTCTATTTCAGGCTGCCTGCCCCGCCTCACTCTGAAGCAGGAGACGGAAGACAGGCAGTAAATCAACTTTCGTAATGTGACGCACAACGCAGGGCTTTCTGTTTTAAAGCCCTTAATTGCCATTGGGGTCTCTGTTTGTTTGCACACTGTAGGCCAGTGACGCAATAAGCGTCACGATTTTGGACGTAGGAGACTTCATCCCTGGGTGATTTCAGACGTCCGTCATTCAAAGACGTAGATCCCACCCTTTCGTCATACGTGAGAGTGGATGCAAGCACTTCTGATCCGGTGCCTTGTTCTCGGTAATGGTAAGTGTTTGCAAGCTAATGATGTGTTCTGTATATTGTGCCGAGACCCCCCATCACTCTAACCTCCCCCACTGTGACACCCCAGGCCCTCGCTACACATTGCTTGCTCCTTTAGAAGTGGAGCTGCAGCAATTGATCCCTTATGAAATGGATCCAAATAAGGAGCAGGGTTCGCTCTTGTTCCCTTGCGAAATGGATCCAAATATCCCAGTCAGGCCCAAAGCAAGAGATATTTGCTTACTGTGCAACATGTGCCTACTGTGGCCAGTTCTCTGATGTATGGCATTAAAACTGGCCCTGTGTACATGCCCATAAGTTAACACTGACGCTAAACACATGGATTGACTTCCAAACAATGAATGTTAAAAACGTCGAGGGAATGCATTTCAGCCATTTAGTTCCTCTCTTATTTTACATGCTTTACTCAATCTTGCATTCCCCACAAGTTAGCTAATGTATAATGTTGTTTATCTGTATTTTGTTCTGTGCATACTTTAAAGCTTGAGCCATGCCAGGTGTTTATGAGGCGCTTTGATTGAGCACTCAGGCGCTAAGGCTAAAGCCAAACAAAGTGCCTGTCAGTGGGTTGGCCTCTCTGCAGAGCACACAGAACAAGGTTTGTATATTCCATTTGCAACTGAAATTCTGTGGATGTGTGTGTGAAGTGGGAACACTGATGTCAAAATATTTGCAAGGTAAAAGTAAGAGAAATTAAAGTGCTTAAATTTGAGAGAGTGCAGTGCATGTTGGGGGCGGTGAAGTGACAGATGCGAGGAAGGGCATTCGGGGAAGAGTGAAAAGAGGATGCTGAAGAGGAAAGAGGGGGTTGAAGATGTGCAGATGGACAAGATATACAGAGAAAGAGGATACATATCTAACATAAAGCACACGTAATTGAAGGCCAAAACTCCTTCCACACGCCCCAATGCTATTTAATTCACAGAATCACTATTTCAGAATTGAAACATTTCCAAAGTTAATTATTTATAAGAAATCATTGTTTTTACTCATTTATCTTAAACAGCTAACACCCAGTGACCAGGCCAATCATACTCACAGGCTTTAGGCGTATGTCAGTTGCAGTGTCATTTATCTGGATAAAATTACATCTCAGAGAGAAACCAAAATACCGGTCTGATGGCACACTATGGGAATCACAGAAATGTATTTGGCATGTTCCTTTATAGAGAGCACCCACTTTTTTCATCTCACTTAAAGACCTGTCGGCACATATTTCTATATGGCTGGTTACAGCTAGCATCTGTGGGTGCTTCTTGAAGTCTGGTTAGAGCATATTTTTCCAAAATTAATGCTGCATGCAGTGCAAGACACTGGGCAAGCATACATTTTAAAGGGCTAAAGTTGTCATGCAGAACAATTTATACATTACAGTAACTGTTGAACAAATTAATGCAAGAAGATAAGGGGCAGTTTTTAATGTGTTTAATATTTCAAGACTATACGTTCCCACTGCTTAATAAGCCTTGCTTTATCGCTACATTAATTTGCTTTAAAATGCACCATTTGCCAATCTTTTTTTCATTTCTTTCTCAGAAGAGGGACTCCCCCCTGTACCCCAGGTTTGTCCATTGAACTTGTTCATATCGCTTGCTATATAAAAAATCATGCCCAACGTTTACGGCACACCACTTTCAAATGTCACCAGCCGCCACTGCACCCACACAACCACTCACACACCCATACAGCCACTTACACACCCACTCACAGACCTAAAAAACCACTCATACCCACTCACAGACACACACAGCCACTCACATTCACACACACACTCATCCCCCACATAACCACTCATGCCCACTCACACACACATACAGCCACTCACAGACCCACAAAATCACTCACATACCCTGACACCCACTCACAGACACACAAAACCCCAAACAAACCCACGCTCAGACCCACAGCCACTCATACACTTACACACCCACACAACCAATCACACACCCATTCACAGACCTGCAAAATCACTCACACATCCACTAAGACCCACACAACCACTCACAAACCCACACAACCCCTCACACACATACTCACAGACCCAGACACACTTACACCCACACAATCAATCGCACACCCATACAGCCACTCACACGCCCATATTCACAGATCCACAAAACAACTCACACAGCCACTCAGACCCACACAGCCACTCACACACCCACTCACAGACCCACAAAACCACTCACACAAATTGTTGTGTTTGGTAAGCAGGAAACTGCACTACACTGGGGAAGCGCCCGCCCGCCCACTCCCTCAGACTGGTTCGGGAGCATGAGCCGGTGTGAAAACGTGGGCAAAGACTATGCCCGCCTCCAACCCCTTACCTCATGCCCGATAGATATTTGGCAACCTTTTCGCACATATCTTCAGTCCATTGAACAAGGCACCACCGAGTGAGACCCCTTCCCACCATATGTGCCAGTCATCTTTACATGTTTTGGGGCATGTCAATCTATGTTCCTGGATTATTTAGGGTCATGACAATTGCTTGTACTAGTGATGTGTGACCAGGGGGGCCCGGACTTGAAGGGGGCAGAACGATCAAAAAGCCCGGGGAACGAGAAAACCACCTTTTCCCCTCTTCTTTATCGGCAGCAGGACGAGTGGGGTTACTCAGTCCCACGAAGATCGGGAGGTGAGGAGGAAAACATACACCTTCCCTTTAACTGGGAAGGCTGGTCGGCGAGCCGCGCCCACAGCGATGACGACGAGGAGGCCTGGCCAATAAAGACGGGAGGAAGACGGAAGTCGGGGTGTGGCATCACCGGAGGAGTCAAGGAGGAATACGGAGGCGAGAGGAGAGCGAGACGGACAGAAGCGAGTGACGGGAAGGAGACAGCGTGGTCGATAGAAAGCGGAGAGCCAGGAGGCCAACGTCCCCGTGAGTCGCACAGCCACGCTCCCGGAGGAGCGTGGCTCTCGCAGGTACGCGAGCGTTTTGCGGGCTGGGTGGGTAAAAGGGAGAGACCGGATACTTGACCTGTGGGATCCCCGTTCCCAGGTATACCCTCCCTGAGCACTTCCCTCACCTAAATAGACGTGCTGTGCACAGAGTGATCCCACCACCTCCCCTCCTTTTCAATCCTAGTGTGCTCGTACACCCCACTTACACCTGGTCCCCTGTTTATTTTGTTCCCTCACTACCACGGATGACGGGACCGCGCTGGAGTGAGTAAGAAGAGGGCGGACCTCGCCGAGGGACCAGGAAGCGAAGGACAAGCCCCCGCTATCACCTTTGCCTTATTACAGACTGGCTACAAGAAGGCGTGTGTTACATGTAATAAAACCCTCATTACCCCAACCCGGTCTCCGGCCCCTTCCTGACAACCCGCCACATGAGTTCTAGTCGATATGGCAATGATGTTTACCCAACATGCCTTGACGATGTGCTCCTGTCTTTTTTCTTTTGGATATGAAACAGTCTTCCGTTTGTTGTTAAACTGAAAATCTAATCAAGACAATTCTAAACAAAAGTGCCGTGTTTTACCCCTGGAGTCGAGGTCTTTCTCAATCAGATTGACATCCCCAGGCTGACGGAAGCTCAGGCGGAGGGGCTTGGAGAGGTCATCACATTGGAGGAATTAAGCAAGGCTCTTTGGGATATGGCCGAAGGGAAATATCCAGGTCCAGATGTACTCGTGGTTGAATATTTCCGGATATACTCTGTATCCCTGCTCTCCTCAAAACTTTACTCGAGGCACAATAGGTCGGCAAACTACCAGCTCATATGCGGGAAGCCTTTATAATTATGCTCCCCAAACCAGGAAAGGACCCCATTGACCCTGGGTCTTATAGGCCGCTCTCTGCTTAATGTTGATGTTAAATTACTTGCCAAGGTACTGGCTCTACGGCTGAGCCGGGTGATCACGCATCTAGTTCAGGATGTTCAATGTGGCTTTACGCAGGGAAGAGGTACACATATGAACTTGAGATCACCATCCCATGTGATGTACGAAACCCGAGCCACCGACATAAGAGCAACATTAGTAGCCTTAGACATAGAGAAGGCGTTCAGCACCTAGTCCTGGACATATCTCTGGGCAGTCATCCGCTGGATGGGACTCTGTGAGGAGTTCCTGGCGTGGGTGCAACTCCTGTACATGGCGCAAGTGTGAGAGTACACATTGGTAATGAGGTGTCCGACGCCTTTTGCATCAAAATGGGTACACAACAGGGCTGCCCGCTGTCACCGCTCCCGTTTGTGCTCACTATGGACCCACTGGCGACACATATCAGAGCCAGGTTGGGAGACTGGGGCATATGGGTGGGAGTCGTGACACACGTCTTGTCCATGTATGCCGACGATACACTGAATTATGCGATGGATCTGGAGCACTCTGTGCCTCTTCTCTTGTGACTGATGACAGACTTTGGGGCTGTGTCAGGGCTCTGCATTAACCGTCATAAGACGGTGCTGTACCTCCTGGCGGTCCTCGCTGACTCGGATGAACCGGATCCCCCTGCGGTGGGTTTACCATGGGAGACTCATAGTTTCCATTATCTGGGTCTGCAGATCACACATGACCGCTGCCTACAATATGAGCTGAACAGAGGTGGAGTATTGGAAGGCCTTACAGCCTATGTTCGGTTTTGGATCACGCTGCCATGGTCAGTGATAGGTAGAGTAGCCTTAAGCAAAATGGTCTTATTACCTCGCTGCCTTTATGCGATGCAAAATTAGTTCTGTGTGCTGCCATTCACACTGTCTCAGCAGATCGATCAGTTGTTGGTGGACCAGGTGTGGGCGGGTAGGAGGAGCAGGGTCAGCCTGGAGATCCTGAAATTGGCTCTTAGTCTGGGTGGACTTGGTCTCCCGGACCTCCAATTATATTACCTGGCAGGCCTATTGTAATACGCTGCGTTATGGTGTGACAACGGCCCTAACTGGGAGAAGAAATTGCTAGCTGGCTCCACCACAGTTTCTGAGCTTCCCGAGTTGCTCATGTGCGGAAGTAGACTCCCAGTAGGGAACTATGTTTATTGTCATAGAAGTGGCCCAAACATGGGAAAAAGCGATCACAAAGGTTTTAAGGCGGGCGCCCTATGGCAAAATCCTCCAGATTTGGTGGCTGCGCATATTCGAAACTCCATGGATGTTACTAAATGGCTGGAGGGTGGTTGCCAGAGAGCGGGAGACCTATTTCTAAATGGCAACTTTATTTCCATGGCGAAGACTGAAAATCATTCCGGCATAGATCGGGGACAGCTTTTGCATTATGCGAGTATATCTCACAAGGCCCATGAGACATGGGCATCATTCCCAGAGGAACCAGGGGAGTCACAAGTCCTACAGGTGATTCTAGATCCCAGTTCCTTCAAAGGTATTATCTCCTGGCTAAATGCTGCCCTTAAAAACGAAAGGACGAATATTGCACTAAAGCGCTCCTCCTGGGAAGGGGAGTTGGTGACCCCACTTTCAGACAGGGAATGGAACAGAGCTTTGGCACAGGTGCAAGAAGTGTGAGAAGTTGGCCTGGCATATGCTGTCCACTAATTATAGTGGGCACCTTGCACCAGTCCAAATCGACTCTTATAGTAGGTAGGTTAAAGACAACCTTATTGAAAGCTATCCTAGTGGTAGCTATGGAGAGCAGCCTTCAGGCTAAGTCTTGAAGGAATGTAAAGCAGCTTGTTTTACCAGTCTATAATCTCTTGAGTGACCAAATGAAAGAGCACCACACCAGGTATATATTCAAAATATATGTATTTATTACTAAACACACCCCTCTAGTCTCTTTATGAGGCTAGAGTTCGAAGTACATAGGTTATAAGATCTTAAATCACAGTAATAGCACAAATACACGTTTGGGCCCTAGGGGCGTACCAAACCATATACCAATAAAGTGGTATGCGAACCACGACTGAACTAGACACTAGGCCTAGAGCCTCTAGAAGTGCTTGGACCACAAGGAACCACCCAAGGTAGTGACACAGGGGACCCACGGGAGACGCGTGCAGTGTAAATACACAACCGCGGTACGCCGTTAACTTCTATGGAGAAAGTCGGGATCGGGAAAATAGAAGAAAGGGACACTTTAAAGAGGACTAGGACAAAACCCTTTGAGATCTAGGACTTTGAAGAGTCTCTACCCACGGGAGCACCGGAGTACTCGTGTTACCTCACCCAGGGAAGCCGGGTGCATAGGTGCCTTTCGGGGTCGGGTTTCGTCGTCGTTTCGTATGGCGATCTGCTGCAAAGTGCTGCTGGCGACCAGGAGAAAAGTGTCCGGGTGGATCCAAGAGTGGATCGGAGTTCTGGTGAACCTGAAAGCAGAGGGGACAGAGTCTGGGTCACTAGCCAGTGACCAGGGAGGCGATGGACAGATGCCCACCGATGTCGAGTGCTTCAGGTTCGTGGACGGTCGTCTTGACTCTTCAGCCACGAGGTCCGGGAGGCGTTGTTGGCGACCAGGAGCAGGATTCGGGCTGGTGCTCAATGTCTGTCGAGTGCAGAGGTGTCGGCGACCAGATTGGACCCAACAAGCCTTGGCAACGGCAAGTCTCGAGTAAGATGTAGATCGTCGATGATGCAGACCAGCAAGGTCTGGGGAACTCACCCAGCGAGGGTAAGTGAGGGCAGGCCTGGAGCAACCAGGATGCCAAGTAAAGAAAAGATTGGCCTTCGTTAAGGGCTACTAGCCAACGGGCTAGCGACCGCGAAGGAGCCTCGTGACGCCGCACGTGGAGCTGGCTTACAGGACACTCGTGGAGTGGGGGCCAGTGATCTTCGGTGCAGGTGGTGCTGGAGGCTAGGGCTACTCGGAGCCCAAAGCACGACTTCTTGGGAGACCCAGAAGATGGTGCACTTGCAAGTGTGCTCGGTGTCCAGGGGTCACGGTCTCAAGTCACCCACGATAGCCACGGGCCTCAGCTTTGCTGGGGACTCAGGGTAGCCTCGGGAAGTCTGAGAATCCACCTCTGGTGATGCGATGACTTCGGCGTCCGACGGGAGCTTCAGTAATGCGAACCGGACAGATGCTTCTTTGGTGCCTGCCAAGCAGGGGAGTCACTCCTTGACCCCAAGGGAGATTCTTCAGTCCTCTAATCGTGAGTAGAGCGTCGAAGGTCCAGGATTCAGTTTCAGAGTTTCGTCCAGGTATAATCTAAAGTCCTAAGGACTGGGTTCCTACCTTTATTCTAAAAATAGGGGATGGACTACTCTGTGGCCCCACCTATGGGTGGGTCAGGGCAGAGGGGTGGCTACACCCCTTTCCCTTTGTCCAGTTCGCGCCAAAGCAGGGGCTGCGAGCCCCTGATCCGGTTTGAACTGGGGTATGCACAGGGACACCAAATGTGCCCCCAGTGCAGGACTTCAAAGCACCCGAAGTGCTCCCGCCCAGCCCCAATACACATTGTCCTGTCTGGGGAGGTGGTCACACCTCCCTGGGACAGGAAACCTATTGTCCAGGCCTCCCCTGCCGGAGTTTCGTCCAGCAGCAGGAGGCCAGACTCGTGCCTGTGGCAGCAGCATCCATTTTGTGATGCCAGGGCTCTGGAAAGAAGTTACCGGACTCGTCAGAGTTAACATGCCTTTCCCTCTAGAAGGGTGGAATGCTACCCCCGCCGCCAGGATTGGCGGGGGGTAGTATTCCAAGATGTTTGACACCAAACACGACATGTTTAGGTGCAGCCATTCCAAAGTTAGCATTTTACCGCGAGGATATAATGCGCTTAAGAGTATATGGTCAGGCTGCACTACAAACAGCATCAGAGATGGTCTCCGAACGCTGCAGAGGGGCCCTGCTCATGCAGGGGCACCCTCTCACATAGGAACCATGCACTCTGCCTTTAGGATTGATAAGGCCTGCCTTAGGAGTGACTTATAGGTTTATATGTGTGTATGCTTTTAGTGATATAGGTAACCTATACCACAGTAAGGGGTGCATGCACCACCTTACCCAGGCTGCAGTAGCAGACCTGTGGTGTCAGTTTGGATGGCCTTCCAGGAGTGGCATAATATATGCTGCAGCCCCTGGCAGGCCTCTGAGGTACCTATGCCCTTGGTACATAGTATACCATATACTAGGGACTTATAAGGGCACTCCAGATCCCAATCAGTGATGTGCCTAAGGCACATGGAGACCCTTTTAAAGAGGAAACAGCTAGGCTGGGGTTCTGAATAGCAGGGCCCCAGCCAGACTAATGTCGAAAACCAGTGAAGCATCAGCAAAAAGTGGGGGTACCCATGTGAAGCAGATCCTACTCTCCTACAAGAAGTAGCTAGTAATGACCGATTTAAATTGGTACAATTTTATTTTATAGCCGATGCGCACGGCGGGTTGTACTAGATGTGGTGCAATCCAGGCACATTTTTGAAATGTTGCATGGGATTGTGCGCAGTTACAGACATTTTGGGGTTAGGTAATGTGCATAGAGTGACAAAGGTGGGTGCAGAGCTTACAGCCTGACACTGCCTGCTGGGACTGTTACCTCTCCCCAGGAAGGGAAAACAAGCATTGGCATAGCCAATAGGTCTCGCCTTTGGGATCTTTTAAGTGTTTAGTTATCCATCACAATATCCTTGGTGCAACAACATCAACTGTTGCATGGCTAAACACTTATAAGGTCCCAAAGGCGAGACCTATTGGCTATGCCAATGCTTGTTGTTATGGCAGGTGATCAACAAGGACAGCAGAGGAATAATAAGAGCCTGTAAAGATTTTGGGTCTGGGACAGAACGCCTCTGGTGAACTTCCACCCTTTTTGTGAATACACTTTGTAGCAGCAGCAAATGTGTGTTAGAAGAGGCACTAGAAAAGAAAATCAAGGCACAAAGGTGTGAGCGTGCCTTCCGACAATAGAGCGCCCCTTCCCATGCGTAGTCCGCGATGCCAGTCTTTGTGAACATAATGGACAAAAGGCCCTTTTCCATTGGTCCTTGAATCTCCCTTGTGCAGTGTGCGGCAAAAGTGTTAGCCCTTAATGTCAACACATGGCAATAGAAGGCATACCCTGTGTTCGGTGAAAGAGATTCACTAGGCGAGGAGGAAAGCCTACATATAACCGTTACCAGGTCATGTGGAGTCTCCGCCGTCTGGCTCCAGTCCAAGTATCCCCTCTCAGGTATCAATCTCAGGAATGAATTAGTGTTGTTGGGTTAGGGGAAACACTGCAGAAACCTCTATAATTACATTTTTAAGAACTAAACATCGTGCAAACATTAGACATGTGTAGCATAGATGTGACCACCAGTGGTCGTCGACATATTGGGTGTGTTCTTTATGATTTATTTCTCTAATATCTAAAGCGGTTTCAATAAGTGTGATCTATTATTTAAATATGTACTGCTAACTAAAAGATACATGCCGATCAGGAACAAAAGAAAAAAATGCCAATGCAGTGCAAAAACAAACAAAAAACGCCAATCGGAAACAAAAGACAAAACGGAAAAAAACATGTAAATACCGATGCAATACCAAAACAAAATACATGCCGATAGGAAACAAATGAAAACAAGTACAATACACGCAGTAATCAATGATCAAGACCATTGCCACCATGTCTTATGTAAGTAGTTGCAAACCATGTTGACATAGGACAAGAAGCACTGACAAGGCCAATCGCCTTTTAAAAACAAGCTGTAGCCCGGTAACTGACGATGAGGGAGGGGAGAAGGGAGGGGGTAGTGAGAGCAGAGAGCAGGCACGCAAGGCTTAATGAGCCTTGACAGAAACCCACATGGCGGCTGCGCGCGTGCACGCTCGCGTGAACGCAAGCTTGAGGCCAGAAAAAGCCTCTGGTAGCACTTTCAAGAAGCCACTCACTAAATTTCTCGCAGAGCAGCGCATGCGCTGGCTCAGCGAGACCTAAAAATGCAGTAGAGATTTGCTCAGCTGGGCTTTTTGCTGGCACGACGGCGTATAGCCTTACACTGGGCTAGCCCTAGCCCTCTGACTATGTCTAATTTGCAGACTGACTACCTAGAATTCACGGCAGCAGAAGAATGCCAGCTCCGGAGGGTTTGCACTGATTATAAAGCAGAACAAGACCTTGAGAGTTGGGGATGACATGCTACACAAGTTAGGAGATCAAGGCACATCCCTGGGAGACGAATGAGACTCTACCACACCGGATGGAGAAGTCGCAGCTCCCACTGCGATATCTGGTAATGGGACTGATCTAGACGAGCCGGTGACCCCACCCCCCCGCAATTTCACCCTCTACAGCTAGTGGGTTTACTTAAAAATCATGAAAAGCTCAACCATAAGCAATGTTCCCACATATAACGGCTGAATGCATGTGGATGGCTGATGTTGATCTGTACCTCAAGTTTCCTTGACCCCCACCTGGGAAACTCCTGTTTCTACGCCTACCATACCAATAATGCGATGGTACTTGATAATTCAATGCTGCACTATTTTGTTTTGCATTGTACTGAAAAATGAATAAAAAGATTTTTTTTTTTTTTTTTTAAAGTGTTGTGTTTTAGGTGGTTTGAGGTTATCCAGTTGTTCATGGTTGCTAGGCAGCGGTCAGGATTATTGCCTAAGGATTTTTCCAGTTCAAAGATGATTTACTGGAGCAATCAGTGTAGCTGCTGTAGGACAAAAGAGTGTCGGGACAAAAGAGTGTGGCAGCAAAGTATAGTTACGGTGAGGACCAAGACTCTGTCATTCAAATTCATCCCAAAGATGAAGTGCATTATTATAATATAGATAACTTGAGAAACAAAAGTCATCTATGATCTGGAGCTATCGACTGGAATAACAGGAAGCACTACGTGATATTATGTGTTATCCAAGTAGTTCAACTAGCGTGCCATATCATCACCACGAGGTAATTGGACCAAGGTATTAGATCAATCCAGAAACTTGTAGCGATGACATGCCATGTTTAGAGAGGGTTTTTGTCTGTGTTGATCGATACATGTAATTAAATTATAACTGAAATCTCATATCAGTGCATAGGGGATATGTACGCGCCTCACGGACGCAGTTGTCAATAGTGAAGATGTCCCTGACTGTGAGCAGGGCGTGAGGTTAAGGAGAACAGATCAGTGTGAAATGAGAGCAGACAAGTACGCCCTCTATCATGGATCTCGTACTCAGTCAAAAACGTGCTGCCTCCATACATGAGTTAACCTTATAAAAGGCAGTGCTGTATCAGAGGCTAACAAACCCGCGTGAGCCTCGTGTGTGGGCTCAAACGGGGAAAGCAAATGTATACTGCTAGCGAGCGTTGCGATTCATAAACAGTTCACCTCACCATTGTCGGAGCCGGGAGACAGCTGTCCATACCAAGGAGCAGGAACAGCTGAAACCGGGTGGTTGCAATCACTTGTTATACTGCTCCCAGGTTGGCTGGCATGTAACTACTTCCTGTGTGTTAATAACAAGCTGGGAGTGTAGTATTGCCTATAGCGGCGATCTACGAAAGTGCTTGAGAACACACAATATAGGTAATATTTGTTTAGCCCTGGAGATAAACCCACAGAGAATCTTTAATAGAAACACATTAAGTGTATATATTAGAAGAATATCTAAAAACACTATAGGTAGTTTTTATCACATGTTACCAGGTCAACTGGCCCATAACTACTTCCTATGAGCTCTGATGGCATGCTGGGGAATGTAGTATTGCCGATAACGGCAATCTAGGACTGGGCTTCATAAGTAAACAGTATGGGTTGTTTATTACGTCCTGAAACAGAAATAACGAGATATCCTGGATAAAAATAACCATTGGGTACATATTTTGGTTAGATATCCATATATGATGTGTAGCTCCTTGGTTATGCATCGAGTGTTGCATTCTGGTACTTGTAGTATTCCAACTAATCAGAGTTAGGTCGTAGAGTATTGTCAGTGGGTGATACAGGTGTCCTAAAATGAATGTGGAAATGTATATTTATCTATTTGATGCCCAGGGTTTGACTATGCAACTCAATATCATTTTAAGATGAAATGAGATGAATAGCCACGGGATCTCATCGTTCAGGCCTGTGTTATCTGTGCCCAATCTGAACACCCATCTTTTTTCTATTTTCAGAAGAGTTCTTTTCAAATTAGGTGACGTTTGTGTCAGATTGGGTTTATCCAAGACCGTCCATCTAAGTCTTCCGGAAGGTGGCCTTTTTCTAGAAAGTGATTAGTTAGCTTGGTGGCTTGGTTTTTTGCATCTGATTGTACTTTTGTGTTCCATAATCCGGGTTTTTACTTTGCGTGTGGTCATTCCAACGTATCTCAGGCTACAAGGGCAGACAATTAGGTAAATCAGTGTCTCACTATCGCAATTCGTATGTTGTTTTAACAGCCATGGTCTTGCAGTCCCAATATCAATGGTCTGTGTAACACTAGTCAAAGCACAAGCCCCACAAGACCAACATGGATAATGTCCTTTGACAGGTGGAAGGCCCCGAAGAGTATCTTGTTTGATGCCGCTTTTGGTCTAGTGTGGACCAGTCTGTCCTTCAAGTTGTTACTCCTTTTGAAGGCAAAATGGGGGCATTGTAGAGACTGTTCTCCTTTATTCAAGATATGCCAGTTCTTATATATCATCTTTTTGATTAGGTTGGACTTAGAACAGAAAGTGTTGACACATACCAGTCTGTCAAGAGAATCTTTGTGTGATGGGAGTATCTAGCAATGTCACCCGGTTGTTATTCCGTGCTCTTTTGGCAGATCTTTTTATTAAAGATAGTGGATATTGTCTGTCAAAAAGGTTTCTCGTCAAAGTTGAAGAGTGTTCTTTGTACTTTTGGATGCTGGAGCAGTTTCGTCTCAAACGTAGCAACTGTCCAAACAGCAAATTATCTTGTAACGCTTTTGGATGGTAGCTGTCGTAGGAGAGTAGGGCATTCAGAGCCATGGGTTTTTTGTACAACTCGGTCTCTAGATACCCAGAAGATGGAAAGACAAGTAAGTCTAAGAAAGGAAGTTGTTCTTTACTGTTTTCGCAGGTGAATCTCAGGCAAGGGTTTAGGGAATTGAGCCAGACATGGAAGGTTTCAATGGATGAGGCGTCACCACACCAGATCACAAAAATGTCATCTATGTAACACTTCCATAAAATGATTTGATCGCGGTATGGGTTCCTTTCTGACAGGACCTGCTCGTTTTCAAAGAAATGCATGTATAGGTTAGCCAGGCTGGGGGCGAAGGTACTGCCCATCGAAGTTCCGGACGTCTGGAGATATAGGGATTCTTCGAACTGGAAGAATTTTTCTTTCATTGCCAGCGCGGCGCACTTCATAATAAAAGGAACTGGGGTAATGGTGTCCAAGTCACACCCTTGGAGGAGGACTTCCACTGTGGATAATGTTTGGTCCTGTGGAATACAAGTATAGAGAGATTCAACATCAAATGATAGCAGGTAGTCAGTTGCAACCTCGAAAGATAGATCTGTGAGGTGTCGGAGTACATATTTTGTATACTGCAGGTAGGTAGGCATCTTAACCACCAAACGTCTCAGGAAGTGGTCCACGAACTGGGATACGGACTCTTAGACAGAACTGATGCTGGAGATGATGGGTCTCCCTGGCGGTGGTCTCTGTATCTTATGGATCTTTGGAAGAATGTAGAAATAAGGTATGATAGGTTCATTAGTAATCAGAAAATCGGCCTCTTTGTGTGTGAGCCTTCCATTATTTTTAGTATCATCTACCATAGATTTTATGGTTGTAGCAAGCCTCTTTATGGGGTCAGTTTTCAGGAGCCGGTATGAGGTTGTGACATTAAGTTGTCTCAGGCATTCAGTTCTATGGGCAGTGGTGTCCATGATGACAGTGGCTCCTACTTTATCTGCCAGTTTAATTACAATTGACTTATCTTGACTCAAGGATCGCAGAGCTATTTGCTAATTTTTTGGCAGATTTTGATAAACATGGGGCATGTTGTCTAGATACAGGTTAAGTCCATTGAGAACCGCTTTTTCAAAAGTTGCAACATCTGCCGGATCAAGTGGGAAGGTGGAGTAAAAGTTGATCTCTTGCTCAGATTGGTATTCATGACTGGCATATCTGCAGTTTACATGGTTCTGTCTGCAAAGAAGAACTGCAGTCTTATCTTCCGGAAAATCTGAAACAATTCTTGATGTATCTGGAAAGGATCTCCCATATAGGTATGCACAAAACCCAAAACCCAGTCCTCGGTTCAGTTGTTCATCCGTCATGAGAGTTCGTTGGCTGAGGTTGACTACTAGGTCGGATCTCTGCTTGGTGCGAAAAGGTAGCTTAGTAGTATTGCAATTGACTTGACGGAGTGACACAGGAGGAGGAGGCAGCGAGAAACGCGGAGCCGGTCGGAGCTGCACCCGCAGCATCCACCAAGCTAACAGACCCCGCAGGGGGGATACACTAAGCCCCCGAGGCCCGGGTCGGCTGGCCTGCCCCCGCTCCCATGTGTGCTCGCTGAGCGGAATGGAGCTCGGCCCGACAACCCTCAGCCAGTCAACCACCCCCTCCACTCCCTGTAGTAACGAGTGCAGGAGCCGTAGTTGGCTCCCGCCGAGAGCGAGCCCCAGGTGGCCCTGGTGCAGCCTGCGGCCCACCTGGTGTGCCCCACTCGTCTGTCCACAGGAAGGGTTGCCAGATGGCTGAAGAAGGCTGGGTAGAAGAAGGAGCAGGAGTCAGCGACTGGCTGTACGTGGAGGCTGACCCCACTCCCCTTTCTCCAGTAAGACCTGTTAGCCTGCATCCGTCCACCCCCCTCCGGCTCTTGAAACCTGTGAAACCTGTGCATGAGCTAGAGCCACCATCAGGCATACCAGCTGAACGTGAACGTGAGGGGCAGAGAGAGCGCGGAGGAGCGAGGGAGTGGAGCGGAGCAAGCAAGCCCTCCTGGGACCCTGTGTCATAGAGCTCGTCAGAGAGTCCACAGATTTGGTCTCTACGAGCTATGGGCCCCCGAGAGACCCAGCAGAGCAGCGGGAGTGGAGGTGGGGCGGTGATTCTAATGAGCGCGGCCATCACTAGTGGGGGGCCGCTAAGTGTGTGACTCGGCAGCCTGCGGAGGCGGCCCGACTAGGTTCGGGTGCAGCCTGCAGGTGTGCTGTGCAGTGCAGCCCCCGCTTGTCTACCCGCTACCTCCCACCTGGAGAGCCTATCAATTTTACAGCTTCTGCTCACCAACGGACGTACAGGTTCGGAGGGGTGCTGAGGGGCAGAAAGAGCTGAAGCAGCTGAACGAGCTGAAGGAACTGAAGGAGCAAGGAGCAGGGACAATAGAGGCATGGCGGAGGCACGGTGAGTCAGTGGGTGAGCTAGCAGGTGAAACACTGTATATGTCGCCCCCACCTTTTTCAGACTGCCTCTGTACTCTCCCACTCGTTTGCTCCATCTCTCCCGAGGATTACGCAAGCGCCTGCACGTGGGAGGTAGGAGAACTTCTAAGACTAAGATATGACCGCAAAGAAATTGCGCTCTGGAAGATTGATATATATATATATATATATATATATATATATGAGCGTGCAAAAAAACGAAAGCTAATCCTTTAAGGAATAACTCAATACAAATAAACACCTTGAAAGGTTTTAACGCCATCTCTACCTTTTTTCCCAAAAAAGAGACAAGCTTAAACACAGCAGGGATGTTGGAGTCTAAACGAGAAGCTCATGGAGAGGTTAAAGTAGATCATGGAAAATCTTCTCCAGTAGAACCTACTAACCTATCTCCCAAAGTTGGAGAGACTTGGTCTAGGTATGGGCCATACTCTGAATCTAGGGTGGAAGACTCTTTGCTGGCAAATATCACCATCCACTCCCTTGCTAACGGAGTTACCCAGCCTGAAGGGGTACTTCGTCTAGCCCCGAAAGATGAAGACCCTATGATGGAAGACTTTACTCTTTCAGACCTCAACATTAATATAAATCCGACTCGAAAGTTATCTCAGGCACGTAATTTGGAGTCGTCCATGATTTATAATCCTGTCATTTCGCCTTCCTTAAATTCACGGGATCTCCCTTAAGATCTCCCCGCTAAGATGCAGCTGTTTAGTAGTCCACCCAAGGGAACAAGTATACTAAATTCAAGGGGGTCTGCTTCTCCTGATTTGTCCTCAAGTTTTCATCCCTTAAATAATAATCCAGAGACAAAAATGCTGATGTCTGAATCCTTACTTTGCCTGGAAAGAGTTTTGTCTTCTATCTTAGCCTTAATGGAGAAATCAGTAAGTAACTCTGATTAAATCCTGGATTCTCTTTTGGCCTTGACTAAGTTCATATTCTCTGAACAAAGACTGTTGCCTGGTAAAGCCGGCCTACTGCCTTCTTGTAAGCCTAATCCTGGTAAGGGGACCTCTTCTCCTCCATCTTTGGAGGATAATTCCAATAAACTCAAATCTACTCAAACATGCTCTCTCTCTTACGCTAAAGGGCGGGATTTTGGCGCTCAGGCTGGTAAGCCCTCTTCTAGGAGAAAAAATAAAAATAAATTGAAAGATAAAGAAAATGTAGATATATTCGACGAATTACACCCTTCTTCTCTACAACAACTCTTCGAACCCGAGGACTCAGTTCCAGTATCTGTATCTGTGTCCTGCCACCAAGCTAAGAAGGAAAAATCAAGTACAATACAAAAAGTTTTCCTCATTTTTCAAAAAACAGGTGCAAAAAATCCTGAGCATCCCATAGTGGGGGAATTAAAAGCTGGTTGTTCTCCTAAAAAAAAGATATCAAGAACAAAAGTAACAGTGTTTGCAAGAAGAAGAAGGAAAAAAGGGAAAAACGTCGAAGGATAAATAAAAAAAGGGCAAAAAGGCTACGCTTCGACCCTAATTTAATTTTAAATCTATCATTGAACTCTGATCCGAATGCTATGAAGAAGGAAGATGGTCAAGTAGAAATTTATTTATTGGGACCTCGTTCGCCATTACCGAATCCTAGTGCCCCAATTCAATCCCCCCAAGATGCAACCGTATTAGATCAAAGCGTTCCTTCTATTGTACAGAGTAACTTGAATCCCAATGCCTCGTTATTTTGTTCCTCTTTAGGTAGTAATGTGATTTATAATCCTACTGAAAATGTTTCTGAGGTAACTTGCCAAGCTAATCACACATTTTTTGCACCTTATACTTTAGATTTTTCTTTTCTTTTTGATCATGAGCCGTATATGAACAGGTTCATTCTATTGGGTTGTTTTGCCGAAATCCCTGGCCTCCAAATGATCCACAGTAATGACCTCACCCTGGTTCAGGTTAAAAAATATAATAATCCGAGGGGAGCAAGAGTAACGTTTGCATCTAAAGTTATCTCCCATCTGATAATGTCAAACAGTGATAAATTACGATGCTGTGGTATTGATGTTCTTGTACCTGAAGAGGAGCTAGCTTCAAGAAAAGCGATTCATAATTGGCAGTTTAATACTCACCCAGATATCCCCACAAGGGATTTGCCCCTCCTGGAGAGAGAGAGAGTATATTGCAGGTTTCCCTCGGTAAAGAGAGAAGGAGAGTTTTGCTTCTCATGGAAAAAAAGAATCACTATGTACTTTCCTGCAGATGAGGAAGATAAGAAATGGGTAGCAGGCTCTCTTAACACAAATAGATCCTCAGGCTTAAAATACGGGAATTCTTCCTAGCAAGGGTCTTAAATTGATGTCTTGGAACGCAGCCGGCTTAAGCACCAATAAAAATAAACTCTTATTTTTGAAAGAGCAGAGTGCGGACATAATATGTCTACAAGAGACTTGGATCACAAAGAACTGGTCCACTGAAGATTATATACTGCTGAGCCGGCCTGCGCTCCCTGTGAATAGAGGACATGCTAAAGGAGGTATTGCTATATTACTAAGAACAAGTCTTAGATGGTCATATAAAGTAATCTTTCATGCCTCTAACTTAATTCAGGCGATTAAGCTAGATCTTAAGGACGTCCAAGATCATTCAAATTCTTTGCTGATCGTAAATGCGTATTTACCTCTCGATGCATCTTACTCTTACCTATTAAAAGATCTATTTGTTTTTATCTCCACTACTTTGTAAAGTGAAGATTGCAGGTTTCTAATGCTAGTTGGAGATTTGAATTCTAAAGTTTCTTCTCATAGCATAAGGGTATTCGCCAACGCCCCAAAAAATGAAGCCTTAAACACCCCCCCCTGCTCAGTTCCTGAATAACAGCTGGACTGATAAAAGAGGAGCTGTATTACTTGAAGGTCTGAGAAGTTTGGATCTTATAATTGCCAGTGGGAGGTTAGAAAATGATATATCAGCTAATTATACCCAAAAGGCGCCTACTGGGAGAACCAATAATGATCATTTAATTGTTTTTGCAGATTTCTTTTGTAAACTCATAAGTATGGAAGTTTTGGAAAATGATTTTAGCGACCACATGTTGATCTGTACTAAATTTGAATCTACTTGTGCCAAGGAAGGCCCCTGGAATTTTAAAGATAGCACAGTATGGTTTAATGCAACAAATGGTAGAATCCATTGGAATACCCTAGCTACCGCTAAACAAAAAGAGAATTTAACAGTTTTGATAGGAGATCAGCAGCACTTAGTGATGGCTGAGTGTTATTCTCCTCAGTCCAACTTATTTGAAGTCTTTTCTCGTAATGCAGGTACTTTGGCTACATAATGTAAATCATCGCATGTTCCAGCTAAACGGAGATCGTATTTTAACCCAATGCTTTCTATAAATAGGGAAATAAATAAATTAGTGAGGGCCCAGTTCCTGAATTTTTCTCTCGAACGAAGTAACTTAATAAATCTACTAAAGAGGAAAAGACAGAGGAAATAACGTTCCTTAAAGCAAATAAAGGAAGATCGCGTATGGGTACAGTTAAAAGAGGCGGCCTCGAAAAATAACTCTAAAAGGTACTGGGAAATAATCGCTGATTGTTGCGGCACACGAGTAAAATCCCTCCCCATTCCTATTAAAGAAGAGGAATGGAAATCCCATCTGGTAGAACTTTACTGCGAATCCTAATCCTTCCGGCTCTGCCCCCGCTTTACCCTATTCGTCTGAAATCCCTGAATTCAGCTATGCGCCCTCAACGAGTAAAGTGGTAGGATTTATTTAAAAAATGAGAGCCTCAGGAGCAATGGGTCCTGATGAAATTCCCATGACAGTAATTAAAAGGAACCACTGTTGTGGGATACATACCTAACTCCACTGTTTGATTTCTGCTATTCTCAGGGGAAGACGCCTCCATCGTGGTCTGGAAGTATTCTAATCCCTCTGTATAAAAAGGGCCATAGACATCATCCGGGTTACTACCGGAAAATAGCTCTATTAGATGCGGTGGGGAAAATATTTGCTCGTAGTATTCCTGATTACCTCACTGACTTGGTGGTGGAGAAGAAGGTCCTCCCTATAGAACAAGCAGGTTTTAGGAAAAATCACTCTACCCTGGATAACATCTCCATGTTGAAACTAATTGAAGAGAAATACACGATTTTTCATAGGTCAAATGTATAAACGGCCTTTATATATTTTTCAACGGCCTTTGATAAGCTAGGCCGGCCGGTACTGTGAATAAAATTACACAAAATGGGAATGCCTTCTCATCTGGTATCTTTAATTATGACCCTACACTCTCAAACATGGTGCCAGGTATTAATTGGAGAAAATCAAGGCTTATCATCTGTAATACACACAGAAAATGGTCTGAAACCAGGCTGTTTATTAGCACTGCTGCTCTTTTCCTTATATATAGCAGATTTACCTGAATGCTTTTCTCATTTAGAGGGAGATGCACCAAAGACAGGCAGCCGTTCTTTTGCATGCCTTATGTATGCAGACGATATAGCAGTGATGGACCTAACCCTTAATGAGCTGAATAAAAAGCTGATATCATTCCAGAAATACACGGTGGCACACTTCTTGAAGATTAATTTTTCGAAAAGTAAAGTTTTAATCATGAAATGTAACAGAAGTAGAAAATTATGTAATTTTAAGTGAAAAATTGGTCATGAAAAGTTGGAGGTGGTAGATTCCTTTCTCTATTTTGGGAAATTAATAGTGGGCAATACGAAGAATAAACTTCATATCGAACACAATTCTTGTAAAGCGGCATCTCATGCAAATGGCCTGCGTATTTTTTATAGTGCAATGGGTCGAAGGCATTTATTACATCTGCTCACTGTGTTTAAAGCAAAAATCCCTCCAACTTTGCTTTATGCTATTGAATCAATTCCTGTAAAGGACTGGAGTTTTTTTTAGATAGGATAAAAGGCCAGATCTTACGTAAATTATGTAATTTTAACACTAGTCCCAATAGCTGCTATTAGATTGGAATTTGGCTTGATAAGCTCCTATATCCAAGGTTTATCCAGGATTTTGCATTGGGGATATCAGTTAAAAAATAGTGAGTCATACACATTAAGAGGTTTCATGTGTCAAGAAAGTTTTGGAGGTATAGTAGGTAAATATTCCCTTTCTCGTGACTTTTCTCTGGCACTAAAAGTTTTCTGTGCACAGGAAGAGTCCGTGATCACCCTCCGGCTTTTAGAATTTAAATCCTTTTTAAAAACTACAAGTGGTAAGATCAGCTATAACTTATCTTGAAATCCAGAACATGGAATTAGACGATGGCTTACCCTATGTCGCATGAACCTTTTACCTCAAAATGACCTAACAGCAAATTGGTATCATTGCATGAAAAATTGAAAAATCTGTAAATTTTGTGAGTTGGGCATTCAGAACCTGGATCATGTCTTGTTTGTCTGCCCAGCATTGGTTTTGTGTCGTCGTCGTTGGCTTCGTCCAATGTTTTTACAAAACTGTATCAAAAATGTAACTTCAGCCCGTGAATTTCTCTTTTGTCCGAAGAACAAAGCAGTTTGTGTAAAACTATTCAACTTTTTTAAGGAGTTTATGAATATATTTTAATCCTCTTTCATATCCTTTTAAACACATGGCTCTCCCTCCAATTATGCGGTTAATCTCTGGGCCTTGGTGTCTCTTAAGGTCAAAAGAGTCTCAGTACCCTTTACTTTTTTGGATTGTATTTTGCACATGTTAAGGCTGCTATTCAACTGTTCTTTGCACAATTGGGATATATTGTACTCCCACACTCTTGCTGCTATTTTAAACATGATTTTCTAAAGAAGCTATTATTATAAGTTGTTGTATAATGTTTTAGAAATTTGCATATGTAGTCGCTGCTATTAAATGCGTTTTTGCACAAAATTAGAATATATTTAATTTTTAGGTTTTGTTGTTAAAGGAAAATGTATTGTTTATTCAAATACACTGGTTGTTTTAGAACAATTTTTTGTTTTTAACCAGCAACTGATGTGATGTACATTATTCTAAATTGAATCTATCACAAAGCTACTATTGTTTAGTATGGACCTAAACTTGTGCCATTTGTCTTGGTAGAGGTTTTATTTAGGACTTTGTTGCTGCTTATTGGTCTTAATGCTGAGAACCTTGATTTGTATCTCGCTCATTAGGGTAACTGACAATATCCATCTATGTTATGTAAGGGAAAATCGAACACTAGCTATGAAGGGTTTCAATATTTATCAATGGACTGAGAAATGAATTGACCTTATGTTTTATTATATTTATTATGTAATAATCGTATGTATATTTTATGTGGACCTCATTGGAGATCCAAATCTTTAATAAATATTGAATTTAATTGAATTTATCTCTGCTTGGCCCTGGTTGTGCCGTCATCTTTGTCATACTCAGGGTGTTGTGCGGGGATGTTTGGGGGAGGTCCAATGTACCTGTTGTCTTCTTCGCCCCCTGAATTGTCCCCGGCCTTGCCCTAAAAAAGCTGGATTATAGATAGGTGGTAATGGAGGTTGGAAGCCAGTCATAGGTCCTTGGAAATCAGGTCCTGGCGATTGAAAGGGGGAGTAGGCCCTTGGGTTAGGAGGCCACCATTGGTTAAACAGGCCTGGATTGTTGTCCACGCCATCTGCCTCGTCTTTTCTTCCGAGTGCCTGGTTAGTAGTTACCAGTGCTTGAATCTGAATTACAAGACCATTCTTCTGTGTCTGATGATGAGTAGTTAGAGCCGTAGCTACGGCCTTTCCAATTAAATTCAGGAGGTTTGTAGCTGTCACTAGTGTAAGGATACACTTTTTCAAGGGCAAACCTTGCAAGATCCTTCTTGAATTAATTGAGTTTTGTAGTTAATAGAGATTCCTTGTATTCTTTAGTCTGATTTGTTAGCTTCTTCCAGATTCTTTTTGTATAGTGTCGGTCTCACTGTTGTCTTCAGTTGGGCCTCTAGCACTTGAATTTCGACCACGATGGTGTCAGCAATACGTTTGGCTGTACTAATGATTAATATAAGCTATTCTCTGGTGCACCGCAATTAAAGCCCAGTCTTTCATAACATTTGTATCTCCTAAGAAAAGTCTTGGGGTGTTGGTGACAATAAGTCCAATAGGGCCGCTGTTACCCCTCAAATATTCAGTCATGATAGCCCTGTGTGTACTGGTACGAATGTATGTGCATTTTAAATTTGAAAGCTGAGCCCAATCTCCGACTGGGCAATGGTGTTCACCAATGGTGTGTGCAATAAGCTTGGTGTGGTGAGGATGGTCTGTACCATCGCATCGTCATAGGCTAAGCCTGCAAAGTCGGTCATCATAGCACGTTGTTATCACATGTAATATGTGTAGAGTAAACAGGAAAGGAAAGGGTAAAGAGGACAAGAGTGGTCACTCGCTGAAAACTAGGGAGACAGCTGCACACACGTAAAACAAGCCCGCAGCTGGTAAGCTGCTCAATTAGGAAAAATACACAAAAATGGGGGCTAGAGGAGGTTTAGAGACCAGCGAGGGTATCGTCCCTTACTCAATTAATCAAACACACAAGAGCCCTCGGGTCTAGATAAAGAGTTGAGGCTAAAGGAATCAACACCACGACTGAAAAAGGCGTCCCTTTAAAGGACGGTTTCCCTCACCCACAAGAGGTGGCATGCTTCATCATTGGGGAACCTCCTCGCACCATGAAGCCTAGTCATGGTGTGGGCCTCAACCCCCTCACTGAGAGGGAGGAGCTCAGGGATGCTTTAGTTGCTAAGAGGGCATTTACTAATTACCCAATGTGAGCTGAACGGTGTGGTGAAGGACGCAGTGCAGAAAGCGAGTGAGTTTAAAACTAGCTACAGGTTTCGCCGCTTGTCTTTACCACCACGCCTTTCAGCTTACATTCGGTAATTATGGTTTAACTCTTTTTTTATTAGCAATTGCGAAAAAAAGCAAGCATGACATTAGGGCCTCGCAGGGACTAGTGATAAGGTGAACAGAGCAAATTATGCTAAGGAACACAAACTTCTCCCACCCCCACCCACCGCCCCGACAGTAAAGAGAGAAAAGAGAAAGAAAGGAGACCTCCCCCCACCCGCTCCCGATCCAGGCTAGCGTCAATGTATAGGCGTAAATGGCGTGTCGAGGTATGGGCTCCAACTTGCTACTGGTTAGGTTCCGATGAAGTAAGGCGTAAGAGGCGCAGGTACCTCGGGCAGGTGAGTTCCCGAAACTCTTGTGCGAGAAGTGTGAGAAAGGGTTGCCATAGCTCATTAAAAGAAGCACTCTTCCCGGCCAGCGTGAGGGAGATCCTCTCCATCCCCAAGACGTGCCAAAGTCGGTGGTACCAGCCCGTGTGTGTAGGAATCTGAGGGGACCTCCAGTGGATTAATATGTTCTGGGTTGCGGAGCCTATTGCAATAGCCATTTGTTTCCCCTTCGAGCCTTAAGGGGATACGTGAGTGGGTTGGGCACCCCCAGCAGGACGTATGCAGGAAGTCTAGGGATCTCAGTGTCGAGATGTTTGTCTATTTCGTCAAGGACATATGTCCAGTATGACCGAAGTAGGGGACAATCCCACAGGAGGTGAACCAGGGTACCCCTCCCACCGCACCCCCGCCAGCAATCTGGGCTCAGTGCCGTATCGGTCTGGTGAAGCCGCTCCGGAGTGTAGTACCAATGGTATACCAGTTTAGTGAGTGTTTCTGTGAGTCCAACGTGCGTTGCTGTGTGTCGTGCCCTGTAGCAGGCGCCCTCCCACTCCTCTGGAGTGAGATCGCGCCCTAGGTCCCTTTCCCATCGCGCCCGCCCTGCATGGTACATGTGTGTGTATCTTGATTGTAAGAGCTTATAAAGATCTGAGATCAGTTTTCTATCCGATGTTCTCGTAACGAGCCATCGTTCGTACGCGGTAAGGCGTCTGGACACCTGGAGGCGGTTGGAGGGGTGAAGAGCCCAGTGGGGTCCCTGAAGGTAGGGCATACGTTCCGTTTCGGGCAGGGCGAAATCCTCCCGAAGCTGCTCGAATGCGGCGAACTCGCCACCGGTGAATAGGGGGCCCAATGCCCAGCAGCCAGACTCTCGCCAACGGCGAAAGGAGTGTTGATCCAGCCCCGGACTGAACTCCGGATTGTCCAAGATGGACGTGAAGGGGGAGGGGAAGGACGTTAGGTCATGACTTAAGTTCGTCTGGTCCCAGGCCATAAGGATTGTGCGAGTCACCTGTGAGGCATATAAGTTAGGGGGCCGGTGGGCCTTCTTGAGGAATGGGACCTTTCTAAGTGAAGTGCCTGCGACCGCCCGGTCCTGGAAGAGCCAATTCTTCTCCGATTCAGCCCGACTCCATTCAACCAGATAGCGGAGTTGCGTTGCTTTGTAGTATAGGGCTAGGTCAGGGACCCCGAGGCCCCCCTCATGCGGGAGGAGAAAACTGCTCGTTTCAGTCTGGGCTTACG
This sequence comes from Calotriton arnoldi, assembly GCA_963921515.1. Taxonomy (NCBI): domain Eukaryota; kingdom Metazoa; phylum Chordata; class Amphibia; order Caudata; family Salamandridae; genus Calotriton; species Calotriton arnoldi. Next base: position 1,102,866 of record CAWUFW010000653.1, read on the forward strand.
GCCCTGCCATATGAAGGCAGAGAGATCCGATTGTACCTTTTGGAGCCAACCCTTAGGAGGGGGTAGAGGCAGAGCTTGAAATATATATAGGATTTGGGGGAGGATGGTCATTTTTATAGCGGCGACACGCCCTAGCCAGGAAATCTGCTGGCATTTCCATCGCCGGAGTTCCACCTGAATTTGGTTGTGTAGGCGGGAGAAATTGGCCACTCTCATGCTCTGTAAGGTGGGGGTCAGGTGTATGCCCAGGTATGGAACCGGGTCGTCGGACCAGGCTATGGGGTAACGAGCTTGCAAGTCCGCCTGTGCGTGAGGTGGCAAGGACAGATTCAGTGCCGTCGACTTAGAGAGGTTAATTTTAAACCCCGAGGCCTCCGAGAAGGCATCCAGTTCCCCCAGCATGGCTCCCAGGGCCCTGTCCGGGTTTGTCAAGTTAACAAGGACATCGTCCGCATATAGGCTAACAGTGTGGGGCCCCCCCCCCAAAGCGTATGCCCGTGATGTGTGCATGTCGTCGGACTCTCTGTGCCATGGGCTCCATATATAGAGCAAAGAGCAAGGGTGATAGAGGACATCCCTGCCGTGTGCCCCTATGAATAGGGATGGGCGCTGAAGTATGCCCATTAACCCGTACTGTCGCTGTGGGGAAGCGATAGCAGTTAAAAATATGGGTCCGCATCTTGTCTCCGAGACCCACGCGGCATAACACCTGCTCAAGAAACGGCCAGTGGACCCGATCGAAGGCCTTTTCGGCGTCAATTGTAAACAGCATATAGTTCCCCGGGACACGGGAAGCTTTTTCAATGAGGTGCACCACCCGTTTCGTATTGTCGCTTGTCTGCCGTTGTGTGATAAACCCAGCCTGGTCGGGGTCCACCAGCCCCTGCATGTAAGGGCCCAGACGACTCGCCAGAATGGAGGTGTAAAGCTTTAAGTCTAAATTCAGGAGCGAGATGGGCCGGTAAGACCCGCACGCCGTTCTGTCCTTCCCCGGTTTAGGGAGGACAACTATCGCCGCCTCCAGCATAGATGGGGGTATCGCCCCGGCATCCGCGAATGAATTAAAAAGCCTCGTCAATAAGGGGGTGAGAGCAGCACCAAATTGCTTATAAAAAGCCGCGGTATAGCCGTCCGGGCCCGGAGACTTACCAAGCTTCAGCCGCGCTATGGCAGAGATCACTTCTTCCGGCCTGATTTCCCTCTCGATGTGTGCCGCTTGTTCCGGCGTCAGCACCGGAAGGTCCGCCCCGGAAAGGTATGAGGTAATGTCGGCCTCTGCTAGGTGTTGGCTATCGTAAAGCTGAGCATAAAATGTGCGAAAGGTGTCTGCGATGTCTGCATCTTCAGAGGTTAACACACCGGTGCTGTTCGTGATCTCCCGGACGCCCTCCCGTAGCCGAGCCTCACGGAGTTTATGCGCCAAGAGGTGGCCGCATCTGTCTCCCCCAGTATAGAAAGCATGCCGCAGGCGCAAGGCCGCATATTCAGCCTTGTCTTGGTCCAGGGCCAGCAGTTGCTTCCGTGCGATGGACAGTTGATGCCACACTCGAGGCGCCCCGGTCCGCTGGTGCATCTGCTCCAGCTCCCTAACGCGTTGCGACAGTTCCCCCTTTTGGCCTTCCGGTCCGCGTTATCTGCGGCGGAGATGGCGATAATCTCCCCCGGACGACGGCTTTAAGAGCCTCCCATCGCGTCGCAAGGGACGTGTCCTGAGTGTCATTGTGTGCGAGATAGTCCGTTATGACGCGCTGCAGTTGGGTGACTGTGTCCGGCCTATGTAGCAATGTGTCACGGAACCGCCACTGTCCGGGGCGGCGGCAAGGCTGGGGAAGGGTCAGTGATATCTCCACCGGGTTGTGGTCAGAGAGGGATGCTACTAGGATGTCTGTGTCAAGGGTGGCCGCGCAAACAGTCTTTGTGCCCAGGAAATAATCTAGCCGCGCGTATGTCTTGTGTGCGTGGGAATAGTAGGAAAAGGCTCGGGAGTGTGGGTGGTGTTGTCTCCAGATGTCAGTGAGATCAAGGTCACGGAGCCACTGGGCCCCTGCGTGGGAGAGTGCGCCTACTTGGCTGGTGCGTTGGGCGGACCTGTCCAATTCGTTGTTGAACACTAGGTTGAGATCACCCCTTATCAAGATCTGACGTTCTTGTGTTGCAGTGGCTGCCGTAAGGGCGGTCTGCAAAAAGCGTTCCTGTCCCTCATTAGGAGCGTGAGACCGATCCCACCACCACTGTGAGACCCCCAATGGAAAAGTGGTAGGTGAGTAATCTGCCCTTGATCTCGGCCCCTTTCTGTAGCACCTTCCCCTAAAAGCCCTGGAGACGAGGATAGCCACCCCAGCCGTTTTAGTAGTCATGGAGGAGAAGAACTGGCTCGGGAAAGCTCGGGATTTGAGACGATGACGATCTTTGGAAAGGAGATGTGTCTCCTGGAGGAGGCAGATGTCAGCATGTGTGCTCTCTAGAAAGGACAGCAAGGCCCGTCTTTTAATTGGATTGTTAAGCCCCCTAACATTGAAGGTGAGCACCTTAAGTGGGGGGATCATCGGTATATCAAGTCAGTAGCCACATAGCTAAGCTTTGCTGCCGCTCGCTGGGATAGTGACACAGCCATGTCAGAAAATGCAGTTTCCCGATGCCTGGACCGGAGCCCCACAAAGTCGGAGAAAGGCCCAGAGAGAGGCAGAAAAAAAAGAGAAAAGACCCCAACAAAGAAAGAGGAGGAGAAAAAAAATGGGAACACCCTTTGGGCGCAACTGGCACCAGAAAAGACAAAAAAGAAAAAAATTGTACCCAGTCTTTCAGTAGTCCGTCATCCCAGGATGAATCGGGAATGGAAAAATGTCGTTGGGGTAAAATGGTGGCCAACAAGTAATATCTCCCCCCGCCTCCCCCGCCCACCAGGCATCTTTGGAGTGCAAAGACCACGTCGGCCCGGGTGTCTTGCTAGGAAATCCCGTTGTTCTGAGCCCCCGGCACCGCTGCTATAGCTGTCAGTTGTTCTCTTTTGACCTCTTGCGGGTCGGGTTTCCTAATACGGCGTCGACCGCGTTGTCGCCGCCACCGTGTATGGCCGTCGGGGGCCTCCCGATCCGTGCGCTCCTCGGGATCGTGTTCCGCCGGAGGCGTGACGCCCAGGAGCCTGCATGCCTCCGTGAGCGAGCGCAGTTGATAAAGGGTCCCCTCATACCTGAACACCAAGCGAAACGGATGACCCCATGAGTAGGAGATTTGCTTGTGGCGCAGTGCCTCGGTGACAGGTCGGAACATCCGGCGTTTGTGAAGCGTGACGGCAGCGAGGTCCTGAAAGAGGGCCACCGGCTGGTCTCGGAATGTGATTGGTTGTTTCAGCCGGGCCTGGCGGAGAATCTCCTCTTTGGTGCGGTAGTCCTGCACGCATACTAGGATGTCTGCTGAGGGCGCCGAAGGAGCTCTCGGGGGACCCACCCTGTGGGCCCTGTCCAACGTGAGTTCAGTGTCCGACTCTCTGCCCAGGACAAAGTTAAAAAGTTCCCGCACCCAGGTTAAGATATCTCCCGCCTCTGTAGCAGTGCGAACCCCTCGGATGCGAATGTTGTGGCGTCGCGAGCGATTCTTCAGGTCCTCTAGGTGGGACTGCACGTCCACCTGCTGCTCATGAAGTCTCACCACCTCTTGTTGCAAGGCCTCCATTTCCTCATCACGGGTGTTGCTTTTGGCCTCAAGGGACGCCACCCTTTCCCCAATTTCGTCCACGTCTTTGCGGACATCTTTGATCTCTGCCGTGAGATCACGTTTCACGGTTTGGAGATCATCCCGGAGGGAGGCGAACAGGGACTCCAAGAAGGCCCGAGTTACGGGCATGTCTGCCGTTTCAGCCATCTGCCCCGATGGACTGTCCCGGCGGGTCTCAGCCGGCCCGACACTTCTGGCTCGTGCAAAAAGGTCCGTGAGGGGCTTCTCCTTCAGGAGTTCTTTCTCTTTCTTGCCCCGGGTAGAGGATATATTCCGCCGTCCCCAACGAGGGGTCCCCTAGGCGAGGGAAGCCACCCACCGTGTCACTGCCCAGGGCGTCGGTCTCCGCTCCAGTGTTGGCGCACCTGCCCTGTCGACCGATATGTAGCTGCTCCGGGAAGGTTGGAGCCCCCCCGTTGGTCAATGCAGCAGGAGCAGGGCCAGAGGCGTGGTGCGGTATGTAGACTCTCCGTAGTGCCGGGGGCACCGGCGTCGGTAGCCGCCCTGGGGACCGCCGGGCAGAAGGGCCGAGGTGTGAGGGGGTGACCCCCAGAAGGTTCGGAGTCGTGTGGACCGGTGTCTCACCCGGCACGCTCCCTGCGGCAGCGCGGCCCCTGTAGCACGAGGGCCCCCGGCCTCCCACCGTTATGCCAGCTCTGTCGCGGGGATCGGGATCGCCCCGGTGCCAGCCCCGGCCGGGGCGCAGTGCGGGAGCCTCTAGGCCCTCTCAATGGGCTCTTCAGGGACAGCCCCCAAGCATGGACCCGTCGCCAGGAGGGGCGCGAAGCTACTCACCCCCTCCGCCGCTCCGTCCAGCGATGCTAGGGCCCACCTGGAAGCTCTGGCAGGTCTCTAGAAGGGCGGCCTGCAGCTGCTATCGCTAGGCCTCAGCGGCCCAGTCGCGTCTTGCAGGAGGCCCCAGTCGCAGGCCAAACCGCCTCCCGGCGACCAGGGTGCCTCAGAGTCAGCGTCTCGCCGCTCGGGTCCAAGCGCCCTCCGCTGCGGCCTCAACAGCAGGGTTTGCGCCAGTCCGGCCCACCACCGGGAGCCGAGGTGCTCCCCGAGCTCGCGTGGCCACGCCTGCCGGTCACCCCTGCAGCCCCGGCCGGCGTCTCACTCAGGTCGGATAGGCCGCGGTGGTCCCCGGTCACACCAGCTCTGTAGCGGGGGGTCAGGGTCGGCCCGGGGCCGGCCTCAATCGTCTCTCGGCCACCTCCGTCTGTGCGCTGCTGCCGCTGCGGGTCTCTCCGGGCCTCAGTCGCGTGAGTCGCGGCTCTTCTCCGTGTGCGGCCCGATCCCCGGGCAGGCACGCCCCCGTCCGCGCCTCCCGATCACCACCGGCTCTCGGGGACAGGTCCGCTAGTGTCTACAGGGCACCAGAGATCTCGGGGCAGCGCCTCAACGCGGCGCGGGAGGCCCGGGCCGGTGCTTAACGACGGTGGACAGGGGAGCGGTAGGGAAACACGTCTCAACCCTCCGCCATCTTGGCCACGCCCCTACATTCGGTAATTAGAACTAGAAGAGCCTGCACCAGTTCATTAATATTTGTAAACAATTCTATGTCAGGACCGGAGGCGAGGAGTGTGCTCTATTTTCTTTATTATCCTTTCCAGCAGTCTTCAACTTATTAAATCAAAATCTTTTTTCCCATAGTGCACAGGGAAAGGTCAACAAGGGTGAACCAATCAACTGTCCGGGAAGACCATAAAGATAGGAGGCTCCTGGGTAACTTCCTCTTTTCCTGCTCACCAGCAGTTAAGTCACCCTTTTTTCAGCTCTTCGAGTGATTCTGGTGTGGTGCGCTGTTCATGTTTACTGTTTGCATTACCTGTGTGTGTGTGTGTGTATGTCATTGCGGCAACTTCGTCGTGGCTGAGTCGGACTGCAGGAGCGTTTCTCATCGCTCCATTTGCGGTATCTGGCAATCACCTCAGGTGACATAGATGCGGTAGCCTCTGGGAGCCGCCAGAGGGTGCATTAGCAGAATGTGGGTGCCTCGTCTCATTGCTCCGCGAGGGTAGTTCCTATTTCCCTAATAGGCTCTGCGCATTGGAATAATATTCCCTATAGATTCGACATAGGACTGAGGTCAGTATGTCCCTATCGAGTATATTAAACTTAATTACTTTGTGCCAGCTAACTCAGAGGCCACTAGAAACTCCTTGTAAACAAGAAGGGAGTAGTTTCTGGCAACCGCATAAACATGACAACTTTGTTTCCCTTTAGAATCGGAACACTCTCAGAATCGTGGAAACAACAGATAACAGTTTCACTCAGCTAATCGTGCATGCTTAGTTTCTTCAGAGTTACACAGAAAGAATAGACGGGCGTTTCAATAAAAGGATTTATTGAACAGTCTTGTTTCTCGTGTAAGAGATATGAGCTGTTATGATCACAAGACAGTATGCAAGATATATTATGTACAGCGTAAGCAGTCGAAAGAAATAATACTGCGCTAGCATTATCTTTTAGCTATCACACATATATTCATATACATAAATAACATAAGCTAAAAATGCGAGTACTCATAAGATGCTTCTCTAACTAGTTCTACCCCAGTGTACCTAACCTAAGTGTAGTGCAAGGTAAGAAGTAGGTGATGTATTCTATAGTATGGTATGCTATAGTATGCCAAGTCTCTGGTATGCCAAGAGTCCCTCTAGGTTCTAGTCAGCTCCATACCTTGAGAATGAGAGAGGTGGGAATCTCTTTCCGGGTCTCGAACTCTAACACCCCGTGAAGGGAGTCAGAACACTGGAAGCTGGATTCTCTGTGAGCAGGGAGGACAGCGTCTCTTGTCAGTGCGTCAGGCCGGGAAACGGGCTCCTCTAAAGTCGAGGTCTCCTCCTACTTGCTTGGGCAAGGGAAGGTATATTTATACCCGGTAGGTGCCTTGGAATGTTAGCATTGACGTAAAGTCGGGCAGAGGAAGACGTCAGGAATGAACCCTTAAGGAATAGCGGTTCATGCATAATAAATGAGTTCTTGGAGAAATCAATAATCCTGTGCTAGGGGAACTCCCAAGAGCTTAAGGGTCTGGTTTCTAAGAACTCGTCGGGACGTTGGCGTGGACGGATGTAGGTGACCATGCCTGTATTTGGATAGCATGGCTAATGCCTAAATAAGGACTGGGATCTTATGCCTATATAAGGGCAATGCAAATTGTGCCTATATAAGGACATGTTTCAGGAAAACCTATATACGGACACCTAAAGCGGAATACAACAACGCGCCATCATCAGTTTCCCGATACTGACAAACATGCGTTCCTGCGGAGCCTGTGCCTGAGCCGCCTGGAAGCCGTGATGCCCGTGTAAACACAGGTCCGTACTTGACAACATTAAAACAGCCCGACACCAACTTCTACGAGGGTCTGTAGCCCCGGTAAGAACCAGGGTGAGTCAGCCCCAGGGCATTAGCCCGAGTCTAGCACTCAGCGCAACAAATTCCACTAGACTGCTGCAGTCGACAAATCACAGAGCCTCAGGCTTGCCAAAAGAAACTCCCAAGTTGTTTATTTCAGCCCTGAGGCTTGCTAAAAGTTGTTGGAGGTTATTCCCCCTGCCCACCATTTCTGAGCCTTATGCCATGGACATGGAGGGGGATTACTTAGAGAAGGAGTCCTTACAGGTCCTCCCTCCTGTCGACGAGTTCTGCGAGGCAGTGGATGCCTCAATCCACTATGCGGTAGCAGCGGCCATGGGGCCCTTTGAACACCGCCTCATGGAAATTGCATATACTTATGCTGAGCCATCCCCCTCAAGGGGCAACCCACCCTCCTCAATTTAGCGCCTAAGTGTAAATCGGATCCTGACATTGCTCTAGGCGCGTTTGAATGCCTTAAGAAGGCTTTTTTGGCCTGTCCCTCTCCAGGTACAACTGACACCTTGGGAGATACGGACGCTCTATCTCCCCAGATTGGCCTAGACGCAGAAGAGGGGACTCTTGGTGAATCTAATAATGAGGCCTGTCCTTCCAGGCCCTGGAGCCCTTCCTTGGTATTGGCTCCCTCAAAGCACTCGAATGACGCAGAGGCTCCTTCCGATATGCTGGTCCCTGAGGACCTTTTGCACCCGCGCTCAGCGGAGTGGGCCGCTGCCAGTAAGGTTGCTAAGTTCATTGCAGGATGCCTTAGGAAACCCTTAGAAAAAGAGGTCAGGGCGTGCCTTAGGGCAGAGTGTCCCCGCCCCTCCCTCTCAGGTAAGGTGGGGTCACTCCAGAAATAGATGCCCAAATGGCCACGTTTTTGCAAAAATATATTTATGACCCCAAGAAGGGGATAGATAGGTCCTTGAAGTCCTGCCAGGACAAGCTTCTTGATGTCTGTGGCCCAATCACAAAAATCCTGGGCCTGGCTGAGGAGGCTGTAGCCTCCAATACGCCACTCTCTCCTGAATCAATCTCAGGTTGGGGGCAAAGCACCACAGTGTTTCTAGGGAACACAAATTGCGCCCTAGCAATGGAGAGACGCCGTTCCCTCCTCCTAAAGGTTGACCCCAAACAGGGGGATCTCACTTCCTCAGAGGCAGGCGCTGTGGCACAGGGTGGGCTCTTTGGTGAGCCGTTTATCAAGGAGTTGGGCAAGTTTGTCGCTACGTTCACCTCCCTGGACAAGGCGCAAGCTTCGATTAAGAAGATTTTTCACCCAAGAATTTTTGTCAGGCCGGACGTGGCAGAGGGCGTTCAGCCGGCCACTTTTACACCCAAGGCCCTCCAAGAGGTTTCAAGAAAGCGCAGGACCAGCCCAGACAGGGAGAATTCTTCCAGTCAAGGTGAGGTCACCGAGGTCGGGGCTCCAGAGGGCATTTCCAAGCCCAATCAGGTGAGAGTTGCCCCCTTCCCTCAATTAAAGGTGGGGGGCAAGCTGGCTTTGTTTGCGCACAATTGGGAGCAAATTACTTCAGATGCATGGGTCCTTCAGACCATCAGGGGTTTTCACATAGAATTTTATGGGAGCCCTGTCCAAGAATACCACCCTTGTATGCTGGTTTTTGCAGAAGCTCAGGCCACCCTGGTAGACCAGGAGGTGGCAGGTCTCCTACACAATGGTGCAATATCCCGTTCCTCCCTCCACCCACAGGATTTCCTAAGCAATGTATTCTTAGTGGACAAGGCCGAAGGGGGGCAGCGCCCTGTCATCAATTTAAAGGAATTCAACGGGTGGCTGGTTTACTGCCACTTGAAAATGGAGGGTATCCACCTGTTGCGCGATCTCCTTTGCCCTGACGCCTGGATAGTGCATCTGGACTTGAAGGACGCCTATCTGGCAGTCCCCATTTTTTTCCCCTCACCGCAGGCTTCTACAGTTCAAATGGAGGGATCAGGTATACGAGTTCATAACACTTCCTTTCGGTCTTTCCTCAGCTCCTTGGTATTTCACCAAGGTCCTCAAGCCGGTGGTAGAGTACCTCAGGTCCCGAGGGATCCGCCTCATAATTTACCTCGACGATCTCCTCCTACCGGAACAGTGCTCGACACGGCTGACAGAGTAACTCCTACTGCAGAGTTTGGGGTTCGTCATCAACGAGAAAAAGTCCCTGTTGACCCCGGCAAAACAGACCACTTTCCTCAGGTTTATAATAGACTCACTGCAAAAGACCTTGAGCCTACTCTCTTGGAAGGTATCCAAGATCCACAGGGAGTTAAAGACTTTTCCTGGGCCTACTCCATTACAGAGCCCTACAACGCCTCAAGGCTTTCCACCTGTAAAGGGGTCCTGCAATATTCCGAGCAGGTCCCGCTCACAGAAGAAGTGAGAATGGAGATGAGGTGGTGGTTGGACCACATGGAGGTGGGGAACAGGCGAGCCATATTAGGTTCCGACCCGGATATGGTGATAGAATCGGACCCAGCAAGTCCGGTGGGGTGGCTCACTGCGGGGACTCCTTTCACAGGAGGAAAATGGTCCGCAGATGAAGAACTCCACCTTAGCTGTTTGGAACTTATGGCGGGGTCGTTCGCCATAAATTGTTGGACGAAGGACAAGGTCACCTGCAGTGTCCTCCTCAAGATGGACAATGTGTGGGCGGTCCCCTACATAAACCATCTTGAAGGTACCAAATCCAAGGTGCTGGCGGACCTGGTCAAGGATTTTGGGACGTTCTGCCTCAACCACAGTGTCTCAGTAACGGCAGAGTATCTTCCCGTGCATCCAACATGATTGTGGATACGTGCTTGAAGGCATGGTCAGACATGAGCCTCTGGCAGTTACATTTCCGGGTTTTCCAGAGGCTGCACACTCTTTGGGGTCTGTTCTCGGTGGATCTTTTTGAATCCCATCTTGACCATTAGCTTCCCAAATATTTTTGCTGGAAGCCAGATCCTCTGGCGGCAGCGATGGATACTTTCCGCCAGGACTGGTCACGAGAGGAGGGCTCTGCTTTCCCGCCATGATCATTCGCCTCTCAGCCCAGATCCGCAGACAAAAGGCGAATGTGATTTTGATCACGCCTTATTGAAGGTCTCAAGTGTGGTTTCCAGTTCTTCTGGAATTTTCCTCAGATTCTCCAATCTTTCTACCCCCAGATCTGGATATCCTTCGGGATCCCCAGGGCACTCGCCATCCTCTGGTCCTTCAATGTCGGATGCCTCTCATGGCCTGGCGGATTTCAGGCAACGCTGGAGACTCACAGGAGGCTGAAAGACTTCTGGCAGTGGCCTGGGCAGAGACACAAACAAACGGTACAGGTCCGTTTGGACCAGATGGGTTGGTTGGTGCCTTCGGAACAATCAGGATCCCATGGGGTGCAAAGTGGTAAACATCATGAATTTCCTGGCTTCATTAGCATCTAAAGGATTGGCCTATCATACAGTTAACTCTTTTAGATCAGCAATCTCCACGGGTCATGTTCCTGTCCAAGGCGCTCTGGTGGGCGAGCATCCTTTCGTATGTAAGCTGATAAGAGTAATCCGTTTGTAACTCCCTCCGCAACCCAGAGATTCCAAAATGGGGGATGTTAACAAGGATTTGTATCTTTTTGGGACTTGGCAACCGAACAAATATTTGTCACATAAGGCATTGTCGGCAAAGCTCACCATGCTCTTATCATGCAGGAGTGTCCGACGTGCGGGCTTTGGACATCTCTGGAAGGGTCTTTACCCCCCAGGGGGTCACTTTTCATATTTTCAGGTGCACAAAGTCGGATTCCAAAGTGGTGTCATATCCTGCCTTTGCTAAGCATCCCAAGTTATGCGTGGTTCGTTGCCTGAAGGCTTATGAGAGCATGACGGAGGAACTCTGTCCCCATGGCGAGCGACAACTGCTAACTCTCAGGAATCCTTTCAAAGTGGTCACTCCTCACAACATAGCTCGTTGGATCAGATGGGTCATGCAAGAAGCAGGCATTGATGTCTCACAGTTTGGGGCCCACTCAGTCAGAGGGGCAATGGCCTCTAATGCGTTCTCCCTGGAGGCCCGCCTAGAAGATATTATTAATGCTGCAGACTGGTCTTCAGACTTGTTGCAAAGTCATCCTGTGCCCTGGGCACCCAACGTTTTGCTGACTGGTACTGGTGGTAACTGACTCCGACTGACCCTGGGCTTTGCCTAACCAGGGCCAGTGCTATGCTGAAAACACTTAGAATACAGTGAAAACACCTACATACACTAGGGTACACTATGGGTTGGGGTACCCCTGTGATTGGCTTGACCTACCCTATAAGCCCCTAGTATATAATAGGGCAGGGGAATTGAAACTACCTATCAGTCCCTAGTATATAGTAGGGCATGGCAGTTTAGAGGCCAGCAGCCTTCTGCACTTGCATGTGTGCACTGCTGAGGCCTGAGGTTAGTTTTAAAAGCAGCCCTGGGTGCCATGACTGCTTTTAAAAAGTAAATTGTGCCCAAACTCCACTTTGGTGTTTGGGGCACTTAAAAATGGATAACCTACAATGTTATGGCATATTAGGAACCCCCAGGGTCTCCCCTAGGTGTCCCAGGGGTGGGGGGTCAGGTATCTATAAGGTAGACCCTTATAAAATGAGTTTTATATGCCCTGGGTTAAGTGAAATTTCACATTTCACTCCCCACATTGTGATAAAGTGCTGCCCAAATTTGACTTTGATGCTAGGAGCACTGTGAAGTGAGGATCTGCAATATTTCTACAGATTCAGAACCCCTAAAGTCTCACCTAAGTGTCCCATGGGGTGGGGGTCCTGTAGATATAAGCAAAGTACTTGGCCCAAGTAATTTTTCCCATTGCAAATCCCCTGCTAGATAGGTTAACATGGTAGGAAGTTATTAACTAATAACTCTTGATAGGAGAGGGCTAGCAGTACTATTCAAAGACTTCCCGAATGGTATTAATAAATCCCACAATATGATATTGTTGAATATCTCCTAAAGTGTACATACAAGAAGTTATAAGACTTTCTTGTTTGTAGGTCCAGATTCAGCCTTCCAGTGGTCTGCCCTGATTGGTCAGAGTTAAGTGGATTAGCCAGGCTGCCTTGAAGAGGTGATAAAGAGCCCCTGGGGTTAACCAGCTCTGCTGGCAGGGCAGTGTGCTGTTCCACAGGAATGCCAGGCCAGGGGAGGAGTCGTAAACCATGGGCTTCAAAGAGGAGAGCAGAAACCAGTGTCATTTACAACTCTGAACTTTCCACCTCAGGCAGATGGTAGGATTAAGGAAGGTATGAGCAGATGCAGGGGGGAGAGTCTAAGTAAATTAGCCATCCTAGGGATGTGTTTAGCCAGCTCTTACCTCCCTGCTGGAAAATCAGCCATTATGAATTTGGAAGATTTGATGCACTCTGGGACAAAATAATGCCACACACTACAGGATGTGGTCATATCTTTGAGGAGTTACCCTGCTCCCATTGGTCAGGAGTGACCTCCTGCCTGACCCAGAGTCCTTGGAATAAGTATCTGAGAGGGGCAGAGCCCTCCAGATCTGCTGCTTGAAACTTAAGGAAGCAAGACGTTGCCATGCTGAGAAGTTGGGGGTGCAAAACTCTAAGGCCAGTCCTCTGAAGACTGCACCAGCTGAAACTACAGCCCTGTGGATTACCTTGCTGCAAAAGAACTAAAGAGTGGACTCCCTGCAAGCTACAGGTTAACAGAGCTCACCTGGACCATCACCACCAAGGATCATCAACTGGAAGAACTACCAGTGGATTTGTAAGGGTGACGTCCAAGTGGATTGTGGGAACTGAAGTCCTCAACTTTCAAGGACCATCTTGGAGCTTCCAGACCCTTGGAGTGAGTTTGAGACACTTTGGGGAACTTCAGGAAGAAGTTCCAGAAGTTTGGAGAACTTTGGAGGAATTTTGAAAAAAAGCTCCATAGAGGGACCGACTCAACCTGGCCAGCCAAGCCGCCTGCCTTCAACCGCGAGCCGGCCAAGCCATCCAAGTTCGTCCCGCTAAAAGCTCCATCGGTCCAACTTCCAGAGTTTGACCGGGAGTAGAAGAAATCCGAGGCCGGCGAACCCTCACCGAATCCGGCCTGGTGAAGAGCATCGAGGGACCCCGCGAGAAAAAGCTCCGGAAAAGTTTCTAAGTCCGCTCGAAGAAAAGGTGACCGGGAGCAACCGCGAAAGCCAAGCCGCCTGCCTTCAACCGCGTGTCAGCCTGGATCCTGGGTTTGCCCCGCTGGAACCGGACTTCCATAAGTTTGACCGGGAGCTCATCGCAAGGCTATCCGGCGAACCCTCACCGAATCCGGACTGGCTGAGAGCTTCGAGGGACCCCGGGAAGAAAAGCTCCAGAAAAGTTTCTAAGTCCGAAGGTAAAAACTGTGACCGGGACCTACCGTGAGGTGTAGCCGCTCAGGGCTCCATCGCGGTCGGCCTGAAACTTTGACTTTGGGTCGGTCTATCGCGAGCCTGTATCCCAATATGGTGCTATAAGTTTCTACGTGCTATATTTTGCTAAATCTTTGAAAATTCATATCTCCGGTTCCCTACATTGGATTTTTGTCGTTTTGGTGTCATTTTAAAGATAAAAATATTTCCTATTTTTATAAATCGGTGTTGGATTTTTATAATGTGTTGTGTCTTAATTATTTACTGAATTGGTGTTTTTAAATGCTTTACATACCTTCTTTGAAGTTAAGCCTGTCTGCTCGCAGCCACGTTACCAAGGGTTGAGCATAGGAATAATTTTCTAAGACCTATGCTGAGTCCTACCAGGTGTTAGTGGCCTTATTGCCAGTGGCAGACCTACATTTGCCCCTACCAATAATCCACTTTCCAACAAGACTCTATGTTCAAAAGGTTCTATTTTAAACCAGCCGTGGACATGGCTTCCCTGGTGGTGGACAAGATTTGAACAAGCATAATCCTCGCCTCCGGTCCTGACATAGAATGAAAAATTTTCTAGTAGAGATGAAGGAAAGTTTAAATTCTATTAAGGGCACGGAGGCAAGGATTATTCCCGCCCGGAGTTCCTGAGAGTCTCTCTTATGCTCCCAACCCAAGGTAATGGGATACTCATGGTAGCTGTGTTCCTGTTCCTCCTACAGCGTAAGTATTAGTTTGCCCTTTCCTTTTTTCTTCTCACCAGAGTTTATGTATTGGTTTCATGCCTTAATGCTGGGATTGCATAGTGGTGCAGTTTTGGTTCATATGTAATTTGCTTTCGCTCTTGCTCTGTGTAAGCGCTGACTGCATGGTGTTCGAGGTACGGAGGTTCAAGTTTGTCCGTTTTCTTTCTGAATTCTTTTAGGTTCAGAGGGATCTAAAGCAAACTAATGGGAAATGGTGATGTGAAGAAGGGAGCAGTCACAAAAGAGGAAGTTACCCAAGAGCCTCATATCTTTGTATTCTTCCCGGACAGTTGATTGGTTCACCCTTGTTGACCTTTCCAAGTGCACTATGGGAAAGCTTGTTTTTGATTTAATAAGTTTAAGACTTTTGGAAAGGAAAATAAATAAAGTAGAACATTAGAAACTTTCCTTCATGTTTACTAGGAAATTTTTGATTCTTTTTGCAAGTTGGGAGCATTAAGAATCCTACTGGAGAAATGGTGAACGTTTAAAACTTTGATCAAGTTCTTGCCTAAGGTTTTTTTTAATACTCTACCTGTTCAACCAGATCACAGGAGTGTCTCCAATTTCTTTCAGAAGCATTCAAGAATTTCTTAAAAGCTATGAGTTAGTCAGTAAACCAACCTGAAGATTTCTTCTTAATATTAATGCGAGCAGGTTTATGGGGGCCGCTGCAGAGCTTAGAACCTAAGCAATAGAGGAACAATAGACACTGTATTTGGCAGAAGGACTGTTAATCTTTTCTACATTTGTCATCTTAGATGACAGAAGAGGAGAAAAATGTCTGCTGCTATTCTGAACTAATTCTATGAAGATCTGGCAACTAATGGTGATGGTTTAGATGAAACGAACAAAATTGGGCCAGTCATTAGGAAAAGCTCGGACCCAACCATGGAAACGCTTGTAGATTATAAAGAGATTTGGGGAGACCAATAATCAAATCAAGTCTATGCCCACCACTGTAATTAGCATAACAAATTGCTGTAAGACAGAAGAGGTAAAGACTGAGGTAAGTGACAAAGCAGAAGTAGGAAAATAAGTTACTTACCAGTAACTACAGTTATCCAGTATTGGTATCTTTCAAAGATTCACATGCCTGAATCATTCCCAGTAGTCGAGATGGGAGTCCCACGGTACCATAATGAAGAAGTATGTAAATAATGCCATAGGCTTTAATGGCCCTGAGCCATGTTCTATATAGCCTATGTCCTTTTTTGTTTTATTAAAAAGGACTAAATGTTGAATGTAGCCAATCAGCTGCTAGCACCCTTTAGAACCTTCCCAGCAGAGGCAGTTTCCCTCAGATTTTCCCAGCACAAGTGAGAAGTCAGTGTCTTAATGAATAAATGGAAACAGCCTCTACGGGGAGGAGAGTGGGGGCATGTGAATCTATGAAAGATACCAATACTGGATAACCATAGTTACAGGTAAGTAACTTATTTTCTTATCCAGTATTGGGGTATCTTTCATAGATTCACATGCATGAATCAGAGTAGCAAGCAGTTACATCCAATTCTTAGTCTGTCTGTTGCGGATGGTGGGTGATTTCTATCACATAGTGAACCCAAAAATTCTAGGTAACACGAAAAACCAATGAGGGGGCTATACCTGTGCGTACTGTTATGTTTATCAATGCATGGAATATATTCTTAAAAGAAGGGTAAAATATCACTTATATACTAGCATTTCCATATACACAGCATTAACGAGAGGAAAGGAAAAAGAGACAATAGCGTAACCAATAGTACACTTTACTTATTTATGCTTTATATGCTTCAATATAAGTTAGTATTTGAAACCACCATAAGAACAAAAGACTCTTTCCAATGGCTAGAAAGAGGCTTACCTTAATGGAAGAGATGGCGAAGCACCGCCTGGCCTACCGCCGCATCTGCATCCTGTGCGGATTCCAGGCAGTAGTGCTGCGTGAAGGTATACGTGGTCCTCCAGGTTGCAGCACGACAGATCTTTTCCAAAGTCACTCATAAGACGGCCACTGACGTAGCAACTGCTCTGGTGGAGTGAGCCTTTGCTGTCCTTTCCAAAGGTTTGTTGGCTTTGACATGACAGAACTGTATCGCAGCCGATATCCATCTTGCGATAGTGGCTTTTGTTATTGCAGTCCCTTCTCTGCCTTGGCCATAGGCAACAAATAATCGATCAGTCTTTCGAATGTCCTTTGTTCTCTGAAGATAGAACTTAGAGCAACGTTTGACATCCAGCATATGCAGTGCCTGCTCTGTAGGAGTTGATGGTTGCGGAAAAAAGGACCCAAGTATAACCGGCTCATTGAGGTGGAATTGGGACAGCACTTTAGGGTTAAATGTCGGATTAGTCCTTAGAATCACAGCTTCCTCCTTAAATATTAAAAAGGGTTTCTTAATGGCAAATGCCTGCATTTCGCTTACCCTTCTGGCTGAGGTGAGGGCCAGCAGAAGAGCGACTTTCCATGTCAGGAATTTCAATTCAGCTTTATGAATTGGTTTGAATGGTCTTTTCATGAGTTGTGCAAGGACCACATTGAGGATCCATTCCAGTGGAGGTGCTCGCACTGGAGGAAAAGTACGGAACAGGCCCTTCATGAATTGTTTGATCGGGCTTGAGGCACAAAGAGAAGTGGCACTGGAAGCTCTTCTATAGCGAGAGATGTAAGTCAGATGCACCTTAACCGAAGCGAAAGCTAAACCCAATTTTGCCAAGGAGAGAAGATATGGTAAAATCTGTTGCGGAGATACTTGAAATGGATGCAGACCATTTCGTTGGCACCAAAAACAGTACCTTTTCCATTTTAGTTTGTACATCTTGTTGGTGCTCTCTGCTCTAGATTTCGAGAGGATATCTCTGCACTCTTGCGAAATGTTCATGTCTCTAAACTCCAAGAATTCAGGAGCCAAGCGTGTAAATGCAGTGGCTCCGGATTCGGATGGTGCACTTGACTGATGTCCCTGGACAGGAGAGGAGGCAACAGCTTCAGACATATGGGTCTGGCTTCTGAGAGGTGAAGAAGTTCCGGGAACCAATGTTGCCTGGGCCACCTGGGCGCAATGAGAATCAGGCCACATCCTTCCCGCTTCATTTTGGTCAGTATTCTGGGAATCAATGGGATGGGAGAAAGGCGTAGGCATATATCCCTGACCATCGCATTGAAAGGGCATTGCCCTGAGACCCCGGGAGAGGGAACCTGCTGGCATAGGACCAGCATTTGGTGTTGATGTTTGTGGCAAACAAGTCCAGAGCTGGCTTTCCCCATAGAGCAAATACTCAATCAGCTGGAATTGGTTGAGATCCCATTCGTGGCAATTGTCTGTAGCTCTGCTGAGAGCACCTGCTAGCGTGTTGTGTAAACCTGAAACATGCTCTGCCCTGAGAGAAATCCTGTGCTCTCTTGCCCAGCGCCACAGTTCTTGCGCTTCCAGAGAAAGCGTGAGAGATTTAGTCCCTGCCCGTTTGTTTATGTAGAACAAACTGGTCGTGTTGTCAGTACGGACCAGTACAGAAGCGCCTGCTATTCTTGGCAGGAACGCTGTAAAGAGAGGACTTTGTTTTTGAGAATTGGACCATTTGCCTTGAATTTGAAGGCCCTGCAAATGGCCTCCCCAGCCTTCTATGGAGGCATCCATTGTCAGGATGTAGTCTGGTATGTTTTGCAAGAAAGTAAGTACTTTTGAAAGGTTTGGGGTGTGTGACCACCATTGCATTGCTATCTTCATGGCTGGAGTAATCTGAATGATGTCTTCGAAAGATCCCGACGTTTGAAGCCACTGCTTTTACAATTCTTCCTGGAGAGGTCGCATTTTGAGTCTGGCTAAGGGAACCAGATCTATTGCTGATAAACACATCCCTAGTAGCAACTTTTTTCTTGAGATGGCCATAGCCAATTGTCGTAGACGGATTTGACGTTCTTTCGACAAGAATGCTTTGCATTGGATTGTGTCCAATCTGGCTCCCAGGAATGGTACTATTTGATTGCGAATAAATGAAGACTTTGTGATGTTGACTGTCAACCCCAGCTTGCTGAACAGCGGAACACAAGCGTTCGTGGTCTTGGTTACTTGCTTTGCCGTAGGTGCCTTTAGCAGCCAGTCGTCCAAGTAGGGGAATACTAGGTGGCCTTGAGAACGTTGGGCTGCAGCCACCGGCGCCAGGCACTTTGTAGATATCCTGGGTGCTGACTTGAGGCTGAAAGTAAGAAGTTTGAAGTGGAAGTGGATAACCGCCACCGTGAATCTTAGGAATTTCCGATGCTTACGATGAATGGGGATGTGGAAGTATGAGTCTTCCAAATCGAGTGAGGTCATGAAATCTCCTTTGCTGAGACGTCGTAAGATCTTGGCCAGAGTTACCATCCTGAAAGTTTGCTTCCTCAGGAACTTGTTTAATTTTCTGAGATCCAAAATCGGTCTCCATTCCCCTGACTTCTTCATAACCAAGAAAAAAAGGGAATAGAAACCTTGACCTCTTTGCAGAGTTGGAACTTCCTCGATAGCTCCTTTTGAGAGCATAACTTTTGCTTCTTTGTGCAATAAGTGAAGACGAAGGGGAGGGGCTCCCCTGGGTGGAGTAGTTGGAGGTTTCTCTACAAACTCCAGATAATGACCGAAGGCAATCAGATCCAGAACCCAACGGTCTGTTGTTATTTTCTCCCAATGCTGGAAAAAACTGGAGATATTTGCACCCACGGGAGGGAAAAAAAAGGGGGGAGCTGGTACCCTGTTTAGAGCATTGCTTTCTCCCGTTCTCTGCCTTGGGTCGATCCTCTCTTTCGGCCCCCTTGACGAGAGAAACCAGCCGTGGCAGGTTGACAGTAGGTAGCAGGTTGGTAAGCTTGCCTGTATTGCGGCTGGTAGGGCTGATATTTTTGTGCCCTCTTGAAGTTTCCTCTGTAGGTGGCAAAAACACGTTCTTTTGCTCCCCTGAACGGTATTTTCCTGTACTGGAGGGAGCCTAAAGATATTGCTGTATCCAGATCATATTTGATGGATAGAGGCGCCTCATCTATATGATTCTCAAACAAAGCGTCCCCATCAAATGCCATATCCAGGACCTTTGTCCATCATCCCCTTTGGTATCGCTTTGTTCGTCCTAAGTTGGCAGGGTATGCCCAGACGTGGGTCCCTTGCTCACTTTGCCACTGGATTCAAGCTAGCCTGGCTGATGACGACTGAATAGCCAGAAACCGGTCCCAGGATGCTTGTTTCCGGTCCAGGGAAGACATGGCTTGGCAGGTCGGCTGGACTGTTCCCATGAGGCACAGGGTCAGACTGATTTGCATATGGCCATGTCTGAACTGGGGTGGTGGAGTGAGCTAAAGAATGATGGATTAAACCCAGATCAGTTGACTGGGGGTGAGTGTTTGATTAGCTCAAGCGCTCCGTCCATCATCCCCTTTGGTATCGCTTTGTTCGCCCTAAGTTGGCAGGGTATGCCCAGACGTGGGTCCCTTGCTCACTTTGCCACTGGATTCAAGCTAGCCTGGCTGATGACGGCTGAATAGCCAGAAACCGGTCCCAGGATGCTTGTTTCCGGTCCAGGGAAGACATGGCTTGGCAGTTCGGCTGGACTGTTCCCATGAGGCACAGGGTCAGACTGATTTGCATATGGCCATGTCTGAACTGGGGTGGTGGAGTGAGCTAAAGAATGATGATGGATTAAACCCAGATCAGTTGACTGGGGGTGAGTGTTTGATTAGCTCAAGCGCTCCGTCCATCATCCCCTTTGGTATCGCTTTGTTCGCCCTAAGTTGGCAGGGTATGCCCAGACGTGGGTCCCTTGCTCACTTTGCCACTGGATTCAAGCTAGCCTGGCTGATGACGGCTGAATAGCCAGAAACCGGTCCCAGGATGCTTGTTTCCGGTCCAGGGAAGACATGGCTTGGCAGTTCGGCTGGACTGTTCCCATGAGGCACAGGGTCAGACTGATTTGCATATGGCCATGTCTGAACTGGGGTGGTGGAGTGAGCTAAAGAATGATGATGGATTAAACCCAGATCAGTTGACTGGGGGTGAGTGTTTGATTAGCTCAAGCGCTCCGTCCATCATCCCCTTTGGTATCGCTTTGTTCGCCCTAAGTTGGCAGGGTATGCCCAGACGTGGGTCCCTTGCTCACTTTGCCACTGGATTCAAGCTAGCCTGGCTGATGACGGCTGAATAGCCAGAAACCGGTCCCAGGATGCTTGTTTCCGGTCCAGGGAAGACATGGCTTGGCAGTTCGGCTGGACTGTTCCCATGAGGCACAGGGTCAGACTGATTTGCATATGGCCATGTCTGAACTGGGGTGGTGGAGTGAGCTAAAGAATGATGATGGATTAAACCCAGATCAGTTGACTGGGGTGAGTGTTTGATTAGCTCAAGCGCTCCGTCCATCATCCCCTTTGGTATCGCTTTGTTCGCCCTAAGTTGGCAGGGTATGCCCAGACGTGGGTCCCTTGCTCACTTTGCCACTGGATTCAAGCTAGCCTGGCTGATGCTGGCTGAATAGCCAGAAACCGGTCCCAGGATGCTTGTTTCCGGTCCAGGGAAGACATGGCTTGGCAGTTCGGCTGGACTGTTCCCATGAGGCACAGGGTCAGACTGATTTGCATATGGCCATGTCTGAACTGGGGTGGTGGAGTGAGCTAAAGAATGATGATGGATTAAACCCAGATCAGTTGACTGGGGGTGAGTGTTTGATTAGCTCAAGTGCTCCGTCCATCATCCCCTTTGGTATCGCTTTGTTCGCCCTAAGTTGGCAGGGTATGCCCAGACGTGGGTCCCTTGCTCACTTTGCCACTGGATTCAAGCTAGCCTGGCTGATGACGGCTGAATAGCCAGAAACCGGTCCCAGGATGCTTGTTTCCGGTCCAGGGAAGACATGGCTTGGCAGTTCGGCTGGACTGTTCCCATGAGGCACAGGGTCAGACTGATTTGCATATGGCCATGTCTGAACTGGGGTGGTGGAGTGAGCTAAAGAATGATGATGGATTAAACCCAGATCAGTTGACTGGGGGTGAGTGTTTGATTAGCTCAAGCGCTCCGTCCATCATCCCCTTTGGTATCGCTTTGTTCGCCCTAAGTTGACAGGGTATGCCCTGACGTGGGTCCCTTGCTCACTTTGCCACTGGATTCAAGCTAGCCTGGCTGATGCTGGCTGAATAGCCAGAAACCGGTCCCAGGATGCTTGTTTCCGGTCCAGGGAAGACATGGCTTGGCAGTTCGGCTGGACTGTTCCCATGAGGCACAGGGTCAGACTGATTTGCATATGGCCATGTCTGAACTGGGGTGGTGGAGTGAGCTAAAGAATGATGATGGATTAAACCCAGATCAGTTGACTGGGGGTGAGTGTTTGATTAGCTCAAGCGCTCCGTCCATCATCCCCTTTGGTATCGTTTTGTTCGCCCTAAGTTGGCAGGGTATACCCAGACGTGGGTCCCTTGCGCACTTTGCCACTGGATTCAAGCTAGCCTGGCTGATGACGGCTGAATAGCCAGAAACCGGTCCGAGGATGCTTGTTTCCGGTCCAGGGAAGACATGGCTTGGCAGTTCGGCTGGACTGTTCCCATGAGGCACAGGGTCAGACTGATTTGCATATGGCCATGTCTGAACTGGGGTGGTGGAGTGAGCTAAAGAATGATGATGGATTAAACCCAGATCAGTTGACTGGGGGTGAGTGTTTGATTAGCTCAAGCGCTCCGTCCATCATCCCCTTTGGTATCGCTTTGTTCGCCCTAAGTTGGCAGGGTATGCCCAGACGTGGGTCCCTTGCTCACTTTGCCACTGGATTCAAGCTAGCCTGGCTGATGACGGCTGAATAGCCAGAAACCGGTCCCAGGATGCTTGTTTCCGGTCCAGGGAAGACATGGCTTGGCAGTTCGGCTGGACTGTTCCCATGAGGCACAGGGTCAGACTGATTTGCATATGGCCATGTCTGAACTGGGGTGGTGGAGTGAGCTAAAGAATGATGATGGATTAAACCCAGATCAGTTGACTGGGGGTGAGTGTTTGATTAGCTCAAGCGCTCCGTCCATCATCCCCTTTGGTATCGCTTTAGACCTATAGGTTATAGGTTGTGGCTTTCAACCACCCTTGGCGCCTCAAGACTGCCACACTTGCCAATAGGCAAAACCCTATGTTGGCTATGTCCATAGCGCAGTCGATTGTTTCAGAGGCTGCCCGCTCTCCTTCTGAGAGGATTTTTCTGGCTTCCTGCCTCTTGTCCTCAGGAATGAGGTCTAGTAAGGAGGCCATGTCCGACCACATCTGTCGATCATAGCGGCCGATGATAGCCAGAGCGTTGGCCGCCTTGATGGTAGTTGCAGCCATAGTGCAGACATGCTGCCCCATGATGTCCAGCTTACGCCCTTCTTTGTCCGGAGGGGTGGATATCGGGGTGGCCGGGTTCTTTGATCTCCTTTGTGACGCCTGAGAAATAACAGAATCCGGCTTAGGGTGCCCCGTCAGGCATGAAGGCGAATCTTCTGGGGCCCTGTACTTTTTCTCTATACGAGAGAGCACTGGTGGTATCGTGGCCGGGGTCTTCATAATCATCACTCCCGCTTGCCAGATGTAGTCTATTATTGGTATTGTTCGCTTGGATTTCCTTTCTTCCTCTTTAAAATCATACAGGAAGCAGTCCGTATGTTTAACAGCCATGGGGAGATGGAATCTATTAGAAGCCCTCTCCATTAAGTTGTGGAAACCCCCTATGTCTTCTGGAGGGGAATCTGCCGGATGGTGTGACAGAGGAGAGGGAGTGGGAATGATGTAGTCCTCCCAAGGATATGCAGGCGTAGGGTCTGGAATTTCACCTTCTTCTCTCTCCTCGTCCGAGGAGGAAGTGTCAACCAGATCAGGCCCCTGTATAGGAGGGTGTGGTACTGTAGGTGTCACTGGAGAAGCTGGTGTTTCAATGGACTGTAGTTGAACCTGAGACGGCTCCTTATGAACATTTTGAGATGGAAATCTTTGTTTGTAGTCTACCAGCACAGCCTGAAGGTCCTGAATCAAGGACAGCAGAAGATGTGCCATCTCCCTAGGGCAAGATTCGTGAGTATATTCATAGTGTTGATAATGACGCGGCGGTGCCAGATAAGGTTGATAGTACTGTTCATCTTCATAGTCCTCGTCGTCTTAGTGGCACTTTACATGCAACTCTGAAGGACCATGTGCCACTTGATATACTCCATCATCATCCTCATCATCATCTTCCGACTCCTGTAGGTCCAAAAGGTGTGAAGGAGGCAAAGGGGAGATCTTACTGTATGCTGACATTTCCGGATGAAAATATTTTTTCGTCACTTTAATCATCGTCGACGGTGGCGTCGACGGAATCCTGGCCACCGACGATGGAATGCCGGTCGCCGACGGTGTTGTTACAATCCATGTTGCCGTCGACGGTGTCGCCATCGACGGAATCGCTGTCGGCGATGTCGCCGTCGACGGTGTCGTCATCAGCGGAGCTGTCGTCAACAGTGTCAGCGTAGATGACAGTAGGAATGTCGACGGTATAGTCGTCGACGGTTTCTTTGTCAACTTCGCCAATGAAACCTTCATCGACCGCACAAATGGGATGGAAATCGACGATGATGGCATCAACTATGCTCTCGTCGACAGTATGGGCCCGGAGATGGCCGCCGTCGTCGTCGTACCTGCCATCGACGGGACCGACGACGTAACGGTATAACTTGTCGTCTATGTTCTAGTGACTGTCGTAGACGGCGTCGTCATCAATGGGGATTTTTCAGTTCAGAATTTCCCCAGATCTGAAGAGGAGGCTCTATGGTGCTTCTTGTCTTTCCTCACTGCAGTAGAGGAGACTGAAGACGAAGGCTCAGAGGAGACTTTAGAATATCTCTCCTGTTTTGAGCTCTTGCTCCCTAGGGAGGGGTTAAGGTGTTTCCTGCCCTCTTCAGAGTCTTTCTCCTGAGATCTTGGTCTCCTGTGAGGCTTGGACGAACCATCACTGTCCTCTTCAGACCAGGGCCGGACTGGCCGTAGCGGGCACCGGGCATTTCCCCGGTGGGCCGCCAGGGTGGGGGCCAGTTTTGGGCCCCTGGGGGGCAGTTTTTGTTACAGGGCCGTTTTTGCAGCATGGCTGCAATATCGGCCCCTGTAACAAAATCGGCCAAAACCGGACCTGGCAAACAGCTTGGTCGCACCCCCAACCCCCAGGGGGGCCGGCCGAGCACTTTACCAGGGCCGGTTTTGGTTCCCAGTCCGGCCCTGCTTCAGACGACTTCCGGTGCTTAGTGGACTGTACCCATAAAAGTAGCCTCCCCCCTCTATCTCTTAGAATTTTTGAAGAGAAAGTGCAACAAAATTTGCACTGCTTTACCTCATGGGCTGGATGGAGGCAATAAATGCAGTCCTTGTGAGGATCATCAACATGGACCCTTTTCTTGCCACAGGTCTTGCAGGCACGGAAGAGTCCTTTCTTATCAGACATGATGAAAAAACTTTTAAGGAAAAAATCCTAGAAGGTAGAAGAAAACGGAGTAGAACTCAGTGAGACTCCCTTCACACACAACGTGCGGTGAAAATCTGAGGGTAACTGCCTCTGCTGGGAAGGTTCTAGAGGGTGCTAGCAGCTGATTGGCTGCATTCAACATTTAGTCCTTTTTTTTAAAAAAGGACATAGATAGGCTATATAGAACATGGCTCAGGGCTATTATAGCCTTAGGCATTATATACTTACTGCTTGATTAAGGTACCGTGGAACTCCCATCTTGACGACGGGGAATGATTCAGGCATGTGAATCTATGAAAGATACCCCAATACTGGATAACATCAGAGTTATCAATGTAAAAATGAAAATCACATTAAATTGGGTGAAAAGGATAAACATTAAAATTCTGTAGAGAAGGTCTTAAAAAGGGGGCCGATAGGGAAGGAGAATGATAAATTAACAGAATTGTTCTAAGCGCACAGTTTTTAGAATGAAGCCAAATTGTAAGAACATTGGAATCTGGCAAAGGTGGAGATGTAAGAAAAGAAAAGGAAATGGAGCTTTATATCTGACAGCACATATTAGAAAGAAGATTCAGTTGCTTCATTTATAAAATATTACTTACCTGGTTTAAGCCAGGTTTCAGCAAAACATAATTCATCTAAACAATGTATATGTTTAGGTACACATCCTGCATTTATGAGACCAATATTAATAACTTTTTTAACCTGAGATTTTGCAATTTATCATCATTAGAGAGAAAGATTGCAAACGACAGCGAGGAAAATATAGTTGAAAGTTGTCTCAAATAGCTAGTAATCGTTCAAGGGAATATCTAATATGGAGATTGGTGAGATACCAGCTGCTAGTGACAGCACTACGTGCAACATCTTTTACTTACTACTTTAAGTCACGGGAACCAAAACCAATATCTGCAGAAAACCAAACACACTGCAGGTTGCAACTGGCAATAGTAAGGTCAGCATGGTTAGTATTCCCAGTAACTCTAGAGAGATGGCATACAGTTAAGTGAAACTGAGATCAGTCTTAACATAAGGCAAACAGATGCAAATGGATTTGCTTTCAGGGTGAGGCCATACCAAATTAGAGGGCTTGACACATGGAGATTTCTTATTGATGTTGCAAGCAAAACCAGCAGCCTCACCAGCCAGGTGGTTCAATCAGAAGGAACGCGTTGACTGGCTAGCTTTTGGTGCGTCTCTAACACATGCACCTTAGGCAGTCACATTAATTCACCTGCAAGGTCGGAAGCAAACTCGCCAGATCACCAGGAACAAACACTAAGCAGGAAGCCGCTGCCACCTTTGGCGGATAAAGAAAACGGCCACTGAAAGTGATGAACAATAAAACATGAGTAGGGAGCCAGAATGTTCAAGAAGCGAAAAAGCAGGTAACTGCTGAAAATGTTTTTTTAAAGCTTGCTAAAAACCGGGAATACAATATTATAAAATTAAATAGTTCTCAATAGAAAATCAGGTAGAGATCAGCAAAAGTATACCGCAATACAAACAATTCAGTTCCTGTAGAACATGGACAAGCAGCTACCCTCTCTAAATAGGCAGTTGTGTTTCTGCACAGGCTGAGTCGGAAGCAAAACCACAAAACGCTAGATTACCAAGACACAACACTGAGCAGGAAGCCGGCGCTACCATAGGAGGAAAAAAAAAAGGGCCACTCAAGTTGTGTAACAATACAAGCACTGGCAAAGCCAATCTGTCTCGCCTATGCAAGAGGTGTTGCCTTTGCCAATATGTTTCAGCTATGTTGTATACCTGCGTGGCTACTGTTCAACACGGCTAAAAGTTAGTGGGGTAAATGAGAGAGGAGTGGAGCGGTATAGAGTGGCGTAGAATGATGTAGAGTGAAGTGAAGTGTTACAGAGTGGCACAAAGTGGAGTGGTTTTGAGTGTCATGGAGGGAATAGAGTGTTGTAGAGTGGAAGGGTGTGAAGTAGAGTTGAATGGTGTACAGTGTCAGAGTGGACTAGAGTGTTGTGGAGTGGCATAGAGTGTCGTGGGGTGGTGTAGAGCAGAGCGGTGTAGAGGGTGTTGCGTATAATGGAGTAGAGTGCTGTAGAGTGAAGTAGATTGTCAGAGTGGCATAGAGTGGAATTTTGTAGGGGAGTGGAATGGCACAGAGTGGATTAGAGTGTTGTAGAGTCGAGTGGAGTGGCACAGAATGTTTGAGAGGAGTGGCACAGAGTGGAGTGGAGTAGTGTGTCGTAGAATAGAGTGGAATAAAGTGGCGTGATGTAGAGGCAGTTGCATAGAGCGTCGTGGAGTAGTATCGCACAGTTGCATAGAGTTTTATGGAGTAGAGCATCATAGAGTAGAGTATCATGGAGTGTTGTGGAGTTGAGTACAGTGGACCAGAGTGAAGTGGCCTAAAGTACAGTGCTGGGGGCGTGGCCGAGATGGCTGATGGGTAGGACGTTCAATGAAGGTAGTAGGGTGCACACCAATTTACTAATTTTTTCAAAACTTGTCCATAATAATCCAAGAATGCGTGCACGACGGTATGGCGCCTTGCCCAAATGACACCTGATTTGATACGACCATGGATGAATGGGGCTTCCTTGTGCCCCAAACCGACTGCACAGCTGCGTAGCGCCACTATGGCAGAACGTTTCATTTTTTCTGATTTTCTATATGTTCCATGCATTTTACACCATTTTTTTGCGTATAACAGCTTGAATCCACACGCGGAAAGTATAATGCCTTTTTTCAAGTTTCTCATGTAAAAGATGTGCCCATCCGGACCTCTTTCTAAAACACGACAGATGCAGGAGTTCGTCCAAAGCAGCATTTATTTAAAAACCCAATGCATTTCGGGCAACCAGTACCCTTCGTCAGGGAACACTATGAATGACAATAAAACAAATATCCATTACTGTAATGACTACGTGTAAAACACCAGAGTGGAAAGGGACTGAGGGATTTATGGGGTGTTTGTTTTTTAAGAAGATAGGTTCGCCATGAGAATAGAGTCGCATCACAGACATCACTTAAGAAGGGGCCTATTGTAGGTAATGAGGAGGGGTTGAAATGTAATAAAGGTTATATTCAATATAGCATTATAGTGATGATGCAAGATGTTGATTAATGGACATTACAGTAATGGATATTTGTTTTATTGTCATTCATAGTGTTCCCTGACGAAGGGTACTGGTTGCCCGAAATGCATTGGGTTTTTAAATAAATGCTGCTTTGGACGAACTCCTGCATCTGTCGTGTTTTAGAAAGAGGTCCGGATGGGCACATCTTTTACATGAGAAACTTGAAAAAAGGCATTATACTTTCCGCGTGTGGATTCAAGCTGTTATACGCAAAAAATGGTGTAAAATGCATGGAACATATAGAAAATCAGAAAAAATGAAACGTTCTGCCATAGTGGCGCTACGCAGCTGTGCAGTCGGTTTGGGGCACAAGGAAGCCCCATTCATCCATGGTCGATGGGTAGGACGTGCCAGCTTGCTGCTCCGTCCTCCCGCCCGGGCCCAGCCGTCATAGCTTTGTGAAGCAGGCCAGGAGGGACACCAAAGTTCACGACATTACCCCCAGAAACTCGGGCGAGTGTCCAGAGTTCCTGCGCTCAGTAAGCAAAACCGTAATAGCCCTGAAACCGGCCCCTGTCCGTCCGGAGCCGAGACAGAGCTGCGTCTTTGGGCCTTGGCGTGCGGTGGTGCGCTGCACCGACCTCCAGGAGGACAAAGAGAGGCACCGGAGGCTGATCGGAGCCCGCCTTGCAGAGAAGGATCCTCAGAGGCTGGCGACAGAAGACGAGAGGTAAGGGCCACACACGTGGGAGTGCGGCGACCTGGAAAACCGGGGGCGCACTCCATGAGGTAGGCGCCGGGAGCGGTAGAACCCCCGGGTCTTCGTGGGACTGAGGAGTGCCCGTGCGTGATTCCTGCACTGAAGGGGGGCAGGTGTCGTCTCTCCACCCCCGTCTACAACAGCATGGGTGCCAGCCCGACGAGACAGACTACGCGCCCCGCCACTGAGTGGGTTTGTGGTCCGACCCATCGGTTCTTGGGATTTAATTGAGGGAAAGGCTCCTGGCGGGGGCGGGCGTGGTCGGCTCCCAGGTCAGGGAGCAGGCGCCTGGATTATCGCCTACTCGTACACGACAGCAGGCACAAAGAGAGGAGGCCCCGGGGCTGTGGGTGCAGGCGGACCCCCGGGGAGCTGGGACACCCTTGAGAAGCCCCGCGAGCACCTCTGAGCACGTGGGTGTGGGCCCCTCTCATCGGCCTCACCCTTGCACACGCCAGACTTCTGAGGGCCTACAGCCAGAAGCCCATATAGGATCCCAGTGGGAGGATAGTATTGGGGAGTGGAGTCGCCCCCCCCCTTCGTGTGAGCCGCGAGACCCCCTGGAACCGGACTTGATCTTGCGGGCCGAGGGCTTATGTGCGCACCCTTGGTGGGGGCCCACTTCACCCCGGAGCCGACCGGTCCCTAAGGCTCTTACAACTGCGAGTGGGGGACTGGGACCGACTGCAACACCCCTAACGGCCTGGGGCGAGGAGCCCACAATACTCACTGAACAGAGTAGAGGAACCCACTTCACCGAGTCGCCACCTGAGTTCGGCGTCAAAGAGAGCCCACCGAGGTTCCTGGAGGCCATTTAGAGACTGCCAAGTAGGCCAAGACTTGGGTAACAAAGCTGCCCAGACACTCCCCTAGCCGAACACGAGTGCTCTACCTCGCATAGTCAGCGGACCTACCAGGATATTGTACCCCGATCTAAAGAGGCAGAGAGGCGACCATATCCTCCCCAGGCTGTGGGAGTCCCTGTGAGGCGACCCAGGGGTCTGTTCGCACCTGGGAGCCCATGCACTGAGCTGGCGAGAGAGACCACCTAATTGGACCCCATCTTAGTTGTCAGCAGACCACATGAAACTCTGAGAGTGAGAGGTCTCGAACCGCGGCGTCACGCAAGAAACGGGGGGACCCTCTACAAGAAACACATTTTTTCCCTACTTACCTTAGCCACTCTTGAACCTCCCTCCAAAATGGCTACAGGGAAAAACAAGAAGGAACGATCTGTAAAAGACCTGCTCCTCAAGCCTGGGCCAGGGAACATGGACACAGTATGTTCCCAGCCTGGGGGCGCTGCGGGCACGGATGGGGGGGAACCAGAAGCCCCGGTAACGCGTGCTTTCCTGGAAACACTGTTTGCCTCTCTGAAGGAAGATCTCCACTCAGTAAAAAAGGAACTGGCAGAAGAAATCAGAGAAATACGGAAAGATCTAGAGTCGGTGGGGGACAGAGTGGACACCTTAGAAACACAGTCTTCAGCTAGAGACGAGGAAATCCACCAACTCCAGCAGGAAGTTCTCCGCCTCCATGATCAGCACCTTGATCTCCAGGCGGACGCGGAGGACTTGGAAAATCGCTCCCACCGGATTAACATCCGTATCCGGGCGGTCCCTCGGGGAGCGGAGGGATCGAACATTGAATCATATGTGGTGGATCTTTTCCGCTTCATCCTGGGCGATCCACTGGACCAACAAATCAAATTGGATCGCACACATAGGGTAGGTCCAGCAAGAGCAGCACCGGCCCCACCTCCAGATATCCTCACCTGCGTCCACGACTTCCAGCTTAAGGAACGCATTCTCCGGGAGGCACGAGACAAGCAACCAATCGAGTACCGGGCAACGCGCCCTCGTATATACCAGGACCTGGCGGCCTCCACATTACAAAAGAGGAGGGAGCTCAGGCCTGTTACTTCTCACCTGCGAGCCAACAAAATTCCTTACTCCTGGGGTCACCCATTCCGCCTGATCTTTAAATGGGAAGGTAAAATGCATCACATTAGATCGCTACAGGAGGCGCAGCAATTGTTGAATCTACCGGTGGAAGGTCCGGGCCTTACTACTCACACAGCACCTGGCAACAAACCTCCGAAAGCAGGGAAATGGCAGAGAGTGGGCCGGACCCCCCTGCACCTCCGACCAGACCCCGAAACCATCACGAAAGAACGCAAAGCAGTTATCGCCACCCTTGAAGAAGACACCCTCAATGCTGACTGATGCTGGCCGCTCAGAGTCTCCAAGGCTTTCTTTTTGGGGTATTTCAGCAGCTTTCACTAGCAAATTCTCTTGTCCTCCATGTTGCTGGGCTCCGGGCGGGGCGGCGGCATGAGTCCTGCGGACATTCCACGTTTCAACCATTGGCTCAGTGACTGTCTCGCCTGATTCAGACTTTCTTCCTACGAAAGACTTTATACTATGTTGTTTGTTGTACTTTTTTTTCCACCTGGTTTTGGGGCAGGGTTTATTTTTTTTGGGGCTCTCCTTCCGATGGACCACAGTTAGGAATGTGAAGGCGCACGCGCCCAAAGTTGTCTCTTTCCCCCCTCTTGAATGCTCAGGGGCCCTTTTGCTATCTCTTCGCCTAGCACACCCTTATCAGAGGCAACATATGGGTAATCTACACTGAGGGTCAAACTACTTAGCTTAAATGTAAAGGGCCTTAATAACCCCACCAAAAGAGCGGCAATACTTTCCCTGCTAGATCATTCGCAGAGCGACATCTGTCTGCTTCAGGAAACGCACCTTTTAGCGCAGGGCACCCATAGGATGTAATCTAAGAAATTCCCACAACAGTTCTGGTCGTCTGGACGTGAGAAGAAGGGCGGGATCGCGGTTCTTCTCTCTCACCGCTTTTGGGGGTCTGTCCTAGACACTTGCTTTGAAATTAAAGGGCTCGCGTTGGCTTTACGAGTACAAATGGGGTCACTTCACTTTACTGTGGCCTCCCTCTATGCCCCTAATGAACACCAAGAAGCTTTTTTAACAAAAGCAATAGCTGGGGTGCTCCAGTCTCCTGATCGGGCCATCTTTGTGGGTGGGGATTTTAACCTGGTTATGGATGGGGGAATGGATCGTTCAGCACAAAGGACAGGCCAGACAGGGGCGTTCACAGCAGAGAGCCTGGCTTGGCTGACCGATTGTGGATTGCATGATGTGTGGCGGCTTCACCACCCGAATGCGCGAGACTTCACATTCTTCTCAGCAGCCTTTCTAGCTTCGCCAGGAGCTTGGGAACTCACCACAGACTTTTCTATTGAATCCCGCTCCCTCTCTGACCATGCAGCCATTACCCTCACCTTCTCGATCCCCAAAGGCACCCCTCAATGCCCTCCCTGGCGTCTTTGCGAGACCCTACTGCACTCCCCTGATACAGTTGCTACAATAAGATGTGTGATCAAGGACTACCTGGCTGTGAATGACACTGAGGGGGTCCAGCTTTCTTCAGTCTGGGAAGCCCTTAAACTTGTCACCAGAGGCGCCCTCATAGCACAATCAGCGCATGAAAATAAACTCAGAAGGGATAAGAGGGAGGAATTAGGGAAAACAGTACTAGAGCTTGAGTCTATTCACAAGCGCACGGGTGCTCCTCGGGTGTGGCGCGAGTTAGAGCGAGCTAGCTCGGCTTCAACTTAAACGCCTCGACAGGGCAGAATACGCCATGCTCTGCCTCAAACACAAATTTCACTTGGGCTCTAACAGAGGGGGTCAGATGCTAGCCCATTGTCTACGTAGTACCCAACACACCAACACCATCAAGGCTATCCGCTCAAGCTCGGGCCCGATGGCACAGAGCAACATGGAAATAGCGGCGGAGTTTCGGGCATTGTATGCAAAAGATCTTGCAGCGGACTCCGATCCGCTATCCTACCTCCGGGCGGCCGCGATAACCCCACTGCCCACGCATGATTCCGAAGCACTTGACAAACCCATTAGGATCGAGGAGGTAATCTCCGCCATTGCCAGACTGAAGCCCATGAAGGCACCGGGCCCGGATGGTTTCAGTGCCATTTTTTACAAAACCTTCTGCACGGAACTCGCTCCCTTTTTAACCCGCCTTTTTAACTCGTTTGCTGAAACTGGGTCACTAACTGAATCCATGTTGCAAGCGTCCATTTCAGTGATCCCGAAACCAGGGAAGGATCCCGAGCTCTGTGGCTCCTATCGCCCAATCTCGCTGCTTAATATCGATGCGAAGCTGTTTACGGGCATTTTGGCTCACCGCCTCATCTCACTAATGCCGGGCTTGATCGACCCCGATCAAGCAGGCTTTATCCCTTCACGTCAATGCGGAGATGACACCAAGCGCTTATGCCACCTCATTGACAAAGTCAACCTGTCCCAGGAAGAAGCCCTCTTGCTGGCGGTGGACACAGAGAAGGCGTTTGACAGGGTGCATTGGCCCTATCTGCTCGCCACCCTTAAGCACTTTGGGCTGGGAGACAGGTTTCTGAACTGGACGCGTAGTATATACAATGCGCCCAATGCCTCGGTGAGGGTGAATGGGGTGAATTCGGAGAGACTGCGTGTTGAGAGGGGCACCCGGCAGGGTTGCCCGCTCTCACCGCTTTTATCTGCCCTATACATGGAACCCTTCGCCCAGAGGCTGAGGGACAATCCCGGGGCGGTGGGCATCACATTTGGGGCTGATCGCCATCTCATCAGCCTTTACGCGGATGATATAATTTTTTCCATCGCGCAGCCGCTTTCCACACTCGAGACGATCATCTCCGAATTGGAATCATTCGGGGCAGTGTCAGGCTTCAAGATGAACCTGTCAAAATCGCAAGTACTGAACCTTACAGCCCGGACCGATACTTAATCAGCTCTCCGTGCAAAATATGAATTCCAATGGGTGGACGCCGTGCTCCCATACCTGGGTATCACGCTCGACAGAAACCTTCCTAAAATGGCGAGAGCCAACTTCTCCAACTTAGGAACCACGATCCGTAATGATTTGGATCGTTGGCGATGGCTGCCCTTGTCCTGGGGCTTGGCAGAATAGCCACAGTAAAAATGAATATACTCCTACGGGCCCTAGATGTCTTCCAGGCACTTCCTCTCTCTCCTCCGCCTGGTGAACTACGCCAGCTCCAACGATGCATAGACCGTTTCATCTGGGATGGGACAAAAGCTAGACTTCAAAAACAATTATTGCAACGCTGAAAACTGGAGGGAGGCTTAGCGGTCCCCAATATAACACAGTATTTCCAAGCTGCCCAACTTAGATTTTTGGTTGAGGGGAAACGCGCCATGACCGAAAAACACTGGGTCTTTATGGAACAAACGGTCGCGGGCTCGCACATTTGGAGGGAAACCTGCCTCCCACGAGCCCATAGATCCTGGGGCCTATACTCTTCCCCGGTAACAAACACGACTTTCAAGGTGTGGGACAAAGTTGTGCTTGCAGCAGGCCTTTCGTCGTTCCCCTCCCCACTTACCCCATTGTTTTCCAATCCGGAATTCCTGCCAGGTTTCTCGCCACAGATAGCTTAGTGAGGTGGTTGGCGGGAGGGTGTAAGAGATTAGGCTGCCTCTTTGACTAGGAGGGCCTCATCCCCTTTGATGAGCAAGTCCCAATACTCTTTGTCGGAATGGGAGAGGTTCACACACACACAGCTCACCCACTGGATCCTAGGCCCTAGCACACACCCCGGGGCTGGTAGGCCCATGACCCCTTTTGAGAAATGGCTAATACTAAAATCAGACGATAAGAAACTCATCTCCGAGCTTTACCGCTTCTTATCGAAAACGTCACTCGCCCAGAGAACACCAGGTCAGAGGCGGTGGGAGACAGAGCTAGGACGCAATCTCTCTGATAAGGAGTGGGGGGACATATTTTATAGGGCGCACCACACAACGTTCAATGTAGGCCACACAGAAACTGCATACAAAATCACCTCCTATTGGTACTATACCCCTTCACGCACCCAACGATGGAACACGCTCTGCGATGGCCAGTGCTGGAGGGGATGTGGGAACCCGGGTTTATTAATACACCTGCTGTAGAACTGCCCCAAGCTAACGAGGTTTTGGCAGCAGGTGCTGGACGACTTGGACGGCGTCTTTCAGACGGAAATCCCTTGTTTTCCCACATATATACTTTTAGGCCTTCCCAACGCTCTCACTTACCCATTAGGGGCCGCTAGATAGCTATGGCCCTTAACGCAGCACACAGATTTATCCTGGCACAATGGGGAACGGGCAGAGTCCCGGATCACCGGCAATGGCTCCACCAGCTGTGGACATTGCTAGGCATGGAACGTTTATCCATGCCAGCAGGCGCTGACCCCGCAACCTACGCGAAAATATGGGCTCCATTCATCTCCATCTTGTCCAGAGAATTCAGAGAACTGACATGCCCGGCATACCTGTGTATCCTTAAGCTGGTCCCACCTACATAGGTTACGATCGGGTTCGGGAGGGGGAGCATCTTGCAATTTTCCCACTTTTTCATCACCGGCTTACATTCACATGGACATCCTCGGAAGGAGAGGGAGAGGGTGGGATTTTTGTTCATGTTGCAAAGTTACTTTGCGTCAATATGTTATTCGTTTGAGCAAGGCTATACATATATTACATGCAGCATATTGGTGACCTCTATTCTGATATCCCCCACTGGGCACATCAAACTATTGTTAATTGCTTACTTCGGGGGGTTCCCTTACGCGGCCGGCCCTTGTAGGGTTGTAGGCGCATCGCTGTGTACCATACCCTTACCCACTGACCCCCCCTGCTATTACCCTAAATCCAGTTCATTTTCACGCATCTGATTATGCAAATTGGCCTAGTTGGGGTTGTAAACTACTTGCTGTTGAAACTGCTTGCTCAGTTATAAAACAATAAAAAGATTTAATCCATAAAGTACAGTGCTGCAGAGTAGATTGGTGTAGAGTGCACTGGGTTTGAGTAAAGTGATGTAGAGTCCATTGGCGTACAGTCCAGTGACAGAGTGGTGCAGAGTAGATTGCACTGGCGGAGAGTGAAGTGGCGCAAAGTGGAGTAGGGGGGTAAAGACTGCAGTGGCGTAAAGAAGATTGTTTCAGAGTAGAGTGAAGTGGAGTAGGGTAGAGTAGTACAGGGTAGAGTGGAGATGTGTCCTCAAGTGTAGAGTAGAGAGGTGTAGAGTGCAGTGCAGAATAGATTAGTGGTGTAGAACGCATTGGCATAGAATTGACTGTTGCAGTGGCACACAGTGCAGTGGTGCCGAGTAGAGTGGCGTTGAGTTCAGTGGTGCAGAGTAGATTGTTTCAGAGTAGAGTCAAGTGGCGTAGAGTGGAATGGTGCAGGGTAGAGTGGAGTGGTGCAGGGTAGAGTGGTGTAGAGTGCAGTGGCGTGAAGGGCAGTGGTGCAGGATAGATTAGTGGCGTAGAGTGCATTGGTGTAGAGTTAAGTGGTGGAGTGGCATAGAGTGCAGTGGTGCAGATTAGAGTGGCGTGGAGTTCAGTGGCGGAGAGGCAGTTGCGTACAGTGTAGTAGTGCAGAGGGCAGTGGTCCAGAGTACAGTGGGGGTAGAGTGCACTGGCATAGAGTAGAGTGGTGCAGAGTAGAGAAGTGTAGAGTGAAGTAGCGGAGAGTGCAGTGTCAGAGTGCAGTGATGCACAGTAGATTAAAGTGGCATGGAGTGGATTGGCATTTAGTGTAGTTCGCATTGGCGTGGCGTAGATTAGAGTGGTGCAAAGTAGAGTGCATGGCGCAGAGTAGAATGGCATAGAGTGTAGTGGCAGAGAATCCAGTGTTGCAAAGTAGAGTGTCGTAGAGTGCAGTGGCGTATAGTGGTGCAGAGTAGAATAGAGCGGCGTACAGTGCAGACTAGATTGGCGTAGCATGCAGTGGAATAGTGTATTGGTTTTGAGTAAAGTGGTGTGGAGTGCATTGGCGCAGTGGCGCAGAGTGGAATGGCACACAGTGGAATAGAGTGGCATACAGTAGACTGTTTTCAGAGTAGAGTGAAGTGGCAAAGAGTAGTATGTTGTAGAGTGCAGTGTCAGAGTGCAGTGCTGAAGAGTAGATTAGAGTGGACTGGCAAAGAGTGCAGTGGTGCATAGTAGAGTGGTTTGGGGTAGAGTGCATTGGCATAGAGTAGTGTAGAGTAGAGAGGTGTGAAGTGGCATGGAGTGGTGCAGAGTAGAGTGCAGTGACTGTGTGGATTGGCGTTGTGTGGAGTGGTGCAGGGTAGAGTGCAGTGGCATCGAGCGGTGCGGAGTCGAGTGGGGTAAAGTGGAGTATGCATGGTGTGGCAGCACACTGCCATTACAGACAACACATCTTTAGTTGAAATGAACATTAAATTTGCACAGACATACAGTTTTACTGATAAAAGTATACAGCATACAAATGATGTGTGGAAATGTCATCACCTAGTGTATTGATTTGTTTTGATCGTATTAAAATATTTGTTTCCAACACACTTCAGAATTACCCAAAAATTTGCTTGATTTGTGCTTTCCATATTCTGAAATATCTGCACAGTTCGTTTAAACATTTAAACTTTGTTTTGTGCTAAAAAAAAAAAAAACTAACATTGTACAGCACACTCAGAGTAGCCACCGTGATTTTCATATAAATTCCCTCACTTTGGAGTCAGAGAAAGAAAAGTAAACACCAAGCTCCCTGGAAGACAGAGACTGGTGTTTGACATCTGCCTTTGAATGCACAGCAAATGTGACAAGAATTAAAGGCCTGTTTAAAGAAATGTAGTACTAGTGGAAGAATACCATAAATAGGGTTTGGGCAAGGGAAGAGACAAACTCAAACTGGACAGCCTAAAACAAAGCCAGAAAATAGAAAGCAATCAAATGTGAGTAACAAACCACAAACCCAATGGTAAGCAATGGGCGGACTGCATTCCCAGGGAAGCTTTCCGAATGTCCCCAAGATGTTACTTGCAAACCAGACAGCTGTGCTCTCTGATTGGCTTCGACCTAAAAACAAGGCCAGAGAGCCAGATAGTGCAATGTGCAAGAAAGAGGTAACAGCTGAAAAGATTTTTAAAAACTTGCTAAAACCGGGAATACAGTATTTATTATAAAACTCGATTGATCTCAGTAAAGAACCAGGTAGCAGTTAGTAAAAGTAAACCGCAATACATACAATTCAGTTATGTTCACAGAGATCACATTTCTTTAGGTATGTGCAATTGAGACTTGCGTTTTCTCCCTATCTGTGAAATCTTAACACTGTCCCAAAATTTAGCATCCTAGAGACGAAACCCATGGTACAGTCCCTGGGGAACAAAATAATTTCTCAGATATACAAATCTCTAGTTATCAGTATTCCTTATACTTCTGAAACACTGTGAGCGACGTGGGAGGTGGACTGGAGGGATATACTAATGTCACCAAGGGAGACTGCCATTTCTTCGCGATTCAAAGTAATTTAATTCAAATGCCTGGACAGGATCTACTACAACTAAGAAAGGTTATGTCACACTAATAGGGCTTCCCCTGACTGACCTCAGATGCCATTCAGCTGAAGGAGTTATCTTCTTCTTTCTGGAGGGATGTGATGAGGGTACGGTCAATGGTGTCAAGATGGACTGTTTCCATGTCCCCAAGTTCGCTATCCTTCACATTGTAGACGAGGTGGACGGCAATGCCTCATCACCTTGGGGCTTGTTTTGGCAAAAGGGGACACTGCTTAATGCGGGAGGACAACTTTATACCTCCCATTGGAGATCTGGGTCAGGTACATGGAAAGGTGCATAGTGTTGGAAAGCCTTTCTACAAGGTTGGGAGCTCTGGTCAAAAATACAAAATAGTCTGGGGTCCCTGGCTGTTTCCCTTTAGCACCTCATAAATGTAAGTGATTGCTGAGAATTTACTGCAAAATGCTTTCAGTGTGTGGGCTTCTGGCCTGATATGCTGTACTATGATCCTCAAGCGACTTTTATCCATGACAAAAAGAAATGTAAATACCAATAAAATCTTTATATTAAAAGAATTGCAGAAACGTTGTAGAGATCAGGGCAGCTATCACCCTGCTGGATGCCGACATAGCCTAAGCTAGGGTCTCCAGGCCCTTTTTGTCACTTAAGCTGATGGGCTTCTGCCCCATCAGCTTGTGCCCTGTAAATGTAATATATTAAAAACATCGCAGGAGTGAATACGGGGCTTCGATCAAAAGAGAGAGAGTATGAAATCCACACAGCAGGATTGTCTCCTATTCCCATATGGCATTCGAACACCCAAGTACTACCTATGGAATGCCTCCTTAACATAAAATAGCTCAGTATGCGATCTGTGTACTTTAAAGGCAACTTCCCAGCTGAAACAAAATTGTGCTGCAAAAACAATACTCCATCAAGACTTTGTGCTGCTTTACTTCAGTTTAAAGTCTGATAAATATGTACCCTAGTTTTAACAGCTGTAGCTATTGCCAGACTATGTGGAGTCAGACCTCCCAACTTTAGGCGTGTGTGGACAACCTTAAAATAGCCATAAACTAGAAAAAATATGGAGCCCACCAAGTGACCGGTTGCACAGAGTATGTTGGAGAAGAAGGGTTTTGTTACAGTCAACTCAATGCTGGCTAGGTCCTATATTGTACCGGGTAATTCCGTGAGGCTCTAAGGGGCAATTTCTTTAGGTCAAGCCTAGGCAGCGCATGCGCGGTCTCTAGACACTCTGTATCTAGTCTGTGGGCTTTAGGCACGCCCAACGCTGATCATTCGTTCATTCGTCTGCCTATCAAAATTCCTTTGGTTTCTTTGGTGAATGTTTACATTTGGCCTGCCTTTTGGCGGTTTTGTTCCCGCCCTGGAGTCTGACCCGGTTACATGGATCAGTTCACTTCTGGCCATTTGTTTGGTTTTGTCGCACTATTTTTTTCACTTGCCTTCCCTCGTGTTTACAGATTGTCGTGCTTTTTGGTTGTTTAACCAAACACGCTCATCTTCCTGCGTTCACCCGACAGGAGTTCATTTGCCCTACTGCTAATAAACTTACTTTGATCGGCATACTACATTTGTCAATCAAAAGATCCTATTCAACCAAAAATGGTAATAGAAGCACATACATTAAAACCATAATCACATCAAAAAGTACTTAACAGGGCCAAAAATACAAAGATAAAATATATAACCGCCTTTCCACAGGTTAAGAAAACAATAGGATCCTTATTGTAGCATAAAAAATTCCATATGTTCACTAGGAGCAAGGTATTGTTGTGAGTAAGAAGGTAAGATCCGTCTGGCATGGTTACCCCACTTTTTGCCTGGTGTCAGTGTGTTTTGACCAGTCTGACTGGGATCCTGCTAATCAGGACTCCAGTCACTGTGCTTTCTCCCTAAATTTGACTATGGTAAGTACTTTGGTCCCTTCCCAATTGGCTACTGGTGTACCATTTTAAGTCCCAAGTATATGGTACTAAGGTACACAGGGCATAGGCACACCAGGGGTCTCCCATGGGCTGCAGCATGTATTATGCCACCCATGAGAAACCACTCAAACTGTAACTACAGGCCTGCCATTGTAGCCTGTGTGAGCTGGTGCTAGCACCACTCACAACAGATATAGGTTTCCTTATATCCGAGGTCACTGCACTTAAAACCTATAAGTCACCCCTATGGCAGGCTCTTCAGTCCTGAGGGCAGGGTGCTTGGTTACAAGTGTGAGGGTGCCCCTGAATGAGCAGGACCCCTCTACAAACCCCAGAGTTGATTATCCAGGATTTGTAAGTGCAGGCAGCCATTTAATACATATAGTGGACATCAAGTCAATTACGAGATGTCTAACTATATATGGCTGCACTGAATATCATGTAATGTAAAGCAGTATGGGTGGTGGAATGCACACCTTTGTACTCAATAACTTCCTCAGTATTTAAATGCTCAATTTCTTCAACACTGAAACGGCGTGCAAGCTTGATGGCGCCTCGCCCAGTGCGCTTGAAAGTACATACAATCAAAGGGGAACCGGGATAGGTCCCTATACAAGCTGCACAGCCCCATGTGGATGAATCAAATGAATCAAAATTTCACTTTTAATCCTCTGTTTGTCTTTATTATTCATTTCTTTTTCACTTATTTCCTCAATGTTTTCAATTCATTTTATACATTCAACTTTCCATGAAAAAATCTTTTCATAGCACAAGAGAATAAAACGTTTCCACAAGTCACGATATTAAAAATCCAATGCATTTCGGGAATAGTTCCCTTCGTCAGGGATATCTAAAATATAAACAATTCAAAAGAAATAATCAGTAACATCATCCCACTCCTCACCCGAATAACAGACATAAAAAATAACATACTTCATATAAACTCTGCCAGGTGTTTTCCCCATTATGTAACAGATAAAAACAACGTACTTGATATTGACTCTGCCTAGTGTGTTCTCCATTATGTCTCAGTGAGCATCATACACGTGTGCCCAACAATTTTTCTGTTGCAAAAATGATCTCAACGCCAAAATCCTGCGTGTTTGAACACCCTACAGTATCGTGCATTGCACCCCCACTGCGTTGGACTACGCCTTTTGCCTCATCTTCCTTGAACACCTATCTTTAACCGACTATACTCCCCAAAACCCTCCAGGAAGAAATATGCTTACCGTGACTGATTTTCTCATGCTGCCTCGTATTCCATTAGAGCTTACTAAAACTCCTTACAGCGCTGCCTGGCATATTGAAAACACTATATTTTCACCCTCATTTCTTCTCAGCCTTCGCCCACAGCGCCGTCAGCAATGGTAACTACATTCACCTATACGAGCGCGCTCAATTTCTTTAACAACACCCTTTCCAACTATCCCCACGTGTATCTATTAAAGCATTACTCCACTATTTCGACTTAACTCCAACCTGCCCCTCGCCTTGTCCGTGAATACTACATTCCCCAGCATGCATCAGGGTTTCTCACGTTGTGGGATACCTAATCCCCCGATGTCCCTAGTACCCAGCAATCCATGCTCACTTCATTGATAAAAAGAAATAATTCTAAAGTGCACAGTACTCTACATCATCACTACTACAGAGTATGTTGTTAATTCAACAATATGCCTGCTTTCACGTGTCCAATGTGACCATATTAATGTTTAAGGCAGCGCTGTAAGGAGTTTTAGTAAGCTCTAATGGAATACGAGGCAGCATGAGAAAATCAGTCACGGTAAGCATATTTCTTCCTGGAGGGTTTTGGGGAGTATAGTCGGTTAAAGATAGGTGTTCAAGGAAGATGAGGCAAAAGGCGTAGTCCAACGCAGTGGGGGTGCAATGCACGATACTGTAGGGTGTTCAAACACGCAGGATTTTGGCGTTGAGATCATTTTTGCAACAGAAAAATTGTTGGGCACACGTGTATGATGCGCACTGAGACATAATGGAGAACACACTAGGCAGAGTCAATATCAAGTACGTTGTTTTTATCTGTTACATAATGGGGAAAACACCTGGCAGAGTTTATATGAAGTATGTTATTTTTTATGTCTGTTATTCGGGTGAGGAGTGGGATGATGTTACTGATTATTTCTTTTGAATTGTTTATATTTTAGATATCCCTGACGAAGGGAACTATTCCCGAAATGCATTGGATTTTTAATATCGTGACTTGTGGAAACGTTTTATTCTCTTGTGCTATGAAAAGATTTTTCATGGAAAGTTGAATGTATAAAATGAATTGAAAACATTGAGGAAATAAGTGAAAAAGAAACGGATAAAATAAAGACAAAGAGGATTAAAAGTGAAATTTTGATTCATTTGATTCATCCACATGGGGCTGTGCAGCTTGTATAGGGACCTATCCCGGTTCCCCTTTGATTGTATGCACTGAATATCAAACATGTTGGAATCCTACTCCAACACAGATTCCAGTGTTGCATGTAGGATCCCATGTACTGGGGGGGCTCCCCTAGGGAGTTCCCCTGTATTCCCGGTACCAGCCTTTCAGGGTCTAACAGCAAGCTAGTGCTGCTGCTGACCACAGACACGATTCTGCCCTCCTGCTGCTGAGCTGAGCTCGAGCAGGGGAAGGTAGAACAATAGGTTTCCTGTCACAGGGAGGTGTGACCACCTCCCAGACAGGACTTAAGGTATTGGGCTGGGGTGGGGGCGCTTGCCAGTGCCACCAGACTGCTTTGAAGGACATATTTTGTGCCCTCCTTGTATACTCCCCTCTGTCCAGCCCCTCCTATGGGAGGGATCCCTGCATCCTCCCAACCCTTTCCTTAGGGTACTTAAGGGGTTACCTGTGGGTGGCTCTTCAGATTCGTTGTGGGACAAGATTCAGTTCAGAAACCACTTCATCTTCAACTGTCTGGGCACTTTGGACTTCGTTGGACTTCGCTTTGGGAACCGAGATTACAGCTGGGAAGACTCCTGCTGCTCCTGGTCTCGTTGTCCTGCCAGTCATCTGCGTCATTTGTGCCTGTGCTTCATCCAGGTTCTTCTCCAGGGCTGTGGGCATCAAAGACACCCAAAGTAATCACCCTTGGAGTGAAGGAGTCACTACCCTGCATCTGCAGGCACCGCAACAAAGCTGACCCGTCTGCTGCTCCTGAGGTCCCTCGCACTCCGAATGGCTCAGCAACACAGGTGGTGGTTCTGCAACTCCATCGAGGTCTGCAAGGTCTTCTCAGCAAGTTTGAAGCCAGTATCCCTCATCGGAACCGCTGGAACAACTCCAGTGCACCGTGTCGACTTGCTGTTGCCAAAGCTTGTTGACTCTGTCCTTCAGAGATCGTCGGGCTACAAGAAGCTCCACCTCCAGCATCTCTTCCTGCCAAGATCTTTGTCCTCACCGCATCCTCTCCACCGTGGGCCTGCATCTTTGGAGAGCTGCTCGAGGTCCTCTTGCGACTCCTGTTCCTTCGGCCTGTGGGTCCTCTTGAGGGTCTTCTTTGGCTTCAGTGGGCTCCCCTGCTTGCTCAGGGCCTGCTCTGACTTTCCTGCATTTGGTGAGTCCCCTGGACCTTGCTGGTTCTGACACTGCACCTTCTTCGGTTTCCATGTCTGTTGCTGCTGCCAATGCTTGTTGGTCAACTTTCCTGCATCTTCAGTCAACGGTGGTCATTGGTCTTCAGTGCCTCCAGGTCACTCCCGAGTGGCATAGACTCTGTCCCCTCTGCTTGCAGGTACTTCTTTTCAAGAATCCATCCTTGGATTTCACCAGACTCTTTCACCTTCGCCAGCGGCATCTACACTGAAGTCCTCCATTGTGGTCTACAGCGGTTTCTGACGCCACTTCGCACCTATTCACCCGGCTTCCCTAGTGTATGTATCCTGGTTCCTGGGGTATCCATGAGTGGGGTGACTCTCCAGCCTTCCATCTTCCACGGGGTTCCTTCAGGGTCCACTGGGAAGGGTCCTTCTTCAAAACTGCAACCGCGACATCCCCATTGACTCACACTGAGTACGCAGCTGTATTTCCACTCTGCACACAGCCTCCGTGGGGTTCCTGGGTACTCACCTTGGGTGGTTCCTTGGGTCCCCAGCTCTTCCGAGTCAAGTCTCGACTTTGGTCGCAGTTTGCATTCCACTTCTTTAGCAGGCCTCAAAAAATCTACTCACCCACTTGCAATTGCGAGTAAAATTTGATCAGGTCAAGCTATTTTTAGCACCTAGTAGTCCCATTTGGCGAGTGAATTTAGGTTGGAAAGGAGCAGGTGTTCTGTTTATTCAGAAAGTGAATGAGCAATAAAGATGCCATTAAAACTTGTTTTGATCTTGACATATGCTGTCTGTTCAAGGAAAGAGGTCAAATGTCAGTTTGTCTTTATATAAACTGCGGCTTGGAAAATCTAGTTTATATTTCTCTCTCTTACTAGAGATAGAGGTTTTTGTCAAGTGAGCTGTCTGAAGAT
Source organism: Calotriton arnoldi (assembly GCA_963921515.1). Classification (NCBI taxonomy): domain Eukaryota; kingdom Metazoa; phylum Chordata; class Amphibia; order Caudata; family Salamandridae; genus Calotriton; species Calotriton arnoldi. The sequence continues at coordinate 1,147,121 of CAWUFW010000653.1, forward strand.
GTCAGTTATTTTTCTCTAACACATACATTTAAATAAATAGCCTGTTAATTATTACAAATATTTCAAAATATATCAGGAATTGTGAAAGCACATTTTTTTTGTAATTAAGAAGTGTGATGCAAGCAAAGAGTTAAACATGAGCAAAGCAAACCAGAAAACTTTACTTGGTGATATGCAAATGACACATATTTGCAGAAACTCCATTTCCAAACATTATTGTTTGTACACTATATAGTTTTAATCAGTAAAACCGCATGTCAGTGGGAATGTTTGTGGCCATTTCAATGTAAAATCTGCTGATTATAAATGACAGTGTGTTACCACTTCAAGCTTTAATTATGTATTTATTAAAAGTGATTTTTAAACAGAATTTGAGAAACATTCCTGTCCCCGCCCTGATGACAATACTGTTAATGAACTAAGAGACAAGTCAGGGGTCATGTGTATCCTGTGACAAGATTTGTATTATATATGGAAAGAAAGTTTAGTTTATTAAATCAAACAAAAGACTTTTTTGTACAGCAGACATGCTGAACCTGCACATTTGAAGGTGCTCTCATATGTGATAATGTAGAAAATGGTGGCTCAATGAATTAAAATAGTTTCCCACATTCACATTATTTGAAACCAGTTTATGGTTCAAGATAATTACAAATAGGTCGAGTAGATTATTTAAGTCACTAGACCTGCAGGTCTAGTAACATTTTTATAATTTTTCAAGGCCTGTTTAGTATATCGTTTAGTCTCCCCCTGGAGACTACTGTGTATTTGTGCTTACTTACCTTTTGAAATATTGTGTGTATTATGTTCATATCTCCGGGTAGGAGATATATATATGTGTCAGTGAGTGTGTATAATAAATATAACTATAACTACACTGTGTGGTTCTTTTTCATTTAACCTACACTATATGATTAGTTCTGGTAACAAAAGCTGCTTAACACGCCTTCTGGACTTAGCCTGAAGGCTGCTCTCCACAGCTACCACTTAGAGAGCTTTCTATGGATGTCTAAGACCACTAAAATCACCATAATGGTTGTCTGGATTAGTGCAGGGTGCTTCACTTAAATAAGTGTGCACCATATACTAAGCCAGCCTCCTAAATCGTGCAAAATACTAGCCAGTTGATAAGATCATTGTGGCCTAAGACATCTATACATCGAATAGATTAAAATACAATGCGCAAATAGGACAGCAAATTGATTTGCTAAGGCTTGTAAAATAACAGTCAAATATTTGGTATTCTTATAAGACGATAAAAAAACAAAATATAAACTTTTACATTGCATAATGTTTCCTAAGTTTTATAGCAGCAGTGATATAATTAAGTGAGACTATACAAATTTCAGGTGAGACTAAAGATTGGATATATCCAAGGCCTTCTTTATGTGAGTAAAAGTGCTTGCGCAGAAGTATGGGGCGTAAAAATCGAACCCTTAGCATAAGATACAGTGTGCAAAATAGCATAACATGTACAGATGTTTGGGTTGAAACAATCACATGGACATTTTGAAAAAGAAGTAACCCTAGAACCAGCCATGGGAAAGGCAACTAAATGATGTATTCGATTTAATCTCAGCCTTGACAAGTAAATTCTATGCTGAGGATTAATACACCATATCAAATAGTTTTCAGTACCAGAAGGGATAGATATTTGCAATATATATATATATATATATATATATATATATATATATATATATATATATATATATATATATTCAGTCAATTTTGGCCATAAAACATCACACAAACATCATATAAAATGCAAAATCTATTACATTGTAGTATGATACAATCACACAATCACATCCTCTATAAATACAAGCTAATAAAAATACAAGTACAATCCATTAAAACCAATGACAAACTATGCCCAGCTACATTAGCTATCCTTCATAAAGTGCAGATACATTACAAGACCACTCTATATAAACAAAGATTTCAGTGGCTCAATGAACAATTCAGGTCGATATGGCACCATATTTTGAGGCATTAAGGACATCATAGAATCCTGATTCGAGCGATGCAATCACCGTAAACGAAAAAAGTGCAGAACCAAAACTTCGCTATCAGAACTCAGAGACAATAAAAACACAGATAAAATTACATAATAGTGAGTAATGGGGCACTTAATCAAATCTCGATCTTCTAGACACCCAGGCTGCTCGTAAAAAGGATAGGACATTAAAGATAACATGATCTGTTGGAAGCATCTGTAGATACATCAAGGCTGGCCTAACGTGAATAAAATTCTGGGATTTCAACAAAGAGATTCCTCGGCCAGCTATAATAAGAAGAGAACATGGTAAAATGCAACATATCCTGCAGAGACATATTTTTGCAGCCGCAGGGTTCCCTTGCCTCAGGCCGTAGCCACCCAGAAGAGGATGCCAAAAAATGGTGCAGTTTGTTGAACCTGAATCTGGCCAGTAGAAACCTATCGTGCTCTTGGCGGACTTTGGTGAGATACGGTTCCAACCCCTGCACCGTTTTTAGCAGCATGTGACCCCCGAACTGAAGATTTCTGAAGCTCTATGTGCTCTCTCTCTCTCTAGGTACGAATGTTCCAAGAAAAGCCTTTTGACACACCCTAGCTCCCGCTCCGAGAGAGAGGAGGGATCATCAAAAATATCTGACCTACCTATGCAGTTAAAGGTTGCTTTAACATATATTTAATATAATTTATAATGAAACATGAATTAAGCAATTTTATTATCTGACCTTCTTCACAGTATGAAATGAAACTCTTTCTCACCCTTTCCTTTGTCTGAGTCCTATTTTTTCCAGGGAGATTAAAAAGATCGGTCAGACCCAAGGTGTAAATGTTTTTTTTTTTTACATAAGCCAGCCATGGGATAGCATTCACATTATCAAGATTTAAGCAATCAATCAGAACTTCCCTTGATAGAACAGCCCTGGGGGTACTCCAGAGTTTTAACCACAATAGCAGCGGAGCTAAATTGATAGAGTCCAACCCCCCCACCCCGCCCCCCCACTGCATGTGTAATGTGAGTTGAGATTGATTCAGGTAAAGGTAAAAGTCTACCTAAAAACATGTTTTCTATCGTCTGCAATTTCCCAGGCGTTAGGCAACCCCATACTCCTGCTCCATAAACACCCAGGGATAAACATTTACTTTTATATAGCTGAATCATTTCTTTAAACGGTTTATGGTCCAATTATTTGCAAATCGAAATATCATTTCCCCAGCAGCGCCCATCTTTTGTATTCTCTGGTTGATTAAACACTCCCACGACCCATTCGCACTGATTAAGAGGCCCAAATAGTTAAAGGAGGATACTTTCGCAATTGAAATCCCATCATTAGAAAATGTTTTTGTTTTAATGAATTTAGGACCACAGGTCATAACATATGATTTTTGATGATTTACCTTAAGGCTAAGACTACTCATAAAATTATTAAAACCCTCTAAAAGACTTTGGAGGCCATTTGCTGCTAACCCTAGTAGAACAGCACCATACGCGTATAATAGAACCGGAACTAGACGAGAACCGATTTGCGGAATATCTTTAGTACATGCCCCAGAGATCTAGCGAGACAATTAATGTAAAATTTAGAATAAAAATGGGGCCAAAATACAGCCTCTGGTTCCCTTAATAGGTTGAGTGCAATTCCCCCCCACCCCGAGTATGAATAACGCACTTTAAGGGATGTATCCAAATGTAGTCGCTTAATTAAACCCAGCAAACTAGGGTCAACTCCTGCTTGAAGCATTAAAACCCATAGTTTCTTCCTGTCAGCAAAGGCACAGGAGAGGTCCATAAATGCCATATGAAGGGCCCCTCTCTTGGTCTTGACATATTTGCCCCAGATAAGATGGAGATTAAGAGCCTGCTCCGTCGTTTCTAGACTAGGTCTAAAGCCGTATTGGAATGGTGAGAAATAAGACGTATGATGTTCAGCCCATTCCTCAAATTTCCCCAAAGTAACCCTCCCCAAAGTTTTGGTGGTACAGTCAATTAGCGAAATTGGTCTGTAGCAGACAGCCAGATTCATATTACCCTTTTTAGAGATTGGGATTATAGTAGCTTCTCTCCAAGACTCAATTAGGCTGCCTCCTACAGCAGCCCTCAAAACGTTTGCTAAAAGAGGGGCCCAAAGATCGATGTTATGCTTACAAAGATCAACTGGAACCCCATCGGGCCAGGATCTTTATTATTAACTGCAGACCGAATAGCTGTAATAAAAGCAGGGAGATTTACAAGTTCAACCAATCTTCTTCAATAGGTACGGAATCAAGCCTAATATCCTTGTCGCAGCCCAACAGATCTTGCACAGGATTAAAAATAGTGGAAAAAATAGATATCCAATCCTGTTCCAGTATGTGACACTCTATACCATTTGGGGAGTTTTCTGTAAAACAAAAAGGGCCAATTTACAACCTCCCATAATAACATAGGATCTCACAGGTTGGATGCTTTTTCTAGATCCTCCCAGGCCTCAAGTCTAAGCTCCTGCCTTCGTTGTTCAAGAGTTTGCTTACAATTTATCCTGGCTGCTCTAATCTCCTCTATATTCCGTGGGGCTTTCTTAATAGCATGTTTTAATGCTTTACGTGCTGCAGTACAGTTGGGACTAAACCAAGAATTGGGCAAGTACTCTTTGGATGGTTTATTGTTCGACAACTCAGCGGCTACACATTTAATAATTTTGGTAAAACCTTCCGCAATCCTTGTTGGAGAAACAAATAAAATGTCGTCCGACGTCTTGTTAATCAGATTGCTTAAGAATTTATCAGGATTGATGTTCCTCCAATTTATTCAAGCTCATATATGTCAGGAGAAAGCGAGCCAAGTCAGCAGTTAAAAGGATAAACTCTGTAGTACTCCCTCTACCTATAAACGTTGGATAGCTTATGTTGTCGTTAGGGCGACAATCAGAAGCAAAGATTAAATTCTGAGATTAAATTATCTGATTTAGAGGGTCACCATAGGCTGAGTGTTTAAAATGATTAATATCATCCCCCTGAAGGTTTGGAAAACTGCAAATATGATTCCAATCAAAAGAACATTTCGTAACATTAAAATCTCCTGCCCAGACAACTGAACAATTGCCCTTATTTTGTCTAACCCTAAAATCTGACAACTGCTTACCCAGATCTTGAATAATCTCTACCGGTTGTGCAGAGAAAAAATAAAAATGAACAACCAAGTTTAGCAGATGTTTCACCAACAAATGTACGACTTGATAGTATGGACTCAACGCTATCACAGTTACCCTCAGATTCTTAATGGAACATGAAATAAAAATGGTCAATCCTCCCTTCCCCCTCCCCGCAGTTGAGGGAATCGCTTGTGAGCTATATGTTTTATAGCCATTTATACTTATGGTATCAATAGACCACGTTGTATGCTGTCAAGAAACATCATAATTGTGCAGATAGGCCAACCAGTCATGATGATTTGCTTTGTCCCTAAAACCTGCAATGCTGCTATATAAAAAATGGATACCCTGCCCTATTGGTGTTGAGCTTTGGACTACTTGCACAACATATCTGCGGGACTGAAGGAGAAAGGGTATTAACCACTCCCTGGTGGCTAAATTCTTGCACACTGCTTGTCAGGGTTGGATGTCAATCATTTTCTGTAAGCCCTGAGAGTATTTCAAATCGGTTAGGATGAATAAAATTATCCAAACAGGGCTGAGGTTAGTAAGGGTTATGTATACGCTTATACTGCCTATAAGAGCCTTGGCTGAGCGTGGGCGGATAAAAGAATCCCAATGGGGTAACTCTTAATTTACTGGATGCTAGGTTGCCAGATGTTAGACAGGACAGTAAAATACGTACCCACCTGGGGTCTCTAAAAGTTAAGACTATGCAATCTCCTTCATCAGCTTTTGCTGTGAGGCCAACCCATTTAACTCTACGTGTCATTATAATTTGCTCAATAACAACATGGTTACAAGCTCCGTTCCTCCTGCACCAATGACCAGCTTTATTAATAAGACTATCACAGGACTCCCGAGTTCCTGCGTCTAAAGGAGGGACTCCTATTATAATCAATGTATAAGGAGTATATTCTGGCGGAAGATGAAAGTTATCAGAAGTGGCTAGGCCCTGTGAAACTGAGCCATGATCAGGTTTTTTGTTTCCCAACATTCACCAATCCTAAGGAAGGTAAAACTGCAGTATCCCGGGGGCATCCGGACAAAGTGAGTAAACCACTAGCCTGTGGTTTTTAAATGCTAAAACCCCTGTAAATACCCCTATCAGAAATAGAACCAGATCTTTGGAGAGGTTGACCAGCATTAGTGGTAAGCAACCCAGGCACACATGCTGCATCATTTAGCTAGTTTACTGGGGTCTGAGTAGCCAAAGACTCATGATTCTCCTTTGTAGGTTTTAAGCGACAATCAAGCTTAGCAGATTCCATCAAAGACATGAGTTTGCCCTCAATCATCCCTAAATGTGCCAAAATAGGCTTCAGAATATTGCCCATAAGATTTGTTGACCAAGGCTAGAAACAATCCAAAAAGGATTGCAGCCTATCATCGTCCAAAGGATTTTCCAGACGGGAGACCTGTTGATCAACATTTTGAGAGCATTGTGAAGGAGCAGAACGTTGTTTCTTGGAAGCTGTAACAGGGTCCATCCTTTTCCTCTTTCCTGTTTTGGTTTTCAAACTATCAGACCCCTCTATACACCGAGCGGTATCCTGAGGGTGGCCAACAGGTTGACTGCAACTGGCAATGGGGGGGGACGAGACTATCAAGACCGGCTGACTCACCTGCGTAGTCTCACCTCCCCTCTCCAACGATACACGGGACAATGGAAGTGAGGAAAGGGATAGTCTACAGGCCTCGAAAAATTCACTCGCCATGTCGAGTGAGATTTTATCAGGTTGAGCTATTTTTAGCATTTACTCGTCCATGCTGGTGATTTAACTTAAGCTGAAGGAACAGGTGTACTGTTCATTCAGAAAGTGAGTGAGCAATAAAGACGCCTTTAAATCTTGTTTTTGTCTTGACACATTTGCTGTCTGTTCCAAGGACAGTAGTCAAATGTCAGTTTGTCTTTTTACTAATTCTTGCTGATCTGTTCCTTGAAAATGTTTTTTACTTTTCTTTCTCTTATTATAGTTAGTGCTTTTTGTCAAGTGAGTTATCCTACAATAATTGTGAACCAAAAGGCTGTAAAATGTCAGGTTTTTTTCTAACATTTAAACAGCTTGTAAATGAATAGTACAATTATTTCAAAATATATCAGAAATTATGAAAAACTTTTTTTGTAATTCAAAAGTGTGATGCACACAAAGATTTACATAGGAGCAAAACATATCGCAACACTTTACTTGGTGATGTGCAAATGACAAATATTTGCATTAACTCGATTTCCAGACATTGTACACTATATGTTTTTAAAACCACATGTCAGTGGGGAACTTCTGTGGGCATTTCAATGTAAAATCTGCTGATTGCAAATGACAGTGTGCTGCTACTTTATGCTTTAGTTATGTATTTATTAAAAGTGACAGTTTTTAAACATGAGTTGAGAAACATTCTTACCCTTGCACTGATGACAATGCGGTTAATGAACTGAGGCAAGTCAGCGGTCATGTGTATTGTATATGTGGCTAAATTTGTATTCTATATGGAGCAAGTTTAGTCTATTAAATCAAACAAGAGTTTTCTGTACAGCAGACATGCTCAACTTGCGTATTTGAAGGTGCTCTCATATGTGATAAAGAAGAAAATGGCGTCTCAGTGAATCAAAATACTTGGCCAGGAACACATAATTTGACACCAGTTTATGAGTCAAGAGCATTATAATTAGGTCGAGTAGATTATTTAAGTCACTAGACCTGCAGGTCTAGTAACATTTTAAAGATTTTTCGAGGCCTGGCCTACGTCCAGTACCTCAATCTCTTTATTTATGGCTCCAACAGCCCGTTGGAGAAACCCATCAAGAGTGGCAGAACACGGTGTCCGACGGACGGGGTTTGGCTTGCATTTTCCAATTTCAATAAAACAGCAGAACAGAATAATATGTAATGACCAATTAATACCCACAAGTTCAAATGAATGTTCCTTTACAGCCAAAATAAAATCCCCAGTACCTTAAGTTGTCCAAAATCACTTTTAAAAACCTCAGCTGAGAAAACCAAAGAGGGAGGGGCCGGCCCAACCTCAAACGGCCGCGGATGGGCGCAGACGGGCATGCCCGCACCGCGCTGCGGGAGAAATGTAGTGCCTTTATGGCAATAGGAGGGCAGTCCCTGCCTACCGATCCACGCCGCCTGGAATGCTGGGGGACCGAGTCCCACCCCAGCCAGCCGCCGAAAAAGAATGTAGGAGAGCAGGTCTCGGACGGCCCGGTTCAGCAGTTCTACATTTGTCATTTTGTTTCCCTTTCACTATTGTTTTATCTTGTTAACAAATGATCATCATGTATTTAAATTATTTTATTAGGCACAGGGAGAAGCAACGCAGAGACTCAAACCGGTTCCCCAGTTCCAAAGTCAGCAGCTCTGGATGTTACGCCACATCCTCTCTTCCAATATTCCAGGTTGTTTTTTGTTTGTTTTTTTACCCATAAAATGTGTGATGAGTCAGAACAAGGTCTGCAGGCACTTAAAGATCCCGTGCCTGCATCACTTGGAGCAGCCGCTCATTTAGACACGGGGCAGCAGTGTCGCCTCTCTCCAAAAGAAAACGACAAAGAAAATCCACCTAAGTGATTCACAAACTTCTATTCGGCAATGTAGAAACTCCCCAGCTGCAGGTTGTGCTGGAGTATGAAAACATGCGTCCTTTTCCGAGACATGATCCCCACATAAAATAAGGCTTGTGCGCTCCCTTTCCAGCTCAGAAGAGCTGCCTCTGCACCAGAGCCGCCTGCCCGCATGAATGCGGTATGAAACCAGGATGGTGCCGATGAGTGCTGGCCTTATGTTTGTTGTTGGGGGTCTGCGTTAGTTTGGGATACTAGGTTATTGTGTTAAATATGTCCGTACCGTAAGCTGTGCGCTGCAGTCATCTGTATTCACTGGTAACTGCATTACGTCGAGTCGGCTCGTTAAAGGGGTTTTAGTTCTACAACATTCACTGAGGCAACGAAAATTCTGACTTGCGGCAGTTGGGCGCGGTTTGCCCTCAGAGACCTGTGTGAGAGCACCTTCATACTGAGAGAGCTCTTTGGGCATCTGTGAGAAGCTGGCTTGGTATATGGCCTACACTTATGTAAGTGGGCACCTTGCACCAATCCAGACAACCGTTATGGTGATTTTAGTGGTCTTAGACAACCTTAGAAAGCTCTCTAAGTGGTAGCTGTGGAGAGCAGCCTTCAGGCTTAGTCCAGAAGGAGTGTGAGGCAGCTTGTTTTACCAGAACGTAATCTTATAAGTATAGATTAAGTGAAAAAGAACCACAGTGTATTTATAAAAATATGTATTTATAATAAGACACTCACTAACACATACAGATATCTCCTAGCCGGAGATATGCACAATGCACACAATACCTTTCAATGGAAACAAGTAAGTAGCACGTAATACACAGTGGTCACCAGGTGAAGACCAAACCATATACTAAAATAGTGGTATGCGTACCACGACTCAAGTTAAGACTATACCCATAAGATGTAGAAGTGCCGGGGACCCAAAGAACCACCCGAGGAAAGTAACCAGGAGCCCCACGGAGGCCGTGTGCAGAGTGGGAGCACGACTGCGGGATCAATGCAAGTCAAGGGGTAAGTCGCCGTTGCAATTTTAAAGAAGAAGGACCCTTCCCAGTGGACCCTGAAGAAACCCGTGGAAGACAGAAGGTTGGAGAGCCACCCCACCTGTGGATACCTTAGGAACCAGGATACCTGCACCAGGGAAGCCGGGTGAATAGGTGTGAAGTGGCGTCGGAAACCGCCGTCGAACTCAATGGAGGACTTCAGGAAGATGTTGCTGCTGAAGAATGTGAAAGTGTCCAGTGGCACCCAAAGGTGGATTCAGGATGTGAAGAACCTGCAAGCAGAGGGGTCAGAGTCTATGCCACTCAGGAGTAACCAGGAGGCACGGAAGACGAATGCCCACCGTTGTCGAGTGTTGCAGGAGAGCGGACGGTGACCTTGAAACTGCAGCTGTGTGGACCAGGCGACGCTGTGGATGATCAGGAGCCGTACACGAGCCGTACACGAGCTGTCCCACGTCGGATGTCAAGAGATGAGGGGTCAGTGTCTGGCGGGAGCACCAACAAGCCTTGGCAACTGCAACCAATGTGGAAGTTGAAGAAGGTGCAATGTCGGGACCAGCAAGGTCTAGAAGACTCACCACAAGCAGGGGAGTCCGGGCAGGCCCGAGCAATCAGGGGAGCCTTCGGAATTCAAAGATGACCCTCAAGAGGACCCACAGGCCGAAGGCACTGGAGTCGCGAGAGTACCTCAAGCAGCTCACCAAAGATGCAGGCCCACGATGCGAGAGAGTGGCGGTGAGGACAAAGATCTTGGTCACTGGAGATGCTCGAGTTGGGGGCTACTTGGAGCCCGAAGATCTTGGTGGAAGGAAGCCAACATGCCTTTGCAACTGCAGGTCGACGCGATGCACAGGGGTTCGGTCCCTGCGGCTTCGACGAGGGATACTGGCCTCAAACTTGGTGAGAGGACAGGGCAGGCCTCGAGGGATGTGAAGAATCACCACCTGTGTTGCTGAGCCTTTCGGAGTCTGTGGGAGCCCTGGATCAGTAGACCGTTCAGCTTAGTTGCGATGCCTGCAGATGCAGGGAAGTGACTCCTTCACTTCAAGGGAGATTACTTCAGGTGTCTTGGATGCCCACAGGCCTTGGAAGGTTCCTGTATGGTGCACAGGCACGGACGTTGCAGCAGACGAGCAGGGCGACAAGATCAGGAGCAGCAGGAATCTTCCTGGTTGCAGCCTTGATGTCCAGAGTGCCCAGACGGTTGAAGAAGTGGTGTCTGAAATTAATCTTGTCCCACGACGAATTTAGGGACCCACCCACAGGTAAGCCCTTAAAAACTCTAATGAAAGGGTTGGGATGATTCAGGGGTCCCTCCCTAAGGAAGGGCTGGACAAGGGGGAGGATACTCCACTGTCCTTTGTCCAGTTTCTCGCCAAAGCGGGAGCCAATGGCTCCCTGAACTGGTTTGAACTGGACTATGCATGGAGGGCACCAAGTGTGCCCTCCAGGCAGGATATGTGGCCCTGGCAAGCGCCCCCACCCTGCCCCAATACACTAAACCCTGTCTGGGAGGCGATGACACCTCCCTGTGACAGGATACCTATTGTTCGGACTTCCTCGGCCCGAGCTTGGCTCAGCAGCAGGAGAGCAGAAACGTGTCTCTGCCCGGCAGCAGCCCTAGCTTGCTGTCCAGGTCTGGAAGACTGGTACCGGGAGCATCAAGGGCCTCCCACAGGAGCTTTACGGTGCAAGGAATCATACCTCCCATGCCATTTAAGGTGTGGAGGTATGATTCCAAGATGTTTGATACCAAACATGACAGGGTTTGTTACAGCCAGTTTAGAGATGGTGATCGCGTAATGACGCGGTGCCCCTCTATATGTTATATGGCTGTCTCACTTACAACCCGGGAGAATGGACTCCGTAGGCTGTAGGGGTGTCCTGCTCATGCAGGGGCACCCTCACACTTAGAACCGAGCACCCTGCCTTCAAGGATTGAAAGGCCTGCCTTAGGGGTGACTTATAAGTTTTAAGTGCAGTGACCTTAGATATAGGGAAACCTATAGCTTTCGTAAGTGGTGTTAGCACCAACTTACACAGGCTGCAATGGCAGGCCTGTAGTTACAAATTGAGTGGTCTCCCATGGGTGGCATTATACATGCTTCAGCCCATGGGGGACCCCTGGTGTACCTATGCCCTGGGTATCTTAGTACCATATACTAGGGACTGATAAGGTTACTCCAGTGTCCAATCTGGGATGTACCCAAGTACTTACCAAACCAATTTAGGGGAGAAAGCACAGAGACTGGGGTCCTGGTTAGCAGGATCCCAGTCAGACTAGTCAGAAACAGTGTAACATCAAGCAAAAAGTGGGGGTAACCATAAGAAGCAGATCCTACTTTCCTACAGCATCCATTGTGTACAGTCCATAGAAAACTTAGAAACGCTCGTAAACTTCGCTGTTTTGACTGAAGGTTTAACGCACTGGAAAACCTTGGCCAACTTGTTGTTGGCTTTACGTTCATTTCGTATCACAATTTTTTATTCAAATCAGAAATTACATTTTGTTTTTTTCCCCAGTAGATGGCAGCATGTTGCTATATATTGAGTTGTGTTTTTGTAATTATTTTACCTGCTTCTTGAGTGCACTAATAATGCATACACACATTCACTTTTTTTTTTTTATTTCGATTTTTTTATCTTTTAAAATATTGGGACCACACACCCACCCCATATATGTATAACAGGATAGGCTCTTATTCAGACTAATCACTAAGGCACTAAAGTGTACAATTTTAGTGAATAAACAATCGTTGCTGTTATGTACTTACTTTTAATTACTTCTATTTTCTATCTCTTCTCTTAATGCAGAGATTTATCAGAGACCTCTTACTTGACCAGCAAATTTGGATCTAACCTGCAACCAACACAGTTGTTCCCTAAATAATGAAAACTACTAATAAATCCAGTACAGTAATCTCTCATGGTACTTGATCAGTTCTAAGATTTAAAACAAGCTTTGGCTTTCCTTAGTTAATTTAATTATAATGGGTTATTGTTTTCCGTTTCCCCGTGGGCTAACTGCACTGCTGCAGTAACTGTCATTTCTCAAAGGTGGTGGTGCAATATGCCACGTTTCATAATTTCCATGAATCTTTCTTTCCAATATGAACCGCTAGATAAGCATTGCCATGAATACACAGTTTGATAACAGCTATTTAATATGGAATATATGAAACAGCATCATCTGTATTTATCTATTATTCGTGGACTATACCTGAAAACCCTCGTCTCCATTGAGTCTTAAACTGTGTCTTAATTTTGCAGAGTACTCCCATCTAGCATCATCCTCTGAAAAGCTGAGGAGGCTGTAATGTGCAACTAATAGGCGCTTTGCAGCGTGCCCTTGTTAGGACTTCTCCCTCTTTTGTTTAGTCCATTCCCGGATCTTGCAAGATAATAAATATTGGCTTTATGATGGGTGCAGCTATGCCTTTAAGCTCGCAGATGCTAGTGTGACAACTGCTTGTATCAATGCTTATATTAAAACATATCACGCCTCTTTATGCCCTTCATGTAGCAAATACCATAGAATTGAGTGTGTCCATTAACGCACGCATCAAATATGTAAGTGAGCTGTATACAGGCCTACCCCGCCTCTAAATGTAGGTGTCGGTGGTCGCAGACTTGCATGCAGCCTGAAAAGATGTGATCTTTTTTCAGGAGGCAAGAAAGCACTTCATTGGCACCCTGTCTCACACTGGATCTGTTTTAAATTGGCCTGTGAGGAATTTAAAGGCATCCCCACCTCACCCCTTCCATAGCTGACGTCCAAGGTGACGTCATTTGAAGTGGGGTCACCTTCTTAAGTCCTCGACTTCCAGATAAACTCTAAAAGTGGGCAACTCTACTCATTCAAGCTGTCTAACACAGGAAGCCAGCTTTTGGTATTCCTTGTAGCCCTTCCCTTCCAGTCTTTAAACAGCAGCTTACATCTCCGGTTTTAGTGCAGCAGACGGTGTGTAAACCCCCATACATAGTGTACCTTATAAATGCTGCTTCTCGCTCTCTTAGCAGTTATTTGTCTCGTATAATAAGCACAGTGCTAATGCTTGAACTTTATTACAGTCCTAGCCGGTTGGCTGGTAGCTGGGGTTGTTGAGCCAGGTGGCAGAACCCCACTCCTTTTAGGTATGTGGGTTCATTCCATGTGGGCCACGCTACGACTGGTGGAATGTCTCAGAGCGTCTGTCAGTAAGATCCGTCATGCTATGGCCTCCACTCTCTAATAATATTTCTCTCGACTCCACGCCACAGCCAGATGCCAAGTTTGGCCAGGCTGTTACAGAACCTCTTTGTTCAATTTTTGTGCTGCCAGCATTTTTTTCTTATAACATGTCTTCGTTATGGGATATAATCGAGAGAAGATCAAGTTGCGGTACCCGTCACAACTCTACATTATTTCAGACAGTTCGGGATTGGTTTTGAGCCAAGGATTTTTCTGAAACCCATTACCCCCCTAATGCATGAAGAGTGGTATTAGTGGCTCTATTAGCCACCTCCGACTGTGCACATTAGAGTCCAATAAAACCGCTTGTATCACAGTTTGCAGTAGGATGACATTAAAACAAGTGGCATTAGTTGTTTGAAGATGACTAACCTGTTATGTTAGACACTATGCTTACTGGCATTAGATTCCCAACAGAAATGACTTTCTTCATGTACCTGCACTCTTCAAGTATTTTACTGGCTTCTTGACATGCGTGATTCAATTTCAATAATGGAAAATGCTGCAATGGAGCTGCTGTTGGCTTACCCTACTTTGTTAAGCAGTCAAATTCAGTTCTTGCTGGCCTAGAATCTAGGCATTTGAACAGCATATTCAGAATGCAGACACCAGCTAATAGAAATCTGCCATTTTTTGTCAGGACACATTTACCATAAGTTAGTAGATTTAAAAAAAACAATTAGTTGTTAGTAAAGCCTACTAACAGCACAAGCTGTCTGGTTGCAAAAGACAGATTATCAGTTTGCCAAGAACGCTGGTTATCATTCGTTGGCTTTATTGTCGCTCATATGTTGGCTCCTTATTCAATGCCTTGGAGCAGTTAGTGAACGCATTGTTTGAATAACATTACTTTCAATCATCATTTAAATTCCTTTAGGTTGCAGACTTGCCCTATCTTGGCATATGTTCATTTAAAAGCATGTAAGCCCAACCTTAGGTGTGTGGCCGTTTGCCAGTGGCACCTGAATTAACTGTAGATGTTGTAGCACCCAGGATAAAGTGCTGCATGGCTCAATATTTATAAGGTCTCAAAGGCGAGACCCATTGGCTATGCCAATGCTTATTTGCGTAATGGGGGCTGTTAATGTGTGTTTTTCCAGTGCCCGACCCACAGTTGCTGCTGCTTTCCGTTCTTTACTTTCAGCGCTCTGGCAGCATCTACAACACACTCACACCGTTTATTATTTGCAGTTACATATAGCTCGGCCGTGGTCCGAAGGAAGGTCTCGACAGCTTTACAACACCCATGATGCCCTGCATCGTCAATCACAGCGTGCTTGTGATGTTTAGCTGTAAATATGAAACTTACTCACAAACTCCGTCCGCACAAGGTGGCTGAGATAGCTTGGAGATGGGTTAATTTGTGCCGGTGGGTCTCATCGGCACTAATTCTGCCTGGCCCCGTTGGTCCAGTCCTTCAAACCAAACGAAAAGCAATCAGACCCCGCTGACTTTTCCGCTTAGCTACCGCCGTCAGGTAGACGGTGGTTTTGCGCGGCGCGGATGACGTCAGGCGCTCTCGGACTTGGTCACACCTGCGGATTACTGTCCAACTACGCAGGCGCCAGTCTCGTTATCAGTTGTTCTACTCTTGTGTATTTTGACTCGTGCCGCGACTACGTTACCAGAAGCAAGTCACTGGAAAACGTCCTTTCAGTTGGAAGCAACCAGTGAGCCGCTGAACCCTTTCCTTTGCGGAGCAGACTGCGCACGGCACTATTCATAGGGTGTTTTCTGGGATTGTACATGTCGAACCCGTCAAAAGAGAATAGGGGGCACAAAAGCACAGGAACGGATTGCTCTAATAGTACTCCCAAGCAGACATGAATCTCTACACGGGCAATAAGGTATGCACCTATGTGCAATCGGAAACAGCACTGAAATTAAAGGTATCGGACGGAAGCTCTACTCCTTTGCATGCTGGTACTCGCAGTCCTGCAGTTAATAAATGAAAAAGTAAAATTCCAGGAGCAGCAGAGCGTTAAGTATAGCAGGCCTTGATGAGTAGAAATCATATTTGAACTCACCGCAAACTGAGTTTTTTTTTTTCTTCTACTTGCTCAATCACAAACCTAGCGTTGTTCTGTGTGACCTGTGTAGCGTCCTCCCCAGCCCAGGAGCATGCAAATGAATTACGCCACACAAGAGCTGCTATCAATCCTTACTTTATTCTTCAGCATACACTCATGCACTGCGCAATACATCATACTTCAAAATTAACCACGCCTTAACACCTCCCCGCATATTACGTATTTCCTCTTCAGAGTCCGCCCAGAACCACAAGGGTCCTAGTGCGCATAGCATCAATATACTACATCTCCCCCTTTGTTAAATAAAAAGTAGCAGACATCATTAAGATACATTTCTTCGATTAATGTGCGAGGCACTCGCACTTGTCTGCCAGCTCAGGTGATCTAGGTCCACCTTGATCGAGCGATAGCGACATATGCTCAGGCGCTTGAGCCGGACAGGATGGCGGGGTCACCTCATGCGAAGTTTCAGGACTAGACACGTGTTGCGGTAGGGATTTAAAATGTGATGTGTCCCGAGTGATGGATTGTCCAGGACGATGTGCTGTCACCATATATCCCTTGCACGCAACAACCTGTAACGAATTAGCGGCAAAAGGAGTGTCCATTTTCCATCTTCGTCTCTGCTTAACCAGTACCCTGTCTCCCTTGTCAAAGACTGTCTCCTGGGAATGGCGACACTGATCTTCATGCGTTTTTCTTTTCCGAGTCGCGTTGATGTCTCGAACCTTGTCAGTATTCACTGATCGATCTGGGGTCCATTGAGGTAGTTTTGTTCTTTTGGTTCTCCCAAATAGCAAGGTGGCTGGAATCTCACCAGTTATGGAGTGAGGAGTTGATCAATAGGCTCGGAGGGCCTGGCACAAGGCTTGGTTCAGAACGATTCCCTCCATGGATGCTCGTTGAATGACCCTCTTGAGGGTGCCCATGAATCGTTCAACTACACCATTGGCCTGGGGCCAGAGGGGTGTACTCTTTTGGTTTTATCGTTGAGTCAGACAAGAAATTCTTTGCATTCTTTGCTGTTAAAGGGCGGGACAATATCAGATTTGAGAATTTCGGGGATGCCCCAAGTTGCAAAGATGTCATCAAGCCGTTCTATGTCTTTGTCCTGGGTTGTCAAAGGTAGGTCTTCCACCAAAGAAAAACGTGAATATTTGTCTATGACTACCATAAGATAGTGTCCATTTCATAAAGGCCCAAAAAATTCAACTGCAACCCTCTCCCAAGCATGGAGAGGAAGGTCAGACATTGTCAATGGGTGCTTCGTCACCTTGGGGGACAAACAATTGCAAATGTGGTACTCCTTCAGTTCCTTCTCGACTTGCTCATCTACTTGAGGAAACCACACTCTATTTCTTAAGGCTCTTTTGGTGGCTACGATACCATGGTGAAGGAATATATAAAGAACTCCCTCACGACCTATATTTCTTTAGTTTATGTGAACATCAGATATGGGCTACACTTATAATTTATACAATTTGACACTTTGACCATATGATTTAATTATCATCATTTTATTATTAAAAAATACATATAAATGTTTTACCTTTTCGTTTTTTTATAAGTATGAAACCATAAAAATATTCATTTACATTTATGTACAATATTTTTTATACATGATTATACACAACATTTGAGGAGCACATATAATGTATAGTTCCAGACCCTACAAAAATATATAATCGACTACCTATTTCTTTACATCAATTCTCAAACTCACTCAATCACAACCACTCTTCATATCTGGATCATGGGGAGACCTAGAACTAATTGTTCTCCACAGCCCTATTGTGTGATCTAAATACAACCGGGTTTGTCAGAAGGTCGACGCGCGTTTCGGTGGGTTGGAAACAAAGCGCGCTGTGAAAAGTGAGAGAGAAGACACGGAGGCCTGTCTACCCTTGCTGGGGGGATTCCCCGAGAGGGACGGCATGAATTGAAGATCACGGCAATACCCTTCTGCACATCTAAAATATCAACATAACAAAGTAATTTATCTATGGAGCGTACATCGCTGAGGAAAACCACTCATGAGTACAGAATCCACACATATGAAGTATTCACTGAGAACACACAGGATTAACTTTGGAGAAATAACTAGTGTCCAGCAGTTGAAAATCAACAACAGTGGCCTCTTTCAATTTCCAGGTGTATAAATACACTCATTGTACCCCTTGTTTGGTTGTCAGTTCATTTGGCATGGTCCTGAGGAAGGTGGTCCATCGTCTGTTTCCAACCCACCTTCTGACAAACCCTGTTGTATTTAGATCACACAATAGGGCTGTGGAGAACAATTAGTTCTAGGTCTCCCCATGATCCAGATATGAAGAGTGGTTGATATTGGGTGATGTATGAATGTGTTTGGTTGTGATTGAGTGAGTTTGAGAATTGATGTAAAGAAATAGGTAGTCGATTATATATTTTTGTAGGGGTCTGGAACTATACATTATATGTGTTCCTCAAATGTTATGAGTGTATAATCATGTATAAAAAATATTGTACATAAATGTAAATGAATATTTTTATGGTTTCATACTTATAAAAAAAATGAAAAGCAAAAAAATGTATATGTATTTTTGAATAATAAAATGAAGATAATTAAATCATATGGTCAAAGTGTCAAATTGTATAAATTATAAGTGTAGCCCATATCTGATGTTCACATAAACTAAAGGAATATAGGTCGTGAGGGAGTTCTTTATATATTCTTTAGCTGTGTTCCCCTCTTCTCCCTGACCTCAGTTCCCTTAGAGGGGGTCCCCCTTACTAGTTATACGATACCACGGTGTCCTTCATGGGCCAGCTCGATGACCTGCTGTCTTAGACTTCCAGGTATGACAATTCTTGAGCCTCACAGTACTACGCCTTCTTGGGTGAGTGCTAACTCATTCTGTACATTTTCAAACCTTTGGAATTCATCATCATCGGCAAGGTGTTGGGTACTTCTCCTCCATGATTGCGTGGTAATAAGTTCTTTGATAATGGTCATGTTTTTATCTGTATTAATCGCAACAATGATTTGTTCCACAGACAGAGCTGCTGATGTGCTGGACCTCACAATAAAGCTGAGATATGCTTCAGCTGTCTTGGATGTCAGACTGTGACAATGTAGCGGCACTCGTGAAAAGTAATTGCTGGGTTTTGAGCCTTCCCTAGCTTGTGCGCTATCTCATGGTCATGCTCTTGCAGTCTTAACCCCCACCTCTCGATGCAGGGGGCATCTTAGCCCTCGGGTTTCCAAAAATTGTAATCATCGCCTGATGATCTGTGATGACAGTGAATCGTTTTCCATAGAGGAGTACATGAAAATGATCACAGGCCCACACCACAGTCAGACTCTCCTTCTCCGTCTGAGAGTAGGCACATTCTGTTTCAGACATACTTCGACTGGCATAGGTCACAATGTGTCTCTGAGCATTCAGATAGCTGTTGTGTTGAGCAAGGATTGCCCTTAGCCCTGCCGGGCTCACATCAACCATTATTTTGGTATGTATTTTGGGGTCAAAGTAGGCCATTTCAGTGTCGTTCTCAATCGCATGTTTAATGTCTTTGAAACTCTGGTCACATTTCGGAGACCACTAAAACGGTACATTTTGCTTCGTCAAGTCTCTCAATGGGGCACTCACTGTAGCAAAATTGTGAATGTATCTTGAGTAATAACTGGCCACGCCTAGAAAAGATTGCAGCATTATAACATCTTGAGGGGGGAAAGTGGATGACAGTGCTTGCACCTTGCCTGAAGTCATTCCCCAATCAGAGAATATGTGCCCAAAAAATTTGAGTTTGGTTTTGTGAAACTCACACTTTGCAGCGTTCAGAGACCTCATCAGTGAGTAACTGGCACACTTGGCTGAGGGCTTTGTCGTGTTCTTCTTGTGTTCTCCCAAAAACCAGTATGTCATCACTGTAATTGAAAGCATGAGTAACTGGTTGAATTACTCGGCGAATAACATCCTGAAATATCTCAGCAGCTGAAGATACTCCAAAACTCAGTCTCTTATATCTGAGCAAAACAACTTGAGTCGAAAAGGTAGTAATGTACCTGCAGATCTTCTCCATCTTGAGTTCATGGTATCCTTTGTTCAGGTCAAGACGGGAAAATACTTTGGCTCAGTTCAATTGCATGATCATGTCCGCAATGTGTGTACCAGGGTGTCTCTCCCTCTCATATCAACGCAAATGCGCACTGTTCTGCTACTGTCCTTTTTTTGTACTACTATTATGGGGGAAACCCATGGCGTGGGGCCTGTTTGGGCGTTCGATGATGTCATGTTTTAAAAGTGCTTCTAACTCTCTACAGCTTCTTGTAGATGAAAAGTAACTTTACGGTGTCGCTGAGCAATAGGGCAAGTGTCTTCATTGATATGAACCTGTTCTTTTATTTTCTTGAGTTTTCCCAGGCCATGGATCAACGACGGGACTCGGCTCGTGATCTCAGACTTAGCACAGAGGTTGTAGTTGAGGGATATTAACCCCATGTCAGCAGCAGCGGCAAAACTGAACAAGCAAGCACTTGACAAAGCCACTTGTAGAACTTGAATGGTGGCTCACACTGATGTTTTTTTGTGTCTCATTGTCACTGTGAATGACCTTTGCCTTTGTAATGGCTCAGAAGAGCCTGAGGTATACACCTTCGTGACTGACGGAGTGAGGCGAGGCACAGGGGATAGGCTGTTAAACCTTTCCACTGGCATTATGTTAATCGACACACCACTGTCTATGATGAAAGTTATTGGGTGATCGTTCACTTTCAATGTGATTTTGGGACAGTGTCCAAATGAGGATTGTCACTTTATTTAATAAGCTGTCTTTCAACTGTGATTTACTTTAGAGGCAGCTAACCCTACTTGTGCACGCCGTTCTTTATGAGATATCAGCGCACATCCATATTCTTCACTTGCATGCAATAATGATATCGAAGAGCCTTTGTACGATGAGCTTCACGATTGATTGATTTTGCCTGATTTCTACCATTCGTAGCTGATGTTGATTTTTGGTTTTAGGGGCGTGGCAAGAATGCTTCTGGATATGTTCTCGCGTCCCTTTTTTCTTGCCGTCGTGATGCACTTGATTTTTCTTTAGCGTGGCACACAGTTATGAAATGGTTCTCTTTCCCATATCCTATTGCTGGACATTTACCTTCTTGGGAAACGAAAATCCACATCAGAAGTATAGCTTTCTTTTCCTTGAAGACGTCGACTTGCATATATCTTGTTTATGCTTGTTCTTGCTTTTCACGAACAGTGGCGATTCATTGTGTGCTGTTCCTGCTTCCATGTCAGCAGCTTGTTGTCTGTTCTTCTGCTCTCGCAGCCATCAGCATTTTCTCTGGACTATGTGTTTCTCTCAGCATGCGCCGTCTAAATTAATCTGAAAGGCAGTCATCAATGACTTTGAGGCGCATGGCTTGTTCGGTAAAGTCACAGAACTTGCAATGTTTAATGAGTGCATCAAGTCTTTCAACAAACTTGTCTATTGCGTCACCAACCAGTTGTCATGCTTGGTTGAAGGTATACCTTTCATAGTCTACATTCAGCATTGGATTGAACTTGGCCTTCAATGCTTCTTTTACCAAGATTTTACATCAGTCTGCGAGATTTTCTTTAGCATTTCTTTCACTCCATCACCAGCAAGGTTTTTCAAATATTTGATGATCTTGTCATCTTCTTTCTCTAGTGCATCTACAAAGTCATCAAATGTTTCGATCTATGCAGACCTCCAGGCACCAATGTTCTGCAGTGGTGGCTACAGAAACATGGCTGCATTGTATTTCACGCTTCCTTTGCCGCCATTGAGAGTTCAGACAGCTTTCGCCATTCAGAACGGCACCAACAATTTCTGCAAGCACTGGTCTTGTGCTTGAGCCTGGGTTGCAGCATGCTTCAATCACCTTTGACAGTGAGTAAGTTCTCCGTTTCTTGTAACTTGTTGTCATGATCATTATTTCTGGCTTTGTCGATTGGTTGCTCTGTACTCAGGGCGTGGTGCAGCGTCTCTGTCGACCACCTTGTTTTGGCAGGTGTTTCGAATATGCTGCTCTGTAGGGCCTTCGATTGCTTCTGCGGCAGTATATGGGCGGGAGCAAGGCTTTGACTCCACAGGAGCCAGTCGCAGACCGCTCTGAATCAATTCTGGGCACACGTGGCACGCACAAGCAGTTTGCTGTATCGTTGCAAACACTCGGAGAGCAGTCTCGTTGGGCATGTATCCCATCCTCGTTGCCAGTTGTAGCATCTCCCCCAGCCCAGGAGCATGCAGATGAATTACGCCACACAGGAGCTGCTATCAAGCATTGCTTTATTCTTCAGCATACACTCATGCACTTTGCATTACATCATACTTCACAATTAACCACACCCTAACACCTCCCTGCATATTACGTATTTCCTCTTCAGAGTTTGCCTAGGACCACAAGGGTCCCAGAGCGCATAGCATCAATATAAGAACCTGGAAATATCCGACCCAGTTTTGTCTTACATGCACAGTTCCTGAAACTAAACTACACTTAGTACAAGTCACGGGAAAGCAGGCCCTCCATCAGCTATTCATGACAGTGGACCAAGTGAGATTTCAAAATCATAGATCAACAGGAAAGGTGTAGTTTTAGGGTTACAGACGAGCGTAAAGTTCCTGGAGGCTTACTCCTGCAGACCTACTCAGAAAAACCACATGGTCGCCAGTGGCGTAGCAAGGGGAGGAGTTCCGCCCCGGGCGGCATGAGTTTTGGGGGCGGCGGCCTCACCCCCCCTGGTTTTAAATGCGGCAGTAGCAGGAAATTGCCAGCACGACCCCCCCCCCTTACCTGCGGCCGTTGAGGTAATTGCCAGCACCCCCACCGCTCTTACATGCCACGGGCGGCAAACACAGGGACTGCTATTGGCGGCAGATGGTCTAGCTATGCCACTGATGGTCGCATTGCAAAATGCTTCCCAGAGCTGAGTTCTAGTACTGCTGGCTGCCAGTGTACTTCCAGCCCTACTATTGGAAATCCATCTTTATAGCTGTGGCGGAAGAGGAATGAGTGTTAGTAGATTTTTGCTGCTGCGGAAGAGAAGTGAGGGAGTAGATTTTTGGTGCTACAGAAGAAGAGTGAGTGTGAGTAGTTTTTTTTCACTTGCCTGGCCCAAGATTTGGTTTTCCTCCTGCTCTGGTAAGGTGTGCTTTTTTTTCTACATGACTGCTCCAACAAGCTACATTCGTATCGTATACCCTTAGTGCCAGAAATATGAGGTGCTTCTCTTGACACAAAATTGTGGCTTTGTTGATGTACCAATTGTATAAATACTTTTGTTGAAGCACCACTGGGTGACAGAGGTACTACTGAAGCAGACTGTGCTGAGAAACGTGTACTTTCCAACTTACATCTTGTTTTTTATATGTAATGCTTCAGTCTGGGGGCATTGAGGCACTAAGAATATACTACCAGCACAGATTTGAGCTCCCCTATGTCAGATGAGCATTGGGCCTTCTGCTGTGGCCAATTAGAAATGCTATCACCAAATTATCGACTACGCCTTATTCATTTCAAGTACATTCATAGATTATATCGCATGCCAGTACAACTTTACAAGACGGGTTGTCTCCGATTCCCGATGTTTGCGTTGCCACTCACCACTTGCTACATTCGTCCACTTGGCATAGGACTGCCCAAAGGTAAAAGAGTTCTGGCAAGCAGTATATACTATTGTACATGAGATCACTGGTTTTTCGGTCCCCTACACCCTTGTGGTTGGTTTGTTCGGCTACATGAAGGATACACCCACTGCGCACCGCCGGCTTATGGCCATGTTGCTTCTCCTGGCTAAACGCAGGGTAGCCATGCATTGGGGCAGGAGGCCAGGCCTGACCATCCAAGCATGGCTCAATGATGTGTCCTATTGTCAGGAGCAGCTGACCACCTACTGGAAACTTATCAGATCTCGATCTAAAGACATATGTGAGCCCTTCACGGCTTACCTCCGGCAACGTGACTGACTCGCAAGGACCTGTGGGAATCACGACGCAGGCATGAAGCCAACGGCTACTTGTGGGTTATCCTAATTTAATGATACACTACCTATGTTTTTCTCTACAAGTCCAAAACTGTACCAACTTCCTCTTGCCATTGTTCTGTCGACTCTGGGGGTCCTACCCGCATGTAGCCTTACGGCTAGAGCGGTCGACTTTGAAGCTGGGGAACCGGGTTCGAGGCTCGGCAATGACTTTCAACATCCTGTGATTCTGGGCAAATCACTTAATCTCCCCGTGCCTAATAAAAATGGATGTGTCCATCTGTAACGAAACTGGTGCTCATGTAAAGCGCTCTGATACCCGATTGCTCAAGTCTAGTTCGCACTATATAAAACTCTAAAAAAAAAATGTGACTCTCCCACATGTATAACGAACAGGGAGCAGTTGGGCGTAGTGTGTGTCTATCCTTCAATTCAGTGCGACTGTGGTTGTTGTGTTGTTTATTATCAATAAATGCCCCAAAAAAATTCAACTATCAGATTCACCATTAACACACATATATACAATAGAGGAAAGACCCCACCTAAATCACTGACATGACAAACCTTACACATAGCTCTGAATTCCAAACACCAGTGTGTTTTCATCTGTGTAGATTCTGGGGGTCTTTTCAACTGGGTGTTAGTGAGCACCCCACCATCTCCCTGCTTTGGTCAGACCACAATGGGCTTCCGGGGGCGGCTTCCTACAGAGAGTCCGCCCCTGGGCTAATTCGGGCGAGTGGTGCAGTCCAGGTCCGAGGGGGTTCCTCATATTGGCCGTTTCATGGGCGTGACTCCTAGGACAGTTGATCTCCTCAGCTGGGAGTGCAAGGAGTTGCACTGTGGTCCTGTCTGTAGATAGGTTTTCTTGGCCAAATATTGGCAGGGCAGGTTTATATTTTTCATTGGTGGGCGGGATAAGACTGATGAGGACATTGATCACAGTCGGGAGGTTATTGCGGTGTGGCAGAGAAAAGTAAGGCCGGAAGAAAAACCTTAAAGGTTCTCTGAAAAGCGGGCAGAGATAGCCTGCTAAGGCCAGGGATGTTAGAACAGGGATGGGTGGGGCTTTTAAGACCAAAGTGTACTGGGGAGTAGCTACAGCCATCCTGGCATGCTCCCCTCCGCAGGGAAAAATCAAGAAATTACAGGAGGCAGTTGGAGATAAAGTTGGCTATACGGAAGGCACAACGCATAGCACGACCTTACTGGAGCCCAGCAGAGAGGAGGGGGTCCGAGCAGCAAAGTGCAGTCGAGCGCGCCTCACAGAGCCATTGGGAAGGGAAAGCGGCTAGTTGAGAGGCCGGAGCAAGTGCATGGACCCGCACGGTTGCGCTTCCGCGGGCAGAGTCTGTTCCAATAGATTTGAATGTGAAGATCCCCAGCTCCCATCATGGGGCGCCGGGAACAGTGCGTGACAGCTCTTTTATGACTCCACAGAAAGGCTAGCAGTCAGCCTGTGTACTCTCTTCAAAAACAAACATGCAGAAGGGTGAGGTGGGCTACAACAGGGGCTTAAAAACATTAAAGGTGAGAGGAATGAGCAAGCTGTTCAGGTTATAAAGGAGAGCAGGGAGTTAGATACTTTATGCACAACAAATAGGATTATAATGGCATCAGAGTTTAATGAGCTTTCGGGGCAAAAGGAGAAGAGCTTAAGAGCACAAAACAAATAAGAGAATGTCAAGCCTGGCAGGGAGACAGTTCAGTGGGTATGGATCTCTAGCCATTTGAGTAGTGGGCAAATATGCGACGTCACAACGCATGCGATATATCGCATGCCATTACAACGCATACCATTACAACGCAAGTCGTTACAACGACTTCCTGTAGGGGGTGCTGGATGTTGTAACGACTTGGTTGTAATGGTTTGCGATGTAACAACGCTGTCGTTGTAACGACCGCGTTGTAATGGGCAGTTTGACAGAACCACAGGTGTTTTGGAGAACAGGACCACTTCTACTCCGGGTTGGGGTGACCAGGGGTTGTATAGGACTGCTGACCTGGGCGATGAACCCAGGCTTGATTTTCAGTCACCGGCCACGTTGCGTGCGACCTGTAGGCGATGTACCGAAGAGAGGGAGAGGTTGAGTGCAACCATCCCGATGTCGTGGGAGACTTCAATGGATATTCATCAGACTGTTTGAGATTGGAGAATGATTGATAGTGGTGTGGGGGATGGCGAGTGTCCGGAGGTGAGTGATGGTCAAAGAGACTTGACAGGGAAAGAAACAGAGCTTGAATATGAAGATGAGGGTGAGGAGTTGGAAGAAGGCGAAATTCCGGCATGGCTACTAACCTTTTCAAAAGCACTATGTTACAGGAAACAAAGGTGCACTAAGAACCACCACAAAAGACAGAGAAGGGGAGTAGACTGCCAGGGGTGGAGTCAGGCGAACGCACAAAGAAAAAAGAAGTACCACAACCCAAGTTGCAAACGGGTGGGACAGGGTGGTGGCAATGTTGGAAAGCAAGGGAAGAGGGGTGAATACCCTGGATGGTTGAGAAAGGAGTTGGCCCCACCGCAGTTGAAAATGGGGTTGTACAGGTGGGGATTTCGAAAATATGGTTGAGACTGAGCCCGAGTGAAACGAAAGTGGGTCACAGTACGGCCTGGAAGGGGAAAAAGGTGCTAAGGTTCAAGCACTCGACGGGGGAAAGGAGATTGAGAAATCTACAGTCAGCGGGATTGAGGAGACTACCTTATATGGGGGTGGCCATGCTACTTGGGGCGCATTGACCCAATAAAACAAAAGAAAAATATGTAAGGGGAAATTTTTGCACTTATGTAAGCTACATATCAGAGAGGCTCAGTCAACAGGGGGGGTCGAAAGAAGAGGCTTGGGAACTGACGAGGAGACCAAGGGTACCCACTAACATTGACACCTGGACATCAGCATTTTACATTTTTTGCAAGTGTATACTGCGAGAAATTCCCAGAGAGGTATGTATCCATATAAAATACATGAATACGATTAGGAAAGCTCAAATTGATTTTGGGGGTATGACATGGTAACACTATGATGAGGAGTTCAGGGCAAGACTGTGGTTGAAACCAAATAAACCCTGGGGAGAAGTGGCCAACGATCTGTGGTTACAATGGATGTATCCCGCAGGGCCTGCGCCGTCTTTGCATACACCAAGTGTGCTGGCAGTACAATTCCGTCCCTCTCCAGTACGTCCCACCCTTGGAGGAGTGGGGCAATTGGGGGAAGGGATCAATACAAGGGCATGTTGGGGTTTCAACAGAGGTTACTACAGAAGGAACCCATGTAAGTACAGGCAAGAATGTGCAAAGTGTGGGGAAAAACATGCAATGTTGCAATGCTTTGCGGAACAGGCGGGATACATACACTCTGGCCAAGGGAGAGTGTAACAGCCTAGTAACAAGAGCTTTTACACCAATTAAGGTTAACACATTGGTGTGGTGGCTGTCTTTTTACTCGAATAGAGAGGCAGCCATATTGCTGGAATGGGGTTTCCGGGAGGATTTTAGGTTAGGGTGCCAAGGCCCAAGAGTAAAACGCTTTGTGGATAATCTGAAATCTACTACAGAAATGCCACAGATTGTGTGAGAGAAACTGGCAAAAAAAATGGCAGAGGGGAGAATGGCATGTCCTTTTGATTATTGGCCATTGAATAATTCAATTATTACACCACTGAGTGTGGTACCCAAACAATTGGTGGGAGAATTTTGAATGATTCATCATCTCTCATGGCCAGAAGATCCTCACTGAATGATTTTATTGCAAAAGATAACAATATGGTTTAGTTTGCATCAGTAGACATAGCAATGGAGTTGGTGAGTTATGTGGAATTGGCAAAATGTGATATAAAATTTGCCTTCCTTCAGACTCTTACCAATTCACCCTCTGGATTCTGCATTACTGGGCATACACTTGGATGGCTACATATATGTGGACAAGGCACTACAGATAGGTTCTGCTGTATCATACAGACTGTTTGAGACATTTAGGCCCGTATGTACAAAATTCCGATTTTGCGATTCCCAAATAGCGAATCTGTAGAAATAGCTATTTTGGAATCGCAAAACGAATGTATATAATCTGTGATTTCCTAATAGCGATTCCTACAGATTCGCAATCGCTATTAGGAAATTGCAAATTAGGAAATCGATAAAATGCAATTTCCTAATAGGAAATCGAACAATTTACACATATGGGCTATCCTTTAGCAGGAGAACAATAAAAGCACCTTTAAAGGTAATCTTCCTCAAAGCCATGAAAAATAAGTCAGACCTGTGAATATTTAAAGTAACTAAAATACTGTAGGAGTTTCAGAGATACGATCAGAATCTTCTACTGAAGAAGATGTACACCAAGTAAAAAAATCTGGATACAAAGACAGAACAGCTTTGATAAAATTGGATGAAGGAGGAATGGCTAAACTACAAAAATATATACAGACAAGGAAAAAGTGCAGCTCTCACACAAACCTCTAAACCAGGATCACTAGAATAAATTCATATAATGGCCACAGACTACTCTGAATAGCCAAGAACATGCCACATAATCAGGGTCAGACTAGGATAAAAAATAGCCTTGCGCACCAGTAGAAAAATGGCTACAATTAGCGAACCACATAGCTAAAATAGTGGCAAATAAGGGCAGTTTTGAACTTGTAAAGACACACTGTAAGGAAATTATGCAAGGTATGGGAGATTGCACTCATTTGTGTATGCTGCAGGCACTGCTTATGGGAATATCATGGAACTCAACAGTGAAAACAAGCATTACCAATGCCAATAAGTATGGCTTTACAAGAATGTTGTATGGCAATGTAAAGCATTACAAATAAATATCATGGGAACAAGTATGTACTTTTGTGGAAGCAAAGAAATGTAGAATAATATTGGTGTAGGTCAAAATGACAGGTGACAGGTGCCGAAGGCACGCCAAAGGCAAGCCCGTCTGTGCCTGTCCGCGCCTGGACCGCAACCAGCGCTAAGAAGCCTGGCCGTCTGACCACCCACAGGTACTCCGCTGTTAAACTTTGAGCCCTGGATCCCGGATACCACAACAACTGCTGCCTCGCTCAATGGCAGGGCTGTTCACCTGCCAGTGCTGTCGCTTCACCTGCAACTCAGGACCACCAGCCTTCACAGATACCCCTGCCACTCCCATTTTGCCGACTGCAACCCCCCCGCTGCCCCCCCCGGAAACTTTCTGATGCCTCCTGCTCAACGCCCAGCACACCGAAACCACACCAACAAATATGGCAGAGGCATCACCATCATCCACAAAGAAACAATCCGACGTACCATGACTGAAGACGACACCACACCGACCATGGAATGGAACACCTCAAGTTCCAAATCCACAATGACGACAGAACGACCATTAGGGGCCTACAGACCCCCAGTACAACGCACCAGTTTCTGCGACACCATCACTAGCCATCAAGTCCAAGCACAACATCTTCCTCGAAGATCTCAACTTTCACCTGAACGACCCCACAGACACTAACTCAGCAAACCTCCTGGAATACATGATCACTGACCCCACACACAGAGCAGGACATACACTGGACCCAATTTTCATAGCCAGTGACAGAGTCAAATACAGCCATGCCACAGAACTCACCTGGACGGACCACTCCATCGTCCACTTCACCATCGAAGGATCACCATGCATCGCCATCAGCACCTCCAATGCCCCCTCCCAGAGCTGGAACAAAGTAACACAGACCCACTGGATGGATGGCCTCAACAACACCCAGCCCAGCCCCGCAACCAACCTGGAACAAGCAGTCCAGAACTTAACCATCTGGATCACCAACGCCGCCGACCAAGTTGCCCCCACCAAACAAGCCAGCTCGCACTCGCCAGAACTCAGGACAATAAAACACAGCTGCAAACAACCGGAGAGGAGATGGCGCACCAGCGGAGACACCACAGACCAAGCCACTTTCAAGTCCGCCCTAAACAAATACCACCAGCAACTCAAACTCGCAAAAAAAGACGCCCTGACAAACCGCATTGAAACAAGCGCCAAAAGCACCAAGGAACTTGTAGTATCTTGCTGTTGTGGTTATAATGTTCCCTGTTACCTGGTTCCTAGCTGCTCAGCCAGTGTGAGTGTTCTGTATGGAATGTCGGTGTGATGGACATGAGTAGAATGCTTGGGTGCCTGGTGTGAGTGTTGACAGTTGGAAGATAGGCTGAGCAGCAGGCAGGCTGCTCGTAGTGGGGCTGCTACCACTGATGTTATGGAATTAGTAAATAACTTACAAAGACACTACTCTGCTACGCCTACTACTTCACCTTTACGCATGGAACTTCATTACTACAGAACTCTTCCGCAATATTTGATTTGAAGCAGGATACTGCTTTGCTAGCCGAATGGTGTTTTAGTATGTTATGTTATGTTATCTGGGTACTTGTAAAGCGCGCAGCTACTCAATCGAGTGTCCTGGCGCTGACAAAAAAGCTGACCAGGGTTTGAAATATGTACTATTGCTGAAATAACCAAGTGTTCAGTGCCTTTCTGAAGGTGAGAAGGTCCTGCATCTGTCTGAGGACCAGAGGCAAACTATTCCAAAGTTGGGCGGCTTGCACCTGGAAAGAGCGTCCGCCTATTCGAGCGCGGGTGAACTTGGGAATAATTGCCTGCTGCACTGATGATGATCTCAAAGTTTGACGTGGGCAGTAGAACTGGACTCTTTTCCTGATATAGGAAGCACCTGTACCATGGAGGGCTTTAAAGGCCAAAACACCCGTTTTAAAACTGATCCGCTTACGGATCGGCAACCAGTGTAGGGATTTCAGATGGGGCGACATCCGTGTTCTGGGGCCGAGCATAAGAATTGCCCTTGCCGCTGCGTTCTGGGCCACCTGAAGACGTGTTAGTAAATATTCCCGTATTCCCAGGTACAGAATGTTAACATAGTCCAACCTAGATACTATCAGAGCCTGGACCACCGTTTTCCTGTGTCTGACTGGAAGAAGGGGCAAAAACTGCTTTAGCATTTTAAGCATGCCAAAGCAGGACCCCACTACGTGAACCTGAGTTTTCATAGACAAATTGTCATCAAGTATCTGAATATTGTTGTATGACAGAACCACGCATGCCATTACCACGCAAGTCTTTACCATGCATGCCTTTACAACAAAAATTTGAGTTTTTTACAGGTAAGTATAAACTCTTTATATTATGTGTATATCGTGATGTCACTGAGTGATGTAATATGTGAGGTCATAAGCAGTGCATTGCGGGGGCATAAGTTATAGGTAGCTCAGCTAACTATAACTGCTGAATTTCTCTGGTTTTGTATGAGTGAAATGTGAGCCTAACTAACGTTCCTGTAACCTTTGCTTTTTTAAGTGAATTTTTAAGGTTTTTTAAATTCTTTTTCCTAACTATACCATCCCTGTAACCTTTGGTTTTGCCAGTGAATTTATAAGGTTTTTAAATTTCTATTTACTAACTATAACGTCCCTGTAACCTTTTTTTCAGTGAATTTCAACGTTCTTTTAAATGTTATTTCCTTACTGTAACCTGTTGAGGTTTAATTTCTGTGAAATGAGCATCGGGCCAAAATGAATCCTGCTCTGCCACCGTTTTGTGCAACACCTCTACCCAACTGGTTAATTAGTAAGTTCTACTTCGCTGGGTAAATGTATTGTGCATCTTCTGCACTACAGCTGCGTAAAGGACACCGAGGAAATGTCTCCAGTGACCTTGTGTGTCTGTAACTTTGTCAATGTGATTGTTCCTTGAGCGTCTTCAACAGATAACTTTACTAGGTGGAACTGCAGAGAAAACACACTTGGATGATGTTTTTTTTATTTTTATTACTATGTGGAGGAAGCGTGCTTCCCCCTCCCCAGGATGATTTCGGCCCTGGGGAACCCATACCCCGGGGCCCGGCCATGTCACCTGGGTGCCCCTAGGGCACCTAATGTGCAATGGGACCGCAGGGGGAGCCTCAAGGCCACCACGGTCCCAGCCGGCTCCCTGCGTCCAGTGGGAACCGGCATTGCTCTAACAGACAGGGGGCTGCTGAAAGGCAGCTCCCTGTCTATCAGAGCAAATGTTTTCATCTGTTTCCCTGTACACATATTTGCGTGCAGGGAAACAGATGAAAACACCACTTTCTGCAAGCCGGAGCTGTTTGACAGAAAGCGGAGTTATGTTTGCTTCTGCTTGTTGGGAGCTGTGAACTCCCTCCAACTCCCTCCAAGCAAAAGCAAACAGCTACTTCCTGAGGGTGGGCACCTCGGGAGGTAGCAGGAGACGGCCCTGGGTGGTGGCTGTCCTCAGGACAATTCATGGGTCCAAGAGGGGGGCAGCGCAGCCCCCCTCCATTGTGGTATTTAACCCCAATGAGGTGGTGTGCTGGATTCCCTACATTAATTTATTTCAGCCCCGGGGAGATGGCGTTCCCCAGGACTGCGGGTGTCCCAGCGGGCCGGCCAGCATTCCTTTTTTAAAGTGCCCCGGAGAGGTGGCAGTCCCCAGGGCGGCTGGGGGGTCGGAGGGGCCCCTCTCCATTATTTTAGTATGATTTTCCCCGGGGAGGTGGCGGTCCTTGGCATGGGCAGGCCCAGTGGGCCCACCCGCATACATCATCATCATAACTTTATTTCGATCTCCAGGATCATAAAAGTACATCAACATAAAAACATAAAACATTCCATAAATTTTAAGGTGGATTTCGCTTAAAGTCAGGTCATATATACAATTATAAATAAATCAGTTATCATTTGATCCTAGGTAGAAATATACATAGATATAAAAAGAATAATAACCAATTAATACATTCCTAGTGCCACTTTAAGGAGCATGGCTTTGGCCTCAAGGGTTTAAAAGCACATATTCATCATTTAACAGTCCTAGGTACTGAATTATCGGCATTTTTAACACCAGGACTAAAAATATTCCTATGTATTACTTCCCAAAACTTCCTCACAGTGCAAATTAGCAATAAAGTGCTATATGATTTTGGACACTGCTACAGACAATCAAACTCTAAAAATCATTGTTTAAAATATGACTATACTAAACTAACTTCATGTCCCTGATTTCTGTTCTACATCATGTGTACTTAATTAACTACTATTCAATGTGTTCCCAAATAAAGTTTGCATCTTAGTACGTATTACCCACATCCAACCCAGGAATTTGGCAACAGATATTACACATTGCTCCGATGAGTTTGCACAAAATATTCTCAATGCGATATTGCTGATTCTGGTGCTCATATTTTTACATTTTAGCCTCAACCATTTGTTCCGTGGAGCCTCATAGGCTGGACAAACAAAAAGAATGTGAGAATAAGTTTCCAATTGATCTAGACATAACTGGCATTTGTTATCATCAGTGTTGTACCATTTACATGTGAGGGATTTTAACAGAAGGATGCCCACCCGAAATTGAAAGTATAGTCTTCTATCTAAGGGTTTTAAAATGAAATCCCAGAAATGCTCATACAGGGAGCTACATTTGAACTCCAGAAATCTCCGTGTCAATGATGAACATTCGGTTGATCTTATATTATAGGTTCTAATCATAGACCAATACAACTCTTTCAGTTCCCTTTTTGGCAGAAACCGTTGGCCCATGGGATCCTCCCATAGATGCCTCAAACCCATTGCTACCAACATGCTTTTTACTTTTTGCAGCCAGCTAATCTTACGTGTTGTATCAGCCTCCAGGACATCATTGAGTGCGGCAGCATAGTGAACTAACTTGGAGGTAGTCCATAATCTATGCCATTATGCTATTGGGCGAAATCTCGCTACTTCATCCAGGGGTTTACAACCTAGATCACAGCGCAGGGGCTTTAGTGGTGTATTTTGTGGAAGGTTTGTAATGCATCGTAAGAACTTATTTTCAGCTAGAACAAGTGGAGTCAGATTATCAAAGCCCCAGAGTTCCGAGCCATATAATACCCATCCCATGACTTTGGTGTTATAAATCTGTAAGGCAGGTCTGACTGGCTTCGTTAAAGAGGATTTGTGTTCTTTCACTAATGCTCCTGCCAATTGGCGATGTTTTAGAGCCATGGTTTCGATCTGGGGCTTCCATGTCAGCTTCTTAGCTAGAGTAACTCCTAGGTAATTAAAAATTTCTGTCTGTTCAAGGGGCTCATCGTTTAAGCACACATTACCCTTTAATACCCGATGTTTGTTTAAAACCATAAATTTAGTTTCACTCGTGCTGATCACTAGTCCTCGCACGCTACAGAATTCTTCAAATCAGGCAAGTGCTCACTGCAGACCACACTCTGTTTTAGAAAAAATGAGTGTGTCGTCTGCAAACATGCGAATTGGTATTTTTATACCTGCAAGGACCGGGGCATCTGTTGGGAAGTCAGCAAAAAATTGTGCTACCCCGTTCAGGAATAAAGAGAACAAAGTTGGGGCCATGACGCACCTTGGCAAACCCCCTTAGAGACTGGAAATCTATCCGTAGTATTACCCTGTGCACCCCATCGCACTTGTGCAAAATTATCCTCATGGAGTCTAAAAATACATATTAAGTGCCCTGGGGAGGTGGTGGTTCCCAGGACTGCGGGGGGGGGCTGCACGGGCCCCCGCATTAGTTTATAAACATTTGCCCCGGGAGGTGGCGGTCCTTAAGGCTATCATAAGCCCTAGGAGGGGGCCCCCGGGTGCCCCCCTCCTATTTCACTGGCATGCCCCCGGATCCTGGCCCACCCGGGGGTTAATTAAAAAACAAGCGCGGTAGCTAACACTTTTTTTTTTAATCTCAAATTTGCGATTATCACAATTTTGTGCTATTTTATTCACAAAAAAATGCTTTTTTGGGCTGTCGGGGTCCCTTTGGACATCAGGACCAACTTTATGGGGTCAGGGTATTCCTACCGTGCCCACTTTTCTTTATTGTTAAATTTGGGGGGGGGGGGCTCGGCTGAAGCCGAGTCCCAAGATGGCTGCCAACACTTCCTGTTGAAGTGTTGGCAGCCAGTCAGAGCTCTGAATTTCCCTGAACAAGCTCGTCATTTTTCGCAAAGTCATCGTGGCCACAGGTATAACTCACTATATTTTCTTAGATTTCTCAACAAGTACTGAACAGATTTACACCAAATAACAAAAAGCACAATCTGCGTGACCATATCTACCTTTCTGCCAAATTTGGTGTAATTCTGTCCAGCGGTTCGGGCTGCAGGCGTGTCTAAAGGTCCTATGGGAATTAACATTGGAAAATGCACTTTTTTTACACCCCTTTTCTCTCGGCCCACGCTTGACGGATCACCCTGAAACTTTCCATGCACAACAAGCCCTACCTTGACCTTTTTAAAAAAAGAAAATTACGTGAAGATTCGTCAACCGGCGCCAAAGTTATAGGCAAGTCAAAAAAATGCTTTTCCTATGGAAACATGGTCCTAACTATAACTACCCACTGGCGACCGCCAGTATGTAATATAATTATAGCACTGGGGACTGAAATTCCACATGGGCATAATTTGGATGCAGAATT
The DNA here is from genome assembly GCA_963921515.1 of Calotriton arnoldi. NCBI lineage: Eukaryota > Metazoa > Chordata > Amphibia > Caudata > Salamandridae > Calotriton > Calotriton arnoldi. The sequence continues at coordinate 1,182,546 of CAWUFW010000653.1, forward strand.
ACATATACACTTGGGACAATAATGATTTTACACAGATTACTTGATTTTTTTTTGTTAAAACCATTTTATTTGGGTTTCAAGTAATGAGAGAAGCATTACATATGCACACAAATCAGAAGTGTAGACATAACATGCTGGTTACATGTCTGATGTTGAGACAACATTGCATGCAATGAGCGAGAATCGAGTTCACAAATGTCTATGGAGAGCCGGGGGGGGTGTGAACCGCTCCCAGAATAGTTGTGCCTACTGGTGCATGCACCCAAAGGAATAATGTTAGAGGAAGAACTAAATACTAACATAGGGCACCAAACCAGGGTTCGTGGCTGGGGCAGTAGGAGGAGGGGGGGAGGCGGGTGTGTAGCTGTGTGCAGTGAGTGGCAGGTGCTGCAGACCTAGGCAGGGGGGGAGCACCTGGTGAGTCCACAGGGGTGTTCTGGCTGCGGGGCGTTCGCGCACAATGAGGGGGTGTCTCAGGAAGGCAGGATGTCTGCGGCCTCCGGGGGACCGTTCAGAGAGAGGCCGCAGAGGGACCTTGTGACTGCGGGGCGCAGTGTCATGATCAACAGTTTGACAGAAGCGTAGGAGTAGCATGGCCCATTCAGGGGAGATGGGGCGGCGAAAGACTCTGCGCACCTCCTCATATCGCAGCACATCTTCTTCTGCAGTGCCCCACTTACGTACAGTCCCTATCCAGGCCGCCAGGTGGGTCTCTCAGGTGCATGCCAGTGCATTGTGATGCCTCGCTTGGCCAGCAGAAGGGCTAGCGCTACGAAACGCAATTGGACCATGTAGTGTTTTTGTCTGTTGAATGTTCCCAACGAGCAGGCTTTCCAGGAAGAAATATCGGGGAGCTCTGTGACCTAGTGCAGTGTGGCGTGAATAGTGTTCCAGTAGTGCTGCAGGACAGGGCAAGTCCAGAACATGTGAAGGAAGGTTGCGCTCGGGGTCTGGAAGCGGGGGCAAGCAAACTGTGACTCTGGGGACTGGCGCTGAAGCTGCGCCGGCGTCAGGTATGCCCGGTGCAATATAAAGAATTGTATATTTTTGAAGCGGGAGTTATGGGACACCCTCTTCGGGAATTCCAGGGCGCGCTCCCACTCCTTATCGTGTAGTGGGCTCTTCAAATTCCTCTTCCCATTTATGATGCAGCTGAGCAAGCGGGGCAGGGGTCAGTTCCCGGATGGCCTTGTATATTAAGGTTATAAGATGTTGGCCAGGGCTCATGGTTAATACTCTGTGGAGCATTGGATGGGTTGCGGTCTCCCCCTCAGCCAGGTCCCAGAGGCGTTGACAGTAAAGTATGATTCGCCTATACACCACGTTTATTCATATGGTATGGGCATGTCCCGAACTAACAGCGTACTGGAATGAGGTGGCTGCCACACTCTGAGGCCACGGAAAAGACAATCACGGCACATGGTCCCCACTTCCTGTTAGGCATAACCAATTGCAACAGACATCATAAAGTCATTAACAAATTCCTGGAACTAGCACTAGGCCTAGATGCAGACTTCCCATGTCCTGGAAGTTGAATTCAGCACCTCAAACACATGTGTGGCTCTCCGACCTTCGTAGGGCACTAGTGGCTGAACACGAGCTGATGCAAGGTAACGCTCTAAATACTCCCACTGCCACCAACCCCCCAGACTGGCATAAATACCTAACATTCATAGAATCAAAACTGAACCCACACATCCTCCAACCAGGGACCCACCCAGGACCAATCCACCTCCCAGGGATAATGAATCCCCATGTGACGATCCCACTTAAGCCGGCGTCCGCCCGCTCATACCCCCCCTCTCTTTCCTTCCCCTAGCCATCTACCATCTGCCCCAAATGGTGCCTACGGCCCGGCTCCACCTGAAAACCCTCAAGGTCAGACCGACATTTAGCTCCCCTCTGCACACAGACATGGGTAGCCCTGATCTCCCCATTTACTAACAGCCATTCATAATGCTGGGCTCACAAAAATACGTCCAGCGTTAGTGTTCTCCAAGGTGCTCCCATGGTGCATGACAGTTGCTAAAATGTTAAATGTTATGTTAATGTTGTATTATAGAACCACAGGATCCCGCAGCGGCATCAATATTAGAAGATCCTCATACAACATGCAATAGTTTGCTTTTTAGCATATTGCCGTAAGATTATGTGTATGACTCCCATTGCCCAAGGGGCTGTGTAAGCAATACCGAAAATTAATAAACACTATTTTAAAAAAAAAGTATGATTCGCCTATTGAGCAGGAACTGCCCCGGGGGGAAGCCCGCCTTGCCCGGCTAGCTGGTCAAAGGGGAGTAGCTGGCCCTCGTAGAATAAGGAAGCCATCTCCAGAAGCGAGTGGTCCGTCCAGATATGTAACTCCTGGGTGGTGTAATAACCCCTACACCAGGGCAGGCCGGCTAGAGGCAGCAGCGGGGTGTATAGTGGAGCTCCTCTAGACAGACGATGAATGATGAGCATACAGGCCTTCGCGATAGTTACTTATATGGAATAGGTCGAGGTGGGCCGGGCTCCCGGTAGGAGCAAACGGCAGAATACCAACAGCGGCAAAGGTCCACTGTCAGAGCAGGCCTCTTGCAGGTACCGCACCGCTATCCAGCGAGATAGCCACTGGAGCTGCGCCGCCAGGAAGTAGGACTCAAACGATGGGGCTCCCATGCCCCACTGGTTCACCGATAGCTGCAGCTTGACCAAAGCGGCTCGCTATCGGCCATTTCCCCAGATAAGGGAACAAAGCAGTGTGTCTAGCTCCCTGAAGAAGGAGCGAGGAGGGATGGCCGGAAGATTGGCAAAATAGTAGAGGAGGCGAGGAGGGATGACCATTTTTGCCAATGCAATTTTTCCTATAGGAGCCAAGGTAAGAGTTCTCCAGAAGCCCACCAATGAGCTTATGCCCGACAACGTTCTGCGGTGTTTACCCTCAAAGAGATCCTGGGGGGAATGCTACAGGCGGACTCCCAGACAGCGTGGCGCCCGCTCGTGTAAGAAAGCTGGAATTGCCAATGCGCACCTCCCGCAGGGGGAGGATCAGGGCTGAGAGGGTAGACTGACGATTTTGCACAATTAACTTTCAGCCCGGCTGCTTCTGTGAAGTTCGACAACGTGGCCCAAAGAGGTTCGAGGTTGACCGCAATGTCCCGCAGATAAAGAAGGAGGTTGTCTGCGTACAAGAACACACTGTGAGTCTCTCCTATCAGGGAGATGCCCCATTCTCTTCCCTCACCCGGTAGACGCACTGCCAGGGGTTCCATCGCCAGGGCAAAGAGCAGGGGGGAGAGCAGGCACCCCTGACGCGTGCCCCGAGTCACAGGGAAGGGGCCCAGATGTGACGACCTAGGTGTACCCACGAGGTGGGGTTCGAATACAGTAACTTGGTGGAGGCGAAGAGTTTGAGTCCCACTGCCAGGCGACAAAGCACCGTGAACAAGTAAGGCCAGGACAGGGTATTGAACACCTTCTCCAAGTCCAGGATCAGGCAGGCAGCACGGGGGAAAAGGCCCTTCACCCTATCCAGAACGTGGAACAGAAAATGTTTTGAGACGTGTTCCTACCAGGTACAAAGCCATTTTGGTCGGGGTGCATGAGAGTAGGAAGTATTTGGGAGTAGCGATCTACCAAGATTTTGCCAAGGATCTTGTAAACCTCCGTCAGGAGGGCAATTGGTCTATAGGAGGCCAGTAGGGTGGGATCTCCGTCTGGCTTCGGAATCAAGACTAGAAGGAACTCACGGAGAGAATGGGGGAGCTTGCCATCTCGTAGCGCCGCTCCGTACATTTCCGCCAGTTGGGGTGCTAGCAGGTTGGAAAAAGCCTTATAGTATTCCAACCGCAAGCCGTCCATTCCCAGGGTTTTATTACGGGCCAGGTCTAGGATTGCCTGTTTCACATCAGCCGATGTGATCTCAGTGTTTATGGAGGCCTTCCTCTGAGAAGGAATCTGGGCAGAGTAAAGTGGCGAGGAACTGATTTATAAACCGCGAAGATTCGTGCAGCAGGGCCCTATAAACCTCAGCGTAGTAGTCGTAGAAGGTATGCAGATTATCAGTTTGGGCATGGACCTCAACACCGGAGGGAGTGGTCACTGCAGTTATGGGGCAAGTGTCAGAATCCTGGTGAATAAGCCATGCCAGGAGCGCTCCCGGCATGTTCCCTTCTCGATGCACCCTGGCAGCATACGCTTTGAAGTTGCACCGCCGGAGGTCTGCTAGCAGCACCTCATGGGCAGTTTGTGCCTTCGCCAGTTGGGTCACAGGTGCTGGGTTGGCGTCTGCCGCCTTGCTAAGAGTAGCAAGCTTGAGCTCCCCCGCCTGCAAGTCTCGTTCAAGCGTACGTCGGACCCCTAATATCTGCCAGCTACACGTCCCCCTGGTGACTAGCTTAAAAGCGTCCCATTGCAGCATTATGGTGGACGCCATGTGTGAATTTTCAGAAAAGTAGTGGCAAATATGTGCCTTGTGATCATTCCGAAACACCGGGTCTTCAAGACAGTCGCACGGCAGCCGCCAAGCGGGGACAAGGAGCTGGGGTGTCGCCATTGGAGGGCCATGAGGTGTGCATCATGGTCTGACAAGACCTGTCCCAGGTAGTCCGCACGCTTAACTATGGGGGACTATGGAGGACGAGCATAAGAAGCGGTCAAGATGCACATAGAGATTGTGCGGGATAGAGTGGAATGAGTATAGTTTTGTCATGGGGTACCGGGTTCTCCAGGCATATGCAAACGACCAATGCTGTACCCAGTCGCGGAAACGCTCAGTCTGTACGTAGGGTGGGGAGCAAGGAATGAGCAGGTGAGACCTGTCCAGGGATAGGTCAAGCACACAATTATAATCTCCCCCTAATACTCATGGCGAGCCTGTGAATTGGGCCAAGACACCCGACAAGGTGTCCCAGTATTTCCCCTGCTCAATATTGGGCGCATAGATACTTCGTATAAGCACTGATTGACCATCTAGAAGTCCTTTGAGTAATGCATATCGCCCCTCAGTGTCGACCACCCTGCGGGTTTCCTGAAAGGGGGTACCAGGTCGGATCCACACTAGCCTCCCGCGCGAACGCCGAGTAGGTAGTGGCACAGAAGGTTCCCCGCCATAGCTTGCGCAGATGGGCTAGTTCTCCCGCTGTAAGGTGTGTCTCTTGCAGCACAGCTATCTGCGCCTTCTGACGTTTGATATAAGAGTATACCATGTATTGCTTGCAAGCTGTGTGCATGCCTTTCACGTTCAGAGTGAGGAAACTGACATCAGCGTTAGGGGTCAGAGTGAGGCGAAAAGGATGTGGTGGGGAATGATGGGGTGGAAAGCGCACTTGCAGCCTCGCCCCTGCCGGGAGGACAACAGCCCCCAAACTATAGTGACACCCGCCCGCCACGGTGCTGGAAGGAAAAGGGGGAAAGGGGCATGGAAGTAGGGAAATAACTGGGGAGGGACATAGTCCCAACACTGGAGACCTACTGCAACTAGCAGTATGTTCAAACAAATACTTTAATGTATCAAGGGGGGAGCTGGTTGTGCGCCCGGAGCAAGCGTTGCGTGTGGCCCATATGGATTTGATAGAGTTAAGAAGGTGGGGAGCCGATGGCAGTGAAGAGTATGGGACCAGTGCTGCTCTGATTCTCAATTCATGGTACTGTCAGTTGTGAAAGAGAGGTAGGAAGCTGCGTAGGGGGCATTTAAATGAGAGTAACAGCTGTTTGGAGTGTCACAATGGATGGCGTCGCTGATTCGGCTTGGTAGGTGTCTGAATCACTATGATCGTCCTCGGAAGTGAAGATGTGAGGGCCCCTCTCGTCGTCGGAGGCCACAGAGGTAGGGCCCAAATCCACTGTGGCCTGTAGAGCCCTCCGACGTTCGGCAATGATTTGCTCCAAATCCGGGGAGGCAGATGTGAGGCCTTGTGACAGGGACCCTGAACGGGATGAGGCCCCCTTCCTCTTGCCGCGCCTATTCCGGAGTCCGCAAGTCCGCAGGATGCGACCAGTCTCTGAGAGCTTGGGTCCATTCGAACGTTGGTCAGTCCATTTCGACGCCTCAGCTGGGTCAGTGAAGAAGGAGGTGGTGCCTCCGAATATTATCTTGAGGCGCGCTGGAAACAATGGTGTGTACTGCATTTCCATCTGTCTGAGGCGTCGTTTCACTGCTGTGAAAGATGAGCTCTGGTGCTGCACGGCCCAAGTGTAGTCAGGGAACAGCCTGACATACTTGTCTTCTACTCGGAGCGATCGGCTCTGTCTGGCGGCACGGAGTATTGCGTCTCTGTCCTTGAAATGCAAGCATTATGCCAGTAATGGTCAAGGAGGGGAGCCCAGAGGCGGGCGACATGCTGGAACACGATGCGCCCTCTTGAGGGAGAAGGAGGGTGTAAGGTCTGAGGCTGAGGTGAGGGACTTAAACCAGATCTCTAGATAAGTGATGGGGTCCGATCCCTCAGCTTCCTCTGGCAGATCCAGTATACGAATATTGCTCCTCCGGGACCTACCCTCCAAATCATCTGCCCAGTTCTCCAGTTGTGCTACGCGACTCTGGAGGTCACGCAGGGCTCCCTGGTGGTCGCTTGCAAGCGGTTGAAGAGCTGAAAGGGATTTCTCTCCTTCAGTAACCCTATCTGCAAGCTTCCGGTGATCATCCCTTAGAAGATTAAGGTCCGTGGCTTTGGCTCCAAATGTGTCCTCCATGGTGACCCAAGAGTGTTCTATAGCAGCTAGCACTTTATCCAGTTTCTCAGACATGGTAAGGGCAGCCATGGTGTCCTCCTCTCCCGCGTGGCACCCGATGCTGGAAGAGATTGCTTTGTTGGGGCTGGTGCCTGGGGCCCGGTGTGAGAGCGGAGTCTCCCCATGCAGTGGGGGGGTTATGCTTAGTGTTAGCTGTGGTCTCCCTGTCGCAGTTTCTGTGGGGCTATGGGCAACTTTACACCCCCACCTCAAGGCAAGTCAGATGAAAAGTTCAGGGGAGGAGTACCACTTAGGTAGGAGGGGACGTTGCGCCAGCTGCCGCTGGTCCACGACCACTCAGGAGGGACAGTGGACTACTCCCCACCGATCCACAGGGGGGCCACCCTCGGTGAGAGGCAAAAGTCAGTTAGACAATCAAGAAGGCGGTGTTCGGGCGCAGAGGCAGTGGCATCCAGCCGTCCGCCAGAGACACTCCCCCTCTACACACCACGGTTATGGCTTCAGTCAAAGGGACCAGGTACCGGTAGGAATCAACTGCCCTAGGGAGCCGGTGGGAAGTCTCTTCTCGCTGTAGGCAGTGGGGGGAGGGGGCCAACCAATGGTATGAGACCATAAGGCTCAATCCTCCTGCAGAGATGTACCACTTCGCAGCTCAGAGTCAGTCCATGTGCAGGGCCCAGCAGGTGAGGGAAATCCATGCCCGCTTCACGAGCGTGAGACCAACTCAGGGCCCCTAGGGCGGAGGGGTCCAGGGTCCACGCCCCCCCCCCATTCAGGGGCGACGCTTCACCACCTGCCGGCAGGTTACCAGGTAAGTTTGTGTCACCCCCGCACCTCGATTGTGAAGCAGACTTGGGGAGGGGCTCGGGATGCCGGGACGCCCGCCGGGTTGTTGAGAATGAGTGCAGGTCACACACCAAGGACCCAGTCCAATGCCGCAGTACCTCACTCCCAGCGGTCGCGGTCCTCAGCTTAGCACGGCATGGAGGAGGGGAGTCTAGCTTAGTGGTGTGGGGCAAGGGCGTGTAGGCCGCACCGACCATAGGCAAGCGTGAGGAGCACAGCAGGCAGGCTTAGGCAGCAGCACTCACTCCCCGTCCACAGCGTTGTCGACGACTCTCCTCTGTCTGCCGATGAGTAATCAGGCAAGGTTGTACCACCCCCCTGCGCCTCAATTGTGACACCGGCTCAGTGGGGGGGACTCGAGGCCTCGGGTCAGCAGGGCAGCACCCGCCCCATCGCAGCAAGCATCTTGCGTCGAGTCAGGACCGGGGGGCAGACCCCACAGCAAGGCTCCGGTCCAGGGGGTGATGCCGCAGTTCCTCTCCCCTGGTAGTCGCAGCACTTAAATCCAATCAGGCACGGAGGAGGGTGGTCCGGCGTGGCACCGTGAGGCAAGGCTGCAGTTTTAACAGGCGTGAGGAGCGTGGCAGGAGAGCTGAGGCAGCCATGCTCACTCACCGCTCATGGCATCATCGGCCTTCCCCGCACCTCGACCCAGGTGGCGAAGTCGCAGGCTCGAGCTGAGCTCTTGTGCAGTTGCTCGTGTGGGACTCTGGTGTCCCCTCTCCTCCACAGGCTCTCCCTCAGTAGGTGACTGCCGCCATCAAACGGCCCGAGGACCAGAATGTGCATGGGGCGGTGCCCCCCCCGGCCCGGGGAGGGGAGGTGCTCAGTTGGTCAGTGGGCCAGCTCCTGTGGCATTTCCATCCTCTCTTCGTGCCTCGCCGTGGGTGCCGGGGCTGGGGGCCTGCAACCAGGTACCACGCAGGTCGCCCATGCAAAGCAGGCGCCGCACCATCCACACGTGTACTCCGTCGGAGCCAGGCCCTGCAGCTCACCACAGCAGGCAGTCTTGAGGGCGGGGAGGCCGCAATAAGGCAAGGGTGGCCCGTCAGTTCAGGCACCCCACTAGAGGGATCCAGACCATTGAGAAGGAAACCCGCGTCCCGTTGCCCTCTCCGATACAAGGTCCAGCAGCGGCCGGGTGCTGCCATTTTGGAGACGGCCCAGGGTGCTCGGTTCAGCGGTCTCTGCATCCGTGACGCTCTTGACTTTCAGGTCCCAGCCGGCACAGGGCTCAGGTCAGCAGGTCCCTCAGCAGCTTTCCATGGCTTTACACTGCCCCGCCAGCCCAGATGTGCTACGATTGTCGGGCCAGCTTGCAGAGCTCTAGGCTGACACGTCCGCCATCTTGGCTGGCTTGGCCACGCCCCCTACACAGATTACTTGATAATGACACATTGTGATAGTGATTTTATGACCTTGGATTTTATGACTTTGTATTCTGCTAAAGACTTGGCACTCTTATTTCCTTCGTGCTATTATCCTTATTATCATTGATCCCTCTCCTTGTATTTTATCTTATGAATTAATTAATTTCTAGATTCGTTAGGGATTGAGAGGTCACATAGGGAGGGTTATTTATTTAAGACAGGATGTATTGTTTGTTGGTTTGGATTAACTCTATTTTTGATAATAACAACAACTTTTTTTGATAAGTAAGGCACTGGCACTTTCTAAAAACCTTTAGCTGGTTAGGGAGCACTGGCATTTTAGATTTAGTCAGTTTAAATATTAATATACTTAAAAAATGTAGTTAGTGATAAATTATATAAGGGACTGAGGAATTATGACAAACATATCTTGTTCACATATTTGATAACCAAATTGTATCTTAATCAATGCATATAATTGGGGTAAAAATGGACTAATGGATATGGCTATAGATAATAGACTACTTTAGTATGTGATAAACATATAAACATATAGAAAATAGATTTGTACTCTCCACTGGTACTCTTCATTTAAAGAGAAGATAAAAAGAATAAATGCACAACATACTTTATGTGAATTCAGGTTAAAATCTCATTTTGATTATATCTAGAGGGTTTGAGGGAATTAGAAAGTAATTCTGGAATAGCCAAATTCATGACTGGATGTGGAATATAAAACTGAATAGAAGTCCTATTCACGATAAATCTATCCCAACTTTTTGGTTCAGATCTGTCTATCTTAGGAATGTTAAATTCATTATAAAGGGAGAGAAATGTTCAATCGTTTTCTTTTAGTCCCTCTTTTATTTTGTATTCTTTCACTTTTAGACATATCTGAAGATAAAATCTTAATTATGTATTTATACTTCCCAAAAAATGGGTAATCTTTTTCTGCAAAATCATTCCAAAGTACTTTACTAAGGAAAGTTTTGGTAGAACAGAATAGAATTCATTCACATTGTATTTTCATTGGATATATAGAAAAAATTTGAAACAAGCAGGAAAAATAATGGTAGAAATTGGGGGCAAAGAAAGAAAATAGAATATCAAACCCCAGATATGTTACACACAAACAGTCCCATTTGATGAAATATTGTGTGTATATATATATATATATATATATATATATATTTTGAGGAAGAAGATCCATACCTCAATAATACAAAATAAGATATATCTTTGACTTTATTTGCACTTAGTAAGCACTCACACTTTATAGTTCAGTTGTAAATTCTATTTGATTTGCAAATGAATTGATTTAATGTTTGTAAGCACAGTCCTCTTTTTAAATCTTAGCTTTTGAACAATTGCCAAACATGTTGTCTGAATGAAATTTTGCTTCTTTATGATGCATTGTACTATATATGAATGGAAATTGTCGAGTAGAATTTGCCATTAAGCAAAATCAAGACTCGCAGGCTAGTTGTTTTTGTATAATCAACATCAACAAGGGGTTACAGCACAAAAGCACTTTAAATGACGATCTAGACAATGGGACTATATGGTCCAGTAGAAGGCTGGGTGCCAAAACGCATAGACCGTCCGTCCGTTTTTTGTACCAATTGTGTTTTAAAAGATAATAAAAATAATTGGAATTGTACCCGAGTCTGCAATGCCGTTTGTACTCTTCAGAGTGGAGTGTATATATATATATATATATATATATATATATATATAATACACTTACCTGCAAAATACATAATACACTTACCTGCAAAATACGTACTTTTTTCGTAGTAATCGCATGCGTTCTACAGGCAGGTCATGGTAGACATATGCGTGGTAAAGAACGCCTTGTAATTGCTGTTTCTCTATGAAAACATATACGCAAGTAAAGCAGGTAGTGTTTCTCCTCCTCCTTTGCTGGCTCACCGCCAAAATCCTCATCCTCCTTGTAGGATGTCCAAAGCCGCCACTGGGAACGATCCTGGTGGATTTTGAGTGCCTTTTTAGGTCTCGCCTGGCGTTGGAGTGCGCATGCGCTCCTCGCCTGTGAGAGCTATAGTAAACAAGTCAGTTTCGAGAAGGGGACTCGAGCCCCGCCCCTCATTTCCATTGGGTAGCGTCAGTGTTTATGGTAAACGCTGGCTTCCCATTGGAAAGGAGGGTTTTTCGTTGCCTCCCTTTGGCTTTTTGGTGGACTGGCTCGCCTGCTTCACGGCAGTCGTGAAGACTTTTCTTATCTGCTTGTTTATTTAACAAGCAGATAAGAAAGTCTTCACAACGGCTCTCCGTCACGCTGCCTGCACGCGCCAGTCCGGCTCTGCGATTGGGCATGTATTACAAATCACGCTGCCTTCACGCCGCATTCTCTCCATAGAGACGTCACTGTCCCTCCTCCCGGCTGCGCAGTTGTACTTGTTTTTTTTTTTTTACTTTGAGGCAAGCTCGTTTCAGTTTCGCGCGAGGCAATTTCTCCCCGTCCCTTCCCCCCTCCCGCAGTACGATGCCTTCTCGCTCGGCCGCCACCCCCCCCTCCCCGTTCGTGCCTTCAAATGCTTGTTTCTTTAGAGCCATGACACAGCACCGACGCTAATAACACATATTCATCCACACATTTAATACTGTAGCGCAAGGGTTATATTCGGTTTACTGTCCCTGACGACAAGCCTAGGTGAGAAATAAATAAAGTGCCCCCCGCTCCCAGGTGAGAGGCCTCCAAACCCCTCGCACCCCGGCCGGGGTTCAACCCCTTCTGTTATACAGGGCAGACCCGAAGAGACCCCGCAGGAGCAGAGGCCGGGTGTGCAGGGAGAGAGGTCGCGTCGGGGTGGCTCTTTTGGACGCAGCCCAGAAGCCGTTTACAAGGAGAAACAAATGCAGATTTCATGGCAATGTAAGAAAAATAAAAGCAGCTTCACGTGCCGCCCAGCATAGCGGACGGGTTTGTAAAAATACCCCAGGTATTCAGACGCACAGAGTATAATATTCCACTTATTGCCACTGGGGGGTCATCTTGACTCGTTGCCCCTCCCAACGCTTAACATTGATAATCAAAACCATATTAGACTGTGCGCATCCGCATTTATTAAGAATATATGTAATACTGCAATTATGGCCAGACCATGAAATATTAAAAACTTCACAACGAAAGACTTATTATCAATGGGGAAATCGGTGATCAGCGTTAAGGCTCAGAGTCCTGCTCTCTCTGCTGCCACAGATCACACATTTATTCACAGCCTGAGGCGCCGGGATTTCATTCTTTTCTATTTGAAAGAAGGGCTTTAAGTGGGCCGGGTCCTGCCGGTCGGCACCGGCAGTCTTAAAAAGCAGGCGCTGAGACGGGTCCCTATCGGGCTCTCATTTTGGCGCTCACCAGCAGGGTGAAATAAAATCTTAATTCTGCAGCAGTGCCTTCCTTCAATGCCTTTGAGGTAACTTCGAAGAGACTGGTTATAGTTGTTTTATGGTCTCATCATTTCAGAACTAAAGCATTGGTATAAATAACGAAGGCTTAGTTGTTACTTATTTATTCTATGCAACTAACAACCATTGACAAAGCCAATAGTCCTGTTTTGTGGGTGTAATGTTGTTACTTGTTGTATTATTTATCTGGAGCAATGACAGAAGCAGCAAAATACCAGTGGGGCAGCACACTACGGCCAAGCACAGGTTTCTACCCTACGTGTTTTAAGCCACGCCCTTAATTACATTGGCCACGCCCCTTGAGAGACCCCTCCAGTTTTTTCATCCCACTTAAAGCCCTGCTTGAAAGCCTGAGTGATAATACAGGACGCAATGACTACTCAACTGCATAGTTTTCTTCTATTTTTTCTGCGGGGAGGGCGCGGGTGACCCCCCCCACACACACACCTCCAGCCCCCTCTCCCAAGTAAGCCCAAGGTATTCCTAGACTGGCCGGTGCTGCCCCGGGGTAGAGCCGTGTCCTGCTGTCCTCTCCATTCTGTCGCACTGAGTGACCCCCCCTACCTCTCCCTGTCGTCCCCTCCCTCCCCTCCTCAGCCCTCGCTCCTCTACTCCCCTCTCCTCCCCCTTCCTCCCCCCCTCCGGGTTTGTTTAATGTGCGCCCCTTTGCTTGCACAGCCGGCTCTGTCTGTTCTGTTTGCTTGCAAAGGATAAAACCCCTCTCTTGTAGACCTCAAGTGGGGGTAGAGACGGAGGGCCGGAGGGGGGACCCTGAAGGGGGTGGGAGGGGAGGGAGTGCAGCAGGGGAGCCCAAGAATGTATTTATAGCGCCGACATCACCCAGACAGGTGTCAGAGCGCTTTACAATAGAGCGGAGAGCGTTACATGAGAAATTCAGAGTAACAGGGTAGTAAGGACAGTCCGTAAAGCTCCTACGGTTACTCAGGGTGAGAGCTACCTATGTTACATGTACCAATTACATATTCATGAAATATATTGAGAATGGAGTAAAGCATCTCTGGTTTAAGCTGGACCGGGCTCTGAACTCCTGGCTTCAGGACCAAATGGCCCTCGGCCCCTTGCCCCTCCCAACGCTTAACATTGATAATCAAAACCATATTAGACTGTGTGCATCCGCATTTATTAAGAATATATGTAATACTGCAATTATGGCCAGACCATGAAATATTAAAAACTTCACCACGAAAGACTTATTATCAATGGGGAAATCGGTGATCAGCGTTAAGGCTCAGAGTCCTGCTCTCTCTGCTGCCACAGATCACACATTTATTCACAGCCTGAGGCGCCGGGATTTAATTCTTTCCTATTTGAAAGAAGGGCTTTAAGTGGGCCGGGTCCTGCCGGTCGGCACCGGCAGTCTTAAAAAGCAGGCGCTGAGACGGGTCCCTATCGGGCTCTCATTTTGGCGCTCACCATCAGGGTGAAATAAAATCTTAATTCTGCAGCAGTGATTCCTTCACTGCCTTTGAGGTAACTTCGAAGAGACTGGTTATAGTTTTTTTATGGTCTCATCATTTCAGAACTGAAGCATTGGTATAAATAACGAAGGCTTAGTTGTTACTTATTTATTCTATGCAACTAACAACCATTGACAAAGCCAATAGTCCTGTTTTGTGGGTGTAATGTTGTTACTTGTTGTATTCAGTGTTAGAAGTGGGCGGGATCGGAAGAGCACGGCGTGCCCCTACTTTTAAAAATTATGTTAGTCTGTTCCCCTACTTATTTGTTTTAAAAAGCATACCGGGACTGCAGGAATAGCCCTACTTTAAAATGACAACTTTATTTTTCAGCCTGTGTGGTGCACCGTGCACATCGAGGAAGGCCTCTGCAGTGCGCCCGACCTCCTCCCCTTCCCCTCTGTGTCTAGGGGCCTGCAAAGTGACACTGAAAGGGCCATCAGTCTTAGCATAGCACGAAAACGGCTACCTCTGATGGCCCTGCTGCTGCCGTGAGCCCGTGATTCACACCTCATTTAGTGAGGACGCTGCCTGCCTGCCCCCACTGTGACCAATACAATGGTCACATCAGGATACTTTGGTGTCCCCGCCCTTGACCACCCCAGCCCTTTTTTTTCGGGCTCATGCAGACTGACGGACGCCACCTGGGAAAGAAGACAAGCATTGAAAATGCAATAGGTCTCGCCTTTGATTAAGTTAAAGCCATTTGCTTTGCTATATAATACCATTAGCAAAGCAAATGGCTTTAACTTAATCAAAGGCGAGACCTATTGCATTTTCAATGCTTGCTGCTGTTTGCACCTGGTTACCATCAGTTCCAGGTCAATGGTAATAGCATTTCCTAAATGCCTTTTTTGCGACTAGTCGCAATTAGGAAATGCTATGTACATGCGGTTTCTGATTCACAAATAGGAAATCCCTATTTGCGATTTCCTATTTTGCAAAATGCGATTTCTACTGGGACACCGCATATCCCTGTGCACATAACATAAGGCAGTTTTGCATTTCTTAACAGCCTGAAATAGCGATTCGGACTGTTAAGAAATGCTACATCCGTCTGTACATATGGGCCTAGGAACCTTTTGCAATGGTACTTTACAGTAAAATCAGGTTACAAGATATTTACAAATTACTTGGATGACTTCCTTTTTCTGGGAATACAAGGGTCAGGGGATTGCGGCAGAGCTTAAAAGCCTTCTAGGGGATTGTGGATGACCTTGGGGTACCTCGGGCTCCTAAAAAGATGGAAGTGCCTAGCACCAGATTGACTTTTATTGGGATTGAATCGTACACAATGGAGATGGAGGCAAGACTTTACACGGACAAGATTAGAGCACTGATTTCTTTATTGGATAAAGCCATAGCAGCATCTAAACTTTCTCTATGCCAAGTGCAGCGTTTACTTGGTCATTTGAACTTTACATTTAAGGTAATCAGAGCAGGCAGAGCCTTTTGCAGAAGGTTTGGTTTTGCTATGTCAGAAGCTACGCTGCCTCATCATAGAATCAGGATTTCAGCATCCGTAAGAGCGTACCTTGAAGTATGGTTAATGTTTTTGAAAAATTTCAATGGTGTGACTATGTGATCATTTGACTTGGATTTTACTTGGTCGATAAAAATTTTCTCAGACGTGGCTGGGTCTGAAGGTTTTGGCCTCTATTGGGAAGGAACGTGGTGCTCTGAAATGTGGCCTAAGAAATGGATGGAAGAAGGGAGGAGCATTGCTTTCTTGGAAGTTTTTCCCCTGTTAGTGGCTATTGCTCTCTGGGGACAGGAACTAGCAAACAAGACAGTTACATTTAATGTTGACAATCAGACAGTGGTGGCGCTGGTGAATGGACAGAGGGCAAAAGAAAAGAAGATCTTGAAGCTTTTGCAGCGTTTCATGCTTGGGTGTTCAATGTACAATATTGTCTTTCAAGTTAGACACGTGCCAGGTGTGAATAATAACATCACAGATGCATTGTCTTGTTCACAGTGGCAGAGATTCCGTGGGTTGGCACCTGGAGCGCACACACTAAAGACAAAGGTACCGGAGGAGATTTGGGAAACTGAAGGTGCTCAGTTTGGTAGAAAACTAACTGGCACAGTAGAACAGGTCCACAATCAGACAAGCTTCAGAGGAGTTTTTGTTGGGTGGAGTGGCTAGGAGAGGTTCGGATCAAGAAGGCATGGAGTTAAGGATGGAGGACGTAGTTCATTTCATTATGGCCAACATTGAGAAGGGTGTTTCAGCCTACACTATCGCAAAGAAACTATCAGGAATACGTTTTTATGGTAAGTTCTTTTGGCGGTATGAACTCGCAGCAGGAGAACTAGGAAAGAGAGTGCTACAAGGGTGAACAAAAAAAAGAAAAATTGATTTGAAAAGTAGAAATCCTATCACGATTTAGAGATTGGTGTTATTAGTAAGAGGTGTGATGGGGTGTTGTTTTAATGATTTTGACGTTTTACTCGTTAACTTGACAACGTTATGGGTATTTTTTGGAGTCTTTAGTATATCGGAATTGTTAGGAACGCGAGGAGAAAAATGTTTGGAAACTAGAGACATTGAGTTACCAGGAGACAAGTTTGTTTTAACACTGTGTAGATCAAAGATGAATCTATTTGGAAGAGGAAGAAAAATTGTGCTGAAGAGCATTGGAGGGGAAGGGTGCCCGGAGGAGGTATGACTGGATTTCAGAAGGGCGGGAGGGGCACAATCAATCAATCAGGTATTTGTGAAGCGCACTACTCACCTGTGAGGGTCTCAAGGCGCTGGTGGGGGGGGGAGTAGTGCAGCTCCGTCTCACCCAAAGAGCCAGGTCTTGAGGCTCTTCCTGAATGCTTGCAGAGTGAGTGAACGTCTGATGCTGAGCGGGAGTTTGTTCCAGGTCTCTGCCGCATTGTAGGAGTAGGCTTTTCCACCCGTTCAGGCTCTGCGGATGCCGGGGGTTTCGGCAAGAGCGAGGTCGGTGGAGCGGAGGTGTTGCGGGGATTCTGCACCTACACAGAACTATGCGCAGGAAAACAGGACCTCGGTGTATAGGGGTGTACCAACCTACCACCTTAGTGCCCAAAATCCCAAAAGCGACTAGCTATAGTGTCTCATTCGTTCTCCTTCAAAATCAAGAAGCCACAAATGATTAGACAACCCAGAACACAACACTCCCGACTCTCTCAGGAATTGCGGTGGCAAGACATACCCTTTTGCTCGCTCACTCGTACTTGTCCACAGATAAGAATTGGCAGAGTCACTGTCATAGTTCAAAATGTTTATTTTAACTATCCTGCTCTATAATACAGTATACGAGCCACTACCAGCAGCAAAATGCATAAACTCAAAACAATTAGCATTGTTACAATTCCATAGAGTACAAAGGGGGATGTCATTATATAAAGACAGTGGAAAAAGGACTATAAGGCCTAACCACCCTCCCCTTTACTGGAAAAAGTTTATTATAAAAAAGAAGATCTCTGGGCTTTGTCAGCAGACCCCATACCTTAAAGCCTAGATGCAAGGTTTACATCATAGGAACAGCATAGCTCTTCTCCATGGAAAGTGCTCTCTCCAAGTGTGTGTTAAGACAAAATGCATCCCCGTAATATCAAAGCACGAGTCTCCAGCAGTGCAGCTGTGTTTAGCATGTTATGTCTAGGTGCTAGGGACTGACCAGA